>CM056049.1:467093983-467693983 GCA_029574335.1 Rana kukunoris
GCCAACCGGGAAGGGAGCCAGGCAGCGAGGAGGAGCGGGCGGTCTAAGAAGGGGTCCCAACCCCCCAAACAGCCAGGAGAGTCAGGGGAGCCGGGTGCAGTGGGGGGGGGCGAGTGCCGTGGTGCAGGCCCTGTATGGCCATAAAACCTGGGGAGGGTTCCCGGGAGCCGATCCCTCGGTCCGTGGAAGGGACTGGGGGGTTGGCGAAGTCCGGGGAGTCCAGTGATCCAGGAGGTCGCCGGGCCCAGGTGCCGCCGGCGGTACCACCCCCGCCATCTTCAGGTCAGCATACCCAGGCTCCCCAAGGATGGTCGCACTGCCACAGCTGAAGCCCGCCATGTGTCGGCTTCCATGACCCCTCAGCTTGCAGTGGAGCGGGAGGATCTGGCCATGGAAAGGCCAGGGACTGCTCCTGCGGCTGCTATGTCATCGGGAAGAGCAGACACATGGTGGAGGCATTGTGCTGCGGTCATCTGGAGGTAAACAGCTTGTGTGCAGTGTGGCCAAGATGGCGCCGGCTGTTTTGGGGGTGGAGTAGACCGGACCCGAAGTGACCGCCCAAGAACCGAAGTGCCCCAGCCGGAACCGGAAGTGACCAGACCGAAACCGGAAGTGCCCGGACCCCGCGACCGCGACGGAAGTGCCCCCCCGCGAGTTTGCGGTGGTCGGTGGGGGCTCAGGGGACCTGGGGGATGAGAGGCCGGGGGTGCAGGGGTGCCCAGCCCCGGACGCTGCAGCAGGCACCTCCAGGCACCCCCGGCAGGAGATGGACAGAGACGTTGAGGACGGTAAATTGGACGGTAAGCTGCCACCCCCCCAGGTCCCCATGGACACTGCCACAGGCCCCGAGGGGCTCCCTGCAGCACAGGCGGGGTGGGGGGAAAGTCAGGTGGGACCCCTCCCAGTGGACTGTATAGCATACGATTATATCCGGCAGTTGGAGGGGTCCCAGGGGGGCTCCCCCCCAGTACAGGTGGAGTCCCAAGGGGCTGGTGTGGTCGCGGAGGGTCTGGGTGGGGGAGTTTGGGGGGTGGTACCCCCCTCTGCTGTGGTCCCGGGGGGGGGGAGCCTGTAGTCAGGCCAAAGGTGGTGGGTCAGGGTGGTCAGGGTATATCAGCGGGGTGGGTGCAACACCACCGGCAGGGATGGGGGCCCCCCCGTCCCCCCCCACTTCTGGGGGTGCTGAGGGGGTGCCCCACTTCCGGAGAACATCTTTCGGGGGTCTCCGGAGGCCAACTTATTGTCTGCCCTAAAGGGGGGTCGCTCTTTCGCCCAGGTGTTGGGCTCTCGTGCCCCTCTGGACCACCTGTACAGCCGGTTTGGCGCCCAGAATTTCCGCCCCCCCCTGCTGACCAGGAGAGGACGCAGGGGTCGGCGTGGACGAGGGGTACAGGTGGTCCAGAGAGGAGCGTAGGAATGTTTCCAGCTTCGGTACGAGGGTCCGGACCCCTGCCCCGCTCGAGGTGAGGTGGTGGGCCTGGTACTCTCCTTGGGTTTTGGGGTGGATGACCTTTTTGCTGTCATCCATCCCACCAACACACGGAGTTTGATATAAGTTTTGTCACTCCCGTGTGTATGGAACCTTTATCACCGCTTTGGGTTGGTGAGGGGCTTGACCCTTGGAAGAGGTACAGGCTCATTCCCATCTCCAGGCAGGAGGAGGTTAAGAACATCACCATCCTGGTGAGGAATGAGTCGCTCCCTCCGGAGGACATTGCCACCTGGCTCGGGAGGTACGGGCAGTTGCAGACCCCCCTGAGGAAGAACCTTGATGAGCGCGGGGTCTGGACCGGGGCTTGGTTGACCAGGATCCGGCTCAAGAGGGAGGGCAACAGTGTTGCCCACCTCCCTGGCAGCGCCTTTCTAGGCAGAGACCGGATCCTGGCGTTTCTACCCCGGGACAGCCCCGTCGTTGCTTCAAGTGCGGCAGCCCGACCCACATGAGCTCGGACTGCACGGTGGTCAGATGTGGCCGGTGCCACGAGTTTGGCCACCAGTCCGAGTCATGTGGGAAGATATGCTGCAACTTGTGTGGTGAGATGGGGCACCCATTTAGCAGGTGTCCCAAAGCATATCGGGGTTCTTCCTCAGGGGGGGGACCTCCCGGGCCGGGAGCGGCCGAAGCCCCCCCGCGAGTGATGGCCGGGGGGTGGGGATCCTGGAGCCCCTAGTACTACTCCTACTCGGAGGGACCAACAGGCCCATTGCCTCAAAGAAGGCGGAGCAGGCGTGGGCGTGGGGCTCCCCCCCGGGGACACGGGCTCGGTTGGCCAGGAGGCTCCCGATCCTCCGGAGGGCGGAGCCGGTGGGGAGGAGTCGGGGAGGCCTGGGGGTCCCGGGCCTGAGGGTCCGGGGCCAGGGCCTTCCTCTCCTAATGTTGCAGGGCCGATCCCCATCCCCCTTCCCTTTCCCCCTCCTCACCATTGCCCCTCCCCTCCACCTGGCCCTCCATCTGTTTCCCCTTGCCCTCCTCCCTCATCTTCCCCTCCTCGTACCCCCCCCCCCCTCGTCCCCCCCCTCCCAGTCCCGTCCCCCCCCTTCCCCTTCTTCTTCCCGTCCAGCTAAGTCTGGTCCCCCCCCTGTCCTCTCCCCTGTCTCTGGCCCCCCTCCTGCCTCTTCCATTCCCCCCCCTTCTGGACCCAGAGTCTCCTCTGGCCCTGTGGCCATGGAGATGGAAGCTGCTCGAGCCTCATCCAAGAGGGAAATCTCGAGCAGCGGGTCCGAGGAGGGGGGTGGTGTAGTCATCTCGGAGAGGTGGCAGGAGTGGGAGCAGGTGAGACGCAAAAAGAAGAAGGGGAAGGCTGCCAGATCTGGGGCGGGAAGTCCCCAGTGAAGGGTGGGGTTCCCCCAGGGCACGAAGTGGGGTGTCCCTGGGGAACCCGTTTGGTATCTTCTCCTCCTCCTCGGGCTCAGAGGAGGAGGAAGTGTAGATATGTAAATATGTTTTTGTGTTTGTAGTATGAAGGAGAAACATGACCACTTTCAATCATTCTGATGGCGGTACCCCTCTCCAATACGGCTTGCGACCATTAATGTCGCAAGTATTCGTTCTGCGGGAGCTCGTTTTATGGCCTTCGATTTTCTCAGCCGTGTTGAAGCTGACATTTTGTTTTTGCAGGAGACCTGGCCTGGCATCTGTGGCAGAGATGCATCTAGCAAAGAGGAGTGGAGATGTGGCCCTCCCTCTGGTCTCTTGCGGCCCGAGCCCTGCAGTGGGGTTGCGGTCCTTTTTAAGACTGGTCCGGTGGCTTGCCGGCGAGTGATTGAAGTGGAGATCGGTAGATGTCTGGTGGTGACGCTGTCGTGAGGGGGCAATTCCTCCGGCTCATAAATTTTTATGGGCCTCAAACTAGGAGGAGAGGAGGAGCCTCCTTACGGCGGTTAAGCCTTATCTTTTACGTCCCAGCAGGTGATTTTTGGTGGCGATTTCAATATGATCACTAGGCCCAAAGACCGGGCAGGTGCCGCCAACCCTCTGGGATATGATAGTATTTTTTTGAATAACGTAGTGAGGGAGGCCAGGTTGGTGGATGTGCACGTTCGTCACCTCCCCAACCTCACTGGTTTCACATTTTCCCCGAGGTAGTAGTAAGAGTAGATTAGATAGTTTTTTTTTAAAGGAGGACTCTGTCTGCTCGGCTCCTGAGCTGCAGTCGGTAGAGTTCTCCGATCACTGTATGGTATCTGTGGCCCTGAATGTCGCTGACACTCCTCAGAAAGGGAGGGGTTTGTGGCGCCTGAATGGGTCGCTACTGGAGGATCCTGAGGTTAGGGAAGCCTATGAGGTTTTCTTCCTGGGCCAGACTCGCTCCTTGAGGGCAACTGCTCCCGCCTTGAGTGGTGGGAAGTAGTTAAAAAGAGGTCTGGCGACTTTTTCCGGGAAATCTCTGGGTACAGGGCAGCTTCCAAGTACAGGCATACCATAACTACTACGCAGCAGCTTGACCCGCCTGGTGTCCTCTGGGGGCTCTCAGGAACAGATATCCGGTCCTGAAGGCGCAGATGAAGGAGTGTCAGTACGACCGTCTCGCCTCCCTGGTTTTTGAGAGGGATTATGGGAAGTTTATCTCTCCTGATCCCTACAGGAGCTGTGGTGAGGTGGCGAGGTCGAAGGTCGTACATGGCCTGAAGGATGCCTCAGGATCTCTGGTCCGGTCCAGATCGGGGATCCTGGGTGTGTCAGAGGACCACTTTTCGGACCTCCTGAAGAAGCGGCCTCTAGACATGGAGAAAGTCAGGGAATTCCTTGATGAGACCCCGCTGGAAGTGGGGTCTGACCTTCCTGACTCTCTGACAGAAGAGATCTCGGTAGCTGAAGTTGAGCAGGCTATTAGCTCTTTAGCTTCTAAAAAGTCACCTGGGCCCGATGGGCTCACGGCCGAGTTCTACAAAACCTTTAAGAGCCTCTGGCTCCTCATCTGAGGGACGTGTTTAGTGAATGTTTGGCCTATGGCCTGCTGCCTCCCTCAATGAGAAGGTCAGCTCTGATCCTACTGTCAAAGGGAAAGATCCGTCTGTGTGGAGAATTGGCGTCCGATCGCCCTTCTTACCACAGATAGGAAGATACTGGCAAAGATCTTGTTTACACGTCTGTCTGCTTTGGCGGGCAGGATGCTGTCTCCCTCTCAGCACTGCACAATTCCTGGCCGGGGCACTTTTAGTGCGTCCTGAGCGTCCGGAGGCTGTGGAAAGGTGCAGGGCTGATGGCAGCGAGCGGTATCTGCTTGCATTGGATCAGGCTAAGGCGTTTGATCGGGTGAACCACGAGTACCTTTGGCTGCTTCTGAGGAGATACGGTCTGCCTGATCAATTCGTTGATTGGCTGCAGGTATTGTATAGGGAGCTGAGAGCTTCCCTCTTGTCAACGGTTGGGTGGGCCGGGCCTTTGCCGTGGACTCTGGCGTCCGGCAGGGGTGCCCGCTGAGCCCCCTCCTGTACATCTTTGCGGTCGACCCCTTCGTAAGGAGCTAGACTGCGGGCGTCTGGGGGGGGTTCCGGTGGGACCTGTCGGGGTCCGGTTTCGGCGGTGAGGGTTGTGGCCTATGCGGACGACGTCTCGGTGGTGTATCTGGTCGTGAGGAGGCCCATTATGTGGAGTCCCAGATCGGGTGCTACTCTGAGGCGTCAGGCTCGCTGGTCAATTGGGACAAGAGTGAAGTTTTCTGGTTGGGGAAGGAGGGGGAGCAGTTCCCCCTTCCGGACGTGTTCCCCACGCCCGTACCAGAGATTCGAGTTCTTGGCATTCATTTCGGCCCGGTGATTATCCCAAGCTAAACTGGGAGCGCAGGCTGGTGAGTGCCACTCGGAAGGTGAAGGCCTGGAAAGGTTGGAAACTTTCCCTGAGGGAAAGGGTAAGCTTGGTCAAGACGTACTTATTGCCTGAGTTTCTCTTTGTAAGCTATGTGTGTCTTTTGCCAGCATCTCTCTATGCTCGGGTCTATGGTCTGTTCTTCCTGCTGTTGTGGGGAAGCAGACTGAACCTGATCAAGAGGGAGGTCACATACCGCCAGCGACGGCAAGGTGGGTTGGACATGGTCAACCCGTGGTGTCTTTGTCACCATCTTTGTTAAATACAATTTGCAGTCCATATTTGTGGACGAGCCTTCCTGGTGAGTGTTCATGCAAGGACTGGCTCTTGCTGTTCTTGAGGCAGTGGGGGGAGGGGGGAGGCCCGGCGATCTGAGGAGATCGCATGGGTATCTCCCTTCCTATGTCCCCCTGGCATTAAAGGTACTGAGGCAGTGGCGGATAACTGCCCTGGAGGTGGGCTCTTGGTCGGCGGGAGCTGTACCTGAGGGTCATGGCCTCGGACATTTTGAAGCCCCTGTCTTTGAGGGACTGCCCTGAGAGGGTCCTCACGGAGGGGCTAGCCCTCTTGAATTCTTCTAGAATTCCAAGTAAGTTTTGGGATCTCGCATGGAGGTCGTTCCATGGACGACTCTATGTCCGTGCGAATCTCAAATACAGGAACCTGGGGGACAGGGACTGCCCCCGTCAGGAATGTGGTGGGACATTGGAGACCATGGACCATTTTCTGGTCCAATGTCCCTTCAACATGGAGGTTCTTACGAAGGTAGGGGGTGCCATTGGCCTACCCCCGCCTTCCGGCCCTGACCTATGCTGAGCGAGTGTATGGTGATTTTGGGGTCCGCAGGGGATTTGAGTTATCGTCACTTTATTTAGTCAGCCTAGTTGTGCTTTATTTACACTTGGCACGCTCGGTGTTTGGTGTCCACTAGGACAAAATCCTGCCTGTGCATGAGGTGGTGGGCGGTATCTTTCGGGAGTTGGTGAAGGTGCTGGATCTGGAAAGGAGCAGGGTCGGGCCTGAGAGGTGTGCCCATTTATGGAGGGGGTTCCTCTTTCCAGCCCCCTTAGGTCACGGCTCTGCCCCTCTCCATGGGTAGGGGCATCTATCCTTTTTCACCCCCTTAGATTTTGTTTATGGTATTTTTTTTGAAATAAGGCTACAGACATGTCTGACTATCATGTTCTTGCTCATACGTGGGTTGTAGGTATTTGTTGTTGTGATGGTGGGGTGTGTTGTGGGTTGGCGATGATCTGGACAGTAGTGGTTTCTATGGACTTTAATATCTCCCTACTGTACCAGTGAGCCGTTTTAAGTGTTTTTTTTTTTTTTGGCAATGATCTGGGCAAGCTTTTCTGATGGACTATAAAGACTTTCTCTTGTACCAGTGAGCCTGTTGTAAATACCTGTTCTGGTGCTATTTTTTTTTTTTTTTTCTTTATATTATTTTCTTGGTGGGTGGAGGTTCAGTGATTGATGGTATGTGTTTTGTTGTTTGTTTGTGTTATTTGGTTTATTTTGTTATTTTGTTTTATTTTATATATTTGTTAACCTTTTGGTCGCAGGTGGTTTTTATAAATAAAAAATTTACCCCTCCTCGGTCTCAGTGCAGCTCCTCCCATGGCAAGTAGTTCCGGCTCTCCCACTGAGTCATTCTGTTCCTGTGGAGTGGAGAGGAAGACCTGTCTTCAGAGCTCCTGTGTTCCAGCCTACAGGGGACCTGCCCCAGCCCCCTGCCCGGGGGAAGAGGGGTGGGATGGCCTCCCTCAGCCCCGGAGGTGGACCGGCTTCCGGCCTCCGGAGGAAGTTTCAAAGCACCTGCCTCCAGCCAGACCCACCGCCACCACCATCAGCAGGGAGGACCGTCTCTTCCTGGAGACCAGGAGGTCTCTCAGACTGGACAGCCCCTCTGCCAGGTGAGAATGAGGCAAGAACCAGGAAGAGGGGGGATAAAATCAAATCCCTGCTGGTGAGGATATCTCAGGCCTGCGTGGAAAAGATGACTACTCGCAGGCCTGAGGGAAAAGAGGGACAGGTGCTCCAGTAATAAGGAGATCTGAATTCAAGGGGGCCATCACCACCCTAGGACTAGAAGTAAAAGAAATATGGGAATACCTGGGGGGCTTTTGCCAACGTGGGGCTGGAGATGAACTTCTAGAGGAGCTCCGGAGGACCCTCCAGCAGGCCAACGGGAAGGGAGCCAGGCAGCGAGGAGGCGCGGGCGGTCTAAGAAGGGGGTCCCAACCCCCAAACAGCAGGAGAGTCAGGGGAGCTGGGTGCTGTGGGGGGGGGGCGAGTGCCGGTGGTGCAGGGCCCAGTATGGCCATAAAACCGGGGGAGGGTTCCCGGGAGCGATCCCTCGGTCCGTGGAAGGGACTGGGGGGTTGGCGAAGTCCGGGGAGTCCAGTGATCCAGGAGGTCGCCGGCCCAGGTGCCGCGGTGGTACCCCCCGCCATCTTCAGGTCAGCATACCCAGGCTCCCCCAGGATGGTCGCACTGCCACAGCTGAAGCCGCCATGTGTCGGCTTCCATGACCCCTCAGCTTGCAGTGGAGCGGGAGGATCTGGCCATGGAAAGGCCAGGGACTGCTCCTGCGGCTGCTATGTCATCGGGAGAGAGAGAGGCAGACACATGGTGGAGGCATTGTGCTGCGGTCATCTGGAGGTAAACAGCTTGTGTGCAGTGTGGCCAAGATGGCGCCGGCTGTTGGGGGTGGAGTAGACGGGACCGGCGGAAGTGACCGCCCAAGAACCGGAATAGTGCCCCAGCCGAAATAAAAAACCGGAAGTGCCCCAGCGAAACCGGAAGTGCCCCAGCGAAACGGGAAGTGACCGGACCGAAACCGGAAGTGCCCGTCCCGCGACCGGAAGTGCCCCCCCGCGAGTTTGCGGTGGTCGGTGGGGGCTCAGGGGACCTGGGGGATGAGAGGCCGGGGGTACAGGGGTGCCCAGCCCCGGACGCTGCAGCAGGCACCTCCAGGCACCCCCGGCAGGAGATGGACAGAGACGTTGAGGGACGGTAAATTGGACGGTAAGCTGCCACCCCCCCAGGTCCCATGGACACTGCCACAGGCCCCGAGGGGCTCCCTGCAGCACAGGCGGGGTGGGGGGAAAGTCAGGTGGGACCCCTCCCAGTGGACTGTATAGCATATGATTATATCCGGCAGTTGGAGGGGTCCCAGGGGGCTCCCCCCCAGTACAGGTGGAGTCCCAAGGGGCTGGTGTGGTCGCGGAGGGGTCTGGGTGGGGGAGTTTGGTGGGGGTGGTACCCCCTCTGCTGTGGTCCCGGGGGGGGGGGAGCCTGTAGTCAGGCCAAAGGTGGTGGGTCAGGGTGGTCAGGGTATATCAGCGGGGGTGGGTGCAACACCACCGGCAGGGATGGGGGCCCCCCCGTCCCCCCCCACTTCTGGGGGTGCTGAGGGGGGGCCCCCACTTCCGGAGAACATCTTTCGGGGGTCTCCGGAGGCCAACTTATTGTCTGCCCTAAAGGGGGGTCGCTCTTTCGCCCAGGTGTTGGGCTCTCGTGCCCCTCTGGACCACCTGTACAGCCGGTTTGGCGCCCAGAATTTCCGCGCCCCCCTGCTGACCAGGAGAGGACGCAGGGGTCGGCGTGGACGAGGGGTACAGGTGGTCCAGAGAGGAGGCGTAGGAATGTTGTCCAGCTTCGGTACGAGGGTCCGGACCCCTGCCCCGCTCGAGGTGAGGTGGTGGGCCTGGTACTCTCCTTGGGTTTTGGGGTGGATGACCTTTTTGCTGTCATCCATCCCACCAACACACGGGAGTTTGATATAAGTTTTGTCACTCCCGTGTGTATGGAACGCTTTATCACCGGCTTTGGGTTGGTGAGGGGCGTTGACCCTTGGAAGAGGTACAGGCTCATTCCCATCTCCAGGCAGGAGAGGTTAAGAACATCACCATCCTGGTGAGGAATGAGTCGCTCCCTCCGGAGGACATTGCCACCTGGCTCGGGAGGTACGGGCAGTTGCAGACCCCCCTGAGGAAGAACCTTGATGAGCGCGGGGGTCTGGACCGGGGCTTGGTTGACCAGGATCCGGCTCAAGAGGGAGGGCAACAGTGTTGCCCACCTCCCTGGCAGCGCCTTTCTAGGCAGAGACCGGATCCTGGCGTTCTACCCGGGACAGCCCCGTCGTTGCTTCAAGTGCGGCAGCCCGACCCACATGAGCTCGGACTGCACGGTGGTCAGATGTGGCCGGTGCCACGAGTTTGGCCACCAGTCCGAGTCATGTGGGAAGATATGCTGCAACTTGTGTGGTGAGATGGGGCACCCATTTAGCAGGTGTCCCAAAGCATATCGGGGTTCTTCCTCAGGGGGGGACCTCCCGGGCCGGGAGCGGCCGAAGCCCCCCGGCGGAGTGATGGCCGGGGGGGGTGGGGATCCTGGAGCCCCTAGTACTACTCGGAGGGACCAACAGGCCCATTGCCTCAAAGAAGGCGGAGCAGGCGTGGGCGTGGGGCTCCCCCCCCGGGGGACACGGGCTCGGTTGGCCAGGAGGCTCCCGATCCTCCGGAGGGCGGAGCCGGTGGGGAGGAGTCGGGGAGGCCTGGGGGTCCCGGGCCTGAGGGTCCGGGGCCAGGGCCTTCCTCTCCTAATGTTGCAGGGCCGATCCCCATCCCCCTTTCCTTCCCCCTCCTCACCATTGCCCCTCCCCTCCATGGCCCTCCATCTGTTTCCCCATGCCCTCCTCCCTCATCTTCCCCTCCTCGTACCCCCCCCCCTCGTCCCCCCCCTCCCAGTTCAGTCCCGTCCCCCCCTTCCCCTTCTTCTTCCCGTCCAGCTAAGTCTGGTCCCCCCCCTGTCCTCTCCCTGTCTCTGGCCCCCCTCCTGCCTCTTCCATTCCCCCCCTTCTGGACCCAGAGTCTCCTCTGGCCCTGTGGCCATGGAGATGGAAGCTGCTCGAGCCTCATCCAAGAGGGAAATCTCGAGCAGCGGGTCCGAGGAGGGGGGTGGTGTAGTCATCTCGGAGAGGTGGCAGGAGTGGGAGCAGGTGAGACGCAAAAAGAAGAAGGGGAAGGCTGCCAGATCTGGGGGCGGGAAGTCCCCAGTGAAGGGTGGGGTTCCCCCAGGGGCACGAAGTGGGGTGTCCCTGGGGAACCCGTTTGGTATCTTCTCCTCCTCCTCGGGCTCAGAGGAGGAGGAAGTGTAGATATGTAAATATGTTTTTGTGTTTGTAGTATGAAGGAGAACATGACCACTTTCAATCATTCTGATGGCGGTACCCTCTCCAATACGGCTTGCGACCATTAATGTCGCAAGTATTCGTTCTGCGGGAGCTCGTTTTATGGCCTTCGATTTTCTCAGCCGTGTTGAAGCTGACATTTTGTTTTTGCAGGAGACCTGGCTGGCATCTGTGGCAGAGATGCATCTAGCAAAGAGGGAGTGGAGATGTGGGCCCTCCCTCTGGTCTCTTGCGGCCGAGCCCTGCAGTGGGGTTGCGGTCCTTTTTAAGACTGGTCCGGTGGCTTGCCGGCGAGTGATTGAAGTGGAGATCGGTAGATGTCTGGTGGTGGACGCTGTCGTGAGGGGGCAATTCCTCCGGCTCATAAATTTTTATGGGCCTCAAACTAGGAGGGAGGGAGAGGAGGAGCCTCCTTACGGCGGTTAAGCCTTATCTTTTTACGTCCCAGCAGGTGATTTTTGGTGGCGATTTCAATATGATCACTAGGCCCAAAGACCGGGCAGGTGCCGCCAACCCTCTGGGATATGATAGTATTTTTTTGAATAACGTAGTGAGGGAGGCCAGGTTGGTGGATGTGCACGTTCGTCACCTCCCCAAGAGTAGATTAGATAGGTTTTTTTTAAAGGAGGACTCTGTCTGCTCGGCTCCTGAGCTGCAGTTGGTAGAGTTCTCCGATCACTGTATGGTATCTGTGGCCCTGAATGTCGCTGACACTCCTCAGAAGGGAGGGGTTTGTGGCGCCTGAATGGGTCGCTACTGGAGGATCCTGAGGTTAGGGAAGCCTATGAGGTTTTCTTCCTGGGCCAGACCTCGCTCCTTGAGGGCAACTGCTCCCGCCTTGAGTGGTGGGAAGTAGTTAAAAAGAGGTCTGGCGACTTTTTCCGGGAAATCTCTGGGTACAGGGCAGCTTCCAAGTACCAGGCTTACCAGAGACTACGCAGGCAGCTTGACCGCCTGGTGTCCTCTGGGGGCTCTCAGGAACAGATATCCGGTCTGAAGGCGCAGATGAAGGAGTGTCAGTACGACCGTCTCGCCTCCCTGGTTTTTGAGAGGGATTATGGGAAGTTTATCTCTCCTGATCCCTACAGGAGCTGTGGTGAGGTGGCGAGGTCGAAGGTCGTACATGGCCTGAAGGATGCCTCAGGATCTCTGGTCCGGTCCAGATCGGGGATCCTGGGTGTCGTCAGAGACCACTTTTCGGACTCCTGAAGAAGCGGCCTCTAGACATGGAGAAAGTCAGGGAATTCCTTGATGAGACCCGCTGGAAGTGGGGTCTGACCTTCCTGACTCTCTGACAGAAGAGATCTCGGTAGCTGAAGTTGAGCAGGCTATTAGCTCTTTAGCTTCTAAAAAGTCACCTGGGCCCGATGGGCTCACGGCCGAGTTCTACAAAACCTTTAAGAGCCTCTTGGCTCCTCATCTGAGGGACGTGTTTAGTGAATGTTTGGCCTATGGCCTGCTGCCTCCCTCAATGAGAAGGTCAGCTCTGATCCTACTGTCAAAGGGGAAAGATCCGTCTGTGGTGGAGAATTGGCGTGCCGATCGCCCTTCTTACCACAGATAGGAAGATATATGGCAAAGATCTTGTTTACACGTCTGTCTGCTTTGGCGGGCAGGATGCTGTCTCCCTCTCAGCACTGCACAATTCCTGGCCGGGGCACTTTTAGTGCCGTCCTGAGCGTCCGGGAGGCTGTGGAAAGGTGCAGGGCTGATGGCAGCGAGCGGTATCTGCTTGCATTGGATCAGGCTAAGGCGTTTGATCGGGTGAACCACGAGTACCTTTGGCTGCTTCTGAGGAGATACGGTCTGCCTGATCAATTCGTTGATTGGCTGCAGGTATTGTATAGGGGAGCTGAGAGCTTCCCTCTTGTCAACGGTTGGGTGGGCCGGGCCTTTGCCGTGGACTCTGGCGTCCGGCAGGGGTGCCCGCTGAGCCCCCTCCTGTACATCTTTGCGGTCGACCCCTTCGTAAGGAGGCTAGACTGCGGGCGTCTGGGGGGGGTTCCGGTGGGACCTGTCGGGGGTCCGGTTTCGGCGGTGAGGGTTGTGGCCTATGCGGACGACGTCTCGGTGGTGGTATCTGGTCGTGAGGAGGCCCATTATGTGGAGTCCCAGATCGGGTGCTACTCTGAGGCGTCAGGCTCGCTGGTCAATTGGGACAAGAGTGAAGTTTTCTGGTTGGGGAAGGAGGGGGAGCAGTTCCCCCTTCCGGACGTGTTCCCCACGCCCGTACCAGAGATTCGAGTTCTTGGCATTCATTTCGGCCCGGGTGATTATCCCAAGCTAAACTGGGGAGCGCAGGCTGGTGAGTGCCACTCGGAAGGTGAAGGCCTGGAAAGGTTGGAAACTTTCCCTGAGGGAAAGGGTAAGCTTGGTCAAGACGTACTTATTGCCTGAGTTTCTCTTTGTAAGCTATGTGTGTCTTTTGCCAGCATCTCTCTATGCTCGGGTCTATGGTCTGTTCTTCCTGCTGTTGTGGGGAAGCAGACTGAACCTGATCAAGAGGGAGGTCACATACCGCCAGCGACGGCAAGGTGGGTTGGACATGGTCAACCCGGTGGTGTTCTTTGTCACCATCTTTGTTAAATACAATTTGCAGTCCATATTTGTGGACGAGCCTTCCTGGTGGGAGTGTTCATGCAAGGACTGGCTCTTGCTGTTCTTGAGGCAGTGGGGGGAGGGGGGGAGGCCCGGCGATCTGAGGAGATCGCATGGGTATCTCCCTTCCTATGTCCCCCTGGCATTAAAGGTACTGAGGCAGTGGCGGATAACTGCCCTGGAGGTGGGCTCTTTGGGTCGGCGGGAGCTGTACCTGAGGGTCATGGCCTCGGACATTTTGAAGCCCCTGTCTTTGAGGGACTGCCCTGAGAGGGTCCTCACGGAGGGGCTAGCCCTCTTGAATTCTTCTAGAATTCCAAGTAAGTTTTGGGATCTCGCATGGAGGTCGTTCCATGGACGACTCTATGTCCGTGCGAATCTCAAATACAGGAACCTGGGGGACAGGGACTGCCCCCGTCAGGAATGTGGTGGGACATTGGAGACCATGGACCATTTTCTGGTCCAATGTCCCTTCAACATGGAGGTTCTTACGAAGGTAGGGGGTGCCATTGGCTACCCCCGCCTTCCGGCCCTGACCTATGCTGAGCGAGTGTATGGTGATTTTGGGGTCCGCAGGGGATTTGAGTTATCGTCACTTTATTTAGTCAGCCTAGTTGTGCTTTATTACACTTGGCACGCTCGGTGTTTGGTGTCCACTAGGGACAAAATCCTGCCTGTGCATGAGGTGGTGGGCGGTATCTTTCGGGAGTTGGTGAAGGTGCGGGATCTGGAAAGGAGCAGGGTCGGGCCTGAGAGGTGTGCCCATTTATGGAGGGGGTTCCTCTTCCAGCCCCCTTAGGTCACGGCTCTGCCCCTCTCCATGGGTAGGGGCATCTATCCTTTTTCACCCCCTTAGATTTTGTTTATGGTATTTTTTTTTTGAAATAAGGCTACAGACATGTCTGACTATCATGTTCTTGCTCATACGTGGGTTGTAGGTATTTGTTGTTGTGATGGTGGGTGTGTTGTGGGTTGGCGATGATCTGGACAGTAGTGGTTTCTATGGACTTTAATATCTCCCTACTGTACCAGTGAGCCGTTTTAAGTGTTGTTTTTTTTTTGGCAATGATCTGGGCAAGCTTTTCTGATGGACTATAAAGACTTTCTCTTGTACCAGTGAGCCTGTTGTAAATACCTGTTCTGGTGCTATTTTTTTTTTTTTTTTCTTTATAGTTATTTCTTGGTGGGTGGAGGTCGGTGATTTGATGGTTTGTGTTTTGTTGTTTGTTTTTGTGTTATTTGGTTTATTTAGTTATTTTGTTTATTTTATATATTTGTTAACCTTTTGGTCGTAGTTTTATAAATAAAAAATTACCCCTCCTCGGTCTCAGTGCAGCTCCTCCCACTGGCAGTAGTTCCGGCTCCTCCCACAGAGCTCATTCTGCTTCCTGCTGGAGAGGAGAGAAGACCTGTCTTCCAGAGCTCCTGTGTTCCAGCCTACCAGGACCAGCCTCCAGCCCCCAGCCCCCTGCCCCGGAAGAGGGGTGGGATGGCCTCCCTCAGCCCCGGAGGTGGACCGGCTTCCGGCCTCCGGAGGAGTCAACAGCACCTGCCCTCCAGCCAGACCACCGCCACCACCATCAGCAGGGAGGACCGTCTCTTCCTGGAGACCCAGGAGGGTCTCTCAGACTGGACAGCCCCTCAGCCAGGTGAGAATGAGGCAAGAACCAGGAAGAGGCGGGATAAAATCAAATCCCTGCTGGTGAGGATATCTCAGGCCTGCGTGGAAAAGATGACTACTCTCGCAGGCCTGAGGGAAAAGAGGGACAGGTGCTCCAGTAATAAGAGATCTGAATTCAAGGGGGCCATCACCACCCTAGGACTAGAAGTAAAAGAAATATGGGAATACCTGGGGGGCTTTTGCCAACGTGGGGCTGGAGAGGTGAACTTCCTAGAGGAGCTCCGGAGGACCCTCCAGCAGGCCAACCGGGAAGGGAGCCAGGCAGCGAGGAGGAGCGGGCGGTCTAAGAAGGGGTCCCAACCCCCCAAACAGCCAGGAGAGTCAGGGGAGCCTGGGTGCAGTGGGGGGGGGGGCGAGTGCCGGTGGTGCAGGGCCCAGTATGGCCATAAAACCTGGGGAGGGTTCCGGGAGCCGATCCCTCGGTCCGTGGAAGGGACTGGGGGGTTGGCGAAGTCCGGGGAGTCCAGTGATCCAGGAGGTCGCCGGGCCCAGGTGCCGCCGGCGGTACCCCCCCGCCATCTTCAGGTCAGCATACCCAGGCTCCCCCAGGATGGTCGCACTGCCACAGCTGAAGCCCGCCATGTGTCGGCTTCCATGACCCCTCAGCTTGCAGTGGAGCGGGAGGATCTGGCCATGGAAAGGCCAGGGACTGCTCCTGCGGCTGCTATGTCATCGGGAGAGAGGCAGACACATGGTGGAGGCATTGTGCTGCGGTCATCTGGAGGTAAACAGCTTGTGTGCAGTGTGGCCAAGATGGCGCCGGCTGTTGGGGGTGGAGTAGACCGGGACCCGGAAGTGACCGCCCAAGAACCGGAAGTGCCCCAGCCGGAACCGGAAGTGCCCCAGCCGGAACCGGAAGTGACCAGACCGGAACCGGAAGTGACCAGACCGAAACCGGAAGTGACCAGACCGAAACCGGAAGTGCCCGTCCCGCGACCGGAAGTGCCCCTCCCGCGAGTTTGCGGTGGTCGGTGGGGGCTCAGGGGACCTGGGGGATGAGAGGCCGGGGGTGCAGGGGTGCCCAGCCCCGGACGCTGCAGCAGGCACCTCCAGGCACCCCCGGCAGGAGATGGACAGAGACGGTGAGGACGGTAAATTGGACGGTAAGCTGCCACCCCCCCAGGTCCCCATGGACACTGCCACAGGCCCCGAGGGGCTCCCTGCAGCACAGGCGGGGTGGGGGGAAAGTCAGGTGGGACCCCTCCCAGTGGACTGTATAGCATATGATTATATCCGGCAGTTGGAGGGGTCCCAGGGGGGCTCCCCCCCAGTACAGGTGGAGTCCCAAGGGGCTGGTGTGGTCGCGGAGGGGTCTGGGTGGGGGAGTTTGGTGGGGGTGGTACCCCCCTCTGCTGTGGTCCCGGGGGGGGGGAGCCTGTAGTCAGGCCAAAGGTGGTGGGTCAGGGTGGTCAGGGTATATCAGCGGGGGTGGGTGCAACACCACCGGCAGGGATGGGGGCCCCCCCGTCCCCCCCCACTTCTGGGGGTGCTGAGGGGGGTGCCCCACTTCCGGAGAACATCTTTCGGGGGTCTCCGGAGGCCAACTTATTGTCTGCCCTAAAGGGGGGTCGCTCTTTCGCCCAGGTGTTGGGACTCTCTCGTGCCCCTCTGGACCACCTGTACAGCCGGTTTGGCGCCCAGAATTTCCGCGCCCCCCCCTGCTGACCAGGAGAGGACGCAGGGGTCGGCGTGGACGAGGGGTACAGGTGGTCCAGAGAGGAGGCGTAGGAATGTTGTCCAGCTTCGGTACGAGGGTCCGGACCCCTGCCCCGCTCGAGGTGAGGTGGTGGGCCTGGTACTCTCCTTGGGTTTTGGGGTGGATGACCTTTTTGCTGTCATCCATCCCACCAACACACGGGAGTTTGATATAAGTTTTGTCACTCCCGTGTGTATGGAACGCTTTATCACCGGCTTTGGGTTGGTGAGGGGCGTTGACCCTTGGAAGAGGTACAGGCTCATTCCCATCTCCAGGCAGGAGGAGGTTAAGAACATCACCATCCTGGTGAGGAATGAGTCGCTCCCTCCGGAGGACATTGCCACCTGGCTCGGGAGGTACGGGCAGTTGCAGACCCCCCTGAGGAAGAACCTTGATGAGCGCGGGGTCTGGACCGGGGCTTGGTTGACCAGGATCCGGCTCAAGAGGGAGGGCAACAGTGTTGCCCACCTCCCTGGCAGCGCCTTTCTAGGCAGAGACCGGATCCTGGCGTTCTACCCGGGACAGCCCCGTCGTTGCTTCAAGTGCGGCAGCCCGACCCACATGAGCTCGGACTGCACGGTGGTCAGATGTGGCCGGTGCCACGAGTTTGGCCACCAGTCCGAGTCATGTGGGAAGATATGCTGCAACTTGTGTGGTGAGATGGGGCACCCATTTAGCAGGTGTCCCAAAGCATATCGGGGTTCTTCCTCAGGGGGGGGACCTCCCGGGCCGGGAGCGGCCGAAGCCCCCCCGGCGAGTGATGGTCGGGGGGGTGGGGATCCTGGAGCCCCTAGTACTACTCCGGAGGGACCAACAGGCCCATTGCCTCAAAGAAGGCGGAGCAGGCGTGGGCGTGGGGCTCCCCCCCCGGGGGACACGGGCTCGGTTGGCCAGGAGGCTCCCGATCCTCCGGAGGGCGGAGCCGGTGGGGAGGAGTCGGGGAGGCCTGGGGGTCCCGGGCCTGAGGGTCCGGGGCCAGGGCCTTCCTCTCCTAATGTTGCAGGGCGATCCCCATCCCCCTTCCCTCTCCCCCTCCTCACCATTGCCCCACCCCTCCACCTGGCCCTCCATCTGTTTCCCCATGCCCTCCTCCCTCATCTTCCCCTCCTCGTACCCCCCCCCCGCGTCCCCCCCCCCCTCCCAAGTCCCGTCCCCCCCCTTCCCCTTCTTCTTCCCGTCCAGCTAAGTCTGGTCCCCCCCCTGTCCTCTCCCCTGTCTCTGGCCCCCCTCCTGCCTCTTCCATTCCCCCCCTTCTGGACCCAGAGTCTCCTCTGGCCCTGTGGCCATGGAGATGGAAGCTGCTCGAGCCTCATCCAAGAGGGAAATCTCGAGCAGCGGGTCCGAGGAGGGGGGTGGTGTAGTCATCTCGGAGAGGTGGCAGGAGTGGGAGCAGGTGAGACGCAAAAAGAAGAAGGGGAAGGCTGCCAGATCTGGGGGCGGGAAGTCCCCAGTGAAGGGTGGGGTTCCCCCAGGGGCACGAAGTGGGGTGTCCCTGGGGAACCCGTTTGGTATCTTCTCCTCCTCCTCGGGCTCAGAGGAGGAGGAAGTGTAGATATGTAAATATGTTTTTGTGTTTGTAGTATGAAGGAGAACATGACCACTTTCAATCATTCTGATGGCGGTACCCTCTCCAATACGGCTTGCGACCATTAATGTCGCAAGTATTCGTTCTGCGGGAGCTCGTTTTATGGCCTTCGATTTTCTCAGCCGTGTTGAAGCTGACATTTTGTTTTTGCAGGAGACCTGGCTGGCATCTGTGGCAGAGATGCATCTAGCAAAGAGGGAGTGGAGATGTGGGCCCTCCCTCTGGTCTCTTGCGGCCGAGCCCTGCAGTGGGGTTGCGGTCCTTTTTAAGACTGGTCCGGTGGCTTGCCGGCGAGTGATTGAAGTGGAGATCGGTAGATGTCTGGTGGTGGACGCTGTCGTGAGGGGGCAATTCCTCCGGCTCATAAATTTTTATGGGCCTCAAACTAGGAGGGAGAGGAGGAGCCTCCTTACGGCGGTTAAGCCTTATCTTTTTACGTCCCAGCAGGTGATTTTTTGGTGGCGATTTCAATATGATCACTAGGCCCAAAGACCGGGCAGGTGCCGCCAACCCTCTGGGATATGATAGTATTTTTTTGAATAACGTAGTGAGGGAGGCCAGGTTGGTGGATGTGCACGTTCGTCACCTCCCCAACCTCACTGGTTTCACATTTTCCCGAGGTAGTAGTAAGAGTAGATTAGATAGGTTTTTTTTAAAGGAGGACTCTGTCTGCTCGGCTCCTGAGCTGCAGTCGGTAGAGTTCTCCGATCACTGTATGGTATCTGTGGCCCTGAATGTCGCTGACACTCCTCAGAAAGGGAGGGGTTTGTGGCGCCTGAATGGGTCGCTACTGGAGGATCCTGAGGTTAGGGAAGCCTATGAGGTTTTCTTCCTGGGCCAGACCTCGCTCCTTGAGGGCAACTGCTCCCGCCTTGAGTGGTGGGAAGTAGTTAAAAAGAGGTCTGGCGACTTTTTCCGGGAAATCTCTGGGTACAGGGCAGCTTCCAAGTACCAGGCTTACCAGAGACTACGCAGGCAGCTTGACCGCCTGGTGTCCTCTGGGGGCTCTCAGGAACAGATATCCGGTCTGAAGGCGCAGATGAAGGAGTGTCAGTACGACCGTCTCGCCTCCCTGGTTTTTGAGAGGGATTATGGGAAGTTTATCTCTCCTGATCCCTACAGGAGCTGTGGTGAGGTGGCGAGGTCGAAGGTCGTACATGGCCTGAAGGATGCCTCAGGATCTCTGGTCCGGTCCAGATCGGGGATCCTGGGTGTCGTCAGAGACCACTTTTCGGACCTCCTGAAGAAGCGGCCTCTAGACATGGAGAAAGTCAGGGAATTCCTTGATGAGACCCCGCTGGAAGTGGGGTCTGACCTTCCTGACTCTCTGACAGAAGAGATCTCGGTAGCTGAAGTTGAGCAGGCTATTAGCTCTTTAGCTTCTAAAAAGTCACCTGGGCCCGATGGGCTCACGGCCGAGTTCTACAAAACCTTTAAGAGCCTCTTGGCTCCTCATCTGAGGGACGTGTTTAGTGAATGTTTGGCCTATGGCCTGCTGCCTCCCTCAATGAGAAGGTCAGCTCTGATCCTACTGTCAAAGGGGAAAGATCCGTCTGTGGTGGAGAATTGGCGTCCGATCGCCCTTCTTACCACAGATAGGAAGATACTGGCAAAGATCTTGTTTACACGTCTGTCTGCTTTGGCGGGCAGGATGCTGTCTCCCTCTCAGCACTGCACAATTCCTGGCCGGGGCACTTTTAGTGCCGTCCTGAGCGTCCGGGAGGCTGTGGAAAGGTGCAGGGCTGATGGCAGCGAGCGGTATCTGCTTGCATTGGATCAGGCTAAGGCGTTTGATCGGGTGAACCACGAGTACCTTTGGCTGCTTCTGAGGAGATACGGTCTGCCTGATCAATTCGTTGATTGGCTGCAGGTATTGTATAGGGGAGCTGAGAGCTTCCCTCTTGTCAACGGTTGGGTGGGCCGGGCCTTTGCCGTGGACTCTGGCGTCCGGCAGGGGTGCCCGCTGAGCCCCCTCCTGTACATCTTTGCGGTCGACCCCTTCGTAAGGAGGCTAGACTGCGGGCGTCTGGGGGGGGTTCCGGTGGGACCTGTCGGGGGTCCGGTTTCGGCGGTGAGGGTTGTGGCCTATGCGGACGACGTCTCGGTGGTGGTATCTGGTCGTGAGGAGGCCCATTATGTGGAGTCCCAGATCGGGTGCTACTCTGAGGCGTCAGGCTCGCTGGTCAATTGGGACAAGAGTGAAGTTTTCTGGTTGGGGAAGGAGGGGGAGCAGTTCCCCCTTCCGGACGTGTTCCCCACGCCCGTACCAGAGATTCGAGTTCTTGGCATTCATTTCGGCCCGGGTGATTATCCCAAGCTAAACTGGGAGCGCAGGCTGGTGAGTGCCACTCGGAAGGTGAAGGCCTGGAAAGGTTGGAAACTTTCCCTGAGGGAAAGGGTAAGCTTGGTCAAGACGTACTTATTGCCTGAGTTTCTCTTTGTAAGCTATGTGTGTCTTTTGCCAGCATCTCTCTATGCTCGGGTCTATGGTCTGTTCTTCCTGCTGTTGTGGGGAAGCAGACTGAACCTGATCAAGAGGGAGGTCACATACCGCCAGCGACGGCAAGGTGGGTTGGACATGGTCAACCCGGTGGTGTTCTTTGTCACCATCTTTGTTAAATACAATTTGCAGTCCATATTTGTGGACGAGCCTTCCTGGTGGGAGTGTTCATGCAAGGACTGGCTCTTGCTGTTCTTGAGGCAGTGGGGGGAGGGGGGAGGCCCGGCGATCTGAGGAGATCGCATGGGTATCTCCCTTCCTATGTCCCCCTGGCATTAAAGGTACTGAGGCAGTGGCGGATAACTGCCCTGGAGGTGGGCTCTTTGGGTCGGCGGGAGCTGTACCTGAGGGTCATGGCCTCGGACATTTTGAAGCCCCTGTCTTTGAGGGACTGCCCTGAGAGGGTCCTCACGGAGGGGCTAGCCCTCTTGAATTCTTCTAGAATTCCAAGTAAGTTTTGGGATCTCGCATGGAGGTCGTTCCATGGACGACTCTATGTCCGTGCGAATCTCAAATACAGGAACCTGGGGGACAGGGACTGCCCCCGTCAGGAATGTGGTGGGACATTGGAGACCATGGACCATTTTCTGGTCCAATGTCCCTTCAACATGGAGGTTCTTACGAAGGTAGGGGGTGCCATTGGCTACCCCCGCCTTCCGGCCCTGACCTATGCTGAGCGAGTGTATGGTGATTTTGGGGTCCGCAGGGGATTTGAGTTATCGTCACTTTATTTAGTCAGCCTAGTTGTGCTTTATTACACTTGGCACGCTCGGTGTTTGGTGTCCACTAGGGACAAAATCCTGCCTGTGCATGAGGTGGTGGGCGGTATCTTTCGGGAGTTGGTGAAGGTGCGGGATCTGGAAAGGAGCAGGGTCGGGCCTGAGAGGTGTGCCCATTTATGGAGGGGGTTCCTCTTCCAGCCCCCTTAGGTCACGGCTCTGCCCCTCTCCATGGGTAGGGGCATCTATCCTTTTTCACCCCCTTAGATTTTGTTTATGGTATTTTTTTGAAATAAGGCTACAGACATGTCTGACTATCATGTTCTTGCTCATACGTGGGTTGTAGGTATTTGTTGTTGTGATGGTGGGGTGTGTTGTGGGTTGGCGATGATCTGGACAGTAGTGGTTTCTATGGACTTTAATATCTCCCTACTGTACCAGTGAGCCGTTTTAAGTGTTTTTTTTTTTTTTTTGGCAATGATCTGGGCAAGCTTTTCTGATGGACTATAAAGACTTTCTCTTGTACCAGTGAGCCTGTTGTAAATACCTGTTCTGGTGCTATTTTTTTTTTTTTTCTTTATAGTTATTTCTTGGTGGGTGGAGGTCGGTGATTTGATGGTTTGTGTTTTGTTGTTTGTTTTTGTGTTATTTGGTTTATTTAGTTATTTTGTTTATTTTATATATTTGTTAACCTTTTGGTCGTAGTTTTATAAATAAAAAATTACCCCTCCTCGGTCTCAGTGCAGCTCCACCCACTGGCAGTAGTTCCGGCTCCTCCCACAGAGCTCATTCTGCTTCCTGCTGGAGAGGAGAGAAGACCTGTCTTCCAGAGCTCCTGTGTTCCAGCCTACCAGGACCAGCCTCCAGCCCCCAGCCCCCTGCCCCGGAAGAGGGGTGGGATGGCCTCCCTCAGCCCCGGAGGTGGACCGGCTTCCGGAGGAGTCAACAGCACCTGCCCTCCAGCCAGACCACCGCCACCACCATCAGCAGGGAGGACCGTCTCTTCCTGGAGACCCAGGAGGGTCTCTCAGACTGGACAGCCCCTCAGCCAGGTGAGAATGAAGCAAGAACCAGGAAGAGGCGGGATAAAATCAAATCCCTGCTGGTGAGGATATCTCAGGCCTGCGTGGAAAAGATGACTACTCTCGCAGGCCTGAGGGAAAAGAGGGACAGGTGCTCCAGTAATAAGAGATCTGAATTCAAGGGGGCCATCACCACCCTAGGACTAGAAGTAAAAGAAATATGGGAATACCTGGGGGGCTTTTGCCAACGTGGGGCTGGAGAGATGAACTTCCTAGAGGAGCTCCGGAGGACCCTCCAGCAGGCCAACCGGAAGGGAGCCAGGCAGCGAGGAGGAGCGGGCGGTCTAAGAAGGGGTCCCAACCCCCCAAACAGCCAGGAGAGTCAGGGGAGCCTGGGTGCAGTGGGGGGGGGCGAGTGCCGGTGGTGCAGGGCCCAGTATGGCCATAAAACCTGGGGAGGGTTCCCGGGAGCCGATCCCTCGGTCCGTGGAAGGGACTGGGGGGTTGGCGAAGTCCGGGGAGTCCAGTGATCCAGGAGGTCGCCGGGCCACAGGTGCCGCCGGCGGTACCCCCCCGCCATCTTCAGGTCAGCATACCCAGGCTCCCCCAGGATGGTCGCACTGCCACAGCTGAAGCCCGCCATGTGTCGGCTTCCATGACCCCTCAGCTTGCAGTGGAGCGGGAGGATCTGGCCATGGAAAGGCCAGGGACTGCTCCTGCGGCTGCTATGTCATCGGGAGAGAGGCAGACACATGGTGGAGGCATTGTGCTGCGGTCATCTGGAGGTAAACAGCTTGTGTGCAGTGTGGCCAAGATGGCGCCGGCTGTTGGGGGTGGAGTAGACTGGGACCCGGAAGTGACCGCCCAAGAACCGGAAGTGACCAGACCGGAACCGGAAGTGACCAGACCGGAACCGGAAGTGACCGTCCCGCGACCGGAAGTGCCCCCCCCGCAAGTTTGCGGTGGTCGGTGGGGGCTCAGGGGACCTGGGGGATGAGAGGCCGGGGGTGCAGGGGTGCCCAGCCCCGGACGCTGCAGCAGGCACCTCCAGGCACCCCCGGCAGGAGATGGACAGAGACGGTGAGGACGGTAAATTGGACGGTAAGCTGCCACCCCCCCAGGTCCCCATGGACACTGCCACAGGCCCCGAGGGGCTCCCTGCAGCACAGGCGGGGTGGGGGGAAAGTCAGGTGGGACCCCTCCCAGTGGACTGTATAGCATATGATTATATCCGGCAGTTGGAGGGGTCCCAGGGGGGCTCCCCCCCAGTACAGGTGGAGTCCCAAGGGGCTGGTGTGGTCGCGGAGGGGTCTGGGTGGGGGAGTTTGGTGGGGGTGGTACCCCCCTCTGCTGTGGTCCCGGGGGGGGGGGAGCCTGTAGTCAGGCCAAAGGTGGTGGGTCAGGGTGGTCAGGGTATATCAGCGGGGGTGGGTGCAACACCACCGGCAGGGATGGGGGCCCCCCCGTCCCCCCCCACTTCTGGGGGTGCTGAGGGGGGTGCCCCACTTCCGGAGAACATCTTTCGGGGGTCTCCGGAGGCCAACTTATTGTCTGCCCTAAAGGGGGGTCGCTCTTTCGCCCAGGTGTTGGGCTCTCGTGCCCCTCTGGACCACCTGTACAGCCGGTTTGGCGCCCAGAATTTCCGCGCCCCCCCTGCTGACCAGGAGAGGACGCAGGGGTCGGCGTGGACGAGGGGTACAGGTGGTCCAGAGAGGAGGCGTAGGAATGTTGTCCAGCTTCGGTACGAGGGTCCGGACCCCTGCCCCGCTCGAGGTGAGGTGGTGGGCCTGGTACTCTCCTTGGGTTTTGGGGTGGATGACCTTTTTGCTGTCATCCATCCCACCAACACACGGGAGTTTGATATAAGTTTTGTCACTCCCGTGTGTATGGAACGCTTTATCACCGGCTTTGGGTTGGTGAGGGGCGTTGACCCTTGGAAGAGGTACAGGCTCATTCCCATCTCCAGGCAGGAGGAGGTTAAGAACATCACCATCCTGGTGAGGAATGAGTCGCTCCCTCCGGAGGACATTGCCACCTGGCTCGGGAGGTACGGGCAGTTGCAGACCCCCCTGAGGAAGAACCTTGATGAGCGCGGGGTCTGGACCGGGGCTTGGTTGACCAGGATCCGGCTCAAGAGGGAGGGCAACAGTGTTGCCCACCTCCCTGGCAGCGCCTTTCTAGGCAGAGACCGGATCCTGGCGTTCTACCCGGGACAGCCCCGTCGTTGCTTCAAGTGCGGCAGCCCGACCCACATGAGCTCGGACTGCACGGTGGTCAGATGTGGCCGGTGCCACGAGTTTGGCCACCAGTCCGAGTCATGTGGGAAGATATGCTGCAACTTGTGTGGTGAGATGGGGCACCCATTTAGCAGGTGTCCCAAAGCATATCGGGGTTCTTCCTCAGGGGGGGGACCTCCCGGGCCGGGAGCGGCCGAAGCCCCCCCGGCGAGTGATGGCCGGGGGGGTGGGGATCCTGGAGCCCCTAGTACTACTCCGGAGGGACCAACAGGCCCATTGCCTCAAAGAAGGCGGAGCAGGCGTGGGCGTGGGGCTCCCCCCCCCGGGGGACACGGGCTCGGTTGGCCAGGAGGCTCCCGATCCTCCGGAGGGCGGAGCCGGTGGGGAGAAGTCGGGGAGGCCTGGGGGTCCCGGGCCTGAGGGTCCGGGGCCAGGGCCTTCCCCTCCTAATGTTGCAGGGCCGATCCCCATCCCCCTTCCCTCTCCCCCTTCTCACCATTGCCCCTCCCCTCCACCTGGCCCTCCATCTGTTTCCCCATGCCCTCCTCCCTCATCTTCCCCTCCTCGTACCCCCCCCCTCGTCCCCCCCCCTCCCAAGTCCCGTCCCCCCCCTCCCCCTTCTTCTTCCCATCCAGCTAAGTCTGGTCTCTCCCCTGTCTCTGGCCCCCCTCCTGCCTCTTCCATTCCCCCCCCTTCTGGACCCAGAGTCTCCTCTGGCCCTGTGGCCATGGAGATGGAAGCTGCTCGAGCCTCATCCAAGAGGGAAATCTCGAGCAGCGGGTCCAAGGAGGGGGGTGGTGTAGTCATCTCGGAGAGGTGGCAGGAGTGGGAGCAGGTGAGACGCAAAAAGAGGAAGGGGAAGGCTGCCAGATCTGGGGGCGGGAAGTCCCCAGTGAAGGGTGGGGTTCCCCCAGGGGCACGAAGTGGGGTGTCCCTGGGGAACCCGTTTGGTATCTTCTCCTCCTCCTCGGGCTCAGAGGAGGAGGAAGTGTAGATATGTAAGTATGTTTTTGTGTTTGTAGTATGAAGGAGAACATGACCACTTTCAATCATTCTGATGGCGGTACCCTCTCCAATACGGCTTGCGACCATTAATGTCGCAAGTATTCGTTCTGCGGGAGCTCGTTTTATGGCCTTCGATTTTCTCAGCCGTGTTGAAGCTGACATTTTGTTTTTGCAGGAGACCTGGCTGGCATCTGTGGCAGAGATGCATCTAGCAAAGAGGGAGTGGAGATGTGGGCCCTCCCTCTGGTCTCTTGCGGCCGAGCCCTGCAGTGGGGTTGCGGTCCTTTTTAAGACTGGTCCGGTGGCTTGCCGGCGAGTGATTGAAGTGGAGATCGGTAGATGTCTGGTGGTGGACGCTGTCGTGAGGGGGCAATTCCTCCGGCTCATAAATTTTTATGGGCCTCAAACTAGGAGGGAGAGGAGGAGCCTCCTTACGGCGGTTAAGCCTTATCTTTTTACGTCCCAGCAGGTGATTTTTGGTGGCGATTTCAATATGATCACTAGGCCCAAAGACCGGGCAGGTGCCGCCAACCCTCTGGGATATGATAGTATTTTTTTGAATAACGTAGTGAGGGAGGCCAGGTTGGTGGATGTGCACGTTCGTCACCTCCCCAACCTCACTGGTTTCACATTTTCCCGAGGTAGTAGTAAGAGTAGATAGGTTTTTTTTAAAGGAGGACTCTGTCTGCTCGGCTCCTGAGCTGCAGTCGGTAGAGTTCTCCGATCACTGTATGGTATCTGTGGCCCTGAATGTCGCTGACACTCCTCAGAAAGGGAGGGGTTTGTGGCGCCTGAATGGGTCGCTACTGGAGGATCCTGAGGTTAGGGAAGCCTATGAGGTTTTCTTCCTGGGCCAGACCTCGCTCCTTGAGGGCAACTGCTCCCGCCTTGAGTGGTGGGAAGTAGTTAAAAAGAGGTCTGGCGACTTTTTCCGGGAAATCTCTGGGTACAGGGCAGCTTCCAAGTACCAGGCTTACCAGAGACTACGCAGGCAGCTTGACCGCCTGGTGTCCTCTGGGGGCTCTCAGGAACAGATATCCGGTCTGAAGGCGCAGATGAAGGAGTGTCAGTACGACCGTCTCGCCTCCCTGGTTTTTGAGAGGGATTATGGGAAGTTTATCTCTCCTGATCCCTACAGGAGCTGTGGTGAGGTGGCGAGGTCGAAGGTCGTACATGGCCTGAAGGATGCCTCAGGGTCTCTGGTCCGGTCCAGATCGGGGATCCTGGGTGTCGTCAGAGACCACTTTTCGGACCTCCTGAAGAAGCGGCCTCTAGACATGGAGAAAGTCAGGGAATTCCTTGATGAGACCCCGCTGGAAGTGGGGTCTGACCTTCCTGACTCTCTGACAGAAGAGATCTCGGTAGCTGAAGTTGAGCAGGCTATTAGCTCTTTAGCTTCTAAAAAGTCACCTGGGCCCGATGGGCTCACGGCCGAGTTCTACAAAACCTTTAAGAGCCTCTTGGCTCCTCATCTGACGGACGTGTTTAGTGAATGTTTGGCCTATGGCCTGCTGCCTCCCTCAATGAGAAGGTCAGCTCTGATCCTACTGTCAAAGGGGAAAGATCCGTCTGTGGTGGAGAATTGGCGTCCGATCGCCCTTCTTACCACAGATAGGAAGATACTGGCAAAGATCTTGTTTACACGTCTGTCTGCTTTGGCGGGCAGGATGCTGTCTCCCTCTCAGCACTGCACAATTCCTGGCCGGGGCACTTTTAGTGCCGTCCTGAGCGTCCGGAAGACTGTGGAAAGGTGCAGGGCTGATGGCAGCGAGCGGTATCTGCTTGCATTGGATCAGGCTAAGGCGTTTGATCGGGTGAACCACGAGTACCTTTGGCTGCTTCTGAGGAGATACGGTCTGCCTGATCAATTCGTTGATTGGCTGCAGGTATTGTATAGGGGAGCTGAGAGCTTCCCTCTTGTCAACGGTTGGGTGGGCCGGGCCTTTGCCGTGGACTCTGGCGTCCGGCAGGGGTGCCCGCTGAGCCCCCTCCTGTACATCTTTGCGGTCGACCCCTTCGTAAGGAGGCTAGACTGCGGGCGTCTGGGGGGGGTTCCGGTGGGACCTGTCGGGGGTCCGGTTTCGGCGGTGAGGGTTGTGGCCTATGCGGACGACGTCTCGGTGGTGGTATCTGGTCGTGAGGAGGCCCATTATGTGGAGTCCCAGATCGGGTGCTACTCTGAGGCGTCAGGCTCGCTGGTCAATTGGGACAAGAGTGAAGTTTTCTGGTTGGGGAAGGAGGGGGAGCAGTTCCCCCTTCCGGACGTGTTCCCCACGCCCGTACCAGAGATTCGAGTTCTTGGCATTCATTTCGGCCCGGGTGATTATCCCAAGCTAAACTGGGAGTGCAGGCTGGTGAGTGCCACTCGGAAGGTGAAGGCCTGGAAAGGTTGGAAACTTTCCCTGAGGGAAAGGGTAAGCTTGGTCAAGACGTACTTATTGCCTGAGTTTCTCTTTGTAAGCTATGTGTGTCTTTTGCCAGCATCTCTCTATGCTCGGGTCTATGGTCTGTTCTTCCTGCTGTTGTGGGGAAGCAGACTGAACCTGATCAAGAGGGAGGTCACATACCGCCAGCGACGGCAAGGTGGGTTGGACATGGTCAACCCGGTGGTGTTCTTTGTCACCATCTTTGTTAAATACAATTTGCAGTCCATATTTGTGGACGAGCCTTCCTGGTGGGAGTGTTCATGCAAGGACTGGCTCTTGCTGTTCTTGAGGCAGTGGGGGGAGGGGGGGAGGCCCGGCGATCTGAGGAGATCGCATGGGTATCTCCCTTCCTATGTCCCCCTGGCATTAAAGGTACTGAGGCAGTGGCGGATAACTGCCCTGGAGGTGGGCTCTTTGGGTCGGCGGGAGCTGTACCTGAGGGTCATGGCCTCGGACATTTTGAAGCCCCTGTCTTTGAGGGACTGCCCTGAGAGGGTCCTCACGGAGGGGCTAGCCCTCTTGAATTCTTCTAGAATTCCAAGTAAGTTTTGGGATCTCGCATGGAGGTCGTTCCATGGACGACTCTATGTCCGTGCGAATCTCAAATACAGGAACCTGGGGGACAGGGACTGCCCCCGTCAGGAATGTGGTGGGACATTGGAGACCATGGACCATTTTCTGGTCCAATTTCCCTTCAACATGGAGGTTCTTACGAAGGTAGGGGGTGCCATTGGCTACCCCCGCCTTCCGGCCCTGACCTATGCTGAGCGAGTGTATGGTGATTTTGGGGTCCGCAGGGGATTTGAGTTATCGTCACTTTATTTAGTCAGCCTAGTTGTGCTTTATTACACTTGGCACGCTCGGTGTTTGGTGTCCACTAGGGACAAAATCCTGTCTGTGCATGAGGTGGTGGGCGGTATCTTTCGGGAGTTGGTGAAGGTGCGGGATCTGGAAAGGAGCAGGGTCGGGCCTGAGAGGTGTGCCCATTAATGGAGGGGGTTCCTCTTCCAGCCCCCTTAGGTCACGGCTCTGCCTCTCTCCATGGGTAGGGGCATCTATCCTTTTTTCACCCCCTTGTTTATGGTATTTTTTTTGAAATAAGGCTACAGACATGTCTGACTATCATGTTCTTGCTCATACGTGGGTTGTAGGTATTTGTTGTTGTGATGGTGGGGTGTGTTGTGGGTTGGCGATGATCTGGACAGTAGTGGTTTCTATGGACTTTAATATCTCCCTACTGTACCAGTGAGCCGTTTTAAGTGTTTTTTTTTTTTTTTTTTTGGCAATGATCTGGGCAAGCTTTTCTGATGGACTATAAAGACTTTCTCTTGTACCAGTGAGCCTGTTGTAAATACCTGTTCTGGTGCTATTTTTCTTTCTTTATAGTTATTTCTTGGTGGGTGGAGGTCGGTGATTTGATGGTTTGTGTTTTGTTGTTTGTTTTTGTGTTATTTGGTTTATTTAGTTATTTTGTTTATTTGATATATTTGTTAACCTTTTGGTCGTAGTTTTATAAATAAAAAAATTACCCCTCCTCGGTCTTCGCCTTCCGCCGGGGGGGTACACCTACCCCCCCCCCCGGTCTTCGCCGCCGCCTTCCGCCGGGGGGGTACACCTACCCCCCCCGGTCTTCGCCGCCGCCTTCCGCCGGGGAGAGAGACACCCACCGATGCTCTCCGCCATGTTCGGCCAGGCCCCCTACCCCAAATCAAGCTCTTTTACATCCGGGGGGGCCGGCGGAAATGGCGGAGAACAACGGGGGTGTCGCCACTCCTCGGTCTTGAGGGCGTGTGTGTGAGGCTCTCTGGACTTCCAGAGAGCCATGGAAGCTATCAGCCCAGGGGGAGGCTCTACTTCCCGGGCGGTGAGAGAAGCTATGCCTGTGGAGGGATCGGATACCATTTCAAGGACAGTGGAGAGTTTGAGACCATCAGATGAGGATCTCAGGTATCTGGAGTCCCAGATTGCTCTCTCTGCATGGCAGGAGCAGCAGCCAGGTGAAAGTGATTTTGAAGCTACAGGCCGTCGGATGGAAGTCTATGCAGTCTTGGAAAGGCTTATGGACTTTTTGGTGGTAGTGCATGAAGACCTGGCACGCTTAAGAACAGCCAGAGATCGGGTGGGCAAAAAGAAGCGGAAGGGCTATCGCCTGAGTGTTCAGACATTGAAAACGACCCTGAGTGAGTATATCACTTATTGGAACCGGCTGTTGGATCAGTCTACTATGGACACTGATGAGATGGATGAGTTGGAAGAACGCCTGATGGAGGTTTGTGATAAGGGAAGCCAGGCTGCTCGCCGTAGCTCCCAGGCTGAGGTGCCAATTTCCCCCTTGCCATCAGGGGGCGCCCAGCCTGGAGGCCTGGTCGGATCCCCCACGATCACCGCGGGACCGGAAGTGGCAGGTCCCGGGGCTGCTGCGGACGAGGAGGAAGTCATGGAGGTTGGAGGAACGCAAGATGAAGTCGCGGCGGGTATTGCCGCGAATGTGTGTGCCGCGAGTCGCGAGGCTACTGCTGCGGTGGATGCCGCGGGTCGCGGGACTGCCGCTGCGGGTGTGGAGCCGGAGGGTATGGCCGCGAAAGTGAATACCGCGGGTTGCGGGGTTACCGCTGAAGGTGTGGAGCCGGAAGTAGCGGATCCCGGGACAGCTGCGGGTGAGGAGATGGGACTTGTGGAGGCTGTTGCTGAGAAGGATGGAGCAATGAAGGACGGTTCCGCGGGTGTGAGTGCCATGGATCGTGGGATTTCTGCCGAGGACACTGTGAGGGGTGAGATACCTACTATTGTCTCATCCCGGGCTTTGGGGGTGGCCACTGTTGCGGAGACTGTTGGGTCATCTTTTCCTGTGGACCTGCTGCCTGGTGGTGGGGTGCCTCTTGTGGTTTCCCCCTCCGGCCCTTCAGTTTCTGAGTCCGTGGCGATGACCCCCCAGCGCATGGAGTGGGGTGATTGCGAGCAGGGTAGTATAACTAGCCCATGTCTTGCGATGGACCACATACGGCTGCTGGAGGGTGAGCCAACTAAAGCGGACCAGAGTACTGGTTTTCATGACATTGGGGTACCCTCTGGGGTTTTGGAGCATACGGGTCAGCCCCAAGTGGGTCCTCTGGGCGGTGCGGGGACCCCTCCGGCAGCAATTATTTCTGCTGGGGGTGTTTCCGGTGCTTGTGCACCTGCTGTGCCCGGGGCCCCTGGGAAAGACTTAAGTATAGCTGTTGATAATGTTGATTCTAGCAATGTTGTTGTTTCTGATCTCCCCCCGCCTCCTCCCCAAATCAGTGGGTCCCAGGAGGCCGGGGTTATGTCGGCCCTAAAAGTGGGGTTGTCTTTTGCAGATGTCACTGGTGGCAGGGTACAGCTTGGGCGTTTTTATAGTGCCCACGGTACGATGGCTTTTAGGGGCTCAGTGCCAGCTGCCACTAGGGTGGGGGGAGTGGAGCGTAAGCGCCATAATGTTGTGCAGCTGCGCTGGTTGGAAGAGTTTGGTCGTCCTCCGGGGAGAGACGAGGTGGTGGATATGGTGTTGGCCCTTGGGTTTAAGGCATCAGACATCTTTGCTGTTATCCACCCCTCGGACTCCCTGGAGTATGATGTAAGTTTTGGTACCCCCGTCTTAATGGAGAGTTTTATCTCCAGACGGGAGGTGGTGAAGAATCAGTCCTCGTGGAAATCCTTTAGAGCAGTCCCCCTGTCTAGACAGGAAGAAATAAAAAGGGTGTCAGTCCTGGTTAGAAATGAATCTATTCCCGCAGAAGATATCACAACATGGTTGGGGCGGTACGGCCAGGTGATGGCCCCGCCAGGGAAAGTTTTGGATGCCAAGGGGATCTGGACTGGTGCCTGGTCTGTCTCAGTAAGGCTTAGACGCATCGGGTTATCAGTGACACATGTGCCTGCGTCAGGTTATATTGGGAGGGATAGGATCCTTGCATTCTATCCAGGGCAACCCAAGCTCTGTTTTAGATGCAACAGTCCTTTGCATTTCAGTAGGGACTGTAGGGAACCCTTTTGCACAAAGTGTAATGAAGCTGGGCACTTGGCCAGCGGGTGCAATAAATTTCAATGCAATCTGTGCGGTGTTATGGGGCACGTTTTTAGCCAGTGCCCCTCGGCCTTTCGGGCACCTGTTGGGGGGGTGTCTCCCCCTGCGGGGTCTGGGGGGTCTAGGGAGTCTGTGCTTCCGGTTGTTTCGTCGGCCGGGCCTCCTGCCCCGCTCCAGCTGGCTGGCGCAGTGACTCTTGAGGGTCAGTCTTTTGTGATGGGTTCCGGGAGTCCGGGGCCATCGTCAGGAAGATTGGGTCATAAGTCGGGCGGCTTGAGAGTTTCCCCTTTAAAATCTGGGGGGAGGGGTAAGGCCCGTTTGGTGCAATCTGTGGTATCTCGTGGCAAGGCTAAGATGCCTAGGGTGGTGTTGCATCCCCCTTCTCGGGATTCGCAGCCCATTCCTACTTGGTCTGGGTCCTCTGTCCCTGTGTCTGGTGGTGGGGGGGATCAAGAGGCGGGTCGTTTCTCTGATTCTGATACCCCTAGTACGAGACCTGTTCGTAAGGGCAGAAGGGGTAAGGTTCCTAGAGATCCCCAGCCAGTTGTAGACTTGCCTTCTCAGCCAGGTAAGGAGAGTAAAAGCAATGTTTGGGTGGCGGTGGGAAAGGGGCGGTGTGAAAGCAGTCCTGGGGTGATCCCCAGTTCTGGGTCAGGTCCTGGTCCGGGTGTTTCCTCTCCAGAAGGTGGAGTTGGGGCGACAAGTAGTGCCCAGACTCCCCCTGGTATAGCCCTGCAGAACAGGTTTTCCACCTTGGATCCTGTGGAGGATTCTGGTGGGGGTATGGTTGCAGGGGATTGTGCTGATGGAAGTAAATGAGTAATTTTATTAAAAAAAAAAAAAAATGCAGTAATGTGGTAACATGTGTATGAGCAATGTTGGGTGGCGGTGGGAAAGGGGCGGTGTAAAAGCAGTCCTGGGGTGATCCCCAGTTCTGGGTCAGGTCCTGGTCCGGGTGTTTCCTCTCCAGAAGGTGGAGTTGGGGCGACTAGTAGTGCCCAGACTCCCCCTGGTATAGCCCTGCAGAACAGGTTTTCCACCTTGGATCCTGTGGAGGATTCTGGTGGGGGTATGGTTGCAGGGGATTGTGCTGATGGAAGTAAATGAGTAATTTTATTAAAAAAAAAAAATGCAGTAATGTGGTAACATGTGTATGAGCAATGTTGGGTGGCGGTGGGAAAGGGGCGGTGTAAAAGCAGTCCTGGGGTGATCCCCAGTTCTGGGTCAGGTCCTGGTCCGGGTGTTTCCTCTCCAGAAGGTGGAGTTGGGGCGACAAGTAGTGCCCAGACTCCCCCTGGTATAGCCCTGCAGAACAGGTTTTCCACCTTGGATCCTGTGGTGGATTCTGGTGGGGGTATGGTTGCAGGGGATTGTGCTGATGGAAGTAAATGAGTAATTTTACTAAAAAAAAAAAAAAAAAAAAAAATGCAGTAATGTGGTAACATGTGTATGTACAATTGCGTAGTTGCGTAGATTTTAAAGTTTTGGGGAAGGTTAGGGTTATGATTTTGTTTTATTTGTTTATGCATAATAGAAGTATGTATGTTTTAGGGGTTGGGGTTACTTGGGAAGTGGAAATGATTAAAGAGTATAATAATGCAAGTTATTGGAGCAGGTATTGGTGCGATTTTAGTGATGTGCAGATGGTATATGTATAGTATGGTGGGATAGTGTTTGTACGTAAAGAAAATGTTTAGTGGTAGAGGGTTGCTTTGGTACTTGGGAAGTGGTAATGACTAAAGAGTATAAAAATGCAAGTGAGTGGGGCAGGTATTGGTGCTAATTTTTAGTGATGTATAGATGGTATATGTATAGCATGGTGGGATAATATTTGTATGTAAAGAAAATGTATTGGGGCAGAGGGTCGTTTTGGTTTAATTGTTTTTGTTTTTTCTGTATACATTTTTGGTCGTAGAATTTTCAATAAAAAATTGCCACTCCTCGGTCTTCTAGCCGTTTTCTGCCAGGGGGGGGAAACACCCACCCATGCTCTCCGCCATGCTCGACTGGGCCCCCACCCCAAAAGTAAGCTCTTTCACATCCGGGGGGGGCCGGCCGAAAACAGCGGAGAACAACGGGGGTGTCGCCCCACCTCGGGCTCCTCCGCTTCTGCCTGGCTCCTCCCGAGGCCAGGGCTTCTTTCGCCGTCTTCCGCCGGAGGGCGCCACTCTCCGGGCTTCTCGTCGTTGTCTTCCGCCGCGGGGGCCAGGCCTTCTTCTTTGCCGCCCCCTTCGAATTTTTCGGCCTGGACGGGGGTCGCACATCCCATCCAGGACTTGGACGTGGCGGGCTTCTCGTCGCTCTCTTCTGCCGCTGCCCCCTTCACCACGAAGCTCCGTGCTTGTTTGATGAGGGCAGCGGGCTTCCGACGTCTTCTACCGGAGCGAGGGTCGTACATCCCACTCCGGATTTCGTCGCCGGCTTCTGCCTGGCTCCTCCTGGGGCCAGGTCTTCTCGTCGCTGTCTTCCGCCGCGGGGTGACACTCGCGGGCTTCTTCTTCCATTCGATGTTGACACGGCGAGGTGCGGCGCTGAAATGCCTTGTGAGCGGCGGGCAAGGACTTATATTGGCATAGGGCGTGGGCGTGGTTATGCCAACATGTGACCTTAACCCATGTGACAGTGATGTGATGTGACATCACTGTCACATGGGTTAAGGTCACATGTTGGCATAACCACGCCCACGCCCTATGCCAATATAAGTCCTTGCCCGCCGCTCACAAGGCATTTCAGCGCCGCACCTCGCCGTGTCAACATCGAATGGAAGAAGAAGCCCGCGAGTGTCACCCCGCGGCGGAAGACAGCGACGAGAAGACCTGGCCCCAGGAGGAGCCAGGCAGAAGCCGGCGGCGAAATCCGGAGTGGGATGTACGACCCTCGCTCCGGTAGAAGACGTCGGAAGCCCGCTGCCCTCATCAAACAAGCACGGAGCTTCGTGGTGAAGGGGGCAGCGGCAGAAGAGAGCGACGAGAAGCCCGCCACGTCCAAGTCCTGGATGGGATGTGCGACCCCCGTCCAGGCCGAAAAATTCGAAGGGGGCGGCAAAGAAGAAGGCCTGGCCCCCGCGGCGGAAGACAACGACGAGAAGCCCGGAGAGTGGCGCCCTCCGGCGGAAGATGGCAAAAGAAGCCCTGGCCCCAGGAGGAGCCAGGCAGAAGCCGGCGAAGAAATCCGGGGTGGGATGTACGACCCCCGTCCAGGCAGAAAAATTCGAAGGGGGCGGCGGCGGAAGACCCTTAAAGTTAAAACCACGTTCACCAGGTGAATGGGTAGGGGTACGATGTACCCCATACTCATTCACATAGGGTGGGGGCCCGAAATCTGGGGGCCACCTTATTAAAGGGGGCTCCCAGATTCTGATTGGCTCCCGCCCGCATACCCCGACAACCAATGGCTAGGGTTGTCGGGAAGAGGCTCTTGTCCCGATCAACATGGGGACAAGAGTGCTTTGGGGTGGGGGGGCAGCGCCCCCTCCCCCAAAGGACACACTCCCCCATGTCGAGGGCATGTGGTCTGGTACGGCTCAGGAGGGGGGGGGGGCGCTCGCTCGTCCCCACCACCATTCCTGTCTGGCCAGACTGCATGCCTGGGATGAGGGCTTGGTACGGATCTGGGGGGGAACCCCACGCCGATTTTGGCGTGGGTTAACCCCTCACGTTCCGGACCAAGCCGAAGAGCCTATTGTGCCCCTGGGGGGGAAGCCGCGCCGGTTTCAAATTTGAAATTTGGCGCGGAGTTCCCCTTCAGTGTCGGCGCAGCTCGAGAACAGCTCGGAGCTTGCCGTGCGCCGCTCCAGGCAGTGCAAACACTGCTACGCCGCTTGGTATTTACCAAGAATTTCCCGGCGTACTGAAGAGGCGCGCGGAAAGCTCCGATTTTTCCCTCTGCGCATGCCCAGTATGCAAATGAACCTTCCGAGGTTCTAGCGTACTTTGCAAGCGCACGGGGATCGGGTACCAAAAGTCACTTTCCCTTTCAAATCGGCCCGCCACACACGTTCAAACACGTCACTACACTTCCCCTGCATCACCCCCCTCCCTCCCCTCATAAACTCCCGCCCGAATCCCCGATGTTTACAGAACTAAATGCCGCACGCCAGCTCTGTACTGGCGTGCTGTGCGCCCTCTCCTGGGCGCATTAGGCACTTTAGTAAATGAGGAAACACGCTGCACTGGCAGGGTGTTTCTTTTGTAAATCTCAAAAACAGGTTTACTCCTGCTTGTGCACCATGAGTCATGGCGCACAGGCTTGGTAAATCAGCCCCATGGACCTCAATCCAAAGTAACACCACCTCAAGGGTCCCCAGGCACACACCTCACAAAGAGCACCCTATCCAAAGTGACTCCTGTTACATATACATAGATACAAAATATTTATAATATAAAACATTAGCATAAACATAGTCAAAGCTGAGTACTCACATACATACATATAACCAAGATCTGGTAATGCTGAATCAATGGGATGCCCCAGGAAGTCTCAAATGGAATGGGCATGTAGTAAGGACGGCAGCTGGATAGTGCTAAAACTAACAATTCATAATAAATCATACTATTCATAACCCCAAAAGGGGGTTACCAACATATACAAAAAAAAGCAAAAACAGCCATAGAGTTAACCACAGTGTTTCTTTTTTTTGACCAAACACAAAGACCACTTACATATTTGCACTAGATAGCAGGTTGCAGCCAACACATATCATAGATAAGGCTATTTCATGAGAACAAGTAGTAAATGGATTAAAAGACATCCATGCAATCTCACTGATCTCAATTTAGTGGTCACAAATGGTCTATAGTTTTAGTCATAGTTTTTTGACTAAAATGCAGTTTTAGTTGTATTTTTGCCATCTGAATTGTTTTTGTTCTAGTCGTCTTTTAGTCAACTAAACTAGTGTTAATTTAGTCAACGAAAATATATTTTTCAACTAAATTAACACTGAGTAGTAGTGAACAGTCCAAGGCCCTACAGCTGAAGGTAATGGGGCAAGTCTTTGGGCTTATTAGTACCCAGTGCAGAGCCCTTTGCACAGAGATCAAGCCGTCCCTGCTGGGAGAAGACAGTGATTATTGCTAGCGCTATAGCAGCCGATATCGATAATTGCTAGCAAATGTTCCAGGCTGGTTGTACCGAAGTTGATCCATCGATCAACTTGGTACAATTAGCCTGCCCACACATTGTTTGAACCTTGGCCAGTTCCTGCTGAACTAGCCAAGATTCAAACCATCTATGGCCGGCCTTACTCACACCACCCATCCTGTTCTTGGGCAATCAACATCTACAATAGTGGTGAATGTATTAAGGAAACTGTGCTTCCAGTGTCAATATAAATGCTGGGGTATGTTTCTGATACTAAATATCTTTATTATTGCGGAACAAATCAAAGTGAATGTGACAAACTACTACTAATTATGCCATGACCTGGATAATTGAGTGTGTATACTGTGTGTGTATATTGTGTGTCTGTTTGTGTATACTGTGTATGTATACTGTATGCGTGTGTGTGTGTGTGTATACTGTGTGGCCCCATAATTTATTGCCTGGAGGCCCCATAATCTCCAATTGCCCGGAGGCCCCATAATCTCCTATTGCCCAGGGGCCCCATAATCTCTTATTGCCTGTGGGCCCCATGAGTTGTCAGTCCGCCCCTGGCTAAGGGACTCCACTGGCAAGAATCTGCTGCTTAAAACTGTTAGCCATTAAGCATACAACATTGATTTGCATGGCTCCATCTAACATTCAGAAATGAGAATAGACCCCTTATTTTTGGGATATGCAATGGAACGATAGAATGAAAAGTGTGACTACCTTAGGTAGAAGAAGGCTCCTCTATGCTATGCACTGGTTCAGTTGAGGGCTAGTCAGTTTCTTTATAACCTTCTGGGTAGGGTATGTTCGATCGTTCGTCGAAATGCGAACAAAACGGGCCGTCCGCACCAAATTCGAGTGACGCGCCACGGCCCCTAATTCACTGAGGCATTACGGGCTGATGATTGACCAAGCATGCTCTATGACCCGCATGCTTGGCCAATCACAGCGTCGTCAGTAAAGAGAGCCGTAATTGGCCAAAGCCAGGGTGGCTTTGGCCAATTATGGCTCAGGACTTTAGCACACACCCCACACTATAAAAGGCCGTCTGCAGGGCGGCCTCGTGTAGTGTGTTCCGGGCTCGTTCCAGATCGGACAGAGAGAGATTGTCTTTTTTCTAGCTAGATAGGGCAGGCAGGCTAGTCAGTTAAATTTACAGTGTGTAGAGGATATATATACATCTCAGGAGTTGTACATATATTTATACACTGTATAGTTTAGTAAGATTAGTTCTTCCTAATCTGTCAGGCAGTTGATTGTGCTAGCTGCATTGTTCTCACGTGGTGTATTGCCGTGTGCTTAGTGCACCTAAACCCACTTGGTGTGTACTTCAAGTGTGCTTATTAGTTTGCACCTAAACCCACTTTGTGTATACTGCAAGTGTGCTTATTACTTTGCACCTAAACCCACTTTGTGTATACTGCAAGTGTGCTTATTAGTTTGCACCTAAACCCACTTGGTGTATACTGCAAGTGTGCTTATTACTTTGCACCTAAATGCACTTTGTGTGTACTGCAAGTCTGCTTATTACTTTGCACCTAAACGCACTTGGTGTATACTGCAAGTGTGCTTATTACTTTGCACCTAAACACACTTTGTGTATACTGCAAGTGTGCTTATTACTTTCCACCTAAACCCACTTGGTGTATACTACAAGTGTGCTCATTACTTTGCACCTAAACCCACTTGGTGACTTGGTGTACAGTGCAAGTGTGCTCATTACTTTGCACCTAAACACACTTGGTGTATACTGCACGTGTGCTCATTACTTTGCACCTAAACACACTTGGTGTATAGTGCAAGTGTGCTCATTACTTTGCACCTAAACCCACTTGGTGTATACTGCACGTGTGCTAATTACTTTGCACCTAAACCCACTTGGTGTATACTACAAGTGTGCTCATTATTTTGCACCTAAACCCTCTTGGTGTATAGTGCAAGTGTGCTCATTATTTTTCACCCAAACCCACTTGGTGTATACTACAAGTGTGCTCATTACTTTGCACCTAAACCCACTTGGTGTATACTACAAGTGTGCTCATTACTTTGCACTCAAACCCACTTGGTGTATAGTGCAAGTGTGCTCATTACTTTGCACCTAAACACACTTGGTGTATAGTGTAAGTGTGGTCATTACATTGCACCTAAACCCACTTGGTGTATACTACAAGTGTGCTCAGTACTTTGCACCTAAACACACTTGTTGTATACCGCAAGTGTGCTCATTACTTTGCACCTAAACACACCTGGTGTATAGTGCAAGTGTGCCCATTACTTTGCACCTAAACCCACTTAGTGTATACTGCAAGTGTGCTAATCACTTTGCACCTAAACCCACTTGGTGTATACTACAAGTGTGCTCATTACTTTGCACCTAAACCCACTTGGTGTATAGTGCAAGCGTGCTCATTACTTTGCACCTAAACACACTTGGTGTATACTGCAAGTTTGCTAATTACTTTGCACCTAAACCCAGAGCATTAAGGCTGTTTGCTGCGCTCCAATTAAAGTATCTGTGAGGGGTTGCAGTGTTGTGGCACCACCACCAGAGCCTAAAGCCCAATTTTTCTGCCCCTGTTTAACAGGGGTGTGTAATAAAACATTTTGATGCAATACTTTGCATGAGGCTCTTTGCTGCGCTCCAATTAAAGTATTTGTGAGGGGTTGCAGTGTTGTGACACCGCCACCAGTGCCGAAGGCTCAATTTTTCTGACTCTGTTTAACAGGGGCGTGTAATAACAATTTTAGATGCAAAACTTTGCAGCAGGGCTTATTACTGCGCTCCAACTAGAGTATCTGTGAGGGGTTGCAGTGTTGTGGCACTGCCACCAGTGCCTAAGGCCCAATTTTTCTTCCCCTGTTCTAGTATTTTTATTTGTTTGATTATTTTCTAATTTGAGTTAATTCTAGCTTTCTCCTAGGTTATCATAGTGCCATGTTTATTTTCCAGGACTAAATACTCATCATTGTCAATGTAAACACCACACATCTAGATTTGTTCTTTTAGGCAGCATTGATATAATACAGATGTGTATGTCCTCAATTTCAGCCCTGCAGGACAACACCTCTCCAATTAACACCTGGGCGCTGTATGTGTCCAATCCACCATTAACAGCAGGAATACCTCCTGAAATTTGGAAACAAACCATGTATTACAATTATGCAGGCCTACATCTATTACCTGAAGCTGTGCTGTATGACACTGACCTGATGTGGTGGCAGTTTCCACGTCCTGCACATCCCGCGGGGGTGGGGCTTGGGTATGTGTGGGGTTTCTCTGCTCCAATCTTGAAGCTTGATTGCGCCCTATGAGATTGTAAAAAAGGGATACATGAATCAAAAAGATTAGAGGCCTGAAAGAGGAATATGAATCATTCTTTGTATAAAGTGTGGTACAATTGTCTGTTTATACCAGGGGTCTTCAAACTACGGCCCTCCAGGTGTTCAGGAACTACAATTCCCATCATGCCTAATCATGTCTGTGAACGTCAGAGTTTTTCAATGCCTCATGGGATTTGTAGTTCCACAACAGCTGGAGGGCCGTAGTTTGAGGATCCCTGGTTTATACAATCCTTCTAAGCTTAAGACAGGATTGTATTCATTACCAAAGCTGCTACATTTCTCTATCTTTGGCCAAGTTTCCTACATGGAAACACACCAAGTATCCACTGGATCACCTCTGTGTGACACCCTAAATAGGTTGTTCTTGTGGGTGGCCAACACTCAGTGCCGATCCTGACCTCCCTGGAGCCCTAAGCAACATGACATGGCACATTAAAAATGAGAAGCGGGGGGCGCTGACGACAGTGACATGTCACATTAAAGAAAGTTGAGAAGCGGGGGGAGGGGGTGTTCTGCTGTCGGAAATAACATCTTACATTAAATTGAGAAGCGGGGGATGCTGACTTCTTACCTCTTCTCCCATGCAGCCAGCGAGTTGAGAAGCGGGGTGAGGGGGCCTCTAGTAATTTGGGGGGCCCTTTGCAGCTTTGCGGGCCCTAAGCGGCTTGCATAGTGAGCCTATAGGGCGGATTGGCCCTGCCAACACTTGTGCTACTGAGTCCATATGTGTAACCAACTTCTGAGCATACTCTCCTTTTACTTTATATTGACTTAAGTTGGATTATTTAAATCTAGTTAAGAACACATCTACATTAAATAAAAAATTGGTCTCACATAAATAGATCATAAATAGAATGAACGACAACTCATACGACCAATTATTATGCCCACAAACATGAACCTTGAGGCCTCGTACACACGAGGGAATTTATCCGCTGAAAATGGTCCGACGGAGCATTTCAGCCGATAAATCCGCTCGTCTGTAGGGGCAAACGGACAGTTTTTGCCGGATTTCTCCGGCGGAAAAGTTTCAAAGCATGCTTTGAAACTTTTCCACCGGAGAGCTGCCCGTCGGATATGTCCGCTGGTCAGTACACTCACCAGCGGACATGTCCTCCCGCACAAGCGTCGTATGGATGCGACGCATGCGTGGAAGTTGTTTTCTTCCTGGTGCGGTGACGTGGCAGCGTCAACGTCACCGCCACGTCACCGCGCTATCCGCCGGCGGGGAATTTGATCCGATGGTGTGTACAGCCATCGGAACAAAACAGCCCGGCGTAAATATGCGATGTCCGGGGACCGTTTACAGCGGATAAATTACATCGTGTGTACAAGGCCTGAGACATCTATTCTTGAACTGTGTATATACAACCTGAAAGAAAAAGCACATGCAGCACAATAATGAACAATAATGAAAAAACTAATCAGAGTACACATGAAAATTACTTACTTCTTCTAATGACTTTTTTAATCTTCTCCATTTGCTCCGGCTCTCTTAATTTAAGGTCAGACCACCTTTTGCTGAGCTGTTCCCTTGACCTCCACACCCCGAATTTGTGGTGGAGACTCTTCTGCACATTGTCCATGATCTGGGCCTTCAGTTTGTTTGGGTTCTTGTAAGGACCATGTTTTCCATCATATTCCTCCCTCCTTAGGATTGCCACCATTTCCACCATCTCCTCAAACGCCATATTTGTGGCCTTGTACCTCCTGCTCCTGTGTCTGGTGTGTGCTACTGCCTGGCTTCGCTCCTGGCTTAAGGAGCTTGCTTTCTGTGTGTCCTCCTTGTTGTATTGCATTGAACGATCAAAAAGGGGCAGGGAAAGTACTAGAACGTTCGTCAGGGGCGGGGGAAATGTGCGGATCTTCTCGCATGCGCAGTGTATAAAGGGATACCGCGTGAGTGAAAACGTTGTTCACAGTCTGTGGAAAAAGGCGGAAGAAACGATCGTGTAGTACGGCGGTACGTAACTTGATTTTGGACTTAGTTCTTGATTTTGATTAGTGGATGAGTTTGTGGGTTAGATATAGGGAGAAAGCTTAGTAAGTAGTAGAGGCTTGACTGACATTAGCTTTTTTTGCTTAATTTTGACTTGCAGAAATAATGGAGGCCTTCAGAGAACAGGAGTTCTTCACAGAATGTGTTCAAAGGGGGCCCCGGATGGCAACCCCCCCTTTTTCTAGAGTTTTTCTTTCCAAAAATAATAATTTATTCAGCCAAGATCTGGCATTGGAATGACCCCCCCTACCCCTAAAATAATCGACATATTGTTTCCGCACAGTACGTGCGCTTTGGGGGGCTAAGCCTGTATGGCCAGCCTCACGGGCCACCACTGGAACATCAATGGCCTTATCAGGCACAAGTGTCATGTAGTTTGTTGAGTGTCTCTTTAGGAAATTGTGAAATATGCAGCAGCAAAGTATGACATGGTTCAGATTCTACTTAACAACAAACCTACAGTCATTGTCTTGTTTGCACCGCCTGTATACTGCTGTTCAGAGTATATAGGGCCAAAGGGGCTTGTAATGACCTGGGGGGAGTGGGGGTGGGGAAACCCATGCTATTTTTCTCAGTGATTTTCATCCATATTGCAGGGACCAAACATTACATTAAAGCCGCAAGCAGTATTAAATTACTTTTTTCTGGGCACATTTCTCCATATTTGGTGGGAGTGCCCAGAGCTACAGCCATTCTGGGACATGGTTAGCAAACATATATCTGTTATGCCGGCCCAGCCCAAAAATGTTCTGCTCCACGTTCCCCCTATGTCCTGATCTTGTTATAAGCGAAGTGCTCTCCCCCACCTCCTCAACGCTGCAAAAAGACTAATTTCGATACACTGGAAAAGCTTGCGTATTCCAAGCAGCAAGATTGGTTGGGGAAGGTGGGGGAGATCATGGAGCAGAGCGATGGTTAGCTGACTGTAGAGGCACCCACGAAAAATGTGCTCATTTGTGGGCTGAATGGAGAGCCCACGTACATGACACTGTTATGGTTTCATCTAGCCTAGACGTTGCACTGCTAGCCTTGGCAGATCCTTCTTTTGAGAGACTTGTTCAGGCGCACCGCCAAATTTGACACCGCAAGCTCCACTTCATAGTGGTCCACCGTGCAGATTGTTCCACATGCTTCTCTACCTTAATCTACTTCCTTCATCTCTCCCTTTTTTCCTTAGTTCCTTTTCTGACCCAATTTCCTTTTTTTCAATACCCTTACTTCTGATTGTTGTTTTTGTATATGTTTGGTTTTTAACAAATTTCCCCTTCTGGGACACCTGGGAGCTTTTTGTTTTTCTTTTTGTTTTTTAGTTTCCTAGACGGTCCCCTGGTTTCCAACCACTCTGGGTACTCCAAACGTATTACTATGCTTAATGCGCAGGGGAATGGTATTTGCCACTTTTTTTTAGAGTGATGCGGTTGGCCGCTCTGCCCTCCCCTAGTTTAGGGGGAGGCCTGGCCACGGGGACCGAATGTCCGGGTCGGGCAGAGAAAGGTAGGGCGCTCCGACGGCTGCACATTGCGGATAGCAGTTCTCCCTGGCGAAATGTGATGGTTGTATATGCTTGGGCTATACTAAGAACTCCGGTGCCCCTCCCTCTCCTCAGTACCCTTCCCTTTCCCCAATTTTTGTTTGTTAGTTTTTCTCCCCCAGGCCCCTTACCCTCCCTTCCCTCCCTGATTGTTGTGGCTTTGTTGTGAAGCCATACTGTTTGTCTTTTGTCTTTTGATTGAAAAATAAAAATAAAGATTATACAAAAAAAAGTACTTTTTTCTTATAGTAATCTCATTTTGTGCAGGGACAGTTCTAAACATGTGCCACCTCACAGGCATACTATAGACACCCAGCAGGTACGATATTTAATGGAATTTTGCATTTTTTTTTTCACTTTAAGCATCATAAAAATTGCTGTTTCAGAAAAAAACAACAGTTTTTAAACTTTTTTTTCCATTGATACATGTTCCCTGGGGCAAGACCCGGATCCGCAAACTCATTTTCCGACAATAACTTGTATATTGGGATTTAAAATGAACACTTTTGAATTCGAACGTTCGAGTCCCATAGACGTCAATGGGGTACGAAATGTTTGCGCAAACGTTTGGTCCATTCGAATGTTCTGGTGCGAACCGGAGGGGGTGTTCGGCTCCTATCCCTACTTCTGGGTAATAATTTCACTTTGGTCCCCAGTGATGGACAAGGACCCTGAAACTGCTGTATGTAGTTTGGAATAAATGGCCCTATAATATTTGTTTAATGTCTTGTGCTATACACCAGCAGGTTTGGATGTACAGGAAGCCATGGGCCATAACCAAATGATTTGCATGGCTTTGGTTATTAGTCTGAAATAAAGACTAATCCTCTTATTTTTGGAATTGTGATGGAAGGGGACATGTGAAACTTGAGTACTGTTCAGCCCCACTGTTATAAAATATATCAAGTTACTCTTTACAATCTTTGACTGCATGTCCGACATTATTATGATTTTTCCATTGTTCCTATCTTATCAAGTTTTAGATGCTAAACTTAAAATTAAAAATTAATTGTTTTTTATGCATTTAAATAATAATTTATATTATACGTTGTATTATTATTATCAGTCGTCGTAGATAGCAGTAGTAGTAATTGACTTTGATACATAGCTTTTAAAGCAGTTATTTAACTTGAATTTTGATTCATGTATTTAGTATGTTGTTATAGTTCATGTACCTTCCACAGTACATCGTTAAAAGGCCTTTGACCAAAGTCAAAGTCTGAGGTATAGTTAACAAACCTGAACAAGATTGTTGAGACTAGGTTATGTCAAGGCTTTACATAAGGGAGAAAGGTTAGCACTCCTTTTTACCTGCACAGAGTGCACAGAGCATTCCAGTCTCCACTTTATGCTGTAACCCTTTTCTGTCCAGAAATATGCACCTTTGTAAAGCACATACTGTACTGTTTAGCTATTGATGTTTTTACTGTGAATTTTATATTTAAGCAAAAATATGCATCATGTTGGATTTAACAATTTCCCAATAGCTTTTAAAGGTTTTAAAAAAAACACATCTGGGAAAATTAGTCAACAAGTTGAAAAAAAATATTCTTTAATGTATTGCATAATTACTTTTATTTCAATAGCAAAAAACAAAGGAATTTAGCATATATTGTATTATTTATTTGTTTATTATGTTCAGGTCTAAAAATCTAAAAACAGTTTAATGTATTTAATATTTTAGTCAGGTAAAATATGACAAACTGCATATGAAGTTTTTACATTTACTACTGTATTTCAGCCAGCAGATGAAGCCCTAACCTCATTAATATGCGTTTACCAGGCTAATCTTACCTGTTGAAGCTCAACGAAAGTGCAAAAATAAAATACTGTGAGTAGGCATGCTCCTTGTTGCAGAAAAGACATGTCTTCTGTAGGGATGAGTCGAACACCCCCTCGTTCGGTTTGCACCAGAACATGTGAACAGACAAAAAATTTGTGAGAACATGCGAACGCTGTTAAAATCTATGGGACACGAACGTGAAAAATCAAAAGTGTTAATTTTAAAGGCTTATATGCACGTTATTGCCATTAAAATTGTTTGGGGAGCCGGGTACTGCCCCAGGGGACATGTATCAATGCAAAAAATGTTTTAAAACGCCAGTTTTTTTCAGGAGAAGTGATTTTAATAATGCTTAAAGTGAAACAATAAAATTGTAAAGAAATATCGTGCCTGGGGGTCCCCTTAGTCTGCCTGTAAAGTAGCACATCTTTCCCATGTTTATAACAGTATTGCACCAAAATGAAATTTCTAAAGGAAAAAATGTCATTTAAAATTGCTTGTGGCTGTAATGTATTGCCAGATCCCAGCAACATAAAAAAAAAAAAAAAAACAGTGTGGCTTTCCCCCCTAGTCCATACCAGGCCCTTCAGGTCTGGTATGGATTTTAAGGGGAACCCGGCGCCAAGTTTTAAAAAAAATGGTATGAGGTTCCCCCAAAAATCCATACCAGACCCTTATCCGAGGATGCAACCAGGCAGGCCGCAAGAAAAGGGGGGACAAGAGAGCGCCCCCCCCCCCCTCCTGAACCATACCAGGCCACAGGAAAGAGGTTTTGACAATACATTTAAAATAAAATAAAAAGTGTCCCGCGATGTTCATCCATGGGATGCGTCCCGCCGACTGCTGTCTTTTTGCTGTGACAGCTCTTATATAGGCAAGGACGGAGCCACCCACTGACGTAACTGGATGACCCCGCCCCTCCTCTGACAAAACATGATGTCAGAAGGGGTGGGGGTCACTCGGTTTACGTCACTGGGTAGTCCTGCTCTTGCCTATATAACAGCTGTCACAGCCAAGAGACAGCAGTCGATGGGACACCTCCCATCGAGGCAGAGTTTTTTTTTTCTATTTTCTGGGTTTGTCTTTGCCATGAAGATGGATGGACATCTTTTTTAACCAATAGACTACCAGCTGCTGCAGTTATACTGCAGCAGGTTGGCTCGCCTGGGCAAATCGCCGTAGATGTATACATCGACCACTTTAAGACCACTAGGGGGCGTGTCCGCGGCACGACGATGGAGCGGATGCACGTGTCCAGCAGCCACGATGTTCGCCAGGCACCCGCGATTGCTTCTGAAAGACACAGAACGTCTGTCAATGTAAACAGACAGATTGTCTCCTTCTTCAGGCAGTCTGTCTCCTTCTTCAGGCGGTGCCATCACACCACAGAATAACTCCCTAGAACACACATTTAACCCCTTGATTGCCCCTAGTGTTAACCCCTTCCCTGACAGTGACATTTATACACTAATCAGTGGCTATTTTTAGCTCTGATCACTGTATAAATGCCACGGGTCCCAAAAAAGTGTCAAAAGTGTTCAATCTGTCTAACGCAATGTCACAGTCCTAATAAAAATCGTAGATTGCTGCCATTACTAGTAAAAGACAAATTAATAATACAAATGCCATAAATCTATCCCCTATTTTGTAGATGCTATAGCTTTTGCTCAAACCAATCAATATACGCTTATTGCTATTTTTTTACCATAAATATGTAGAAGAGTACATATCGCCCTAAACCGAGGAAGACATTTTTGTATATATATATTTTTTGGGGGCATATTTATTATAGCAAAAAGTAAAAAATATTGTATTTTTCAAAATTGTCTCTCTTTTTTTGTTTATAGCGCGAAAAATAAAAATCGCAAAGGTGATCAAATACCAAGAAAAGAAAGCTCTACTTGTGGGAAAAAGGAAGTCAATTTTGTTTGCATCACCACGCAATTGTCAGTTAAAACGATGCAGTGCCGTATTGCTAAAAATTGTATGGTCAGCAAATCCTTCTGGGGCTGAAGTGGTTAATAAAGGACTTGTCAAAAACTGTCTATTGTGGTTTTTAATTTTTGACACTTTTTTTGGTGAATGGGTAGGGGTACAATGTATCCCCTACCCATTCACATAGGGGGGGTGAGAGATCCCTACCCATTCACCAAAAAAAGTGTCAAAAACTCAATTTTTTACACAATTTTCTGCTGCCTGCTAGGTTGCATGCATGGATAAAGGTCTGGTATGGATTTGGGGGGGACCCACGCAATTTCTTTTTTAAATTTGGCATTGAGCTCCCCTTAAATCTATGCCAGACCCAAAGGTCCTAGTATGGATTTTGGGGGGACCCGACACGTTTTACTTTATTTTAATGTTGGTGTGGAGTTCCTCTTAGGCCGCGTACACACGATCAGTATACAGATGGTGTATACGGCCCATCGGACTGTTGTCCGTCGGACCAAAGTTTTAAAACTTGCTTTAAAATTTGTCCGTCGGACCAAAACGATGGTTAGTACACAAAAGCATCGGACCAAAAACCCGCGCATGCTCAGAATCAAGTCGACGCATGCTTGGAAGCATTGAACTTCGTTTTTTCAGCACGTCGTCGTGTTCTACGTCACCGCGTTCTGGCCTGATCGAATTTTTGGCCCGATGGTGTGTACGCACATCAGACCATCAGACCACTTCAGCGTGGTCCGATGAAAACGGTCCGTCGAACCATTCTCATTGGACTGGTCTGATCATGTGTACGTGGCCTCAAAGTCTATACTGGACCCAAAGGGCCTGGTATGGAATGGGGGGGGGGGGGACTTGTGCCGTTTATTTTTCTTAATTCTGTCATAGGGTTTCCCTTAACCACTTCAATACACTACATTATATATTGTACACTGTACTATATACCCTGCACTGTATTATACTGTATATACAGCACTATATACTCTGAATTGCAGTATATATACTATACAGACTGCACTATATACTCAGAACTGCAGTATATATACTATACGGACTGCACTATATACCCTGCAGAAAAATTGGGGCCTTAGGTGTTGGTGGTGCCAAAACACCGCCAGCAACCACTGGGTGGCGCATTGATACACACAGTTGTATTAATCTTTCTCACAGTTTTGTACAACTGTGTGTAATCATGCGCCACCCAGTGGTTGCCGGCGGTACTGCTTCTGATGTTGTAATCATTCTCACAGTTCTGTACATCAGAAGCAGTACCGCCGGCAACCACTGGGTGGCGCATAAATACACACAGTTGTACAGAACTGTGAGAAAGATTAATACAACTGTGTGTATCAATGCGCCACCCAGTGGTTGCCGGCAGTACTGCTTCTGCGGCATTTGCGTTCCGCGCTGGTTACGTGGAATGGCGGTGACACATAAAAATCGCAGGTCATCCCGCGGGGAGATCGTGGGCGGGGAGAATCGAGATCGTGATTCTCTCTGCGATTAATCCTGCAGCTCTACCCTGGATGGAGTATTACATGAAGGGGCACACTGGAGCCACTCTGTTCTGAAGCTGCCTCACTTACATAAGTGACGGTAGAGTTATATTACTGTCAGGCAGAGCAGTAAACTCAATAGCTGTTGAAGGGAGGAGACTGCTCTCTCCTCCCTCCAATAGCAACCTGTGGGCAGAAGAGAGGAGGACAGCCATTGAAAACACCTACTTCTGGAGCAGAGAAATGCAGCATTTTGCCAATGACAAAAGGAAAAAAACAAAAGTTTGTGCAATTGAAGAAAGAGAGGGGTGGTGTCTGCGCTGTGAGAGGTGGAAGAAAAATTGGAGGTATCACAGGGATGGATGACTGGGCACGTGAATGTGTGTGAAAGGGGGTGGGAACAGACTCAGAGCAAAACAATAGCAAACATGGGTATTTGTACCAATGCAGGGCATATAACATATAAGTCACAATGTGGCAATAAAAAGTGAAATTACAAAAGTGACAGGCATACTCAAAGTAATCAAAATGACAAAAGAAAGTCCATGTGACAAAAGAAACCAAAAAAATTAAATGTACACAAAGTGCTGAAAACTTCCAAAAAAGAGTGTTAGGCCAGAGGGGACATCCCACAGGGAATGCCTCTGGATAAAGGTATAAAATGTACAAAAAAGTCTCTCAAGTGCTTCCCCAATGTCCAGAAAGAAGATCCAGAGATAAAGATGTGGTGCCAGAAAAGAAGTTTGCAGTGAACACCTCTAGTGGTCCCTAGCTCCTCACCTCACGGCTATTGCACGGATAGCCAGAAAAACACCTCCAGGGGGGGTAACACTTCAATAGAAAAACGACCGCAGCACTCCTCAGCAGTAAGACATGAAAAAGATACAGAACGAGTCTTGGTACAGTGTGAAGGGAACATCTACTCAAACGTCATAAATCACACATGCATCCACTCACAAAGAGTTGATGGATTGTGGGCCTATCTCCCACGAACTGCGAGTTCGTCCTTGGTCCTAAGTATGCACCTGGTTGCTCCTCTTCTGTGGATGGGCTGGATGGCACTCGGAACCAATCAGAGGAAGCCTCAAACAGCGTGCATGCCAGGAGAGAAACAGACCATAGCACAGCCCCCGTAAAATTGAACACAAAAAAAATTGAACAGCGGGGCTGTGCTATGGTCTGTTTCTCTCCTGGCATGCATGCTGTTTGAGGTCACTCAGGAAGGAGCTAGAATGTAAAAAATTACTCCACAGGAAACACAGATACAACTCTCATAGTGTAGCAGTGGCAGCTGGTGCTCAAAATTTTTTGGGGGGGGGCGCAAACGATAAAAAAAAAAAAAAAAAACAATTGCAGCCTCACTGTACCTATCAATTGTCACCACTGTGCCATTCCATCAAATGCAGTCACTGTGCCATCAAAACGCAACCACTGTGCCATCAAAACGCAGCCACTGTGCCATGCCATCAAAATGCAGCCACCATGCCATCAAAACGCAGCCACTGTGCCATGACATCAAAACGCAGCCACCGTGCCATGCCATCAAAACACAGCTACTGTGCCATCAATTGTCACCACTATGCCATTAAACAGCCACTGTGCCCCCAATTGTCGCCACTGTGCCCCCAATTGTCGCCACTGTGCCCCCAATTGTTGCCACTGTGCCCCCAATTGTAGCCACTGTGCCCCCAATTGTTGCCACTGTGCCCCCAATTGTTGCCACTGTGCCCCCAATTGTCACCACTGTGCCCCCACTTGTAGCCACTATGCCCCCACTTGTAGCCACTGTGCCCCCACTTGTAGCCACCGTGCCCAGTACCCCCCTGGCACCGCATGCACGGCCGGTACATTCCGAGGATGAGCTTCAGGAAGCCGACTACAGCCTCAGGGCTGTACTCGGACAGCCGCTGGCCCTGATAGGCACTTCCCCACGGCCAGTCAGCTGCCGCTATTCAGCTGACCGGCACTCAATGTCCGGTCAGCTGAATAGTGGGCGGCAGTGGCGAAAATATACAGATTCATACAGTGTATGAATCTGTATATTTTACTGGCTGTGAGCGAGCCAGAGGGGGCGGCGCTCCTGCGTCCCTTTGGACACACCGCCACTGTAGTGTAGACATTTTTAATAAAGTAAAAACAGCAGCAGTGATAGCAGTTACACTCCCATGTTATAGTGGCTGGCCTGGCACTAAGTGTAAACAGCGTGTGTAAGTCAGCTGATCCCTGGGGGTGGCGTGCATTCCACTGCTCGCTCCGAAGGGCAAAGCCTGGTGTGGGTTATCAAATATGGACCTGGAAATGACGAATCCTCTGCTCTGGACTTTCTGCTTGCTTATTTTTTAATTTCTAAATATATAAATGTAGCGCTACCCCATTTCAGGAGCCGATGAGTATAAGCGGGATCGGCGTGTTGTGTTACCTGGCAGATGTCTAGGGGTGATACTTGTGAGTTGAAACAGAGAGCGAATGTTCAGTCTTTAGTTGGGTTTTCTTCAATGCTTTATTCCAAGGCCCAACATGGCCTTCATCAACATGGTACAGGACAGAAAAGGTTGATGAGCAGAGAGAGAGCTTGAATATCAGGACTTGGATATGAAGAAGGAGGAAGCAGTCTTTCTCTCCGCAGTCGGAATGGGTAAAGGGTCCCGGACCGACCCTTGACACAGGCATGATAGCCGGAACGTCACTTGCAAATGTTGGGAGGACCAGGCCTGGCTCGGGCCTCTGCCACAAGCCTAGTACTTAAATGAGCATGAATTGAAATGAGCAAGTCCTCCCAATAGATTTAGCAAGAGTCACTGGATCCCCGATGGTTCGTTCAAGCCCTATTGGATCACCTGCCTCCGGGTTCTCCTCAAGCCGATCCCCCACCGTACAGCTCCCAGCTTGGGATCCTTTCAGAAAAGGTTTGGGACCCAGCAGCTACTGGAATTTGCACTTTTTCTGCACAGATTGTGATTCACTATATGGACTTAATGGGCCAGATTCAGGAACAGTTAGGCTGGCGGATCCAGTGATCCGCCAGCCTAACTGTGACTTTGAGCCGGCGTTTCTGTTTTCTGTAACCAGAAAACAAGAAACGCCGGGTTGAATCTCCGATGCGAGCAGCGTAACTGAGTTTCGCCATCGCATCGTTACTTCAACTTAAAAATGGCGCCGGGGGCGTTCCCGCCGATTTACGCTCAAAAAATATGTTAATGAGCGGAAATCGGCAATTCACGATCGAATTCCGGCGCGACGCAATGACGGTACGACGTTTCCGGACGGGATACGCGGCGCATAGATATACCTACATGGGGTTGGAGTATCCTATGTTAGGTATAGGCGTCGTCATCGCGTCGGGAAAAAAAAAAAATCACGTCGCTTGCGTAAAAAGTTCATGAATGGGAATGTGACGTCATTGACGTTCATTCACAGAATTTGGAGCATGCGCACGGGGATGTTTGGACACTCGACGCATGCGCAGTACGTTGGCGGCGGGATCGCGCTTAGTTAGAATACTACACGCCCCGTACCCGCCCAATTTGAATTCCGCCGGCTCATTTGTGATGTGCTGCCGCAACTTTAGGAGCAAGTGCTTCCTGAATAACAGCACTTGCTCCTAAAATTTCAGCAGCGTAACGCAAATGAGATGCGTTACTCCAGAGCAAAGATGCTCTGCTCTACCTGAATCTGGCTGTATATGTTGAATTATTTATGCGCTGGGACATTTATTTTTATGCATTTGCACTTTTGCACAGATCACTATTTATTATCCAGATTCTCAGTGTTGAATGAATTATGCGCTAATCAATTTTATTCCAACTCTCCCATTCCCCACTAACTTTAGCGTAATGCCGAAAGTAAGGGGGCGCTACATAAAGTTAATCACAAGAGTCCCCCTTTACATCAGAGTGCATAGAGTTCCCTCTTTACATCTGAATCCGCAGAGCTCCCCCTTTACATCTGAACTTGCAGAGTTCCCCCTTTACATCTGAACTCGCAGAGTTCCCTTACACTGTAGGAAGGGACTCTGCAGACTCTGATGTAAGGAATGCCCTGGGAACCCTGAATTAAGGGGTACACGAGAACTCTTAGTGACTGTGTGTGTGTGTGTGTGGGGGGGTGTTAGTGCTGGCTTTGGGCAGCGTGAAAGAGTGTGTAACAGTAACCCTTGGTTTAGACAACTGGAAGCCATAGTCTGGTCTAAATAATGTGTCCAGGTTTTCAGTCTGAAACCCGGACACATGATTTCAAACCCAAACTGTCCAGATGAATCCCGGACAGGTGGCAACCCTAGGGGGGGGTTGGAATGCAGGGAGGGGGGGTCTGACAGTTATGTGTTACACAGAGATAAGGAAAAAATACACTATTCCTGAAGAGCTTCTTCGTCTCAACAAAAATTGCTCTGTTATTACTAAATATAGCTAACAATAGCCAGGTTAAAGGAAACCTAACATGAAACAGGGAGGCTATCGTTGCAGACTTTCCTGTCATACATGTGTAGCGCCTGGTTACTTTTCAGAACCGGCGGTAGTGTAAATTTAAGGGGGGTCAGAGAGTTAAGTAACTCTGACCAGGTTAATCTGTTCAAATTTAAAGCCTCTGTCTCAGCTTTGGCTGTGCTGTGGGTTCATGCCGTCGTTTCTGGGCTGCTGATCACACCCCAGGCCGACAGGTGGCGGCAGTAGGGTCAAGAATTTGGATGTTTTTTTCCATCAGCCTATCAGGAGGAGGGTTCCCTCGCTGTGCATGCTGGGAGAGGGTATTTATGAGGCAGACGCCATTTTCTTGGGTCTTCTCCACGTGTGGCATCCACCTTTAGGGTAGCCATACCACGGCACCCTGGCGAAATGGCCTTCCGGGCTGGGGTGTGTGTGCTACGCAGTGTTTCATGTTCTGGGACCACGTTGGCCTAAAACATTTGAGCTGTGGCTGGGGCCCAGTGATCGACTGGGTCCCCAATCTGAGGAGGTCATAAGCGTTAGTCCTACTAGAGGAAGCTGTTCGGTGGAGAGTCTTCCTGAGGAGTACCAAGAGAGGCTGGTGTTCCAAGAGGCTTCTATCCACCGGCGACCGAGGAAACCGGGTACTGAGAGGCTGGACGTCGGTCGCCTATTAGTCAGTAACCCACCTAAACTACCTGAAGGAGATACGGGTGTTGAATCTGTCAAGGGGGATTCTGGACCATTACTATCTCCGTTATTTTAAACCATTGGGAGGGTCTGTGACAGAGACTTGTCTAGAGGTCGACCGATATGGGTTTTTCTATGGCCGATGCCGATATTTAGAAATTTGGGCGGCCGATGGCCGAAAAACAATGCCGATTTTTGCGGCTGATATTTTAGGCCGATTTATTTATTCCCCCCCCCACACCCCATTTCGGAAAATGTAACAGTTTAGTTAAATAATAAAGAAGGGATACAGAAAATTGCAAAAATTAACCATTTATTAAACACAACAAGCTTCCAGTCAGTGCACATGTATCTTAAAAATACACAAAAACAGGTGAGGTAATCAAAACTTTTGAAAGAAATCAACAGCAATAGATAATGGACATTAATGAGGTAAGTTTGTACAAAAGTGCAAATTTTCTTTAGTTTTAGGCTTTCTTCTTCAGTTCCAGTCCCTCTCTTCTCTTCTCTTAGTACTCCCAGTTTAAAAGCTTCAAGTTGTAGTTCAGGAAACACAGTCTCTCTGCATTTTCTCCAATGAGCCTGCTCCTCTTCTTATCATAGATAATCCCAATCTCACTGAACACCCTTTCACTGGGAAAAGAAGAGGCAGGTGGACAGAGAAATTTTCTTGCCAGTGGTGCAAGGTGGCACAGGCGGGATGCATTCTGTTTCCACCATTTCATTGGCAGACCAGTCCGTCGGTCTATCAGTGGCTCTCGGAGGTACTTCTCCAACTGCTCGGAAATTAAGTGCTCGTCACTTTCTTCAGCAGGAGTTCCATGAGCCCCCAAAATGTTTTCGTACATTTTCTCCAAAAGACCACAGGGACTGGGTTCCCCCTTCTCCTCTTCTACCCTTGTCCTGGTCCGTTTCGGTTCTGGTCCTTCATCTCCACTTTTTTGTTGCTCAGACACAATGCTGACGTACTCTTCTCGCAGCCAAGTTTTTGTTTTGCTGACTGTGTCCCCTGCAAATACATGGCCCTTGTACCGAGGATCAAGCAGTGTTGCCAGCACCAAACATTTGGTATCCTCTATCTTAGAAAATCGTCTCTCCAAGCTTTGCCACGTGGTTTCTCTAAGTGTTTTTATCCCCCTTGTGGACCCTCTGCCTGAAGCACCATATTCAGCACAGCTATGCATGGGATAATGCAGGAGATGGAGGCCTCTGCCTTGTTGATATCCAAAGTCGATTCCTCAATAAGGCCTAGTATATCTATTAAATTTGAGATGATATCCCATTGTTCTGCTGGAGGTGTGGTAAACTTGCCATGTTCTGCTACATAAAAATTCAGGGCACGCTTCTGCCCCAGCATCCTCTGCAACATGTGTAATGTGGAGTTCCAGCGGTTGGGAACATCCTGAATGATGCTGTGCTGGGGGAGGCCAAGATCTTTTTGGATGGCTCCAAGACGTTGCTTTGCAAGCACAGAGTGGCTAAAGTGTGTAGCACAAGTCTTTAATTTGGCAATGATGTCCCCCACTACTCGCTGACTGCTGATGCCCTCTTTCACCACAAGCTGTAATGTTTGTGCACTGCAGCTTAAGTCTGGTATATCTGCCAGTCTGAGGCCTTTAATCATGTTGGCACCACTGTCTCGCAGCACAAGCACCACTCTGTCTTGGATGATGTCCCAATCATTGAGCATGCTAAGAAACATCTCCCTAATATAGTCCCCAGTATGGGAGCCAGACATAGCTTTGACATTTAGAATGACTTGTTTCCTTTCCCAGTTACTGTCTATAAAATGACATGTTAGGCTCATAAACGATTCTGTTTCTCCAGACCAACAGTCTGTTGTGAAGGACAAATAGGGGCCAGCATTCTTTGTTGCAATTAGGGTCTTAATTCGCTGTGTAACCTTTTTGTACACGCTGTCCAGCATGTCTGTGCGGTAGTATTTTTCACTTTTGATCGAATATCTTGGTTCTATTGTTGCCAGCAAACGTTGATAGCCAATATCTGCAACAACTGTAAAGGGCTGGTTGTCCGTGGCAATCATTTCTGTGATTAGGGTATCAATTTTCTTGAACCGGGGATCAGTATTTTGCCATTTTCTTTTAGCATCAAACATCTGTACTACAGTGGGCTGAAAGTTGGAAGAAGAAGCGGCTGCATCTTCTTTCTCCCTCTGTGCCTCTTTATAAGCTTGGAGGTGGTGGACTTTCAGATGATTCCAGATATTTGTGGTATTTTTAGCCTTTCCTTTTTCTGCTCCCATGCTTAGCAATTTCTGGCAGATATTGCACTTGGCCTTCTCCGATGTTGACTCGCTGAAATACTGCCATACTGTTTTTTTTTTCTTTCCAGCCATCATTAGACTGTAATTATAAAAAAAAAAAAAAAAGAAGTAATTTTAAATTTTAAAATTTCAAATTTTTTGGGGGGCGCAAACAAACTGAAAAAAAAACCCCACCAAGCGCAGCCACTGACTGTGCCCCATCAATTCCTGCCAGTGTGCCCCATCAATTGCCGCCAATGTGCATTCCTCGCCCGGCACTGGCCTTGTCTCGGTAGGGCAGCGGGTCACGGCAGCGGTGTCCTCCATGATCCTCAATGTCTTCTCCCGTCCTCTGTATAGGTGTTCAATCACAGCACCTGTCGTTTCAGCCAATCAGGTGGCGGGTAACAGACCTGAGCACCTTATTGGCTGAGAGGCGGTTTAGTGTTATTAAAGCAAATTAATCGCTTTCCTAACACAACTCTGAGCGAACAGCGAGCGCCCAGCATGGCGCCCGCTGTTCACCTTTTTGAATGCCTATTAGAGCCTATGGCTCTAATCAGGTGCTTCCAAAAAATACCACGCTACTGTAATTCAGGTGCCTGGCTCCTGACAAGGGGCCGGCAGCGGCAACCATAGATAGATAGATTCATGCATTGCATGGGGGGTACAGAGAGGTGGCTGTATAGGGGGGGTACAGAGAGGTGGCTGTGGAGGAGAGGGTACAGAGAGGTGGCTGTGGAGGAGGGGGGTACAGAGAGGTGGCTCCACAGCCACCTCTCCATATTTATTGTCAAGTTTCAGGTGTCCCCATCACTGTGCCCCTTTTTTTTATGCTTCTCGGGGACTTCCCACTCATTCAGAGCCTGAGTGGCATGATCCAGCCATTCTTCAAATCCATCCTCCGAAGATGGCACTGGTTGTCTCCCTGAAAAGGTTCTGAGCTACCTATATCTTGCAATCAGGTAATCTGGGGAGTCCTTCTTACACTGGGCCACAATTTCTCCCAAAACGGAACATAATTCTGGGCCAAGAGTTTTTAAAGGTGTGGTGCCAAACCCCTCTGTTTTTTTCTCTCCAGGTCCTTTGGGGGACATTGTACTAGAAGAAGTAGGACCATCTTGTTCTTCTTTAGGGTGTATTAAAAACAGTTCTACACGGTCTGCTGTCTTTATACTGGCACCTTTAAAATAATCTGGAAGTCCTTTTTTCCACTCATATAAAGCATAGGTGTGAGGGTTGGTGTTATTCACCTGCGTGTCCACCACCCATGGCTTCCTGTCTATGGATAGGACCTTCAGGGCTGAGAGTAATTTATCTTCTGCCCAGACTTCCCCTTTATTTATTTTTTAGAGAAGTAGAATCCCGGACGAGCTACCATGTGTAGCGCTACCCCCTCAGGAGCCGCTGGTTAGATTTGGGATCTACTCTCACTAATTTGTTCACCCCCTTAAAGTGGCTCGAACCCTCCCTTGGCACTAGGGTGACTACATTTCCAAACTGCCATTCAGGGACACACACCCTCTCTCACCTTCCCCCAAAAAATATGAGGGGACGGGGGGAAATGTAGTCTCGGGGTTGATGGGGAATTTGGCGGTGGGTTATTTCTCAGGTGAATGTGCCACTTGCCACCAGATGCAGTGCCTCTTTCCACCCATAGCCTGCCACCAGATGCAGTGCCGCTTGTCACCCATAGCCTGCCACCAGATGCAGTGCTGATTTCCACCCATAGCCTGCCATCAGATGCAGTGCTGCTTGCCACCCATAGCCTGCCACCAGATGCAGTGCCGCTTGTCACCCATAGCCTGCCACCAGATGCAGTGCTTCTGTAACTCCCTCTGCATGAGCCACGTGCGTAGAAGGAAAGGAGTGGAGTCACTATCTGGAGAGTGAAGATCACACCAGTCCTTGCTGTATGCCACTGGGTGCCAGAGAAGGAGGAGGTGGGGACAGCAGTGCTGCACTAGGTGCAGGCCTCCCTTCAGGTCTCACTGTCTGAGAGTAAATTGTCACTGGTTGCAAGACGCCAGGCAGCACCGGCCCTAGCAACCAGTTCCGGAAATGTAGTTATTAGTTAGTAGGGGGTGGCTGTGTCCTGTATTTCATTCCGGGACATTGTATTGTCCCGAAATGAAGGTGCCCGGGACCCAGGACAGACGTGTCAATTGCGGGACAGTCCCGGGCAATCCGGGACACATGGGCACCCTACTTGGCACACCAGGCAAATGCAATAGTATTGTGTCCCCCACTTGGCCGGGGCCACAATAACACCTATAAAATATGCAATGCAACACAATAATATGATTACCTTCTTCAACTTGCGGCTCCAGGAGTAAACACACCTCACACAGTAAATAAAGTTAAAACGAAAGGGGTAATTTTACTTGGTATATGGTAAAGGGGGGTAGAATGAGACTGAACAACAGGTTAAACATACACAGACAATTATATAAGAAATGACTCTGTAAAGGCCTTTTGCAAGAGTCAGCAGATAAAGACAAAACTTGAACTAAACCGGTAATATTTCTAAGTATAAAAGTTGCTATAGGCAGTCTATGCTCGCAAGCTTCCCCTAGTGGACAAGTGCAGAAGACCCTGGCCAGGGCGGGCTCAAACAGCTTCAGAATGTTCCTACAGGATGAAGTCTCTGTTGAGAACATTGGTGCACTTAATTAATCCTTAATTGTAATCCAAAGAGGGGAGTTAAACTTGGTCAAATGGGTTTGAAGAACACAAATGCTTGTGGACCGATCGTCCAGTCAGCATCAGTCAATCCTGCTAGCGTGACTTTCAGATGTTAGGCCTCTTTGTTAAAACAGCGAATAATACAAAGCTCGGTCTGATGGAGTACTGTTACCTTTATAAGCTGAGGTAATATTGAAACTCGGGCAGGTGCCCTCTCACCCGAACAGACCCAGTCCGTCTGAGGCCTTCACAGAAGAAAAACGTGCCAAACAGTCACCGCTCCGCAACACACGATCTCCGGATCAACAGCTCCGCACTGTTACGTTAGTCAGCTGGTAAGTTCCTCCGGTCTTTTGGAAGCATAAACTACAGACCCTTAGTCTGGTTCCTCTCCGGATGGTTGGTCTCCGGATGGATCCCCTTCCAGGCTTCAGGCCTAGCTGCTTGGCTGTAGTTGCTCTCCCCTGCTCCGTCCATGATGGCATGACCCCGCTACATGTGTAGTGTAGTTTGCCTTATGTGTTGTACATGCTGAGTGACCCAGAGATGTCCATTTACATTTACAGCAGCACACATGTCCATGGAACAGCAGAGGAGCAGAGCTCTGAGCAGTATACTGCACAGACTCATTGGACTGGAAGCTGCTCAGTGTCCCGAGTCTTACAGCCAATAGGAAGCCAGGAAAGTCTGCATGGACTTCTTGTGAAGAGAGAGGCAGAACTCAGTGCTGGCTTTGCCTTTGGAGAGGATGATTAGTTGCAGTAGCAGCTGCTCCCTCATCTCACCCATTTTTTTTTGTTCACCATCGATCTGATCTCTGTCTGCAACACTCACTGGCTGTCTGCCACAACCAACGGGGAATGATAAATCCCAGATACTGCGTATATAATTGTGTATATGGGATTGCATTTTTTTTGGGTTGAACTAGATGGACTTTTTCAACATGACTAACTATGTAACTGTAGCAGTGGCGGCCCGCCCATAGGGACGCACGGGCGCCGCCCCCCTCCCGCAGTCACAAAAAAAAAAAAGCGGGCCCTTTAAGAACTTTTATTCGGCTAAAATGTCATTTTGACATTTTAGCCAAAGTTCTGGCGGCCGTCTATAGAGGGCGCTGCAGCGCCACCCCCTCTCGCAAATAACACACGTTCAATGCAATGCATTGAACGTGTGTTATTGTTGCCAGCTGCCTGGTCTATTCATATAACCGGACATGGGTCGCCGGTTACCTGAATAGCGGCAGCTGGTTGGCTGAGGGGAACTGCCTATCAAAGCCAGCGGCTCTGATAGGCTTTTCCAGTACCGCCCTCCGGCTCTCGGAAGTCTATACTCAGAGCGCAGGCAACCTGCGGTCCTTGCATAAGACTGACGGCCGTTTCAGCCAATCAGGTTCCCGGATTCTGGTTATTAGGAACCTGATTGGCTGAAGCTTCTCCACGGCGGCAGAAGACATCGAGGGAGGACATGGAAGCGTCAGGTAAGTGTTTTTTTTACAGGGAAAGGGGCATCATGGGGCACAGTGGCATCATGGGGCACAGTGGTGACAAAGGGCACAGAGGCAACAATAAGCACAGTGACTGCATATGATGGCATGGCACAGTGGTGACAATTAATGGCACAGTGACTGCATATGATGGCATGGCACAGTGGTGACAATTGATGGCACAGTGGTGGCGTTTGATGGCATGGCATAGTGGTGACAATTGATGGCACAGTGACTGCATATGATGGCATGGCACAGTGGTGACACTTGATGGCACAGTGACTGCATTTGATGGCATGGCACAGTGGTGACAATTGATGGGCACAGTAGCTGCGTTTGATGGCATGGCACAGTGGTGACAATTGATGGCACAGTGGTGGCGTTTGATGGCATGGCACAGTGGTGACAATTGATGGCACAGTGGCTGCATTTGGTGGCATGGCACAGTGGCTGCATTTGGTGGCATGGCACAGTGGTGACAATTGATGGCACAGTTGCTGTGTTGCATGGCACAGTGGTGACAATTGATGGCACAGTGGCTGCATTTGGTGGCATGGCACCGTGGTGACAATTGATGGCACAGTTGCTGTGTTGCATGGCACAGTGGCTGCATTTGATGGCATGGCACAGTGGTGACAATTGATGGCACAGTTGCTGTGTTTGATGGCATGGCACAGTGGTGACAATTGATGGCACAGTGGCTGCATTTGGTGGCATGGCACAGTGGTGACAATTGATTGCAGTTTCTGTGTTTGATGGCATGGCACAGTGGTGACAATTGATGGCACAGTGGCTGCATTTGGTGGCATGGCACAGTGGTGACAATTGATGGCACAGTGGCTGCATTTGGTGGCATGGCACAGTGGTGACAATTGATGGCACAGTTGCTGTGTTGCATGGCACAGTGGCTGCATTTTGTGTCATGGCACAGTGGTGACAATTGATGGCACAGTTGCTGTGTTGCATGGCACAGTGGCTGCATTTGATGGCATGGCACAGTGGTGACAATTGATGGCACAGTTGCTGTGTTTGATGGCATGGCACAGTGGTGACAATTGATGGCACAGTGGCTGCATTTGGTGGCATGGCACAGTGGTGACAATTGATGGCACAGTTTCTGTGTTTGATGGCATGGCACAGTGATGACAATTGATGGCACAGGGGCTGCATTTGGTGGCATGGCACAGTGGCTGCATGTGATGGGCACAGTGAGGCTGCAATATTTTTTTTTTTTCGTTTGCGCCCCCCCAAAAATTTGGAGCACCAGCCGCCACTGAACTGTAGCATCCTGCTCCCAATGAGTGGGCGCTATGTGTTCAAATTATAGTTGTCTGAGCAGTAGTTGGCTCAGAAGGATTATGTCTAAATTCATTGTGGCTGTGTCTCAGTTTGGCTGGTTGCATGATTTTCCTTCCAACGATGGGTCTCGTTTTCACCGCTGGTCAGGATTGGAAAGGCAGCAGGCTGAATGTGTTGGGTGCCTTTTTCCCATAAGCAGCCCAGGGGGCGTGGTGAACCTGCTGTGCATTCTGGGAGAGGGTACTTAAGGGGCAGATACCTTTTTGTGAGGTTTGTCTTCCAATCCTCACCTGAGGGCCCTTCTGGCCTCAGGAATGTGTTGGCAGTCTCCGCCTCGGGGTTACGTTGGCCTGAGGCCTCGCAACTGAGCTGTAAGCCCAGGAGTTACTGGGGCCTACTGATCCAGGGATAATCCTGTGTTCCCTTGCCTGATGGAAGGGACCGAGCAATTGAGGACTCAATTGGAGGATGTACCCGGATCAAAGTTACCTGACAGTGCTGCCGGAAAGGCTGAGAGATCCTGGCACTGAGAGCGGTGTTCTTTTACTTCAGAAACTAACCCAGTGAGGGGTTGACCTAGTCTGTGGCAGAGACTATTGAGCAAATCCTAAGTTCACCTTGTCTGTGGCAGAGACTAACGAACAAATTCTACTACCAAGTCTGTGGCAGAGACTTTTCGTTTTGATCAAGCTTCACACTGCTAGGACAGTGAGAGTGGGCCTATCCAGTGGTTGGTGAGTCCAGCGTGGAGACGGCTGTCCCTCTGGACCTAGGAGAATATCCATGATCTGCAAGTAAGATACCTAAGTCCTCCCCATCCCTCTATCCCTCTGTTGGAAAGTTTGTTCAATAAAACCCTTGAAAGAGACTTTGTGTTGGTGCAGACATTTCTTCTGGATAACTCTTTAAGGAGAACCCCTGAGACGAATGCAAGGAACAGTAAGGTAATGGTAGGCCCAAATATAAACCAGCAGCTCCTTCTGGGGTAGTGTTGCACGTGTTTTTCGCAACTAAAACAGACTGTTCATTTGGGACCTCTATAACAGAGGGAAAAAGGACTGTGCTAGAACGGGGAAGAAATTTGCGATCATCTTTTACTCTTTGACCACATGAAGTTGTGGGCGGAGTCAAGGAAAAGAAAAGCCAGAGTGCTAAAGAGAGCAAGTGGGAGGAGTTCCCGCCTGTTCGCTGCATAAAGACGCCGCATGTGTGTCCAACACCCAGAGACGGAGAACCGCCATGCCTTCAATGCAACCCATGCAGTCTGCTTTTGAGCCCAGGATGGCATTCGATTGAAGCCGCATGGGCGGTTCATGCTCCACACAATCATTGATGTGGAGGAGCTAGGTATGCTGTGTAACAGGTGTAATGGACTGGCTATGCATCTCCGTCCTTTTGTTCGATGTTTGCGATGCAGAGAGTACCTGTTTTCTGTGAAGCAACACACTATGCCACCCTGTGCTTACAAAGTGGACTGGATCACAGGCGATGTGACAGTAGAAGCTGCTGCCTTTGACCAGATTGCCCGGCCCATGCCTACCACATCCGCTACAACAGCCATTCTGAAGGGAGCTGGCACTGTTACCACTGTGAGTGGGTCACCAGCGGACACCGCTACCATTACTAACTCAACTGTATCCACTTTCGCTGCACCCATCTTTGCTAAACATGCCCAAAGTAAGGTGGGATATGTGAACGCCTCCTGTGGCCGCAGGAGGGCCACCCCAGAGACTCCTGGAACCGGACCACAAGAGAGGTGATATCCCCGGGAAGTCCACATCAGGAACCAGTAAGACCTCTGGGGAAATAGTACCTAGGACTGTACTTACATGTTTGCTGGCAGAAGAGTGGGAGGACTCTGAATTAGACTCTCTGCCGGATACAGGGGATGATGACTTGTTTGAGACCATGTCTCAAGAATTGTTGTGGAGCAACATGAAGGATGTTGCTTCAGTACGTAGCTCTTCAGAATTGTTGGCTATGGATTCCGGGGAGACAACACCTAGAGTAGAAGGCCCAGCTGTTACTAGTGAAATCCTGCTCAAAGTTACCAGTTCCTATGGGTCAGGAAAATTGTCTGTGAACTCCATGGTTCACAAGTCCCCAGTCTCGTGTATACCTCCTGGATATGGAAGTGCTCGATCTTTGCCTAGGCTTGCCCGGTCACAGAGATTGTTAAACAAAACACTGATTATGGACTGGAGTTCCCTTACGTTCCTAGGGAAATTATGCAGGAAATTGAAACTCACAGAGAGGAATGGTACCATGATGCTGTGTGGGACTACCTTGAAGTACCTGAACCAGTCCGAAAGATAGGCCATTCTTCCACTATGGATGAATGCTTTAAAGTATGCCTGCTAAACTGGAGCTATGTTTGGCATGTTTATGCTGATAAAGTGGTTATCTGCCAGCTGGGGAAAGATGACTGTGTGTATTTCGTCACCACTGTGGACAAGCAGGGGAAATCATTTACTTTGCCTAACCCTTGCTTTTACTGGTGACTATCTATGATGTCTGTTCCAGTTTGTCACTTTGTTTTTGTTTTCTTCGTCTTGAGGTAACTAGGGCACTGAAGGCTCCGAGTCAAGATTTTTCTACCAACCTCAATATTAAAAAAACAAGAGACTCTGGTATATTGTTCTTCGACCACTAGATGGCAGAGATGTATTCAGCAGAAACTGGACTCCTCTGCACTTAGCTACATACATTTTTTTTTATTATTGCATTTACCGTATTTATCAGGGTATTGCGCGCCCCGGCGTATAGTGCGCACCCCTAAAGTGGACCCGCATTCCTGTGGAAAAAAGATGTTTGTACTTACAGTTTTGGTGTCTTGCGCGACGTCCATCGGTGGCCAAGTCGGGTCCGGCGTCCGTCTGCAGCTTCGGGTGTGCTTTTCGTTGGGTCCGGCGTCCTTCTGCGGCATCCTCCCCGCTCGATCCCCGCTTTCCCGCGCCGAGTTTGAATACTGCTCCTGCATATACCGAGCGCAGTACACTTGTGTATAGTCGGGCAGGCTCGGCTACTCTCGCGCTCACGTCCTGTACGTCCAGGACGTGAGTGCGAGAGGAGCCGAGCCTGGCCGACTATACACGAGTGTACTGCGCTCGGTATATGCAGGCGTAGTATTCAAACTCGGTGCGGCAAAGCAGGGATCGGCGTATATCGTGCACCCATGATTTTGCCCTGATTTTCAGGGCAAAAAAGTGAGCGGTATACGCCGATAAATACGGTAGTTTTCATAAACAGAAATATGTCTGGAAAGAAAGTGTTATTTCTCAGGAAGTAAGGCTTTGCTTCCATTGTACAGAAATGTTTTATATTGCCTGCTTGTGTGTACTGTTTTGTTTTTCAGATACCCTGGATCTCCTCCTAAGCCAGGGCTGAGCGGGTTAGATAGAGAGAGAGGGACTTTGTTATGTATAGTGATATGATTATTGTGTGTTTATGTGAAATGTTCTATTTTCTTGTTACCTTACCCTTCCCTCCGCATCCATTTTTTTTGGGGGAGATTTAGGTATCGACCCTCAGGATTGAGGGTCAAACTTTCCTCGACGATGTGGACATCGTCTGTTGTGGCGGGGAAGTATGTAGTGCCCTGCTCCCAATGAGTGGGGGCTATGTGGGGGCTATGTGTTCAAATTATAGTTGTCTGAGCAGTAGTTAGCTCAGAAGGATTGTGTCTAAATTGTGGCTCTGTCTCAGTTCGGCTGGTTGCATGATTTTCCTCCTGGCGATGGGTGTCGCTGTCACCACTGGTGAGGGTTGGAAAGGCAGCAGGCTGAATGTGTTGGGTGCCTTTTTCCCAGAAGCAGCCTAGGGGGTATGTGAACCTGCTGTGCATTCTAGGGAACTCATACATCCAATTGTGTGCAAGCTAAAATGCTTTTTTTAATTTTCCTTACTTGTCCCCCTCAGATCTACATCGACTGCACTTTCAAGTGCACTTGCAGTGCTTAGTGGATTTTCCTTTAGTAAATAGCCCCCATGTCGCTTCCTCAGAGACAACTCTGACATTGACCATCCCTGGCGGTTGTGAAACCTACCTAAGCGCTAGCAAGTTGCTAGGTGACGGGGATGCTGTGCATGGGTCAGGGGTGTATTTCGGTTTTGTGCTGCCCTAGGCCTGGTGAAACTCGCGCACCCCGTACTTTATATATGACGCACCTCTTCCTTTTTAAGACCCGTCCTGTCATTTTCATGGGATGAAGACAGGGGGACAGGGTTGGATGAGGACAGGGGGACAGGGTGGAATGAGGACAGGTGGACAGGGTGGGATGAGGACAGGGACAGGGTGGGATGAGGACAGGGGGACAGGGTGGGATGAGGACAGAGGGACAGGGAGGAATGAGAACAGAGGGACAGGGTGGGATGAGGACAGAGTGGGATGCGGACAGAGGGACAGGGTGGGATGAGGACAGGGGGACAGGGTGGTATGAGGACAGGGGGACAGGGTGGGATGAGCACAGGGGGACAGGGTGGGATGAGCACAGGGGGGCAGGGTGCGGTTTTTTGCCGCCCCCCGCAAAGTGCCGCCCTAGGCCTGGGCCTTGTTGGCCTAGGCCATAATACATCTCTGGCATGGGTACTGCCCTCGAGATGGTGCACAGTGCAGAGCTCAGACTCATTCACAAATATTAGCCATCGTTTTTCTAATACATATAATAATATTATTTTTGTTCACAAGCTCTATCTAGTGGCCAACATGCAGTGTAGCATTCTGAAATGCCTTAGGCCCCTTTCACACCAAGGTGTTTTTCGAGCGTTATTACAGCGCTATTCGAGCGTTATTACAGCGTTATTCAAGCGAAGCCTTATCTGCAATCCCAATGTGCTGGTAAAGCACCGCTAAGACCCTAAAGTTTTAGGGCGTTTTTGCAGTGCCTCGGTGTGAAAGGGTAAGGCGTTTTTACAGAGCTTTTCAATTAATTTCAATGGAGATGGGCGTTTTTGGAGCGTTTTTTTCAGCACTCAAAAGCTGCTCCAAAGATGCTGCTTGCAGGACTTTTCTCAACGCCCCGCCAGTTCAACGCCTCAGTGTGAAAGGGTAAGGCGTTTTTACAGCGCTTTCAATTCATTTTATAGGAGGGGCGTTTTTGGAGCATATTTTTCAGTGCTCAAAAGCTGCTCCAAAGATGCTGCTTGCAGGACTCAGTGTGAAAGGGTCAATTGAGATGCATGGAAAGAGTTTTATGAGTGTTTTAAGAGCGCTATTTTTAATGCTAAAACGCTGTAAAACGCTTCAGTGTGAAAGGGGTCTAAATGAGAAAATGTATCACATTTTGACCATTAGATGAAGCTAAAGATTTCAGCAATTGCATGCACCAAAGTGTCTGACTTCTAAAAAATACTTTATAAGTAGGGCCCATAGTATTACTGGAAGATGGGAGGGACCAGGATGTGCCCATAGGCATACTGGGGTCCACTGACAACAATGCTGGGGGTTATTACTGCACCCACCGACATCAATGCTGGGAGTTATTATTACTGCCACTGACACCATTTTGTTTATTGTATTCAACTTCTTCAGTGTGCATTGTGATACACTGCAAAAAATGCAGCAGGGCCATGAGATTATAATCTCATAATTTGTAACGATCTTTTATTGTGCTGATTTTTTGGAAAAAAAAAAATGTAACTAAAAGTTAGGCTTTAAAGCTGGACTCCCGTTTCTTCATCACCAGATCATTTTTTTGCTATTCGGCAGTGTGCTACTTTAACTGGCAATTGCATGGTCATGCAACACTGTATCCAAATTACATTTATATCATTTTTTCACACAAATAGAGCTATCTTTTGGTGGTATTTAATCACTACTTTTTATTTTTTGCTATATAGACAAAAAAAAAATACCAAAGATTTTGAAGTTTTCCTTTGTTTCTGTTTTGCAGTAATCTTTCTTGCTTAATTAATAAACAACGTGCCACGCTAAACCATGTTAATATAAATCAATAAAAAAACATGAAAAACAAACTTTGTTATTTTAATAAACATCCGTGAGAATTTTACACTATGCGAGCCTGGTGCTCTTTTTTTTCATTACTGACGGAGACCCTGACTGACGGAGGACCTGGCGGGGAAACTCGCTGGAATTGACGTGGGAATCAGCCGCTAGCGGTGTGGTATTAACCAGAGATGTATTATGGCCTAGGCCGACAAGGCCCAGGCCTAGGGCGGCACTTTGCGGGGGGGCGGCAAAAAAGCTCACCCTGCCCCCCTGTGCTCATCCCACCCTGTCCCCCTGTGCTCATCCCACCCTGTCCCCCTGTGCTCATCCCACCCTGTCCCCCTGTGCTCATCCCACCCTGTCCCCCTGTCCTCATCCCACCCTGTCCCCCTGTCCTCATACCACTCTGTCCTCATCCCACCCTGTCCCTCTGTCCTCATCCCACCCTGTCCTCATCCCACCCTGTCCCTCTTTCCTCATCCCATGAAAATGACAGGACGGGTCTTAAAAGGGAAGGGGTGCGTCATATATAAAGTAGGGGGTGCGTGAGTTTCACCAGGCCTAGGGCAGCACAAAACCTAAATACACCCCTGGTATTAACCCCCGCTAGCGGCTGATAAAGGAGCGGTATTGCCGCGGTTTCCCATTGTTTTCAATGGGAAAGAGTGGTGAAGGAGCGGTATACACGCCGCTCCTCTCACCACTCCAAAGATGCTGCTGACAGGAGATTTTTTTCTCTCCCGCCAACGCATCGACTCAGTGTGAAAGCCCTCGGCTTTCACATTGAGATTGCTTGGCAGGAGTTTTCCAGGCGGTATAGCAGCGCTATTTTTAGAGCTGTACCACCTGAAAAACTCCTCAATGTGAAAGGGGCCTTAGTCTTCTCTTGATAGAGAGTTACACATTTAAGACCCCTTTCACACTGAGGAGTTTTTCAGACGGTACATCGCTAAAAATAGCGCTGCTATACCGCCTGAAAAACTCCTTCACTGCATCCTAATTGTGAAAGCCTGAGGGCTTTCACAATGAGGCAATGCGCTGGCAGGAGAGAAAAAATCTCCTAGCGGCCGATTACCGCGGCAATCTCGGCGGTATATCGCCGCTATTTTTAGCTGCGCTATACCGCCACCGCGGCTCTTTCTCCAATGTGAAAGGGGCCTTATGGTAAGGAGACATTTTTATTAGTGTTTGCACATGTGGGGGCAGATTCACAGAGAAATGGATTATCGTAGCGTATCAGAAATACACTACGCCGCCGTTTTTTACCTTGCTCTACGTGGAATTCAGGTAGATTTTCTACGGTAAACGACGGCGGCGTAGTGTATTTCTCCCGTCGCAATCCATCTGTGCGAGTAGGGGGCGTGAAACATTTAAATTAGGCGCGTTCCCGCGGCGATCGATCTGCGCATGCTCCGTTCGCAAATTTCCCGCCGTGCATTGCGCGAAATCACGTTGTGACGTCATTCGTTGTTTATGTAGCGTACTTTACGGGCGATCCACGTCCCGACCAGTTACGTAAACAAAAAAAAAAATTAAATAAATTCGAAGCGGGAACGACGGCCATACTTAACATGGGCTACGTAAAGTTAGAGCAGCAAAAAGCTGCTCTAACATTACGTAGTAAAAAATAGACGAAAACGATTGCGACGCCCGCTCGTATGTTCGTGAATCCCCGTAAAAACACATTTGCATATCCCGACGCATCAAAACGACGCAAACTCCTCCCAGCGGCCGCAAATAGATGGCAGCGTAGATCCGAAGGCTTAAGAAGACGTAAGCCTCTCGGATCGAAGCCCGAAGCCGGCGTATCATGGTTTGAGAATTCAAACTAGTGATACGCCGCGCGAAATTTGAAATTACTCCTGTCTAACCCCAGTTAGACAGGCGTAATTGTTTTGTGAATCTGCCCCGTGGTGTTTTAATCAGAGTCGGGGCACAGAAACTTTGATCAAAATCACCTGGATTCAGCATATGGTTGTGGACTGTTCACCCATAATCTGAGGTATTTAATTAGAGGCATGGCGAGTTTTTTGAAGTTGTAATTTTTTTTGTCACAGTTTTTTGGAAAATTAATTACATTTTTTCTTAAAATGTTTTATTAACTGACACCAGTACAGTACAGTGTCAATATATAACTGGTGTGGCTGTGATCAGGTATACTGACTGGTGACAGTATGTTAAAAAAAATATGTAAATCGTTTTTAATTCAATTTAAAAAAAAAACGTTTTTTTTCTTTTTTTTATATCCTGCCATCATAGTAGTTCAATGTCACTGTACTACTTGGGGGGTGATCAGGGATTTTTTTTTTTTACACACCATTATTGCTTATCACAGTGATAACTGGTTAGAAGCAATCGTTTTAGCTGTGGCTTTATTAATATTGTGATCTATGATTGGCTACAGCTAATTACATGGTACAGGTTGCTGTGATTGGCCCAGGTACCATGTGATATCTTTGCTATTTTTTCTGGAGGAATTTGAGACAAAATAAACATTTTCAAGGTAATGTTTAGGCACAATTTACATTTCTTTATATTCCCTTTGAGTTAGCAAATATTTACTGTTTGAGTTCAGGTTCACTCAGTGACATTGCTATGGTGTGCGGACCACACTGGGTGACACCTGCCAGAGGGGTGCAATGATCCTTCCAGTTTCTCTGGTATTGGCGGTAGAGAGCAGGGGGTAGAGAATAGTTGAAGGTGGGCTGAACACCAAGCAGAGTCTGAACATCTAAACGCTAAAGTAAGATTAAGGGGAGGAGTTGGGCAGAAAATGAGCAAGATATGGGTGGGGGAAAGAAGAGCATAGTAGCATCTCACAGAGCTGAGTGGAGATGAACAGGTAGTGGGTGTGTCTCAGTTGTCACTGACAAAGAGGTGAGTCCAGACGAGGTAAGTCCAGGTGAGTGCAGGTGGCAGATGGCTCCACCGAGACCCAAAATCAGATACCAGAAAATATAGGACACTGGTAGGGGGGAGAGCCACAGGAGGTCACCATCTACCTATACAGGTAATATACAAACGCTGATTGTGTAATCAGATCCAAATGAAACATAAAATGTTGGACAATGTAAAACCTCCTTAGGGTTGCATGTAATATAAAGTTACTTACACTTACACATATCCATAGTAAAAACAGCATTGCATGGTAAAAACGGAAGGCGGCCACCACAAAACATCCATACATGTAAAATGCACGATAACAGAAACATACAGCTTCAGCCTGACCAGTTTCATTGACAAAAGGTAGGACCCGGCAGGACCCAGAAGTAATAGCCAGTGGTGCTTCCAGCAAGTGAAACATTGATCCCCAGGACTCTCAGGATCCAGGTCACAGAGTATAATGGAAGCATCAGTCTCTGATCTTCCCCTGAGCAACACAGAATCAGATATCTCCATCAAACTCTGGCCACACACCACTGTCCCCCTTTACAGCAACCTTGTGATGGTGCTCTCTCTCTCTCTCTCTCTCTCTCTCTCAGCTGACGACCCCTTTCCCTTCTTTTGTTGCATCAGCCAATTAACTCCCAAATCAAAATCAGATCCAACCAACATGGCTGCCCCCTGCACTTGAGACACTCCATAGACAAGCATTGCAAAGTAGTCTTCTTAAAGATGGCTGCTGCACTTCTGCATTAAAGGATATTCAGTTTAACCCTGTGCACACTGCAGAAGAATAATACAGTAGCAAGAAAGGAAGAAGTGTCACAGCGGTTCTCTGCTACAGTACAGATTACCTCATATCTATTCCAAAGGAGCCTGGAATTGCATTTTTGTACCACGAAGACCCGTCTCCCAACCATGGACCCATCTATCCTCAGCTATTTGTAAACCCCCTATTTCTTTAATAGTTATCTCTGAGCCAGAGGGAAAAACTACCCTTCCTACCTCTCTCCCCTTTGCTCACCCCCCCATCCAACCCCACCCCCCTGTTCCAGTTATCTTATCCCGTTTCCCTTCTTCCTGGGATGCTTTTGTCTTTCCTTTTATCCCTGACTGGTGCCAGAAATCGAGAGCCTAAGGCCTCGTTCACACATGGATCCGTTCAGGTCCGTCTGTCAGTTTTTCAGGCGGACCTGAACGGGCGCTCCATGCACCCCTATGGAGCGTCGGATGTCAGCGGAGACATGTCCGCTGACATCCGACCTGATCCGATCCGCTAAAAACAAACGTATGGGGCTCACGTCCCCATCCGTCCATGCGGATCGGATCGGGAAAGATCTGATGAAAACGGACATGCTGTCCGTTTTCATCAGATCGCTCCATAGAGGACAGCGGGACTCGACAAGCTCCTCCCCGCTCAGTGAGCAGAGAGGAGCTTGTCATCCGTCGGCTCAGCGGAGATCTGCGGACTGATCTCCCGCTGAGCTGGCAGACACAGGCGGACTCCGTCGGAACGGACTGCGACGGAGTCGGCTATGTGTGAACGAGGCCTAACATCGCTGAACATCTTTGTAGGATGTCACTCCTGTGGGTATAATGCTACTGTTGTTATGTAGCCCCTATGTGGACAACTGTTTTGCTATCATCTTTCAAAAACCAGGGCTTTTTTTCTGGGGGAACTTGGTGGAACTCAGTTCCACCACCTTTGGCTCAGACCCTTTGGTGCCGGCTCACCACAATCACTTGTGAACACAGAAGTCTGGTTTCTCTGTTTACAAGTGACTGCTTTGTAACCCCCTGAACTCTGCACACTGTATGTAATGCAATTCTGGTATTTAATGCCCCTTTAAGACCCTTCTACTGTTTGTGAAATCTGAACGGGTCGTGGTTAAGTTCCTGCACCTATTTTCTGAGAAAAAAAGCTCTGTCAAAAACCAATACAACTTTTTAAAATAGAACAAAAACTGTTACTGGAACTGCTTTAAAAGTATATGTTGGAGTCTATTCTTTAGTTTGTTAGTCAAGTCCATCTAAATCTGCTAGTGCATCTAACACTTCCCTCTCCCCAGATTGACAGTCCTGTGAGCCCTTAAGAACCATGTTGCATGCTGAGAACCTCAGAAGCATTGTTTGGTGTGCTTAGTCACTAAAGCTTATTAGTACAAAAACTAATTACAGTTCTGTGCAAAAAGTAATCAATATCATTCAGCTGTATCAACTTTCATTACTCTAAGCACACTTGCATAGCATAGCATAGATATTAGATGGTAATGCTGGTACTATGCTGGTGGTGAGAAACATTAATACATACAATGTAAACTGATATACAGAATGATGTGTACAAGTGGTTTACTAAGAAATTATTATGAATTCACATGAATATCAATTTACACCCTTTGAATTAAATCTATGTTGTAATTTTAAACAATACAGCAAACATGTAGTTTGACATGCAGGGCAAAGCATCAGGTTTGCTTTAAAGCTGAACTCCAACTTAAAACGGGGTTCCAACCACAATTAGAATGTTTTAAACGCATGTCCTTTCATCATGCGTTTTTCTAATATAAATCCGGTCACTTAGTATTTTACAATCCACCGCCGCTCCGCATAGTTATTCAAAAAATATAGTTTTATAAACTATGTCCACACCGTTGTCATTTTGCTTGTGGGCATTGTGAAGCCCACAAGCACTTACTTCCTGGAAGTCTTGGATGGGGAGTGATAATTGGGCAGCGTACTGCATCCTGGGAAATGATGACACACATTTCCCAGGAGCATTAGAGGGAGATTATGTCAGAATCCTAGGTGATTCCAAAGGCAGATTTTGTGGGACCGCATAGCAACAGGCATTTTCAGATTTTTTTTTTTAGATCTAATGAGCACAATAATGAAAAAAAAAATTGGGATGGTAACTCCACTTTAATAATCAATTTTCAGCAGCACATTCTCACCTCTCTTTTTCTTCTCTTCCTTCTTCAAGGAGTCAGTGGGTGAATGACGGATGCCACTATCGCGTCTCTCTTTCACCTCTCCATAACCTCTACTCCCTTTTTCGTCCTTTTGTGACCTTTTTCGGAACACTTTGTTGATCCATCTGAGGGTTTGCTCATCAGATCCCATGTCTCGAGTTGTCGATTGCCCGGTCTTACAGGTATCTGTGGTTGTAATCATTAGAATGGATATCGCTTTTCCCTGAAGAAGTGAAATTTGCGAAACATGTTGGGAATGTGCAATTTCTGTATGCTTTAAATTGCCATTTTGTTATCTGATGACCACTATAATTCATGACATTGATTGGACCATAGATTTTAAATGCATTTTGTACTAAATAAAATTATTTTGTAATTTTATAAGACACGTTCTTTCTCATCATTACTGCATTACCAATTGCACCGAAATATATCCCATTACTAATCTTAGTAATTAAGGTGAAGAAGTTGTGACACTTAAATTTTCCTTGCACATGATTGGGTATTCAAAGTAAACACAACTTCACCTTATTTATCTAAGCTATGGGAAAATGCACTTTGCAATGTTAACTGTCTTCACTGGTTACGCTAGCCATACACAACAAACAGAATATTGTTTGAACATTCATACAGAAATTCAGAAAATAGCCTGTCAGAGCATTTGATAGTACTATTGTGGATTCTACAAGTTTCATATAAAAACCCTGAAGAATTATGTTCTATTGCCATATCAGTGTTTTGAATTATATGCTTGACTTCAGGATGCACACGTGCCTCACAATAAGTGTGATTTTTCCCAAAACTAAAACCACATTTACTTAAAATTTCATTTGTTCGAATAATTCCTTCCTTTGCCTTTTTATTTTCCTGTTCCCCAAGGCTGAAAATGATTGTGTGATTTGAACTCATTCGCTATTAGATGATTAAATGAATGTTCTCAAAATAATTTTTTTCCAAACAAAATTTAGGTCAGTTTTAACCTCCCTGGCGGTATGATTCTTTCTGGTTTTAGGTGCTGAAAGCGGTACCATTATTTGCAAGGAAATTTGGCGTTTTATACTGTAGGCCTGTAATTCTTAGGAAAAACTCACTTAAATCTGACCAAACAAGAGTCTAGTAGGCATCCCTGGTATGAAATTAAAAAAAAATATATAAATTATAATATAATAAATAATTATAACAAATAATAATAATATAATTATAATAAAAATTATTCAATAATGTAATCTACTCAAAATCACTGAAATTTGCTCAGTTGCAGAATTGTCGCTGTCATGACTTTTTTTTATGACAAATTTCCCCACAATTCTGCAAGTGATTATAATTTATCATCGCTGTTTTCTAGCTGCTCTAAAACCATTTTTGACATAAAGGGACACTTTTGGTTGCTATGGACAATCTACAGTTTGCAGGCAGAAAGAACAGTTTTTATTATATAAAAGAACATGTAGGACACTGGGCAGACCACTAGAGACAAAGGGGTGTGTATTTTTTACATACAGTACTGTAATCTATAAGATTACAGTATACTGTATGTAATGTGTTTGTTTACTTTTTTTAATTTGGCGCTGATCTCCGCCCCCGTGCGTCGTAACGTCGCAGGGAACGGAGCTCGGCGGCACACAGACACTGTGTGAATCGAGCGAGGACGCTGCTTGCTTACACAGCGGGGATGCATCGCTGGATCCAGGGACAAGGTAAGTAAACCATGCCTGCGGATACTGCGAGGCGAGCCCAAGTCTGACTCGGGGTTACCGATCGCAGCACAAAAATGTAACCCCGAGTCAGACTCGGGAATACCGCCAGGGGGGTTAATCAACGCCAATGTGTTCTTGCCACAAATTAATCAAATCTGTTCTAATTTGTCAAACAACAAGCCAAATGGCTACAAAACAACATAGAAACAACATACAAAACAACGTACTGTAGCAAGGTGTCACTTTACAACGTAGCCAATAGACTACAGTTTGTGATTAACCACTTCAGGCCCGCGCTACCGTCGGATGACGGCAACAGCGCGGGCCTGAATATCCAACATGCCGTCATTTGACGGCATGTCATTCAGGCGTTCCCAGCGCGCGCTGTAGAGCGCGCTGCGGGGAAGCCCTGTGTTGTCCGTGTCCCTTGGACACGGCCAATCACAGATCGTGGCAAACGGCCAATCAGAGTGGCCGTTTGCGATGCGATCTGTGGGCGAATGAGAGATGATCTCTCATAGATCATCTCTCATTGCCGTTTTACACAGAGACAGCGTCCTGTCTCTGGAGGGGAGGAGCCCGATCTGTGTTCCTTCCTACATAGGGACACAGATCGGTCACCCCCCCAGTCACCCCCCCCCCCTCCCACAGTTAGAACACACCTAGCATACACATTTAACCCCTTCCTCACCCCCTAGTGTTAACCCCTTCAATGCCAGTCACATTTATACTGTAATTAGTGCATATTTATAGCACTGATCGCAGTATAAATGTGAATGGCGCCAAAAATGTGTCAAAAGTGTCCGAAAAAATCGCAGATCGCCGCCATTTCTAGTAAAAAAAAAATAATAAAAAATAAAAATTCTCTCCCCTATTTTGTAAGCGCTATAACTTTTGCTTATTGCGTTTTTTTTTTTTTTTACCAAAAATATGTAGAAGAATACGTATCGCCCTAAACTGAGAAAAAAAATGTGTTTTTTTTTTTTAATTGGGATATTTATTATAGCAACAAGTAAAAAATATTGTATTTTTCTTCAAAATTGTCGCTCTTTTTTGTTTATAGCGCAAAAAATAAAAATCGCACAGGTGATCAATTACCACCAAAAGAAAGCTCTACTTGTGGGGAAAAAAGGACGTAAATTTTGTTTGGGAGCCACGTCGCACGATCGCGCAATTGTGAGTTAAAGCGACGCAGTGCCGGAAGCTGAAATTTTACCTGGGCAGGAGGGGAGTGTAAGTGCCCAGTATGCAAGTGGTTAAGAAGGAACTCGGCTCCCTCTGGTGTTCAATTGTTAAACTGCTGCAACTTGTTTGGTTTAATTATATTAGAACAATGCAATATGGACCTTGAAGTACAGGGAGATAAAGACTTCATTGCCTTGGGTGTTTAATAGACTACAATGCTCACAGTTCTACTGTGCTACCAGGGTGCATTGCATCACGCGCAGCCTGCTGGGAGGAGCTACTTAAAGGAAGGGAAGGCTTGCATCCAGCCTCTTGGGATGGCATCTTTAAGCAAGCAGGAAGCCTGTGCTGAGGACTGCCATGAGGCCTCTGGGGACCCTAAAGTAAGGGGGCCTCTGGGGACCCTGAAGTAAGGGGGCACTCTATGTAAGAGGATTCTCTGGGGACCCTAAAGTAAGGGGGTTCTCTGGGGACCCTGATGTAAGGGGGGCTCTTTGGGCACCCTGATGTAAGGAAGGCTCTCTGGGGACGCTGATGTGAGGAGGGGCCCTCTGGGGACCCTAATGTAAGGGGGGCTCTCTGGGGACCCTGATGTAAGGAAGAGGCTCTCTGGGGACCCTGATGTAAGGAAGGGGCTATCTGGGGACCCTGATGTAAGGAAGGGTCTATCTGGGGACCCTGATGTAAGGAAGGGTCTATCTGGGGACCCTGATGTAAGGAAGGGGCTATCTGGGGACCCTGATGTAAGGGGGAACTCTCTGGGGACCCTGATGTAAGGGGGAACTCTCTGGGGACCCTGATGTAAGGGGGCCTCTCTGGGAATCTAAAGGTGGCTCTCTGGGGACCCAGATGTAAGGGGGGGCTCTCTGGGTACCCTGATCTAAGGAAGGCTCTCTGGGATCCCTGATGTAAGGAGGAACCCTCTGGGGACCCTGATGTAAGGGGGGCTCTCTACAGGACCCTGATGTAAGGGGAGGCTCTCTGGGAAATCTGATGTAAGGAAGGGGCTCTGTGGATACCCTGATGTAAGGAAGGGGCTCTCTGGGGACCCAGATGTAGGGGACAGGCTCTCTGGGACCCTAATGTTAGTGGAGGTTCTCTGGGGACCTTTATGTAAGGTGGGCTCTCTGGGTAACCTATTGTAAGGAAGGAGCTCTCTGGGGACCCTGATGTAAGGGGGGCTCTTTGGGGACCCCGATGCAAAGGCAGGCTTTCTGGGGACCCTGATGTAAGGGGAAGCTCTCTGGGGACCCTGATGTATGGGGGAGCTCTCTGGGGACCCTGATGTAAGTAGGGAGGCTCTCTGAGGATCCTAATGTAAGGGGGATCCACACTCAGATCTGTAAAGATATTTTATATATATATATATATACTGTATATACACTCACACATGTATATTATATACATATGTATGCCTGCCCAAGTGTAGGGGCTCCCTGGGGACCCTGATGTATGGGGGTCTCTCTGGGGATCCTGATGTTAGGGGGGCTCTCTGGGGACCCTTATGTAAGGGGGCTCCCTCTGGGGACCCTGATATAAGGAGGAGCTCTCTGGGGAACCTGATGTAAGGGGTCTCTCTGGGAACCCTGAACTAAGGATGGGATCTCTGGGGACCCTGATGTATGGAAGGAGCTATCTGTGGACCCTGATGTAATGAGGAACTCTCTTGGGACCCTGATTTAAAGGGGGCTCTTTGGGTACCCTGATGTAAGGAAGGCTCTCTGGGATCCCTGATATAAGGAGGGGCCCTCTGGGATCCCTGATATAAGGAGGGGCCCTCTGGGGACCCTGATGTAACGGGGGCTCTTTGGGGACCCTGATGTATGGGGGGCTCTCTGGGGACCCTGATGTACGGGGGAGCTCTCTGGGGACCCTGATGTAAGTAGGGAGGCTCTCTGAGGATCCTAATGTAAGGGGGATCCACACTCAGATCTGTAGCGATATTTTATATATGTCTGAAGGCTGGCTGTAAGTTAGCCTGGATTTGTAGGCGGAGTCTGGAGGGTACTTATTCCTCCTCCTCCTCCTGCAGGTCCCTCGTCGGCTCTTTGCTGGTCACTTCCGGTGTGCCCCGACGTCATTTCCGGTTTTCGTGCAGCACAGTGAAGCAGGCTGTTTAGTGTCCAGCTTCTCATCCAGGTCTTGCAGGTAGCGGGGGTGGGGGTGGGGGGCGCGGCGGGATGGCGGCTCACTCCCCACGTCATCGCCGTTTGTATGGCCGGGTGTGTCACGGGGCAGCGCCGTTTCTGGTGGGGGGGTGCGGGGGTGTTGGTTCTGCACCAGTGTGGGTGAAGGTTGCTTCAGGTCAGCGGTGTTCCCCTAGGATTCACAGCAGTCTGCGGGTTCATGGGGGGGGGGGCGCAGCTGTCACGCTTTCCGGGGGGGTGGGGGGGGGCACAGCGACTTGCAGTCTGTTCAGGCAGGCTGGCGCTAGTATGCCTGTAGTGGCATGTGTGTTGTTACCATGGCTAACCGGCATGCGGTTTGTCATGGTAAGATCTGACATCATGCTTGCCGGGGTAAATGCGTCTATGCGATTTGCCATGGTAATTCCTTCAAGGCAGGTTGCTGCCACGGTTCAGTCGATGGGTAAATCCGTCGTTGTGACTTGCCGTTCAAATCCATCGATGTGATCTGTCATGCAATTTGTGATTGTCGGTTTGTCGTATCTCTGTCATTTATGTCATGTGATTTGTCATTTATGTCATACGATTTGGCATTTCATGTCATGCGATTTGTCATTTATGTCATACAGTTCGTCATTTATGTCATAGAGTTCGTCATTCATGTCGTGCGATTTGTCATTCATGTCATGCAATTTGACATCTATGTCATACAGTTCGTCATTCATATCGTGCGATTTGTCATTGATGTTGTGCGATTTGTCATTGTTGTTGTGCGATTTGTCATTGTTGTTGTGCGATTTGTCATTGATGTTGTGCGATTTGTCATTGTTGTTGTGCGATTTGTCATTGATGTTGTGCGATTTGTCATTGATGTCATGCGATTTGACATCTATGTCATACAGTTCGTCATTCATATCGTGCGATTTGTCATTGATGTTGTGCGATTTGTCATTGATGTCGTGCGATTTGTCATTGATGTCGTGCGATTTGTCATTGATGTCATGCGATTTATCATACGGTTCGTCAATCATGTCATGCGATTTGTCATACGGTTCGTCATTCATGTCATGCGTTTTGTCATTTATGTCCGATGTGTCTTCGTCAGGCGTGTTATCTCTGTATGTCGGTCATGCGATCTCAACTATCAGGCGTTTGGTCTCATGGTTGATCCGTTGTACGTTTGTCACTGTCTTAATAGGATGTTATTCTTGTTGTCATGGTTTTTCGTGTGAACCGGCATGAGAGTCGATGACACAAGGTTAGGCAGGCATTGGTCATGGCTTGTCATGCGATTTGTCATGGAGGTCTGCCATATGTTTCGTGGTCTTGCTTCATCAGGGCATGCTAGCATGATCCCCATGACTGTTGGTTGTGGTGGTCTGTCAGGGCCTGGTCATGATCTAGCAGGTTATCGTGTCTGTCTGTGTTTTAGAGGTGGTTGTAGGGTCTTTTTGTCAATATTCGTCATTTTATCAACAGCTGCATGTTTCTATCGCTTAAAGGGGGGGGGGCGTAGTCATGGGCACTCATGGTTCCCACCATCGAGTGTCTTTTCGGGTCGTGGTTACAGTTTTCATACGTTTTACATTTCTGTCCACGGTCAAACGTTCGGTTGGTTCACCGCAAGTACTTGTGATATTTCAGTTGCAGTTCAGCTGTGTACGCAGTTCAGCAAGGTTTGTATGCATTCCGTCTCGTTTCACGGGTGCTTGTTTCATTACATTTGCAGGATCTGTCACGTCTTCAGATCCGTACAGGCTGAGGTTACGTTGTTAAGTGATTGTTGGACCACAATCTTCTCGCCTTGTACTTCATACGTCACGTTGCACGATCATCCATCACATTCTCATCTACCCACCACGGTCTGTGGGTATTGTAGCCCTGAGTGTACGTTTTTAATTACCCGTCTTAGCGCAACAGGTTTTCTCGGGCTCACTCATTTCTTGCATTCAAGTCACATTGGGGCACGTTTTATTGCACGCGCTGTTGGTCCTACACCTTTCATACACTTGTTTAACGAGTTAGGGGTACGCTGGGGGGTACGGTTGCGGGTTTATTGTCGGTGTCATTTTTCTCCATAGATACCGTCATGTCGCACGTATCAGAGAGCGACGAATTCGCATTCATACCACCTACTCCTCGTAGAGAATCAGAGCATGACAGCACACCATCGTTAAGGAGTTGGACTGTCCCGAGGCTTGTTGCAGAGCTTCGGCGCAAGGGCATATCTTTCTCAGCTTCGGCTAGGAAAGCGGAACTGTTCAGATTACTATTTCCATCTCCATCCCCGTCGCTGCCTTCCACGAGTGCAGAACATGCTTCCGTACACAATTCATTAATTCAGATTAATGCAGAGTTGAACACACTTTCCACGTCCATGGTCCAGTTACAGGGTAGGATGGAGGCGATGGAAGCTCGCGCAGTCAGTGCGGTAGTGGCAGCCCCCGCTGCTCCAGCCCCTGCCCCTCCAGCCCCTGCTCCCGTTGCCCCTGCTCCTCCAGCCCTCGTGCCGCTGGTCGCTGCTCCACTTGCAGCTGCTCCGCCAGTCCCTGCTCCTCCAGGTAATGTCCCACTGTTGCCTTCAGCAGTACCATCACCATTGGCAGCGTTACCTTCTGTATCCCCGGCCCATTTTATCCCTGCAAATATTAGGAAGGATATCTTGGAAGGGAAAGACGTGAATTTGGCGTCTCTATTAATTGCTACTCAAGATGTCACGGAGAACAAATCTTTCGCCTGTGGGGATGTATCAGTTGTCCTCAAAACCAAGGATCCCAGGCTAAGTCGAAAGCTCAGCGTGCCAGAGTTTGTTTTGGCTTTTGGCATTTTCAGGGACATCATATGCTCTGTCAGCCCGGGTAGGAGGGAGGAGTTTGATCTTTACCTACATAAGGTGGTAGACTTGGCTCACAAATACGGGGGTTTTACTTTTTACGAGTATCATCGTTCATTTTCCGCCAAAGTGGCTGCCACATGGGCACAGTTTCAGGCAGTCTCGTGTTGGGCCAACATTGACATGGAGCTGTTTTGCAGGCATTTCGCCAACCAAAAATCACCGGTGTGCGCCAGCTGCCAGTCATCTACTCATACTACAGCTTGGTGTCCAAATTCGGGATCTTCCAGTCACATGGGGACCTCTAGGCAGGCTGCCGGGGGTTCTTCCGGTAGTGCAGGGCAAGTGGACAAACTGGGCAGGCCTGTCCGTTATCTGGGCAAAGCTCAGTTGTGCAACAATTTTAATTATACTACTTGCAATTATAGTCAGTGCAGATTGTTGCACATATGCGCCAATTGCTTTAGAGCCCATCCCAAGACCGCGTGTCTAGGCAAGCCGGTTAATGCTTCCTGACTAAGCCAAGTTAACATTGCCTTGTTAGGGGTTTATCTGGAGAATCACCCATGCCCTTCGGTTAGACAGTTCCTGCTAGAGGGGTTTTCGGTAGGTTTCCATACTGGCCTCATTACTCTTCCCTCTGAGACATTTGAATGTATGAATTTGAGGTCATCAGAGAATCATCCGGCCATTGTCGACAAGTTGCTACAGTCGGAAGTGACCAAGGGGTTCCTCATTGGGCCTTTTGCTGCTTCGCCTTTTTGCATGTGGAGGGTCAGCCCTATCGGTGTAGTCTGTGGCAAATTTTCAAATAAATATCGGTTAATCTATGATCTGTCAGCGCCTCATTCTTCACACATTCCCAGCCTCAATTCTCTCATCCCCTCGGAAGAATTTTCCCTGAAATACTCATCCGTAGATTCAGCAATCCAGCAGATTGTCCAGTTGGGCAGGGGCGCTTGGCTGTCTAAAGCTGACATCGCGGATGCCTTTAAACTACTTCCGATTAGTCCTGCTCTCTGGCAGTGGCATGGCATCAAATGGCGCGGTCAGTATTATTTCGCCACCAGGTTAACCTTCGGGTCAAAGAGCAGCCCTTACTTGTTTGATACCTTTGCTCAAGCTCTTCAGTGGATTTTGGGTAATTGCAAGGGGTGTCGGCAGGTTATTCATTATCTGGACGATTTTTTGTTATTAGAAAGCCCCGGGGTCCCACCCAGGGATTTGCATGTCCTGACAGAGTTTTTTTTTAGAGTTGAATGTCCCCTTGGCCGCCCACAAGGTGGAAGGGCCGTCTCAGGTCATCACGTTTTTGGGTATCACGCTTGATTCCCATCTCATGGTGGCTAGTCTGCCCTGGGAGAAGCTGGACAGGATTCGCCAGACCGTTCGCAGGTTTGTCAGATCCCCGGTCTGTTTCAAGCAGGAGTTGCAGTCCTTGCTCGGAATGCTCAACCACGCCATGAGGATTATTCCTCAGGGTAGGGCTTTCGTGTACAGGTTGCTGGCCCTTCTTCCTCTGTGTCCTGATTCCGACTCTTCTGTGAAGCTCCTAGCTGATGCTCAAGCTGATCTTATCATGTGGGATCGGTTTCTGAGCAACTGGAACGGCATTTCTATGTTCATTCCACAGCCGACTGTCAATTCTCCCAGAGTGTTCTCAGACGCCGCCGCATCGGTTGGCTTTGGGGCCATTTTCGGGCGAGAATGGTTGGCCAGTCACTGGCCCCCGGAGGTTTTTCATTTGCCGAAATTCGCTCTCACATCAGCCTTGTTCGAAATATATAAAATTTTGGCTGCGGCTGTCACTTGGGGTCCAGGTTGGTCAGGCTATACGGTCATTTTCTTTACTGACAATTTGGCCACGGCTAAAATTATCAATAAAGGAAGGTCAGGGTCACTGCTGATCATGTCCTTCATGCGTAGGCTGACATGACTAGCTCTGACGTACAAATTTTATTTTAAAGGGGAATTCATTAGTGGTGAGCTCAATGGTGCAGCTGATGCCTTGTCTCAGCTAAACATGCCTCAATTTTTCTTGCAGCATCCAGTAGCGGAACGGACAGGGCAGCCGGTTCCCCCCTACACGCTGTTGATCATGGACTAAATGTCTTCTGGACACAAGCTATCGACCTGGCCAACAGGTCTTTATCCAAGAATACCATGAAGGCTTACTTAACGGGTTGGAAGACGTTTTGTAAATTCATGGTTGCTTATCCCAGTAGTTGCCCGGAGGACATTAGTTATATCATGTCATTTGTAGCATTTTGTCACAACAGGTTGTCCTTGTCCGCCAGTACAGTTAAGACATATCTATCAGGCATTCAGCATTTTAGGTCCCTGCAATTTCCTGGTTGTCCTTCTATTTTTGCTGCTCACCCCCTGAAAGCCATGCTGAGAGGTATTGAGAGGTCCCGGGGGAAGTCACCGTTGTCTCGGCAACCAGTTTCTGGTCATATTTTCCGGGGCTTGTCGGACTTACTGTCACTTTCCCCCTTTGGCGCAGGTCCCAGCTTAGTGCTCAAAGCTGCCATGTATCTTAGCTTCTTTGGGTTTCTTCGTCCTGGGGAGGTTTCCCAAGCTAGCGGTCAGGCGCCCGTCCTGCTCAGGGGGAGTCTCACCAGATTCCCCGAGTGGTATGAGCTACAGCTTCCGAATAACAAGAATAGACAGTTTGGGCAGGGGTTTGTTGTCAAGTACTACCGTACCAACAGCAGGTGGTGCCCAGTGGAAGTGCTTGACGCACTTTGCAGTCTGTTTGTAGCTTCCTCGGCGGATAGCCCGCTGCTCCCCTTCACTACACGTCCTATTACGTCAAAACAGTTCGTTGCTCACTTTAGGATTTTACCTGCCAGGTTGGGGTTGGATCCTGTGCGTTTTTCTGGTCACTCGTTCAGGATCGGGGCGGCGTCCGCTGCCTCCAAGCAAGGGGTCCCCTCTCACATTATCAAGCACATGGGGCGCTGGAGGTCATCCTGTTTCAGCAGCTACATTACGGAACCCTGTGCTGAGGTTAGCAGGGCATTTGCCTCGTTGTTAAACTAAATGACATGTATCAATAAAGGTTTCCTTATCTACCTACATTTGTATCTTTTGCCCTCTTTTAGGCGTACCGACCAGCTAGGCCAAGGCACACCGCAGGTCTTGGTTATTAGGGTAGCACCCATCACGAGGGAAGACGCTGACTACAAGTCTGAAGGCTGGCTGTAAGTTAGCCTGGATTTGTAGGCGGAGTCTGGAGGGTACTTATTCCTCCTCCTCCTCCTGCAGGTCCCTCGTCGGCTCTTTGCTGGTCCCCCACCCTCCCGTCCCCCTGTTTCATTTGGGTCCATTTCAAGACATCAGTCTTTTCATTCTCTCTCTAGAGTATGCCCTCTTTTAGGCGTACTGACCAGCTAGGCCAAGGCACACCGCAGGTCTTGGTTATTAGGGTAGCACCCATCACGAGGGAAGACGCTGACTACAATCATATATATATACTGTATATACACTCACACATGTATATTATATACATATGTATGCCTGCCCAATTGCAGGGGCTCCCTGGGGACCCTGATGTTTGGGGGTCTCTCTGGGGATCCTGATGTAAATGGGGCTCTCTAGGGACCCTTATGTAAGGGTGCTCCCTCTGGGCACCCTCATATAAGGAGGAGCTCTCTGGGGAACCTGATGTAAGGGGTCTCTCTGGGGACCCTGAAATAAGGATGGGATCTCTGGGGACCCTGATATAAGGAGGAGCTCTCTGGGGAACCTGATGTATGGGGTCTCTCTGGGGACCCTGAACTAAGGATGGGATCTCTGGGGACCCTGATGTAAGGGGTGGGGCTCTCTGGGGACCCCAATGCAAAGGCAGGATCTGTGGGGACCCTGATGTAAGGGAGAGCTCTCTGGGCACCCTGATGTATGGAAGGAGCTATCTGTGGACCCTAATGTAATGAGGAACTTTCTTGGGACCCTGATGTAAAGGGGGCTCTCTGGGTACCCTGATGTAAGGAAGGCTCTCTGGGATCCAGATGTAAGGAGGGGCCCTCTGGGGACCCTGATCTATGGGGGAGCTCTCTGGGGATCCTGATGTACGGGGGAGCTCTCTGGGGACCCTGATGTAAGTAGGGAGGCTCTCTGAGGATCCTAATGTAAGGGGGATCCACACTCAGATCTGTAACGATATTTTATATATACATATATATATATATATACTGTATATACACTCACACATGTATATTATATACATATGTATGCCTGCCCAAGTGTATACATTTCTTTACTTCTCTGCTATGGGCTCTAGCCCGAGATCTTTTGTAGACCTAGCAACGCCCCTAGTGGGGGCCCTATACGGTTTCTTGCACCAGGGCCCTGAAGATTCTAGTTATGCCTCTGGATTAGAAGGCCCATCAGGTTTTTTCTGCTGACCATGTCCCTGGAAAATGTACCCTCTCCATGTCTAGAATGGAAAATAGAAGAGGAATAGAAGGAAAATCTTCCGATGGGGACAGGGATTCCCTTTCATTTCTTGATGTGGTCATTGTACAATAAGTAAAGGAAAAAAAAGTTTTGACTTCAGTTCTACTTTAAGCCACATAAGCTCAAGCAGAGGAGAAAACACATTTGTTGGGTGCCCCAAAATTAAAAGTAACATCTCTATGAATATTATGTGCTTTATTTTTGTTGTGTTAACTAAACTGGCACACATACAAAGTGGTATAGTATGAATTAGCAGATAGTGGGGTTAGGCTGTCAGGTAATAACACTATGGGCCAGATTCAGCAAGACTTGCGCTGGAGTATATCGATATGCGCCGCGTAACTGTAAAGATGCGCCGTAGTATCTATGTGGCCGTACCCACCAACCTAGATGCGCCAGAAAACGGGCCATTTTCGATCGGCTTAAGTTTCCCTCGCCAGAGTATCGTTAGCGCATATTTTCGCTTGTCGCATCCGTCGCGCCTATTGATTTGCCTTGCAAATATGCAAATGAGGGAGATTTCCCGATTCACAAACGGATTAGCACCATACGCTGGCTACATGCGCCACGCGTATCTCGTCCGTCCGTCGCAAAGTTATTTCTACAAATAGCTGCTTTATCTTTACTCCAGACGGCCTCAGGTCAGCAGGAGAGCAGCTACAGCAGCAGCGTTACCGACGAAAATAGCAAGCTGAACAACCACACTTGCAAGGACAACACCTCTGTGTGCCAACATGCCAGGGGCAGTCGCGGTCCTAGCACTAGTACTGGGTCCCCCGGTACGGAGGAGGCGGGCACGTGAGAGGATATACCGCATGCGCGTGAGCCTCTTTGGCATGGGGGATGAGGAGGTGTATCGCCTCTTCAGATTCAGCCCTGATGCAATCCTTGAATTAACCACAACTCTGCAGGATAACATCACCAGCAAGACACACCGCTCACAAGCAGTGCAGCCACTGGTGAAGGTACTGGCAACACTTCATTTCCTTGCAAGTGGATCATTCCAGCGTACAAGTGGAGTGGTGGCTGGGATGTCACAGTCCACCATGAGCAGATGTGTGCACCAGGTTGTCCCCGCAATCCTCAGACGCATGTCCAACCAGTTCATCAGACCCACCACTGAGGACCTGCGGCTGAAGACAATGACAGATTTCTACAGCATTGCCAGATTCCCACGCACAGTGGGGGGCATTGATTGCACACATGTGGCCCTACAGCCCCCCAGTACCACAGAGCACATATACCGCAATCGGAAGCATTGGCATTCCATCAACGTACAGGTGATAGCCGATGCACAACGCCTCATATGGCACGTCCGTGCCAAACACGCCGGATCCAGCCATGACAGCTTCATATACAATCAGAGTCCCATCCCAGCAGAATTCGAACAGAACATGTATGGGGACAGCTGGCTGGTTGGTGAGTGACATGGGTGGCAGGCATGACTATCCCCTCCCATGATGCACACATCACAAGGGGCACATGCATGACTAACATCCTCCTGTCTTTTCCCTTCCAGGTGACTCTGCATATGCACTGGGACCCCATCTAATGACTCCTTTCCGGAACCTCAAAACCAGAGGAGAGAGAAGATACAATGAAGCACATATCAAAACTCGTGCAGTGGTGGAGCAAACATTTGGGCTCCTGAAGTCCCGTTTCCGATGCCTGGATAAGTCCGGGGGGACCCTATTGTATTCCCCTACCTTCGTGTGTCAGATCATCGGTGCATGTTGCATTCTGCACAACTTTGCCATGAGAAAAGGCCTGCAGATTGACATACGTGATGACCTGACCCCCGACCCACACAGTCCCCACCTGCCAGAGGCTACAGAGTTTGCTGATGGAAGAGCAGTCAGGAGGGTCCTCGCCGTAGGCATCTTTGGACACTAAACCAAAACATTAATCACACAGACAATGCACGCATGCACACCACTGATGTCCCTAGATCACACACACCACATCCACATCACATTGGATTAGCCCAAGTCCAGCATGTAGGACTTGGGAGCAGCAACGCCAGTGTCAAGGCCCCAATGATGTCGCTGTCCATTCATACACCATTCACACGTCATTCACACAGCCGTGGGGATAACTTCTCCACCACGGCCGAGGGTGACACCCCTTACTGGCAGGAGTGGCACCCCCTCACATTCACACACCATTCACACTGTCCCCTGCACTCCTGACCGTGTGCAGTTAAAAAAAAAAATATCTCATAACCTGAGCACTAAACAAAAATTATAAAATACTCATAACCTGAGCAATAAACCAAAAAAAAAAAAACCTCTTCTGGGCTGACGGGGGCTCCTTCTTGTGGGCACTCTCGGGCTCCTCGGCTGCCTGGATGGAGTGGGTGGGGGTGGGGGGGCATCTGGAGGAGGCTGATTCCCGGGTGGGCCACTTCCGGCTCAGAAAGTGATTAGTCTGGGCCTGCATCCTCAGCTGGCGGGTGACATGATGCCGCTGGTCACGCTGCCTCTGCCTCCCCTCTTACCGGATGGCAGCTGTGTTGGTGTGGATGGCTGCAGTGAGGTGTTTAACATCAGCCTTCAACTCCCCCAGCCTGGTCACGACGTCAGGCACAGCACTGGTCAGCTGCGACACGGAGCCCAGGCTGTCAGCGACCCAGTCCAGGTGCCCAGCAATCTCCCCCATCTGCTGGGTCTGCCTGGCGTGGTCCATCGCCACCTGGTCCTGGACCAGATCAGACACCCCCCTGGTCTTCCGGGTTGCCTTCCTGGGGCCAGGAGATGGTTGTCCCCGTGGGGATGGAGTCGCCCTAGAGGGGCTTCCGAGGATGGGGGAGGGCATTACAGAGGGCCCTGCAGAAGGGGAGGACTCCTCCAAAAACAAAATAAAGTCCTGCTCAGGAATAACAGGCTGCTCCTCAACCACCTCAGCAGGTGAGGTGTGGGCACTCTCCTCCACCTCGGTCTCTTCAACACCCAGGGGCTCGGCCTCAGGATCTTGTTGGGGGGTTGGGGTTGACTGGCCGCCGACAGATGATGGCCCAGCTCCGTCATCTGTGGATGACACAAAGCAGACACATGTTGGTGGTCCCACACACTTGGCACATGTACCCCCCCCCACATGCAACACACCAAATAGGGGATAAAAAACACTTACCTGTCCTGGAGCCTTCCTCCATAGAATCATAGCCTGGTACCCCCTCCAACTGCTCCCTCTCCAGGCAGCAGGCGACCACCTCCTCCTCCGTGATCAGGCTGACCGCACATGGGGGTCCACCCCCCGTGCCCCTCTCATGCCTGCTGATGGTGGCCACCTTGCCACGGACCTTGCGCCGCAGGTCATTTTTTTTTTTTTTTAATATCGCCAGCAGTCCGGGTGGAGTACCCCAAAACATTCACCCTGCCAGCAATGGTCTCCAGGATGGCTTGCTTCCTATCCCGGCTGGTCTTCCGACTTTTTTTGCCGTGGAGGAAGTCATTATAAGTCTCCATAGCGGATATTATAACTGAGACCTCCTGGGAATTGTAATTTAGGTTCCTCCTCTCTTTGGGGGGGACGGGAGCAGCCATCACAGTGCAAAAGTAACTTCCCTGGGGTGGGGGGAAACGGAAATACTTTTGCGCCGGAATGGCGCTTCCGCTAGCGCTTTTAAACGCTCAACGGAACACATTGCGCTGACGTTTACCGTGAAGTGGTGCCGACGGAAGTTGTGAGCATGCGCACAGGGGGCCGAGTGAAGCCTCACTCACTGTGCATGCTCCGTGGATGATGCGCTGAACGTAAGCCTCTGCGCTGGGCTCCGCCCATCATTTACATATGATCACACCCACTTCCACTTGCGTCGGGTTACACCAGCGCATTTCCGTTACTCCGGCGCAAAGTAACGGACAGGCGCTTGGTGAATACTGTACTTCACTCGCTAGTTTGCGTCAGCGCAAAGTATATGCGCTGCGATACGTTGGCGAAAATATGCGCGCATCTACCTGAATCTGGCCCTATAGCTTTTTGACCCACCATCTATTTTGAATATGCAGTAATTTTTTTTACAATTTGGTAATCTTCTGTGAGGGTTAGAATCTCTGCCAGGGTTCTACTGCTGTCTGCGACCCACACTTTGTGTTCTTTTTACACCAGCTGGTTTTGATTGACTCGAAGTTGGGATTTTAAAGATAGGTTTAAATAATACATACGTACATGAAAACAGCATCAGCACACCTAAAACGAATAGGTGTTCACGCTAACCTGAGTTAAACTAACACGTTATTACATTTTGTAGACTAGCCAGAGCCAGCGGGCTGATAAAAAAAAAGCAAAAGTATTTTCATGATCGAAGTGGATGGACGAATCATCCCTGCTGTGCTATTGCATTCTGACAATAGGTACTTCTCCATTGTCGGAATTTACTAATCAGAAAAACGTATTTCCAAATCATAGGAAGCAAACAATGTGTTCTACATACTAAACAGATTTGGTCACAGCTAAATTGCAGAGGTATTAGATATTGCCACAGAGCACATTATTTATGGTAATCCTATTGTAATTATACACTTATAAACAGGATTGCACAGGTGTAGGAAACCCATATTCCTTACACACAGTGAGGTAGAAATACTCAGTAAGGCTAAGGTAACTTAAACTCTATGTATAATTTCTATCTATCTATCTATCTATTTGTTATTTGCATACCTCCTACTCTATTTAACAGTTATCTTTTTACCTTTTTTTAAAGGCTACCAAATGTCTTCATGTGCAGTGGTCAAAATGACTCCATTGCCTAGGTTATTGAAATATAAAGGAGTTGGACAGCTATTCACAGTCCAAATTCTTCTTGCTGGATCTGTGTTTTGTGGAAACGTTTTAATCTGGCCAACAGAAGGGAGCCATTGGTTTAATATAAAAAAGATAATTGATGAACTAACCACTAGGAATCATAATGTTACAGTGCTTATATCTACAGGTGCTGCTTACATTAATACAAATGATAAAAAGTCAGAACATTATTTATCGTACCAAGTTCCTTATGGCAAAAACTATACCCTGTCGATTATTGAAGACTTTGTCAAGCTTTGGATGTACGAAAAGCCAAATATTAACTTTTTTCAGTTTTGCAAACGGTTCCGTGAGTTGGCAAGTCGAGTAAATGCGATGTATAGGGAAAACTGTAATTCTGTGCTTAAAAACCAAGAATTCTTGGCAAAGCTAAAGTCACATCAATACAATGTACTTTTATCTGATCCAGTTGTTATGTGTGGTGAACTTATAGCACTAAATTTGGATATTCCTTTCATCTATACATTGAGATTTTCACCAGCTTCAGCAGCAGAACGATACTGTGGACAATTACCCTCAGTTCCATCATACAACCCAGCATTTTTGTCAGAACTGACCGACAGCATGTTGTTTTCTGAAAGAATAGAAAATATTGTGTCATACCTAATTCAAGACTACATCTTTCACAGTGTTTGGAGTGAATGGGATTCATACTTCAGTGACATATTAGGTAAGTCAAATTATCAGAAACTCAAGTCATATGTATCTCAAAAAATATCCAGATATGTTTTCCAAGGGAATATGCTGATCATGGTTATTCAATAAATGACTATTCCTGGCCAAAGAATGTTATAGTGGTGAGAATTTTTCTGTTCCAAGGATATAGACAAGATGTAGTAAATGTAAAAAAATCAATAAACAATACAGTTATAGATTCATAAAATTCACCTATTAAAACCTAACATAAATCCATTGAGTTTTTCTTTCTTTTTTTTTTTGTCAAATATTTTTATTGAAAATTTTCAATTTCCAAGCCTCAAACAGAAACTGAAAGGGGTAGATTAAAAAAAAGTTTTGTATCTAAAATCCATTGAGTTTCAATAAAATGTAAACAGGTTAAAGAAAGTTAATTACATTAAAAAGATTCAAAGCATTAGTAGTTGCAGCATTTTTTTTTACCTGTCATTGACACGGCTAGTCGGATGGGTCTGGGAGCAACTGTCAATGCATAATTTTTTTATTAATAGTGGAAAACTGTCTGCCACAGTTTTGTGGACCCACTGTATCACCAGGGTTGACAGCTGACTAACAGGAAGGAAAGATGCTGGAACAGAGTAAAGCTGGGTATACACTAGTAGAATTTTATTCACATTATACAATTTTTTTGTAAGAACATTTGTTTGTTTTTCTAATTATTAGCAGGGTTATTAGACATGGGCGTCGTCAATAAATGTGTTTTGTTTAGTTCCATTTCGTATAAGCCGGTATTTCATATCTCGTAATTCGTTTTCGAAATTCAATTTGGATTCGTATAAAAAAAGAATTTTCGTTAGATTCATTAACTTTTCGTAAAATTCCGAATGTTCATTATGATGAATTTAAAAAGCAAACCCAGGAAGTCAGCACTGCTGCTGACCTTCTGGGTTTGCTTTTTAAATTAATTATTTTTTTTTAAATGTAAATGAAAATTCGTAGTTAATCCAAATTGAATTTCGGACACAAATTACGAAATACAAACTATAGGGCTACAAAGAAACACAGGAACTCAGCACAGAACACGGATGGTCGGAGCCCCTCATAATGAGCACAGCAGGGGTACAGCCCCAGGAGGAAGTTAGCACAGCACATGGATGGTGGGAGCCCCTCATAATGAGCACAGCACAGGGATGGTGGGTGCCGACTTCCTCCTGGGGCTGTATCCTTGCTGTGCTCATTATGAGGGGCTCCCACCATCCCTGTGCCTTCCTGGGTTTTTAACTTCATCATAACGAATAATCATAATTATTATGACAATAATAAAACATTATTACCAAACATTCTTATTTTGTCTGATTCTGAATCTCCCATCGACTAACATCAGTCATGTTTCCATTGTAACAAAATTCAGTTCTGAAATTCGTCAACGAAATTTCGTATTTCGTAAAATTCAGAAGCATATCAATTTGGATTTCGGATGCTTCCAAATGTACAAATTTCCGATTCGTACGAAACGAATCGCACATGTCTAGGGGTTAAATCAATGTTCGTTTTTAACTTCAGTGACAAAAAGGTTCCAAGGAACAGGATGGAAAATGTTTCTCGAAAAACACATTTCTAACAGTGTATGTGGTTTTCATTTGGAAAAGTCTATTCATTCCAAAATCGAATGTTAGAAGAAAATGAAATCTTCACCTACTATTGAAAGACATTCGAATGTACTAGGACTTTTTAAAATAATTATTGTACGAAATTACACTAGTTTATACCCAGCTTAAGTCCCAAGACAGATTGTTATAGCAAAGAAGACAAAGTAGCAGAACCAGCAGGCTGATGGTCAAGAAAAGCAAAGGCAGGCTAAGTACAAACATTCTCCAGACACTCACAGGAGCAATACAAGGCAATAACATCGGACAGAAGTCAAATAGATACAGAGAGAGACAGTCTAATCTGTTGGTCAGCCCAGGTTGGAATGTCCAGCAATCTACTTAGGTTTTCTTGATTAGAGCAGGTGTGTATTTTCCAGCAAATCACAGAGGCTGATCATTTCACTAGCAGAGGTTTTGAATATCTCAACACTTTAGATTCTGGGTGTTTCAAACAAAGGTTCAAATTGACCCAAAACTTACAATTGGTATTGAAATAAACCTACAAATTCCATGGAGCTGACCATGTAAATTTCTAAAGAGTAATGCAGTGACTGAAAGATGTGTTATCCTGACTTTCGTGGCTCTGCATTGGGGAAAGCAGGCTTGTATGTTCAGAAGCTGTCTGCATTAGCTTCGACAACCTCTGTGGGTTGGGAGATGTGTTGCTGGTGTGTGAAGTGGCAGAATTGCTTCAGTGTGTCTGGTGCAGTCAGGGAAAGTAAGGACTACAGATGTTATAGCAGAAACCACAGTCTACGTTTCTAGCTTAGAGTATCTATTATAGTATAGTATTCCCTATGGTTTTAGAGTGCTACCAAGAGCTTTATTAAAACATATATGAATTATTTGTTTTTAAATATTTTCTAGAATATCTGTTCGATTTAATAAAGTTCATGGTATATTTCTTAATGATTATGAAACAGATTGCTTAAATAAAATTGCTTCTTAAAACAAAATTATCAAATTTACTAACTCGAGCCCTAAACATCTTTAGTTTTATACTAATCAGGCCCAGTATTTTATTGAATGAATATGATAATCAAAGTACAAATCTTGTGTTATACATGTTGTAATAAGTTATCCAACAGGCCCAGAATTCTAACTGGCCCTAAAATGTTTTTTTTTTTTTTGTTTTTAATCTTTGAAAAACAAAAACTGTATTAATTACTATGAAAATCTGTCTTTCCTTGGTGTTTACTCCTAATGATGTGCTTATCAACAAAGACTGGTAACAACAAAATCATTGTTTAAGAACATGCCAATGAAAGTACAGTGAAAGTAATCCTATAAGACAGCTTATTTTACATTACTGTTTTACAGATAAAGTAGTAAAACAAACAAGATTTGTGTTTCTTGTTGATATTAAATATACTTTGGCAAACACATGTATTATTCATCCATGGGTAACATACAATTAAATTGCATTAATCACAATTGTTGGTTAAATACCCAACTTAGACTGACTATGGCTGAACACCTGCCAAAGCATTTTATATGTGTTTTTTTTTTATAATTTTATAATAATACTCTTGCGGCTCTAGAAAAACAATTCAATGTAACCTGATTAAAGGGTTACCGAAAACCTGATAATTTTGTTATTTTAGTTTTCTCTTATTGTTAGTTATTCCCACTCAATTTATATTCAACGTAAAATTACAGACCTGTGGATCATTGCAAGATACAATCACAAAGAAATGTTAAAATGCAGTGAGCTCGCACCCCACCCCTAAGACCCCTTTCACACTGAGGAGTTTTTCAGGCGGTTCAGCACTAAAAATAGCGCTGCTATATCGCCTGAAAAACTCCTGCCCAGCAACCTTAATGTGAAAGCTCTAAGGCTTTTACACTGAGGTGATGCGCTGGCTGGAGAGAAAAAAATCTGTCAGCAGCATTTTTGGAGCAGTGAGAGGAGCGGCGTGTATACCGCTCCTTCCCATTTAAAACAATGTGAAACTGCGTCAAAACCGCCCGCAATGCGCCACTGCAGAGGCGCATTGCGGGCGGTATTAACCCTTTATCGGCCACTAGCGGGGGTTAATACCGCACCGCTAGTGGCCGAATCCCGTGGTAAATCCGACGGTATAGCGCCGCTATTTTTAGCGGCGCTGTACCGCCACTGCGGCTCCCGCCCCAGTCTGAAAGGGGCCTAACAATGACTGAATTCTTCTTTCCTGACGCCAACATGGCAGCATACTAGTGATAGAGCTCCGCCTCTTGACCACTCCCTCAGGACCAGTGAATAGCATAAATTAAGGCATGGTTAGCCGCCACCCCATTCGTTCTTCTTTTTTTCCTCATACCTCACGCACCAGTGAAGAGTAAGCAGTACCATGTCCCCCCTCTGCCTCAGTGCAGTAGCCGTCTGGGTTGAGCCTCTCCCAGTGCGAAGTCCCAGCACTCAGGCTGCTAAATGCGCTATAGTCTGGGAGCCCCTTCTGTGGGTCTTATTGGGGCCCCTGCAGTGTTTCCTCTTTAGGAACGAAATCTGCTTTTACAATTGATAACTGCAGCGCTTGTGGAATATGGAGGGGCCAGCTATGCTTTATCTCTCTTGGCCCCTTGTGCCATACAGGGTCACCTGTACCTTTTACCTATATCACCCTTTTTTGTCTTTCATTACCTTTCTTATTCACTGCTTCAGCAAAACAAACAGAAGAAACTACAGGCTTGTCTTCTAACACAGGTACAGAGATAGGAAAGGTTCAGTCTCTTTAGCCAACAGATTGATATATAGACAAAGTACATGGCTATAGTATCCGATATGGTTTTGCTTACCCCAGTAGGTACACAATCCAACAATGGATCCTCTCACACATCATGCTGCTGTCTGTCTCTCTCTCTCCATACACACAACTCATCTCTGACATGTTCAGCTCAGCTGACAATCAGGTCTGAAAGGGAAATTCTTACCCTATTCAGTTAACCCCTTCTCAACACGCCCAGACTCACCCTGTGCAGGTAGATATGTCTGTGTGTATGTATGTATGTATGTATGTATGTATGTATGTATGTATGTGTGTGTATGTATATATATATATATATATATATATATATATTATGGGCCAGATTCTCAGAGGCGTTACGACGGAGTATCTCAGATACCCCGTCGTATCGCCTTTTTTTTTGTCTCGTATCTATGCGTGTGATGCTGAGCATCACTTTTGCATAGATACGCTTCTACATCCAACAAGTGTAAAAGCATTACACTTTCGGATCGTAGGTGTAATGACAACTCCGGCCACTAGGTGGCCTTTACGTTGTTTTTTCATTTGCATATGCAAATGAAGTAGTACGCCGATTCTCGATCGCTTTTACGCCGCCCCGTCGTCGCGTACGTCGTTTTCGTTCGCGTAAGGTTACCCCAGCTTCTATGTGGAGTAACCTTACGAGGTCCCGTCGGATGCCGTCGTGTCCCGTCGGATGCCATGTTAAGTATGGCCTCGGGACCGCGTCGTGCTGTGCGTCGTTTGCGTACGTCGATTCTCAATGGGGCTGGCGTACGCTGCGATTACGTCGTTTACATTGAGAAAATGTGACGTCCTTTGGAGCATGCGCACTGGGCTTTTTCCCCGGCCGGCGCATGCGCAGTTTGTTCGACGCGGGGGCGCGCTTAATTTAAATACAAGCCGCCCCATTTGAATTGCGCGGGTTTACGCTTGGCGGTTTACGAGACGCCGGCGAAAACTACAGAGCAAGTGCTTTGAGAATAAAGCACTTGCTCTAGTACGCAGCGGCGGCGTAGTGTAAATGGCTTACGCTACGCCGCCGAATATATATGAGAATCTGGCCCAATGTGTGTATGTGTATGTATATGTGTGTGTATGTGTATATATGTATGTGTATATATATATATATATATATGAATGTGTGTGTATAGGTGTATGTAGATAAATCAGGAAAGAAAGTGGAATCCTTTCTCCTATGTCTACTCCTGCTACTTCTATCGCTTTTCAGCTATCCTTACCTCAGCTGGCCGTCCCATTTCTCTACAGATCAAGAGTCGGTTACTGCTCATAATACAAAGACCCTCAACAACTAGGATAGGGACCACCATATAGGTAAGTTTTCAGAAAAGAGTGCCCTCTTGTGCGGATTGCTTTGATTTGCTTCAGCCCCGCATCCCCACGCTCTCAAAAGAGCCAGGCCAAGGAAACAGACGTTCTTCAGGGGAGCATAGCCTGGATGGCGCCCCACACTCAGGAGAAATTTCCAAGGAAGACGTCTTTGCTCCTCTTCCCCAGAGCCGGTGCCCCAGCAAAGAGTCCTGCAGGGCCTATGGCACAGTACCTATGCCAAGGAAGCTGGTGAGTAGACACTGCCTGGAGGAGTATGCAGCTAACAGGTAATGCCAAATGTCTTTATTATTGATAAGAGTGGCACAAGATTCTGTTTTGAACTCACCTTAATTACCTGAAGCTACTGTTACACTTGTATTGTAAACTGTTGTAGACTGTTGCCATAGGAGACAGCGTTCCTATCAGTGCAAATGTGGCATCTTGCTGGATGTTTTTACTGCGTGGCTGTCATTCTGTAGAAGTCTTAGAGTCTGCCGGGTTGGTGTTGTGGCTTCCTAGTTGTGTCCTGGCCCTAATCCTCTCTACCAAAGTTCTGTTGAGGAGAGATGGAATCGCTTTGCAGACTGAGGTCCTGACATGTGATTCAAAGACCAAATTGTCCTGGTGAATCCTGGACAGGTGGCACACCCTAGGTGTCTGACGCCCATAAAACTACTTTGCACTGCACCATTATACCTTACGACCCACTCTATGTGAAGGGATGTCAGCGACTCGTGGTTCTCGTTAGACTGAAGGTGGCCTGGGTCCTTGCTACATATATTACAGATACAGCAGTCTGCTACTCAGGATATGGAGGCTACACAGGAAGTCCCACATAGTTGCTTTTTAAAACACTGGAAAAGCATCCTGGCACCTTGGTGGCTAGGGAGGCCATACGGTTGAGACCCTGGGCTGAGTATTGCTTCCTAGAAACAAAAGTGGGAAAGAATGAAAAGATGTTGGAGAAAAATGCCCATATAAACAGGCTGTCAAAACTGTATACCCTGGACAAGCTAAGGGTCAACCTGCTCCTACATACTGTAGCATCTGCAGGTACCAGCAATAACCTGCCCATGTGTTGGGTGAGTCTAATGGGGATGGTTTAATAATTATCAACAAGCTGCTGCACCTGCAGGACTCTGAGGAGAGTGGCATGATCTGCATCCCTTTAGGCGTGATTTCCTTTTGGGAGTATCTTGTCAAAAATGACATTTTTGTAGCAATGGGTGGAAAAAAACAAACAAACAAAAAAAAAAAGTCTGACTTGTACCTTAGTGCAGACTTCTGGGAAAAAATCAGTCACACAAGTGCATGCCCAAACTCTAGGGCTTAGTTTCCTTTAGTGCAACATGAGACTGGAAAGTCACATGACAGGCCATTCCCCATAATTTCCAATGAGTATCGTTTTATATCTGTGCGACTTCAAGTGGCATCGACTTCAAAATAGTCCCTGAACTACTTTGGTTCCACTTTGATGCAACTTATACAGGCATTGTTTCCAGTCACATCAAAATTGCAGCAAAAAAAAAAAAATGCAAAAATCGCAGCAAGATCACGCTACTTTTGGTGATGCCTTGAGATAAGACCTAGAGGGCAGACTTTATGTGTTTCTGGACAGCATGTGGTACAGGTCCTTGGATGAAGGTATCAGGCACTCATGGTCACTTTAGGAAATTCCTCACTGCTCCTCCTCCAGACCATTTCTCTCCCACGCATATGCCAAGTCCACCACAACAGGTGTGCTGCTACAATGCTTACAATACTACAATACACTTCAGACTCAAGGGATTGCAGGTTTTTTATACAATCCTGTTGGGAGTTTGCACGGGATGTTGGCTGGTGTCCAGTAGCAGATCGGAAGAGGTCGAACCCTTCTGGGTCCTCTTTGAGATCTTTAAGCTGAAGTCCTTTAAACAGTACAACCACATGGCTGGATGCTGTTGCTGGATTGTCAGGATGCCTATCCTATCCTCACACCTTAGAGTGAAAGCAAAACCAACGGTCTCCATCCTAATGGTTAGTGTACCCTGGGGGTGCTCTAGTTCCTGTTATTTCTATCAGAGGAAATGGTGACAGTCAGGAACAGGATTCTGGGGAAGTATACTTCCGCTTGTTTGATGGTTTCTCAGTGCCTCAGTTATCTGGGTACAACGTCATCATGCATACAGATGATTCCTGGAGTGCATGGGCACCTGCGCAAATTTAAATTTCAAGATTTCTACAAGGGAGGAAACAGGATCAAACACTGTTAATAACCATGCTACTCAGTATGAGTAGCGGTCCGCCACGATGGAAAGACCTTTAGCAAGTCTGGGTCCGTTAGGACCTTTACACTGGAGAATTGCTACGAATCATGTCTACAAGACGCTCGGGAAGATGCACTGTGAGGGACTTTAGGTCAAGGCAGGCGGAGATTCCCAGCCAAGGAGGGTAATCTTGAACGCGCTGGGGTTCAAACAGCCCCTTTTATCACTTCGGCCTTACTACAGAGTCATGGAAGACCAGTCTCCTTGCAGTTGAGCAACAGGGCAGTAGTTGCCTATATTCAGCTCCTGGGTGAAACTCACGGCAATATGCTAGTGAGAGAGGTAAAACCCATAATGCCTGGGATGGAAGATCCCCAGCAAAATTCCAGATGCAGTTTACCTCCCAGCGGATTTTTTGAACAAGTACAAGCTTCCCAGAGCACAATGAGGGTCTATGTCCCAGGTCTTCTCTGACCTGGTCCACAAGTGGGGCCTACCACAGACAGACCTCCTCGTTTCCCAGAGTAATCGCAAACTTTGGGTATGTCTGACCACAAGGAGCAGGGGGCAGATGCTCTGATCTCTCCATGGGACTGCAATGAGTGAGGGAGTGAGTGAAAAACTTGTATAGCGCTACACCTGCGAACTAAATCACCTCAAGGCGCTTCTTCTATCCATTGTCTTCCTTATCCCTCAGAAGAAGTGGGTCTTAAGTTTCTTCCTGAAGGCCCGATGGTTTTCTTCCATGCGGATGTCCGTTAGCAGAGCGTTCCATAGCCATGGTCCTTGGACATAGTTGTCATAGCCAGTCCTCCATATTGACCAGGAAGCCCTCGGTTTTCCCTGGCCATTCATTTCAGAATACAGAAGACATTGCTCCTCCATAACCTATGCAGACTGGGGCTGCAAGCAGGGGTACTAAAGGGGGAGGGTGGGCAACTCGGTTGCTCCAGTTTCACTACAGAGTGATCTCTACTTTGTTGTGTGCGAGAAGACATTCTACTTACAACATCTAGGCCTAATTCTGAAACAAGTTTGCTTTTTCTTGGTAGAGCGAGACATTCATCCTACTGCCCTTTCAGTGCCAGCTGTTCTATACTTTCTCCACGCCTTAACCTATCCTTATATAGCTCACGAGCGTCGGCTATATCAGCAAAAACACATTTAAATGGGCCATGAATCCTTCAGTTTGTACAACTTTTGAGTTTTTGGAGAGTAGGTCTCCAAGGAAAAGATATATTGGAGTTGCTGGTTCTCCTATCAGTTCAACCGTTTGTTCCAACAGAGCAGTGTTCGGTTCAGGCCATCACTTATAAGGCAGTATCAATTGCAAGAACTTTAGGCAGGAGGTTATCGGATATTCAAGCTCTTGGAGCTTCAAAGTAAAACATATATATATATATATATATATATATATATATATATATATATATATATATATATGTATATGTATATATGTATGTGTGTGTGTGTGTATATTCTTTTCTTTCCAAAAAGAGTAGAGTTGGTCTTGTAGATCATCTTGCCACAAACATGGCAACAGACTGCTATTTAACAGACAGCTACACATGGCCTAACTTTCCAGAACATCACACAGGAAAGTCTCACGAACTGATAATTTTCATAACTTTAAAGTAGTATGGGTCCACAATTGTCCCTTTCAGGTCATCTAAACCTTTTGTCATTCCAGCTGGGAATCAAGGGAAAGAAGTTACTGCCTGGACCCTAGCAGGCTTGGTTGTACATATATTTTGAGCCTCCATCAGCGGTGGCGGAGCACTCTACCAGAGCAGTTGAAGCCTCATAGGCAACACATTCAAAAGAATCTATGGTGCCCATCTGTAGAGGGGTATCGTGGTCTTCCCAACATTCTTACTCAAACTTGACAGAATAGACCCGGGGGTCCTGTCATCAGGGAACTTTGTAGGAAGGACTATTCAGTCCTCTGTCTCATCCTAATTAGAGGATTGGTTGGACAAGTAGATCCCACCCTGTTAGCTAGTTATTTATCACTAGTATGCTGCCATGTTGGCGTCAGGAAAATGGAAAATTGTATCAAATACTTACCGTAATTTTCCTTTCCTGACGCCAAACCATGGCAGCATATGAGCCCACCCATGTGCGTTCGGTATGTGGCTTGTTAACAAAGAATGGGGTGGCGGCTAACCATGCCTTAATTTATGCTATTCACTGGTCCTGAGGGAGTGGTCAAGAGGTGGAGCTCTATCACTAGTATGCTGCCATGGTTTGGCGTCAGGAAAGGAAAATTACGGTAAGTATTTGATACAATTTTCCATTTTATAGTCCTAATAGTTTCTTTACATTTTAAGGCAAATTCCCAAATGTTTTATTTTAACCACTTTAGCAGAGCACTTAATTTAAGCTCTAAGGCCGTGTACGCACGATCATTTTTCAGGTTGTAAAAAATGGTCGTGTGTGGGCTTTACGACGTGAAAAATCTACGCATGCTCAGAAGCAAGTTATGAGATGGGAGCGCTCATTCTGGTAAAACTAGCGTTCGTAATGGAGTAAGCACATTCATCACACTGTAACAGACTGAAAAGCGTGAATCGTCTTTTACTAGCACAAAATCAGCTAAAGCAGCCCAAAGGATGGCGCCATCTACATGGAACTTCCCCTTTATAGTGCCGTCGTACGTGTTGTACGTCACCGTGTTGAACGTCACAGCGGGCCCTTGAAAAACAGTGGGCCCTTGAAAAACAGCGGGCCCTTGAAGAACAGCGGGCCCTTGAAAAACAGCGGGCCCTTGAAAAACAGCAGGCCCTTGAAAAACAGCAGGCCCTTGAAAAACAGTGGGCCCTTGAAAAACAGTGGGCCCTTGAAAAACAGCGGGCCCTTGAAGAACAGCGGGCCCTTGAAGAACAGCGGTCCCTTGAAAAACAGTGAGCCTTTGAAAAACAGTGGGCCCTTGAAGAAAAGTGGGCCCTTGAAAAACAGTGAGCCCTTGAAGAACAGCAGGCCCTTGAAGAACAACAGGCACAGGAAAACAGTGGGCCCTTAAAATACAGTGGGCCCTTAAAACACTGTCACGTACCTGGTTGGAGGCCGAAATGCCGAGAGGGCTCCCCTTGCGGCTAAGTGCAGTACACCCCTGAGGTTGGGTACAGAGGGTGTAGTGCCCAGAGAAGCACAGGTTGCCAAAAGGATCCAGAAGAGAGAGCTGGTGAGTGTCTGAAGAATGCTGGAGAATACAGTAAACACCGCTGGGCTGCAGTCTCTAGAAGTCCTTGGTAATACTTGGCAAGGTGTGCACAAGGAGCAACAGTGGAAGCCGGCTGGGGATCAAACACTGTGGATCCAGGCAGGAGATGCAGGTTTGCAGGAATGAAGACAAGCTGAGATCTGGTGTTGGAAAACAGGCAGGAACAGATAACTGAAGCGAAGTCCGTGAAACAAGCCGTGATCAGGTGCTGGAGAAGGTAACAAGTCCGTAAAGCAAGCCAGGGGGTCAAACCAGGAGATCGGATCAGACAGGTCAGGAACAAGCCGGGTCACAACAGGAAATCCAAACAGTAATAATACAGAGACTCAGGAACTCAGGAAGGCTGACGACAATCCAGCAATTTGGATCAGACAGTGGCAGCCATTTATAGACCAGCAGGAGGATCTTCCTGTCACATGATGAGCCTATGGCTTCCATTTCTTCTACTGGCAAGATTGCCAGTACTTCTATGGCCATTTCTTCTACTGGCAAGATTGCCAGTACTTCTTCTATGGCCATTTCTTCTACTGGCAAGATTGCCAGTACTTCTACGGACATTTCCCTGACAGTGCCCCCCCCCAAGGGGCAGCCTCCGGATGCCACAACGGGCCGATGCTTTGGGATGTCTGCTGTGAAAGTCCCGTACTAGTCTAGGAGCATGCACATTGTTTGCAGGCTCCCAGGAACTGTCTTCGGGAGGGTATCCCCTCCATTTGATGAGATACTGGATCTGCCTACCTCTCCTCCGGCAATCCATAATGGCTTCAACCTCAAATTCAGTTTCCCCTTCTACCAGGACTGGAGGTGGAGGTGGCTCTTCTCTTCCAGAAAATGGACTGGGTACCACAGGCTTAAGCAGGGAGATGTGGAACACTGGATGGATCTTGTAAGTATTGGGTAGTGCCAGCTCAAAAGCCACTGGATTTATTTCTCTTTTAATTTCAAAGGGACCAATGAACTTGGGTCCAAGCTTCCGGGCTGGACATGAGAGCTTGAGGTTTACTGAAGAAAGCCAAACCTTGTCCCCAACCTTAAAGACAGGATTTCCTCTTCTTCTTTTATCATGAAACCTCTTATAGTCCTCTTGGGCTTTTTGCATGGCCTCCTGAAGTATCTTGTAGTTAGTTTGAATGAACCTTAACCGATCCTGGACAGCGGGGGCAGATGTTTCAGGTATAGTATTCGGAAGGAAGGAAGGGTGAAATCCATAGTTTGCCCAGAAAGGAGACTGATTGATGGCTGCATGCAAAGAATTGTTATATGCAAACTCAGCGCAGGGAAGAAGGGAGATCCAGTCATCCTGTGAACAAGTACAGAAGCACCGAAGATACTGTTCTAAGGTCTGGTTAGTCCTTTCTGTTTGACCATTGCTCTGGGGGTGGTACGCTGAGGAAAGACGTACTTCAATTGATAGAGATTTGCAGAGATCTCTCCAGAACTTGGAGGTAAATTGTACCCCTCTGTCAGAGACAATACTATCTGGTAGTCCATGTAATCTGACGATCTCTTTAATGAACATGTCTGCTGTCTCCGAGGCAGACGGTGTGCCAATCATTGGGAGAAAATGTGCCATTTTGGAAAGGCGGTCTACCACCACCATGATGGTGGTGCATCCCCCAGAGGGAGGCAAGTCTACTATAAAATCCATGGATATTTCTTTCCAAGGTTGTTCAGGGATGGGTAGTGGCCTCAAAAGTCCCCATGGTTTGGCATTGGAACCCTTATTGCGCTGGCACGTGGTGCAGGAGTTAACATATTTTCTACAGTCCTGTCTTAGGCTGGCCCACCAAAAAGAGCGCTGAACAAGTTCAGTGGTTCTTCGTATTCCAAAATGTCCGGCAAGTTTGTGATCATGTGACATCTTTAGGACTTGGAGTCTAACTGATTGGGGAACAAAAATCTTGTCCTGGTGCCATAAAAATCCGTCTTGGCTTCTCAATGAGGACATTTCTGGGTCAGGGCACTGGGTTGAGGCTTGTTTAATCAAGGTCTTTAAGTCAGGTTGGATGAGTAAAAAATTTTGAGCGGAAAGGATCGTACTTGGCTCTGTTGTTTCAGGGGTGTTTGGAAACATTCGAGAGAGTGCATCTGCTTTCCCATTCTTGGAACCTGGGCGATATGTAAGATGAAAATTGAACCTGGAGAAAAATAAAGCCCATCGGGCTTGCCGGGGTCTTAAACGTTTGGCTGTCCTGAGGTACTCCAGGTTCTTATGGTCTGTAAAAATCATAATGGGATGAGCGGCACCCTCCAATAAGTACCTCCATTCTTCTAAGGCAGATTTAATGGCCAATAGTTCTCGATCCCCAACATCATAATTTCTCTCTGGTGGGCTCATCTTTCGGGAAAAGAAAGCAATGGGGTGAAGGAGAGCCTTGGGTCCTTGCCGTTGGGACAGGATTGCCCCTGTAGCTACTTCAGAGGCGTCTACTTCCAAAACGTAGGGCAGGGTTGGATCCGGGTGCTGTAGAATAGGTGCAGACGTGAACAGATTTTTTAATTTATCAAAGGCTGCCTGAGCTTCTAGGGACCACTAGAACCGGGTCGTCTGATGGGTCAATTGGGTGATGGGTGCTATGGTGGTGGAGAAACCCTTCACAAATTTCCTGTAAAAATTGGAGAACCCTATGAAGCGCTGGACACCCTTCTTGTCCGAGGGAGCTGGCCAGTTAAGTATTGCTTCCACCTTCTTTGGGTCCATTGCAATTCCTTCTGTGGAGATGATAAGACCCAGAAATTGAATAGATGTCTTTTCAAAATCACATTTGTCTGCTTTGACATATAGGCCATGTTTTCTCAGGGTTAGGAGTACTTTCTTTACGTGGGTTCGGTGAAGTTCCAAAGAGGCAGAAAAGATAAGGATATCATCAAGGTATACAATTACAAAGTAGTCAAGTAATTCCCGGAAGATATCGTTCACTAGATGCTGGAACGTGGCTGGCGCATTGCATAATCCGAAAGGCATCACAAGGTATTCGAAGTGGCCGAACCTCGTCCGGAATGCTGTCTTCCACTCGTCTCCCTGGCGGATGCGGACAAGATTGTAGGCACCCCTTAGATCTAATTTAGTGAAGATACGGGCGGTTCGAAACCTTTGAAAGAGTTCAGGAACAAGAGGGAGAGGGTATCGATTTTTTACGGTAATTTTATTGATGTCTCTGTAGTCTACACATGGACGTAATGTGCCGTCCTTCTTCTCCACAAAGAAAATACCTGCTCCAGCAGGAGAAGAAGAGCGTCGGATAAACCCCTTTTCAAGACTCTCATCAATATAAAAACGTAAGGCTTCCAGCTCGTTCTCAGATAGAGGAAAGATTCGTCCGAATGGGATCTCAGCCCCTGGAAGCAGTTCAATCGGACAATCATAAGGTCGGTGAGGTGGGAGGACATCGGCCTTTTTCTTGTCAAAAACGTCTATGAACTCATGATAAGCGGAAGGGACAAGCAGGAGGTTATCAGGAGAAGGTTGCACGGCCAGACAGCTAGCAGGCTTACTGGAACTGGGAGGAAAACAATGTTGCAAGCAATAGTCTGAAGAAAAAGAGATTTCCTTCTTGGCCCAGTTGATTTGTGGGTTATGTGCCTGTAGCCACGGAATTCCCAAGATGATGGGAAACATAGGAGAACATAAAATGTCAAAACGGATAAATTCTTGGTGGCCGGTATCAGTAGTAGTTAAGATGGGTATGGTTTCACGGGAGACAAGTCCAGAACTGGGCAAGGAACCATCGGCCAATAGAACTTCCAGTCTTTGTTTTTTCTCATAAAGGGGCACACCAAGTTTCATGGCCAGAGATAAGTCCATAAAGCAACTACATGCCCCGGAGTCGATAATTGCTGATAGTCGAACCTCCCTTCCTGCCACTTGAAAGGAGATGGAAAGAGCGAGGTAAGAATGGGAGGATACAGAGACTTGCAGATAAGTGGAACTTGGTGGGTAGGCCTTACTGGGTCTTATGGGGCAGCTGCGTAAAAAATGTCCAGCCCCTCCGCAGTACAGGCAGAGATAGGCCCGCCGACGGCGTTGTCTCTCATCAAAGGTAAGGGGAGAACGGACCAGGCCAGCTTGCTTTGAATCTCTTTTGAGACCTGCAGAACAGGCAGGCGTGAGTTCAACAGCAGGTGGAGACCTGGGTGGCCTCTTGGTAGGCTGGAAGGTTTGAGCGCGTTCTGACCGCCGCTCCCGCAGGCGCCTGTTAAGCAGAATGGCTAGGTGGACAAGTTCATTAAGAGTGCCTGGAACAGCAACTCGGGCTAGTTCGTCTTTAAGGGTCTCAGATAGTCCTTGGCGATATTGAAACCTGAGTGCTGCTTCATTCCAGCTAGTATCAGTGGACCATCTGCGGAATTCCGCTGTATAGTCCTCCACTGGGCGTTCTCCTTGCCGTAAGGCGACTAAGGCAGATTCAGCGGAGGCCATACGCTGGGGGTCATCATACAAAAGAGTCATAGCCTCAAAAAAAGTGTCCATAGTGTTCAAGGCCGGGCTCTTTTGTTCTAGTAGGTTATGAGCCCAAGCTTGGGGTTCCTCGGATAGTAGGGAAATTATGAATCCTACTTTCACAAACTCTGAGGAAAAAGTTCTAGGCTGGAGGGCCAGGTACAGCAGGCACGCATTCTTAAAAGCCCGAAATTATTTCGGTCACCGAAGAATCGTTCGGGTGTTGGTACCCGTGGTTCAGGAGAAGGCATCATCACTGTATGGGTCGGGTTAGCAGATTCTTGAGGCAGGGAAGCTGATGCTGTGTTAGTGGAAGATGAGCTGGAGTCCACCAAGGCTGGAGCGATGGGCAAATGCTGCAGCCGATCTTTCAAATAAACGTAACCATCCTGGAGTTTCTGGATGGCTTGTGTAAGGGTGGTGACTTGTTGGCACATCACCTCGAGCAGGGGAGCACCTCTGTCGGCCTCAGTCATGGCTGGATTGTACTGTCACGTACCTGGTTGGAGGCCGAAATGCCGAGAGGGCTCCCCTTGCGGCTAAGTGCAGTACACCCCTGAGGTTGGGTACAGAGGGTGTAGTGCCCAGAGAAGCACAGGTTGCCAAAAGGATCCAGAAGAGAGAGCTGGTGAGTGTCTGAAGAATGCTGGAGAATACAGTAAACACCGCTGGGCTGCAGTCTCTAGAAGTCCTTGGTAATACTTGGCAAGGTGTGCACAAGGAGCCACAGTGGAAGCCGGCTGGGGATCAAACACTGTGGATCCAGGCAGGAGATGCAGATTTGCAGGAATGAAGACAAGCTGAGATCTGGTGTTGGAAGACAGGCAGGAACAGATAACTGAAGCGAAGTCCGTGAAACAAGCCGTGATCAGGTGCTGGAGAAGGTAACAAGTCCGTAAAGCAAGCCAGGGGGTCAAACCAGGAGATCGGATCAGACAGGTCAGGAACAAGCCGGGTCACAACAGGAAATCCAAACAGTAATAATACAGAGACTCAGGAACTCAGGAAGGCTGATGACAATCCAGCAATTTGGATCAGACAGTGGCAGCCATTTATAGACCAGCAGGAGGATCTTCCTGTCACATGATGAGCCTATGGCTTCCATTTCTTCTACTGGCAAGATTGCCAGTACTTCTTCTATGGCCATTTCTTCTACTGGCAAGATTGCCAGTACTTCTTCTATGGCCATTTCTTCTACTGGCAAGATTGCCAGTACTTCTACGGACATTTCCCTGACAAACACAATGCGCCCTTGAAGAACAGCCGGCCCTTGAAAAACAGTGGGCCCTTGAAAAACAGTGGGTCCTTGAAAAACAGCGGGCCCTTGAAGAACAGTGGGCCCTTGAAAAACAGTGGGCCCTTGAAAAACAGTGGGCCCTTGAAAAACAGCGGGCCCTTGAAGAACAGCGGGCCCTTGAAGAATAGCGGGCCCTTGAAGAACAGCGGGCCCTTGAAAAATGGCAGCAGGTGTCTAAACTGAAAGTGTCTGTTACACTCCTTCACACTGCCCAAAGCTACCCACCCCCCCCCCCCCCCACCCCAAACTCCCCTACCCCTCTGTGTCTGCCCACACTCCAATCCCCAGCTCTGTGCCTCAAAAAAAGGAAAGTTGCGACCATAAATTTGAAGTCCAGCAGCCTCAGATACATCTGGATGAGAGGTGCTGACTGCCAAAGGGTGAGTGAGCTCACCATCCATCCCTGTCTGTGACTGAAGTCTCCCTTCACTTGTGCTTTTTTCCCGATCGTGTGTAGGCAAGGCCGTTTTAATAATGGGTTGAAAAAAACGTTTTTTCTAGAGGCTGAAAAACGTTGTTTTTTACAACCCGAAAAATGATCGTGTGTACGCGGCATAACACTTATGCCACTTACACACGATCGGAAATTCCGACAACAAAACCATGAATTTTGTTCTGACGGATTGTTGGCTCAAACTTGTCTTGCATACACAGGGTCACACAAATGTTGTTCGAAATTCCGAACGTCAAGAACACGGTGATGAGAAAGGATAATCCTGGACTGTCGCACTCTGATAGGCAAATTTTTATAAAAAAAATATCAAAGGATAAAATCCAAAAAACGCATACAACACTACAACAAGCCAAGAAAAATTAAGTCTAATGATTCCGAGCATGCGTGGGATTTTTGTGTGTTGGAATTGCATACAGAAGATTGGAATTTCCAACAAGAACTTTTGTTGTCGAAAAAATTAAGAACCAGCTCTCAAATTTTCCGACAGCAAATGTCCAATGGAGCATACACATGGTCGGATTCTCCGACAACAAGCTCACATTGAACATTTGTTGTCAGAAAATTCCGACCGTGTGTACGCGGCATTAAAGTGATTTTAAACAATCACACTGTAAAACAACCTATTCAGTTTAAAATTGAAATGAAAGGCAAAACATATTTGTATAGATATAAAACAAATACTCTTTCCCCCTTTTTATAAGTGATAAAATTCCCTCTGTTCTCAGCTGCATAAGAGCTGAGAGAAGAGAAGCAGCAGCACACTGAGATCCTCAGTGAATGGCTTTGCAGTGGAAGCGTGTCAGGACAAGTCTGATCATTGGAGGAGAGCAGGCTGAGTTCCCAGAAAAGCTAGAGAACTGGCCATGGTGTGCTCTCCTGCTTAGTGTAGACAGTTTTTAGGAGGAAAGCAGAGCGACTGGCAGGAACACCGGGGATTTCACATAAAAGAAGCAATACAAAGAGAGCAGAATACTTTCTCATACAAGTACATGGTACAGCATCCACATATCAGGAATATCAAGTGTTGGAGTAACAACCACTTCAATAAAGCCTTTGTTCTGCGTTCCTTACCCATGTTGATAACTCCTTATCCAAACTGAAACATAGCAAGGTTGGATCCAGGGAAAAGGGACCTTGAGCTGCTCTCATATGGTAAGAGGAACCAATTTGCTTCTTAGAAGTATACAAATGCACACATTTATTTATTTATTTATTTATTCACTGTCTCATAAATATATTAAAAGAAATGTTTGGTCAAATCTCTTTTGACCATTCTTCTCACGTGGGTCACAGGAGTGCACTTACTGTCACCCAGAATCAACTTTAGCCCACTGTCAGCTAACATCACAGAGCCGCTCCAGACTACGGAGGGATCCAACAATAATTTTGGCATCCATCAGATGTCTTACAGGCAGGTGGCTCTTACCTCCTCTCCAGTAAGTGCTGGCGGGCAAAGCAGTGACTAACATTGCTTTGTGCTCAAATGGGACCCAAGAACTGAGCCATCAACAATCAGGTGATTGCTTAGTTCTTGGGTTTGGTGCCAAAAGGTGGCCAGCTTGCAGCATCGGACTGATGCTGCAGCAGGTATGTAAGTATGTATATATATTTTTTTCTATTCCTACCCTTCTCCTTTACTTCATTTGTATTGGCATGTATCTATTTAGATTAAAGGTAAAAAGGACTCTGGGGGAAATTACACCAAGTTTGGACATGTTTTATAAAATGTTTTCTAACAAAATCTCCAATTTTCTTGCAAAATGAGCTACACTCCTATTTATTGTTGCATTTACCAAGCATACAATACAGATAGGCTAAATAGCTCTCTTCCAGAGCATCTAGAGCAGGGGTGGCGAACAAGTTCGACAAAAAGAGCCAAAATTTTAAACTGTGAGAGTCAGAGAGCCACACCACGCAGTGACCTGCCAAAACAGACAAACACTCACACAAAAGCATATAATTTTAACAATAATATATTAAACACATAATATAACATGCTCAGTCAGGTGTTTTTTGTTACCTTGTTGGAGTGATGGGATGATAATCTCAGTGGGATTTCTGGCATCTTTTGTTTTCAGTAATGTTCTGCAAATCAGGTTTGTATTCAGTTGTAGTCAATATTAGCATGGAGAGTGCTAAAATGACGCTGAAGATTTGAAGCCTTGAAATGTGATATCATAGTATTGCATATTAAACACAGCGCTTTCCCATTCCATTTAATAAAGAAGAAAGCATCTTCCCATTCTTCCAAAAATGTCCTGTTTTCATCTTCATATTTTCGTTTAGCTTTGCATTTTGCCATTTTGAGTGAGGGTAAAAATCCTGCAGTGATGGTGAGGGTGTGCTGCGTCCTCCACACTAAGAACTAACGGCAAGATGTGACACAACATGTGACACACGGGTCCCCACGCTCTCTGGCCCGTGCAGTTGTTTCCGAGGGATGGGAGACGTGATGACGCAGCCTGGGGGGCGGGACTACGTGCTCGGAGATCTCTCCTCAGAGGTCCCTCCTCAGAAGCAGCATAACAAAATCCAAACTTGGCAAAGAGCCACAGTATACAAAATAATGATAAGAGGCAAAGAGCCGCATTCATTTTGGCCGGGACCCGCATGCGGCTCGAGAGCCGCGTGTTCGCCACCCCTGATCTAGAGCCTCTGCTTAGAGAAATGGTTCAAAGTAATTACCATTTCCAAAATCTCCCCTGTCTAATGAGCATAAGTGCCTATTTGATATATAATGTCAGTTATAAGAAATACTGTCTAATAAAAAATTTTTTAGCTGGAGTGCATAACTCCAAGGTAGAGCATGATATAGCAAATGCCGCCCATAGGTGAGCACAGCCAAACATCACATGTGAAAGGAATCGGGGTAGACAAACACTGCAACAACAAGGTAAGAGTACACAAGCAATAAACTGCTAACTTGTGACGCTGTCTCAGAGTGACCACTGGGATAGTGGTGAGAAACACATGAGCACCTAACACTGACAAGGCCCTCCTGAAATGACATGTGGGTGTCATATATGTACGATAAGCTAAGACCTCAATGGGCTGACTGGCAGTGATATCAAAACCCCAAAGCACAGAGGACAGTGTATTCATTAAAACAGTCTTGGTTTATTCCACACACAGTTAAAAAAACAAATGAGATGAATGGTGGTTATCAGTTGATGACCAACCCCATACCACAGTCATGCAGGATATGCTGGGGAACTGAGTTATTAATGAGGGCTGTAGGATCCATGTTGAAAAATACTCAAAAGTAGACATCACCGACGTAGCTGGAACCAAGAAGTCTGTGGTGGTGGACACTCAGACTGGGACACATCAGAGAATCACGCCGATTGCCAGAATAACATGTTTCGGGGTATGTCCCTTTGTCAAATCCTGAGGCACGTACCCGTATGTTGCTTTTAAGAGCCCAGCCGTGGGGTCGCGAGCGCGCCGTGACCCGGTCCAAAGCTGTGTGGCAGTGACACAGATCATCTCTTCCCTGATATAGGGAATGACGATCAGTGACATCACACCTACAGCCACGCCCCCCTACAGTGAGAATCACTCCCTTAGGGCACACTTAACTTCTTAGCGCCCCCTAGTGGTTAACCCCTTCACTGCCATTGTCATTTTCACAGTAATCAGTGCATTTTTATAGCACTTTTCGCTGTGAAAATGACAATGGTCCCAAAAATGTGTCAAAAGTGTCTGATGTGTCCACTATAATGTCGCAGTCTTGAAAAAAAACACTGATTACCGCCATTACTAGTAAAAAAAAAAGGCATTAATAAAAATGCCACAAAACTATCCCCTACTTTGTAAACGCTATAAATTGTCAGTTAAAGCGACGCAGTGCCGAATCGCACAGGGCAAGGTCCTTAACCTGCATAATGGTCCTGGTCTTAAAGGGGTGTTCCAGCCCAAAATTGTGTTTATTAAAAGTCAGCAGCTACAAACAGTGTAGCTGCTGGCTTTTAATAAACACTCACTTACCTGCTCCTGCGTTCAAGCGACGCGCCGACCGGGGCTCCGCTCCTCTCCCCCCCTCCCCAGCCAGCGTCTCCATCCCGACTGTGGGCACCCAGCCGTGACAGCCTTAGGCTTCACGGCCGGGCACCCACTGCGCATGCGCGAGCCGCACTGCGCATGCGCGCGCGGCTCGCCGCTGATTGGAGAGGCGATCGCATGGGACCTGTCAGTGTCCCATGTGATCACCTACAGGGAGGGGCTGGTGTAGGCGATTAAGTCTTAATCGCCTAACCAGCCCCCCGGCGGAAGCAGGAAGTGGGACAGGAAGTCCCACTCCTACTGAAGCCCCCACTCCCCCCCCAAAAAAATTACATGCCAAATGTGGCATGTAAGGGGGAGGGGATTAACCACTTCCATACCAGGCACTTACGCACCTTCCCGCCCAAGCCAATTTTCAGCTTTCAGCACTGTCGCAATTTGAATGACAATTGCGGGGTCATGCTACACTGCACCCAAACAAAATTGGCGTCCTTTTTTCCCCACAAATAGAGCTTTCTTTTGGTGGTATTTGATCACCTCTGCGATTTTTTTTTTTTGCGCAACAACTAAAAATAGAGCGAAGATTTTGAAAAAAAAATAAAGTTTTTATTTTTTTCTGTTAATTTTTTTGTAAATGAGTATGTTTTCTCTTTCAATTACGGGCACTGATATGGTGGCACTGATGGGCACCGATGAGGTGGCACTGATGGGCACCGATGAGGTAGTTCTGATGGGCACCGATTAGGTAGCACTGATGGGCACTGATAGGCGGCACTGGTATTGGGCACTGATGGGCACTCATGGGCGGCACTGATGGGCACTCATGGGCGGCACTGATGGGCACTCATGGGCGGCACTGATGGGCACTCATAGGCAGCACTGGGCACTCATAGGTGGCACAGGTGGGCACTGATAGGTGGCACAGGGGGCACTGATAGGTGGCACAGGTGGGCACTGATAGGTGGGCACTGGGCATGGATTGGCACTGACAGACAATGGGGTGGCACTGATGATCACTGAGGGGTGGCACTGATGGATCAATGTTGCCAATCAGTGCCCATGTGTGGGCACTGATTGGCATCATTTTTTTTTTACTGCCCCTTTTTATTTTTATTTTCCTGGTGGTCTAGTGTGGGCACTCCCTGGTGGTCCGTGTGGCGATCCGAGGGGGGGCTGCGCTGATAAACAATCAGCGCGAACCCCCCCTGTCAGGAGAGCCGTTGATCGGCTCTCCTGTACTCGCGTCTGTCAGACGCGAGTGAGGAAGAGCCGTCGGCGGCTCTTCCTGTTTACATTGTGATCAGCCGTGATTGGACACGGCTGATCACGTGGTAACGAGGCTCCGCCGGAGACTCGTTACCGAGATCGGAGGTGCAGGGTGTCAGACTGACACCCCGCATCACCGATCGCCGCGCTGCGCGCCCCCACGGGCGCGCGCGGCATTGAAATCGTGCTAGACGTTTGAGAATGGCTAGTCACGATTTCATAACCACTTCCCGGCCGTAAATCTGCTATTGGCCAGGCGGGAAGTGGTTAAACAAAAGTTGTTGTTTTGGGTGGAACTCCTCTTTAAGTGGTTAATGTAATGTCTGGTCTCGGAAATATGGATCAGAATCATTGAAAAAAATGGCATGGGTCCCCCCTCCAGGCCATTACCAGCCCCTTTGGGTCTTGTATGGATATTAAGGGAAACACCGCACCCAAATTAAAAAAAGGAAAGGCATGGGGCCCCCAGGCCCTATATACTCTGAACAGCAGTATACAGGCGTTGCAAACAAGACAGGGACTGTAGGTTTGTTGTTAGGTAGAATCTGTTTGTATTTTGAACTGGTACATTTTTAAAGTGTTGCTCCAGCCAAAAAATCTATTTTAAGCATTTTGGAAAACATAGGGAAGGGTTATCACCCCTGTAACATTTGTTTTGCTGTCTGTGCACCTGTTCAGAAGATTTCACCTCACTTTCTGTCCCAATGACAAATATTTTTTTTTTTTATTTGTTTTTTTTTTTGTGAAACAAGGATTGGTGATAAAGCATCATTGGAGAGGAGGCACCTCTTACAGGAGAGAATTTCCCTTCCTAGGGGTAGATTTACTCTCACTTCCTGTTGTCTCCTTCCGTTTGCAAGTAGGAGTCGTTTGTAAGTTGGATGTTTGAAAGTAGGGGCCTGCTGTATATACTCTGCAGAAATTTGGGCCTTAGGTGTGGGTGTTACCACAACACTGTAAGCCCTCACAGTTAGTCTTGGTGGGCGCTGAAACGCCCTGCTGTGAACTATTATATCAAGAATTGTAACTACATGCCATTGTTGAACAGTGGTAGAAAAATTGGGCCTTTGGTGGTGGTGGTGCTGGTGCCACAACACTATAAGTCCTCACAGTTACTCTTGGTGGGCTCAGGAATGGGTCCTGCTGTGAAATATCAAGAATTGTAATTACATGCCCCTGTTGTACAGGGGGAAAAAAATTGGATCTTAGGCACTGGTTCCACAACACAGCAACCCTCTAGTTGAGTGCAGGAATGAGCCCTGCTGCAAAGTATTGCATCAAAAATTGTAATTACAGACCCCTGTTAAACAGGGGCAGAAAAATTGGACCTTAGGCACTGGTGGCGGTGCCAAGAACCAAAAATGTTCTTACAAGCCATATGCATGATCATTGAGGAGGAAGAGGATAGTCACTTAGCATCAGCATAGGCAGTCTTGAAGGGATCTGACATTTTAAAAAAAACTATTCGGTTACATCAGCATCAGGTGCTCGGTTGCTGGTAGTGATCCAAGACTGATACATTTTTATGAAGGTCAGTAGATTGGCCGAGTCGGTGGACAGGTGCACCCTGTGATCAATTACAAAGCCTCCAGCAGCACCAAATGTGCGTTCCGAAAGAACGCTGGATGCAGGACAGGCCAGTAGCTCAATTGCATACTGTGCAAGCTCTGGCCAGTAATCCATCCTCAAGACCCAGTAACCCAGAGGATTTTTGGTGGGAAAGGTGTCCAAGTCTGATCTTACCCCTAGGTATTTCTGCCCCATGTTAAACAAACAAACTTTCCCTTGGATTTTTGTGCGAAGGGAGTTGTCCGGTCACACCCATACCATACACATGCTCGGACTTTTCTGCAAACTTTTATAAAACTTTCCTAACATCACATGGTTTTTCTGCTCTTTTCTGCTCCTTAACGTCACCCTTTGGTTAACTTCTGCCTTTGTTGGTTGATTTTAACATTGGTTCTGAGCATGTGTATGGCTTGCTGTACACACGGTCGGGCTAGGCACCATTGGACTTTTGTTGCCAAAAAGTTAGTCCGTTTGCAGACCAAACTTTTTGTCCGTTTGCAGACCAAACTTTTTGTCCGATGAAACCCAAAAAAAATTGTCCAATGGAGCGTACACACGGTCGGACTAATTTGAAAACTTGCTGATTTTGAATTTTGTTGACAAAAAGTCAGACCGTGTGTACGGGGCTTTAGAGGCTGCTAGTTATAACAACAAGATTATCTTGTTTAGCATATGGTTGAATCTGAAGTATGCCGAGCAGTGATGGCAGCATGAGCTACAGGTAGCTGAACGCACCATATATTGGTGCAGCCAAATGTTTCACACAAGTCCAGGTGTGACATTCACTGCTCACCCACTTGTTTATCCACTCTTACCATCTGTCGGATGTCTTCCATTTGGAAATCCCGGAGCTCACCTTGTTACTAGGGTGACCACATGTCCTGGATTGCCGGGGACAGTCCCGCATTTTGCAGGTCTGTCCCGGGCACATTCATTCCAGGACAATACAGTGTCCCAGAATAAAACTGACACAGCCACCCCCCCCCCCCCCCCAGGCCAAACTTATGCCCCCAAAAAAGGCAGCCACATCACCGCTTTACTCATTGACAGTACTTGTCCTGGCTGGGAATGCCTGGAGGAGCACAATCCTGCCCTCTGCTTGTGATTGGACACAAAAGGCTGGATTTATGATTTCTCCAATCACTGTGCTGTGATTCATTACAGCACAAGCTGATTTTTGAGAAGGTGTCCCTGAATGGTAGTTTGGAAATGTGGTCACCCTACCCGTTACGGTGCTGGTGTGCTGGCGTGTGAGGAGATTCCTCTGGCCGGAGGGTACGGTATGCAACAAAAATATTGCCGGACCTGTCCAGGGCTACATTGCAACTTCGGGCTATCCTGAGGCCGCTCTTGGACCTGGCCAGGAGGTGCAATGCCACCTACCGATGGATTTTTCCCCTGTCGGTCACATTTAACAGAAACCCAGAGGTCATTCATGTTGCGCTCACCAGATGACCTCCTGGCTCTCTTTGCCTTTCTGGAGACGGAGCCTATTGAACTACCTAACTGGCTGTGCTACTTGCCACGACCCCAGGGGCGTCCGAGCTTCACGAGATCCCATTCTGACCTACCTTCTAGACTGCAGGGAAGCAGGAGCTGTCCGTGTCCCAGGAGGAGTCTCGGGAATCGTGAGTGATCATCGACAGATATGCTGCTCGGCTCTGATGTCTGATGCTGTTGCACCCTTACCTTTTACTGATACCTACCTTCACTATGATCCCCGTTGTTTTGTGCCCCCCCCCCTGGTCCCCGACATGTTTGATGTTTTCTGGAGCCTGTACCCTTGACTTCCACGCTTGCATACTTGTCACTGAGATAACCCTCCCCCCACTTTGGTTGCGGATCCTCTCCCCGGTGCCCTGCCTGCTGGCGTGTCCTCCTGAGCTCCTTTTGCTTAGTGCGTCCCCTTCACCCCACTATGTTGGAGTTCCTGCAGATGTAAGTTGAGTCTCCCACCGGATCTATGGATTACTCAGGTTTTTATGATGGCCCCCATACATACTTACAAACAACCCGGCACGCTCTGCACCTCCTGACTGCTCTCTGTGGATATGCTGCGAACTCTTAGCAGACATGCTGCCCTGCGAGTGTTGTTTTTTTTTTGCCCAATGTCTCAAAGCCCTGGATTGTTTGGCTGCTGGTGGGTGGTGTGGGGAGGGATGGAAGAGGGGGGAACCATGCAGCTTAAGTACGTTGCAACCATAGGCGTAGTTGCCCTGACGAAATGGCCCTGGAGGGGGTCCATCTTGTCTCTGCGGGGTGAGAGGGGGGAAGGGACCTCTAGGGGTTTTTTGGGGGGGAGGGGAGACAAGCCCTGGTGACGATGGCCGTCATTCTGAGGCCTGCCCGTTCTGTTACGAGCTCTTTTGGGTCCCATTGCTGATAGCGGACAATGTTATGTGTTATACTTACTGGTCTGGATACGGGGATGTTGCTTTATGGGGCGGGTGGAGGTGGGCTTTCTACATATATTTCTGCTTCCTCCTCTCTCGGGGCTAATTGAGCAGGTGGGTGACGCTGCAAGCCGTCTGTTGGTTCCTGGGCGACTGGGTACATCACATTATGATATCTGTTGCCTCTGCTGTGCATTAATGTCATGAATAACTGGGTTTGCTGTTACCTGTTTGTTAATTGTGAATTATTGTTTTCCGTTCTCTAACTATGCCAAGGTGTGCTTGGGGTGGGTGGGAGGCCCGGGAGCTCTTCTACTGGTTGTAGACTACCCCTTCCCCCCATTAGGCCTGGTTTACACCCGGTAACCCGGGAGTGTGTACACCTCAAGTCTAGTGACTTGTACATCTAGTGTTATTCCCCTTTTTTTTGGTTTGTGTGTTTGTTTGTTTTGCTTGTTTCTGTACTTTTTTGTTGTTTGTATAAAGGCATGGCGGCTGACTCTATTAAAGTATTGTCCCTCAATGCGAAGGGTTTGAACACCCCGAGAAGCGGCGCATGCTCCTACATGACCTCAAGAGCTTGCATGTCGACGTCGCCTTCATACAGGAGACACATTTCAGGAATGATCGCCTCCCGTTTCTTCAGAATAGGTCTTTCTCCTTGGCATACCACTCTACTGACCCTTCAGCTAAGTCTAAAGGGGTTTCTATCTTGCTCTTTGGTGGGCTGCCGTGGCACTGTTAGGCTGTACTTATAGACCCAGAGGGATGCTATGTGTTCCTTAAGGGCTTGATAGGGAAGATCCAACTTACCTTTGCAACCTTATATGCCCCTAAAGACCATCAAGACCGGTTTCTTAGACATACCGTAGACCAGCTACTGGAGTTTAGGGAGGGCCAGCTGTTCCTGGGGGGGATTTTAATGTCCCACTGAGCCCCTCTTTGGATACCTCTGCAGGCAGTTCCTCCATTCCCCCAGCGATCAGGAAACGTGTAGTGCAAACCCTCCACAGTGCTCAGTTGTTGGATGTGTGGCGTCTGCAGCACTCAGGAGACCGGGATTACACTTTCTACTCTGCCCTGCATAAGGTGTACTCTAGGATTGATTTTTTCATGATACCCCATGATCAACTGCACCTAGTGGTCGGATCATGCCCCTGTCTTCCTCATGTACACTCTTACTGACAGGCCCTCGCCTAGGGCTCTGTTTTGGCGCCTGAACGAGAGTCTTCTTCAAATCTCAGAGGTTCTGGCGGATGTGACTATGACATTGACTCACTAATTCAAGGAAAACGACACTCCCGACTGCGACCTGGGCTCCTTATGGGAAGCCCATATATCCATCCTCCGAGGGGTCCTCATCAGACACGGTGCATGCATTAAGAGAGATCGGAACAAACAACTTTCCGGCCTTCTCTCCGAATTAGCCTCCGTGGAGGCACGACATAAACATACTCCCTCACAGGTACTGGATGCCGAATTGAGTTCATTGCGGGCGCAGATAACGGACTTGCTATGTTATAGAGCCAAAGCGGCGTTGCAATTCTGTCGCAAGATGACGTATGAGTCAGATGACAAGTGCGGAAAGACGCTAGCCAGATCAGTCAAAGAGATGAAATCTGGGGACTACATCCCTCAAATAGTTAGCCCTAGGGGTCAGAGAGCTACGACCCCAGCTCAAATAGCGCATGGGTTCGGCGATTTCTACTCCGCCCTATACAATCTTCTGGGTGCCCAGTCCGGCCGTACTGACATGGAGGGTTATATCACGGCCTTCCAACTCGCGTCGCTCCCTACAGAGGTTTGGGAGGAATTGGACAAGCCGATCACTTTGGAGGAATTGCAGGTGGCAGTAGGCTCCATGAAGCTGGGTAAAGCCCCGGGCCCAGATGGGTATACCATCCAGTATTATAAGACCTTTCTCCCACTACTGGGCCCCCGGATGGTGACATTTTTTTAATGCACTAGGATCGGAGGCCGCGTTTCCCAGAGACACCATGAGGGCCCACATTTCCCTGATTCATAAGGAGAGTGAAGACCCAAGTCTGTGTGGGAGCTATAGGCCTATTTCCCTTTTAAATACAGACCTGAAACTGTTCTTTAAAATTCTGGCAACTAGATTGGCACAACATCTCCAAACTTTGATACACCTAGACCAGGTTGGGTTCATCCCGACTAGGGAGGCAAGGGACAACACTGTCAAGGTGCTTAACTTTATTCAAGTAGCTAACATCACTGGGGTCCCTTGTGTATTCGTGAGTACGGATGCCGAAAAGGCTTGCGACCGGGTGGACTGGACCTTCAGGCTCTCGATCCTCCGCCATATTGGTTTGGGGGATACGATGATGGGGTGGATAAGCAAGATATACTCGCACCCTACAGCTCAGGTGAAAGCCAACGGGGTGCCATCAGCCCCTTTCTCAATTGGAAATGGGACGAGGCAGGGTTGCCCATTGCCTCCTCTCCTCTTTGCCTTTTGCACAATCAGATTAAACCCAGATATTACCGGGCTACAAGTAGGCAGCTCCCACTGTAAAATATCGGCCTATGCAGACGAGCTACTTTTCTCCCTGACAAACCCTGCAATTTCTCTACCAAATCTCCTCAGAGAGTTTGAGGTAAATGGAGCACTCTCCAATTTAAAAATCAACTTCTCCAAGTCAGAAGCGATGGGAGTAGCAGTTCCTCCCCACATCTCGATGGCCTTGCAATCCAACTTTCATTTTAAATGGACCGACACTGCGCTAAAATACCTTGGCAGATACATCCGTCCGACATAACAAATACATTTGACCTTAATTTCCCTCCCCTGTTTGCCAATATATGCATTCTGCTGGACAAATGGCACGCAGACATACACTCCATTTTTGGCAGATGTAACCTCATTAAAATGAGTATACTGCCCAAATTCCTTTACCTTATTCAAGCCCTGCCCGTACAAATACCTCCCTCGTTTTTCAGATAAGTTCAGGTCCTTTTTACCCGGTTTATCTGGGTACACTAAAAGCCCAGACTCCGTCGTACAAAAATTACGCTCCCCAAAAATAATGGTGGCTTAACAGTGCCCCGGATATCCGCCAGTATTATCTGGTCTCCTACCTGGGACGAGTAGTGGACTGGAGGCGCAACGCCTCAGCCAAGCTTTGGGTACAAATTGAACTGTCCCAATCCCGTATCCCTTTGAGGGGCGTGCTATGGTGCTACAAAGACCTACCCACTGAAGTAAGATCACACCCACTCATAGGCAGAACTCTGATACACAGCCATCTGGCGGCCAACCGAGCGTCCCTCACGTACAAAAACTCCCCGCTATTTCCCATACTTGGCCATCCAAAGTTCGAACAGGGTTTACACCCAGCAGAGTACTGTACTCTGAAGGGCGCTGGCTGTGACCATGCAGCAAAATTTGTCATCAGTGGGAAATGGCTTTCCATTTTGGAGTTGACGGCGGATACGGGATCCTTTCAACTACCCTTCTGGAAAGCGTTGAAATTGCATCACTTTCTGCACTCCATTCCCGACCCCAAGACTTCTCCCGTCAGTTGTCCACTTTTGAGGACCTATGTACGGGGTCGGACACACTGGCCCACATACTCTCCCAAACATATGTCTTGCTAAATACTCCAAAGGAACAACCACGTCTTCCCTGCCTATTTAAATGGTAGTCGGACCTGAACTGTACATTCTCAGCTGTTCAAAAGCGACGTATCATAGGCTTCGCTCTCAAATCCTCTTTGTGTACCAAGATTCAAGAGACAAATTTTAAAGTGCTTACCCGGTGGTATCTGACACCCTTCAGACTGCACAGATGCTTCCCATCTACATTGAACTGTTGCTGGCGCTGTGGGGAGGAGGAGGGGTCGCTGATACATATTTTCTGGTCCTGCCCCGGATTGAGAAATTTCTGGGGGGAGGTCCGTTGGATCACACAGGAATTTACAGAATATGGTATCACGGAGGATGCCATGTTTTTCCTCTTACATCATTCAGAGATCCCGACCAAAACATACCAGAAGTCACTGATACACCACCTGCTTAATGCTGCAAAGGCGTGTATACCCCTGTATTGGAAGCAGCAGTCTCCCCTTACTGTTGCGCACTGACTGAGGAAGGTAGAGGAGGTGCGGAGAATGAAGGACTTGATCCTCACCGCACAACACAGGGGGGAGTTATACAAAAAGACCTGGGATATATGGAGCATCTTTGTCCTTTCTAATGAAGGGCAACGTCTTATGGGATCTTAGATTATTGCTTCTCAAGTCCTGGGTTCGCGCCCTACAGTCGCCGCTATGAAAAAAATATAATGGTGAATTTACCATCTGTAACAAAGTCCCTTTTGTGCAGGTTTCCTAGGTATCCTTTAATCCATTGTCATTATTGACACTCAAACAGGGAGATAGCTTCCTGTTCAGGAGAACATTCTTCTCTGCCAACTCCATGTGAGCAGGGTGACCAGTGCCCTCAATGTCTCTGGCCACCAGAGCTAGGATAAGAGCTACAGTATAGAAAGTTGGGTCTCTCTTCACTCCATCTAGCTCAGTCCAATCTGCTGTTTGGGATTTCCCTTGGAGCTCTGTGTCCTACAGATCTCAGCTGCCAAAGATCTGAGGACAGTGAGAGAACAGTGTCAGTAGGTAGTGGTTACATTGGCAAAGCAGTGCTTTGCTTCTACAGCAATATAGACATGGGAAAGAGGAGTAAGCAGAATTATTTGTGCTGTGTAACCTGGCTCTTCTAACTTGCATTCAGTAACAACAGCGCTCACAAGGTTATTTTGGGAGCAATAACAGTTTCTGCCCACAGATGAGCTTTAATTTCCAGTAAAATGTTTTACGTAATGTTGAAATAGATTGGCAGTAATACATATTCGATTAAAACACTGCATTGCCAAATATGAGAAAAATTTCCACATTAAAAAACACTGTTCAATTTTATATTACTAAAAAGTCTGCTGGAAAATGTCTACTATTAACAATACATAAGCAGCATGGTTTCATTTTACCTCTAGTGTTCAGAGTTTTTTTAGTAAAGCTCTTTACACTTTGCACCACCTCACAAAACTTCAGATAACAGTGAGTCGTCAACATGTTCTGTACTGGGATTATTTTTCTGCTTCTACATACAAGCCTTTGCACTGTTTCTGCTGGAAGAATTTTGGTATGGCCAACAGACACTAGTCATTTTTTGAATATGAAAATAATCCTGAATGAACTTGTTAAAAGGGACCATGAAGTTACAGTGTTGCTTTATTCGGCTGCTCTAATAATCGGTACAGACACCAGTAAAGCCTCACCAATACGATATGAAGTTTTTGAAGTGCCTTTCACAAAAAAGGAGAATGAAAAGCTTCTTGAGGAAAGTTTACATGTGTGGATTTTTGATGTACCTATTATGACCTACTGGGAATTCTATCAAAAAATGAAAGAGATGGTGGCCGAGCAACAGAGGTTGACAAAACATCTGTGTGATGGGGTTCTTAAGAACAAGTCATTATTAAAGAAACTAGAAAATGAGAAGTTTGATGTCCTGATCTCGGATCCAATGATCCCATGTGGAGAACTTATTGCTGAAGTTCTTGGACTTCCATTTGTTTATTCTTTAAGATTTTCCATTGGCAACTCAATGGAGAGACTATGTGGGCATCTTCCAGCCCCCTTTTCCTATGTGCCGGGAGCCATGGCAGAACTAACTGATAGGATGTCTTTCATAGAGAGATGGAAAAACACAAACTTCTATCTTTTTCAAGACATGGTATTTATTTTTGTGTTTGCTGGCAATTGGGATGGTTACTACAGTGAAGTATTAGGTGAGTATAAAAAGTAATTAGAGTATGGGTAATCAATCTTTATTATTTTTCTCATCTAATCCTCATGGAAATGTTTCTTTCATTGAGCCTTCTGTTATACACCTATTTTAGAAATATTTGCTACCAGAAAAGTCTATGGTGCAGATTAGGTGTTGTTTAAGTGGCATGAAAATCATGTAGAGCAGGGATGCCCAACCAGTGGCCCAGGGGCCACATGTGGCCCGTGAAGCCCTCTGATGTGGCCCGCGATCTCCTGCTCTGGGATTGAATAGAATATTGTTATTAAAGGTCAGTTTATTACTAAAATCACAATGGGCATATCTGTTCTGCAGTGGTTACTGGGCTGATTTCAAACTGATCTGCAGGTCTAGAGCAGTTTACCTGCGGTTACCTGCACTGAGCCATACACTTCTGTTATCTGCAAGTTTAGTGAGCTTTCTAAAAGTGCACCAAACTTGCAGATATATAATAGAAGTCTATTGCAAATTGCAGGAAAGCCAAAGGTACACTGCGTTACACCCGCAATGTGGGTAAATTGCAGTGCATCAGTGTGAAAGTAGCCTTGGGGCCCTTCTGACGGTCCGGCCAATTGGACCCTTCAATCACATCTAAGTAGTGGCAGACATCAACCGACTTGTGTCCTACCTCCAATCCGATCCGCTAAAGAGTATAGCAGACACGGACATGCCATCCACTCGCTCCGCTCATTGTGGCCCGCGACCGAATAATTTGATTGCTCCTATGAAAAATATATGCTACGTAGTTGACATATAGAGCTGTGTATTAAAGCTTACGTTTAGTTACCAGCACCAAAGACTGCAAAGACTTAAGTTTTTTTTCAGCACCAAAGACTGCACTTACATTGAATGAGACGTGTCCCTTGCACTTTTCATTCATCCACACATCCTCCATTCATAGAGTGCTCTTTATTATGGCAAGTGATAGTACACCACGTATGAATTAAGCATGGGGGCAGAAAGGGCAGGCATAGTTATCACTTTTGACTAGCGCCTGTGAAAATTCTAGTGTCTTGCATTAACCAGTGTAGCACTGGAAGATAGCAAAGCAAAGAATATTTAAACTTAGCAGCCACCAGCACGATGGACACTTCTTATTCAATGTAAGTACAGTCCCTGTGACAACTCTGAAGAAATTACACTTTGCTACAATGTAAAGTAGTGAGTGTACAGCTTGTAACAGTGTAAATTTGCTGTCCCCTCAAAATAACTCAACACAGCCATTAATGTCTAAACTACTGGCAACAAAAGTAAGTACACCCCTAAGTGAAAATCTCAAAATTTGTCCCAAAGTGTCAATATATTGTGTGGCCACCATTATTTTCCAGCACTGCCTTAACTCTCTTGGGCATGGAGTTCACCAGAGATTCACAGGTTGCCACTGGAGTCCTCTTCCACCCCTCCATGACAACATCAATGATCTGGTGGATGTTGGAGACCTTGTGCTCCTCCACCTTCCATTTGAGGATGCCCCACAGATACTCAATAGGGTTTAGGTCTGGAGAAATGCTTGGCCAGTCCATCACATTTACTCTCACCTTTTTTTAGCAAGGCAGTGGAATCCTTTGGTGTCCCAAATGGAAGATTTCCCCTCTATTACTTAAATTGGGATTTTCTTTACTTTCACTTTCAATGACACAGAAAGGGGTTCTAATTCCTCTCCACTGTATTCAAAACTAATAAAAAAAAGTTTTGTCTTTAGTTATACTTTATTATTTTGAGTATGCCACATGTCATGATCTAGCAACCCACATAGTATTGTGCAACATGTGATTGCCATTCCAGAAAGACTAAAAATGAAATACCAATAACACAAAAAAACTCCTGCGCTCTGGTGTTTCGCCAAAACCGGGTACAGCAGTATAGTCTCACGGCAAAGTCTAAAGTCTTGCAGCCCTCCACAGAACAAAAGTGTGTTTGTATGGCTAAAACAAAAAGAAAAGATAGGAGGGCGCACCGACCTAGTGCATTACCACTTAATTTTTAATTAAAGATAGAATAAAAAGCAATAGTCCTATTCACAAGGAAAATTGAGTAAGCGCTTTTCAGACAGCTAGACTGGACCTTGCGGCACCTGCCAGTAGAACCTCAGACATGTGGACGACTGACGCGTTTCTAGGGCGTACCCCCTTCTTCAAAGCCTAAATGGTCCGTGATATCTCTCTCCTGCATGTCCTCCTTAATATAGGTATATGTGTGTGTGAAGATGTCTGAGGTTCTACTGGCAGGTGCCGCAAGGTCCAGTCCAGCTGTCTGAAAAGCGCTTACTCAATTTTCCTCGTGAGTAGGACTATTGCTTTTTATTCTATCTTTAATTAAAAAATGTAATTGGTAATGCACTAGGTCGGTGAGTCCTCTTTTCTTTTCTTTTTGTTTAAAAATGATATACCCCATGGGCAAGTCACATAGGAGGTGGAAAGCATCTATTCTGCCTCCTGTATGTAGCACTACCCCCGAAGCAGATTCAGGCGTAACGATAGGGAAACAGTCCTGCTTCCAACAACACTTTGTTTTCTTTGTCACTCCAGCCAGAGTGGGTGTAGTGTACCTGGACAGGCCTCTCTTTCTGACCTGGCAGCCAGAGTAGCACTCGGAATTTAGAAAAAAGTCTCTGCCACAGACCCTCCTTAGAATTGAGATAGCGAAGATAATCCTCCTTAATAGACTTTGCGCCTGGATCTCCTTCAGGTAGTTTGCAGTTAGGTTACCGACTGATAGGTGACAAATGTCCAGCCTCTTAGTACCCGTTTACCTTGATCTCCGGGGCATTGTCGAGACCCTATTGGATCGCCAGCCTCTCTTGGCTCTCCTCAGGTGGAATCCTCACCGAACAGCTTCCTCTCAAAGGAACAATGCTTGGGATCTTCTCAGGATTGGGGACCCAGTCGATCACTTGGGCCCCACCACAGCTCAAATGTTCCAGAGCAACGTGGTCCTGGAACCAGGAACACTGCATGGCACGTACACTCCGGCCTGCGAGGCCATTTCCCCCAGGGGCGCCGTGATGTGGTGACCCTAAAGGTGGATGCCACACTGGAAGAAGACCCAGACCAATGGTGTCTGTCTCATAAATACCCTCCCCCAGCATGCACAACAGAAAAACCCCTTCTGATAGGCTGCTGGGGAAAAGCACCTAAACCTTGACTCCACTGCTGCCACCCGTCGTCCTGGGGTGAGATCAGCACCCCAGAAGCGAGAGAATGAGCCCAAAGTACTGCCAAGCTATGACAGAGACCCAAATTCAAACAAATCAGCCTGGTCAGAGCTAACTAACTCTCTGACCCCCTCTAAATTTAATCTAGCACCGGTTCTTAGAAGTAACCAGGTGCTACACACTCCCCCCACTTGAATAGACACTGTCCTCAGTGTCCAAACAAACTGGTGTTCAAGCCTGAACACCTGACCTGAATCTGCTTTGACAGTAAAGTAAAGAAATAGAAAAAAAAAGAGAAAATTATAAAAATATAAAACATTACTTTGTACAATATTCACAGTGATGCATTATGACATTAAATATTCCCGACTATCTATCCTGTTCCATTCTCCGACAGTTTTGATAAATGATCAACAACCTGTAAAATAGAAATTGAAGAACACACACAAAATATACATTTACAGTCACTGAGGGTGAAATTAAGCAGTACCTCTGCCAACTAAGGCGAAGACTCCTTTCCTCCCAAAGAGACACATTCAAATAAATGCTGAGATTTTCTTAAACTGCAAGAGCTTAAAGCGGAGTTCCACCCAAAAATTGAACTTCCGCTTATCCCACTCCTCACCCCCTTACATGCCAAATAATTTTTTTTTGGGGGGGGAGTGGGGGCTTCAGGAGGAGAGGGACTTTCTGTCCCACTTCCTCCTTCCGCCGAGGGGCTGATAAGGCGATTAAGCTTAATCGCCTACAGCAGCCCCTCCCTGTAGGCGATCGCCTAGGACACGTGACAGGTCCTAGGCGATCGCCTGTCCAATCAGGCCACGCCGAAAGCTGTCACGGCCGGGTGCCCACAGTGACAATGAAGACGCCGGGGAGGGGGGGAGAGGAGCGGAGCCCCGGCCGGCGCATCGCTGGAACGCTGGAGCAGGTAAAGTGTCTGTTTATTAAAAGCCAGCAGCTACACTTTTTGTAGCAGCTGACTTTTAATAAACATAAATATTTTCTGAAACACCCCTTTAAGAGAAAATATATACAAGATTGTCCTTCTGCAGTGGTAGAAGCTGCAGAACACTGCCCCTAGTGGTAAGTGCACTGGTACTACCAGTATAGTGCAGTCCAGGCTCAAATATAGAGCAATTTCTTCTTTTGCCGTGATGAAATTCGCAGGACCCTAATCTTAATAACTTATCATTCCCTCCCCCCAAAGTTCTTCACACCATGGCCAAATGTGGATCAGAAGAAGGAAACAAAAAAAACTGAAAAGAGGTTATCATTCCCGTCCATGATTCCTTCAAGCAGAAGCAGAAAAAAAATAACACTGTAGGCATTGGTCCTACAGGTAAAATCTGAATCCGACAGAGTGATAATGTCCCCTTGGTCATTCATTGTGTTAATTGAATAGACTTAATCCACTTTTCCGGGACTCTTAATGACCACTCTGTCACTGCAACTGTACCGACCAGGGCTCCATTCTTTCAGGCAACCTTCAAACCAGTGGCTAGTACATATGAAAGCATACTCAGTGAGTCGATTGGCCTTTGGTACCTCCAGGTACTACCAGATGGAATCCTTGCACCACTCCTCTCTCATTTCCTCAATTAGTGCTATGAGAGCTGGAGGCACATAGGGAAACTCCCACCCATAGTCCAGGTCCACCTTCTTCATCACAATGTGTTGAAGGCGAGCCAGTTTCGGTATGGTAAGGGGGTGTCCAAGTCCTGACATGATAATGGCGTCAGGCGCTCTTTTTGCAACTGGCAATACAGCTGGTATAGGAGCAGTCTCTCTAGTAACACTGATGCTTGGCACCATAACTCCCAGGTTACCTACGGGACATCCACCGTTGGCGCAGCATCCCTGGAACGTATTTTGGACTTGCGGAGTTTGGAAGCACGGGAGTTTCTGCCCCATTGTGACTCGGGCACAAACCACTGGTCATCCCCCACATCAGAGGAAGGGTCAAGTTCAAAAGTGTTGTATTCTTCTGCGAGCAAACAAGTACGTTCTGCTACAGATACACTGACCTTATCCTTGGGTTTGGCCTCCACAGGGGCAGCTCTCTCCCTGGAGTCCATGTCATGTCCACACATAGGTAGGTCTCGACCACAGCTGTGGGAGACCTTGACGGGGCCCATTTTCCCAGAGGTGAGCCAAGCGGGGACTACTTCCATATATACGGTTTCGGTGGCAGCATCCACCTTCATGGCAGGCACATTTTCTTTATTCTCAGAGTCGCTTACTTCCGGAAACACGATCGGAGTAAAAGCCAATGACATGGTAATTGTAGAAAAGATAGTCACGACATCGGGGTCAGCCGTAGTAGTGCAAACAGGTGCAGGCCAGGGAACCTCTTCTTCCGCGGTCACTGTTCCAGCGACCCAATCCACCCAGTACTCACAGGGAGACTCTGTTGGTTGCTCTACATGGAACAAATATTCCCGGCACTTCTTGCACCGAGCAAAGGGCAGGACCCAGACAGCTAGCTCCGCACATCGGGGACAAGACAGTCCAAGGGCCTCGACGCTGCCACAAGAAAACAGCACGAACCTCCCCCGCGTCCTCATTCAGATCCCAGTATCAGTCAGGGGGACTCCGGTGGCAGCAGACATCAGATTGATTCCCGCCGTAGACATCAGGGGTCTCAATTTCTCAAACGACGTTGGGGGCACAGACATGTTGCACGACTCTCTCTCGTGGGTGGGCAATCACTCTGTCCTTCGCAGGGGTGGGTAACTCTTCCCACTTCAAGTTCTTTTCTGGGCACGTTGCAAGCACACGTCACTCCATTGCACGTGCGCCCAGACTATAACTACCTGACGTTAACTCTCTTCTCACCAGCACAGTCCAAAACGGACTTGGAACTTAGGGAAAAGTCTCTGCCACACACCCTCTTTAGAATTGAGACAGCGGAGATAATCCTCCATAATAGACTTTGCGCCTGGATCTCCTTCATGTAGTTTGCAGTTAGCTTACCTGGCAGGGGAGACACCATGATCATGAAGGTGGTTCTCCCAGGGCGAGGCTCGGCCATTGCACTCCAGCTGTGCTGGTTGTGGTGTCTTTCCTGCCATTGCTCGGCCTTTTGGCTAAGATCAGGTGTGGTATCCGTTCTCATCAGTTGTTAGAGGAGCGCTGAAGCACCTCCTATACGTGGAGGGTGGATGCAATCCAATAACGTCATTGCACCTGGAAGGGTGGTTTCAGCAGGGACTACGCCGTGCTGCCCGACAGATACTGGGGGCCGGCCAATGGATGTGGGGGATGACAAAGTATAACATCAGTGTCTCTCTTTAAGCTCCTATAGTAAAGGGGGTGAGCTATAGGGTTATCTGCACTCAGGGTGTGTGCCAAGTTCAATCTTGTGCCAGGTCCCTGGCGGCTCCCCGTAGTTGTCTCTCATGACGGTCAAGCCAGTTAGCAGCCATGTTTGGGTTTTCAAAAAAATTAACTGTACCATCTGCCACCACACACAGCTTCGCTGGGTACAGCATGGAGTAGGGTAAGGGGATTGCACGCATCCATTTTTTCACATCCATAAATTTGGCTCTTTGTTTCTGGACAGCGGCAGAAAAATCTGGGTATATGGATACTTTAGATCCCTGGATTTCCATATCAGCTTTCTGCCTTGCCATAAGGAGTATAATGTCTCTGCCTTTGTAATGCAGTAGCTTTAACAAGAATGGTCTATCGTGGCCCCCCGGTGGCGGTGGACAGGATGGCACCCTGTGAGCTTTTTCCACAGAGAAGAATGGAGTAAGGTTATTTTTCCTAAATGTGTCTGTCAGCCATGCTTAAATAAAATCAGCAGGATGTTTCCCCTCAGCTTTTTCAGGCATTCCTACTATATGTATATTAGACCTTCTGAGTCTGTTCTCCATATCCTCGACTCTCTCAGCTGTTTCATCTGACCTGGCTGAGGTGGGGTGTAATTCTTGAGCCATGGGGGTTAAATCATCCTCAATAGAGCTCACCCGACCCTCCAAATCAGTGACCCTCTCTCTAATTTTTTGCATGTCCTGCCTAATGTGTAGTAGGCCCTCCTTCATGCTCTTAATCTCAGTGGACAGTTTAGTGATATGAGAGCCATAGGAGTGGACTGCATTTAGAACATCCTGCAGCAAAGGCTCCTCTCGTCCCTCAGCAGAGGGATCAGCCATGTCATGGGGAGAGAGAGGGGAGGAGAGGTACTCACTGTGCAGCCTGAGGCCTCGGACGCCATCTTCTCAGGCACATGTGCAGCCTGTGGAGTGAATGGAAGGACACCGTTCTTCGCCGGTTTCGTGGGGCAGGTAGGCTGAGTCTGTGTCCCAGACTTGGGGCTGTTTGGATTGTGGGCGAATTGGCCGAGTTTGGCTGCCGCTAAGGCATATGTGACCTTCCCTGCATGCTGCTGGAGTGGGGAGCCGCCATGATGGGACGGGCTGCCGGTGTCCTGTTCCTCCTGCTTCTTTTTGGACATCCCTGCAGAGTCTTTGGGGCGACCGGGTGTCGCTGTAGGGGTGGCTCCACAGCGGAAGCAAAGTGTCCGGTCTATGTCGGCGGTATAGTGGGCTCACAGGAGGATTTTGTAAGTCAGGATGCAGGAGCTGATGTGAGGCACGTGTTCTCAAATGAACGTCCAAGCCACGCCCAAACTTTGTAGATATTTACTGATAACGCACATTAAGCTGATAAGCACCTTCTGCCATATTGCAGTGTTCTGTCCACAACTGTTAAAGCATTAAATTAGTTATTTACAGATTTAGCAAAATTCCTGTTTATTAGTTATCTGCTAAGCAATGTTACAGCAGAATAGTTAATGCTCATTTCAGAGTTAAAAAGCTTGAGTTTCCAGACTATTGGAGGTTTACTCAAGTTAATTGGCTATGCAAGTACAATCCTGGGTTTACAGCCACGTTCTGGCTATGCAAGTACGATCCTGGGTTTACAGTCACGTTCTGCACTGCTGGCTTTTTGTCTCATATGCTAAAAACTGTCCTTGCTACCTTATTACTTTCATAAAACAAAGCTGCCCTGTGTTTTCTCAGACAGTTTTTGGGGTGCCCAGTTCTAATTATCATTACGATCTTATTTCCATATTTTCATCTTACATGTTTATAATTCATGTCCTATTATAGGATTAATTTCCATTGCATGGATAAAAAGGTTATGGTTTTTATGGTACTGAATTTTATTGAATGATGTAAATAGCAAAGTGTATATTAGACCACAAAAAAATTAGTGGACATGAAAGTGTTTGCATAGAAAACTTTTCATATTAAAAATGTGACAATGTATGTTCATAATGTGATAATATGAGAAATAATAGCGGGAAATACCGAGTCCATATCGGGTATCTTAGGAAGAAATTACGGGGGACAAAAAGGATTTCTACGATAAAACAGTAGTGTGCTATAAAAAGTATGCTGAAAAGATCTTATATTTAGGGTGAAATACCGCTTAATCAGTTCTACTAAAAAATGAATGTGAAAAATAGTTAAAGAGGATCTAAAGAGTTTAACCATTTGGGAATTAGTGATTCCCTTATTATTGCCTAGATAAAGTCTATACAGTTAAGCCTCGTACACACCATTGGATTTTCTGATGGGAATTGTGTGTTGACAGACTGTTGGCCGAAAATCCCACCATTTGTACGCTTCATCTGACAATTGTAGTCGGATTTTCCGCAGACAAATGTACAAGTCCGTCAGACAAAAGTACAAACACGCATGCTCGGAAGCAAGGTACCCAAATGATGGCGCTAAAGAGCTGAAAAATGACTTAGTACATCACTACGTTCGTGTTTGTTGGCTGACAATTGTGTGCCAATGCCCCTCGGACAAAAGTCTGAGCTTTGTCTGCGGAAAATCTGATCGTGTGTATGAGGCTCTATGAGTCTTGTGTGGATTTTACAAAAAACACAAAAAAGCAAGGTGTTCCACTCAAAGCCCATATCAGACCCTTATGCAAGCAGCTAGCCTTGGTGATCATGATTGCAGATTGCTGTCCAACATTTGCCTAAAGGATAAAAAAAAATCACTGCCCACTGACATGTCCAAAACCCTTGCTTCATTCCCATCCAGTGTCACCTCCCTGGTCCCACCACCACAATATAGGTAAATGGGGGGGGGGGGGTTCTCTGCGTAGCATCATTGACTGTATATGGACATGACCATATTTGGTCAATGGCATCATTGGGTTCCCCATGCGATCATTGACCAAATATGGTCATATCGAATGACATTATCTTGAGCCCCCTGCCCCTTTGCTATATCACAGCACAAGACCTGCAGATGACATTCGGTGGGGATCAGAAGATAGGTTCAGACGTTCATGGGGCGGCAGGTGGGTTTAGTATGGATTTTAGGTAAGACCCCATTTTTTTCTTGTTATTTTGGACATGGTTACCTCTTAACCACTTCAATACCCTCCTATAGTCATATGACGTCCACAGATGGGATCTCCCATCCTGGGTGGACGTCATATGACGTCCTGGGCTTTGCGGGGGGATATATGAATGATGCCTGCAGCTAGAGATGACTGGTGACCAGATGGCCACCAGTCATATCTATGACCGTCAGAGGACCTGGGCGCGATGTGATGACGTCACGCCCGGGTCCCCGTAAGTAAACAAAGCCGCAATTGCGGCTACTAAGCAACAGTAATCATGAGATCGGTGACATTTTTTTCACTGATCTCATACTTTCCAGCCTGGAGGAGAGATGTGGGGTCTAATTGACCCTGCATCTCTCCAATAAGAGGACCTGTCACACACATTACCTATTACAAGGGATGTTTATATTCCTTGTAATGGAAATAAAAGTGAAAAAAAATAAAGTGTAAAAAAAAAAAAATGTAAAAAAAAAATGTAAAAAATAAAATAAAAATTAAAGCGCCCCTGTCCCCGGTAGCTCGCACGCAGAAGCGAACGCACACGCAAGTCCCGCCGACATATGTAAACGCTGTGTAAACAACTTATGTGAGGTATCGCCATGTGCGTTAGAGTGCCAGCAACAATTCTAGCACTAGATCTTCTCTGTAAATCTAAACTGGTAACCTGTAAAAAAAATTCAAAGCGTTGCCTATGGAGATTTTTAAGTACCATGAGTGTGCGCAATTTTAAAGCGTGACATGTTAGGTATCTATTTACTCGGTGTAACATAATCTTTCATATTTTACAAAAAAATTGGGCTAACTTTATTGTTTTGTTATTTTTTTAATTCATGAAACAATTTTTTTCCAAAAAAAAGGCGTTTGAAAAATGATTGCGCAAATAACGTGCAAGATAAAATGTTGCAATGACCGTTGTTTTATTCCCTAGGGTGTCTGCTAAAAAAACATATATAATGTTTGGGGGTTCTGCATAATTTTCTAGCAAAATAGGCCCGGTATTGAGGTGTGTATAAAAGCCCGGTATTGAAGTGGTTAAAGAGGTTGTGAATCTTAAACAAAACAAAAGAGAGATCCTGTTTCCCTACAGCAGGTTAAACAACACAGTGCTTGTGCTGTCTAATCTGTCCCTTTCTATGCTTCAAAAAAAACATGTTGATCCTGCCTGTTCCTGTGTCCCCCTTATGGTGCTGACCACGGTAATCATGGCTGCTGACTTATGATACCGTGGTCAGGTAACATGCCTCAGTCATCCCACTGCTCTCCTCTTTCTCCCCCTCCCTGTCTGTCAGCTCCTGTGTGTGAGAGCTGATCTCTTCCCTGGCCCTCCTCTCCTGTCACTATTAGTAGCTGGTAGTAAAGTTAAATAATGATTACTGCCAGCCTTTCTGTTCTACTAAGCCAGGCATGTCCAAAGTCCGGCTCAGTGTCTCCTGTATGTAATCCGGCAAAGTGTCTCCTGTATGTAATCTGTTGGCACTCCTCCCACCACCCACCCTGTCTCCTCCGAGGCTGCAGATGGGCATTGATCAGGCTTCACTGATGGCAATGATGAGTCTTCATTAATTGCAATGGGGGTGCTGCATTCATGGCAATGGGGGTGCTGCATTCATGGCAATGGTGAGGCTGCATTCATGGCAATAGGGGGTTCTGAATTAATGGCAATGGTGAGGCTGCATTCATGGCAATGGTGAGGCAATTGTCTTCAGAGTGTTATGTTATTTATTGTATGTTACATTACTAGGGGGCACAGCTGCATTTTACATTACTGGAGGGCACAACAGCATTTTACCCCTGGAAGAAGTAATATTTTACGAAACAGACATAGGGCGGAGCGGCACGCTGTCATCACCCAAGAGCTCCAAATGTTCCCCCAGTGGACGGGTGTCTGGGAATATTTGTACCGGCCGACACATCAGATTCGAGGCATTTTTTTACTGCATGTTTGTGAGTGCAACACAACTTTTAATAAATCTTTTTTTACTAATTGAATGCGCTATGTGGAGCTGTTATTGTTTTTTACATGGTGGCCATTGATGTTGGTGAAGTTTAATCACTTGTGGATGAGACCCAATGTTAAGGATCGTATCTGTCTGAACTGCAAGTCTGGGAGCGACTACCTATTATGTGCTGTTCATGGTCCCCTGTCATAAGGGATCATGGCCATTTGGTAAGGAGCCAATCTATAGTTTGGTGGAGGACACATCACCTTTTCTTTGGACACGTTTTCAACTGATTTTGGAATTTGGCACAAAACACAGGCGTTTGGCATTTCATGTGTTAAACATTTATGGACTTTATTGCTACAATATTTGTTTTATTTATATGTCTATATATATTTTTATTTTTGGTTAATATTTATTCATCTAATTATATGATCTAAAAAAAAAATGTGATGTACCATCATACACCACATAGTTTATGATTTATATCAATATATATCACATCGTTTTGTGTGTTTTGTGATTCAAATATTTGTTTCACATGGTTTAGAGGTAGCGCCATTTATATTTTTTTAATGTTTGTTTGTTTTTTGTATCTATTGTTCACAATCGCAGCTCTCGGATTGAATAGACTGTGAGTTCATTGCAGTTTTTCTTTTTTTCTTGTTTGTCTAGTATTAAGCACAGTTTCTTTCCAATTTTCTAGCATTTTACATTACTGGGGGGGGGGCACAGCAGCACCTTACATTATTAGGGAGACACAGCAACATTTTACATTACTAGGGGGCACAGCAGTACCTTACATTACTATGGGGGAACAGCAGAACCTTACATTACTAGGGGGGCACAGCAGCACCTTACAATACTAGGGGTGTACAGCAGCACCTTACAATACTAGGGGGCACAGCAGCACCTTACATTACTGGGGGGGAGACACAGCAGCATTTTACATTACCAGGGGGGCACAGCAGTACCTTACATTACTGGGAGGCACAGCAGCATTTTACATTACTGGGGGGGGGGCACAGCAGCACCTTACATTACTAGGGGGACACAGCAGCACCTTTCATTACTAAGGGGGCATAGCAGTACCTTAAATTACTAGGGGGTACAGCAATACCTTATGTAGCACTACCCCAAGGGAGCTGCTGGTTTAGATTTGGGCCGGAACTCTGCCTGTCAACCCCCAGAACTTGGCTCGATCCCTCCCTGGCACAAATGAACAACAATGTGATTGGGACCCCAATTGGTGTAGGGGACCCCAATGATATCATACAACAATAAATGAAGTAAAATGTTGTTACCTTGTTGGTGTTCGCTTGCTACACAGCTACAAAAGACAGAATCCAACACAAGATGTAGCTTAACCAGTGGTAAAACGTTTACTTGGTAAAGAATAGAACAATGGTTATGCAGTAAACATTCAATAGTTACATACAGCTACTTGTATAAATCAATGAAATACAACTGATCTAAAGTATGTCTGTAACCAGACCCTCATAGCGCAACCTGAGGGCCAGACTTGAGTGAGGGTGTGGTGGAGGAATCTCTCAGTGTACTAACTCAACACTGGGGCACCTCTCCACCAAGTCTCGCGTTAACAATAAGAAACACAACGTAATGCAATCACTTAAACAGCGCATATAATGAATAAAATTGTGGCAACTCCAATTTTATTCATTATATGCGCTGTATCTTCATGGAACAGGTAAGTGCAATATCCATTACATTTTAATTACTTTTACGGTATCACACTATGTCATCTCCTTTTCTCCTTTCCATACTCTTCTGAAATTACAATGGAGTGTAAAATTTATGCTACACGAGTCAGTGTCTATCTACTATACTGGTGATCATGTTCCTGGTATCAGAGCCATCGGTGGATTCCCTGTCCTTGATGAGATCTCTTTTAGAGTTCACATTGAACGTTAAGCCTGCTTTACTCTAGAAATATATATTTCTCTGAGGCTATGTACACACGATCAGACCAAACCAATGAGACTGGTCCGACGGATCGTTTTCATCGGACCACCGCTGAAGTGGTCTGATGGTCTGATGTGCGTACACACCATCAGTCCAAAATCCCATTGGCCAGAACGCGGTGACGTAGAACACAACGGCGTGCTGAAAAAACGAAGTTCAATGCTTTCAAGCATGCTTCGACTTGATTCTGAGCATGCGTGGGTTTTTGGTCCGATGCTTTTGTGTACTAACCATCGTTTTGGTCCGACGGACAGGTGACCATCGGACAGATTTTAAAGCAAGTTTTAAAACTTTGGTCCGATGGACAACGGTCCGATGGGCATGGGCCGTACACACGATCAATTTGGTCCGATGAAACTGGTCTTCAGGCCAGTTTCATCGGACCGGTCTGATCGCGTGTACGCGGCCTGAGTCTACCATTTCTGGTAAGCCTACATCTTCATTGGTGGTGGGATATTTCACTTCGAAGTCACGTTTCAGCACATTTTTATTCTAATACTTCACCGTTTTGAATACCATTCATCTTTATATACGATTGAATCTGGCTACTTCCAGTTATTTATGGACTTTTATCACATGGTGTTTTTTGGACATTAGTAATTTTGTTCCATTTTAGCGGTCACCATTTTTTGCTTTGGTTTTATCTTCACAGTGTATTTCCATTATCTTTTTATGTAAATATTTACTTTGTCATTTCAATTTACACTGTAATTTTAAGCGCTGCACTTTCACTTATATGCCTTTATTATTTGCTTATTTTTTCAAGTAGCCGTGTTCAGCAGCTTGACACATTCATTAGCAGTGCAGTATTATCCACCATACCAACACAGTGCCACTCATATCTGGTGTCACAGTAGCTTGGACTCATAGTACAACTAAACAAATCTTAAAAAAAAATGACAGGCAGAGGCAGGCCACCCCGCAGGGGCCATCGTGATGCTGTGATTCCCTTTGGCCCTAGAATAATGCCCAGTGTTCAGAGGCCACGTACCCTGAACACGAAAAGTTCTGAGGACATAGTTGACTGGCTAACACAGGACACCCAATCTTCTACAGCTTTCGCTCGGAACCTTGACGCACCATCCTCCTCCAGTTCAGCTTAGGGCACCTCTCAAGTTACCACTTACCCACCTGCCGCCACCACCAACACTAGCACCACAGCTGCTTCACTTGATCTGTCAGAGGAGTTATTTACACATGAGTTGGAAGAAATTAGTGATGCACAGCCATTATTGCCAGAGGATGTAGATAAAAGGGATATGTCTCAGTCAGGCAGTATTAAACACATGGACGTATGGTGTGATGATGATGATGTTGTACCCTCTGCTGCTTCCTTTGCTGAGTCGTCAGATACAAGTTAAGCGGTTGATGACAATGTGTCCATGGATGTCACGTGGGTGGATTTGAGGGGATGGAAGACCTTTCGGGGACCCTTGGTGTTGTACACGGCTGGGTTGAAGAAGAGACATTCAATGACGTCAGTGAGGACAAGGAACGGGACATTGCTAGCTTGGTATCCAACCTTGTGTAAATGGGGAGTTTGCAGTTGTGCAAATGGACTGTTTGCGGTTATTTGCGGTGCGTTAAACGGAAAGTTTGATCTGTCAGAGTTTGGTCTGTCACTGTGAACCCTAACCCTATCTGTAACCCTAACCATGTCTGTAACCCTAACCCTAACTGTAAGTTAGGGTTAGGCTTACAGATAGGGTTAGGGGTTACAGACAGGGAAAGGGTTAGGGTTACAGATAGGGTTAGGGTTAGAGACAGGGAAAGGGTTAGGGATACAGATAGGGTTAGGGTTACAGTTAGGGTTAGGGTTACAGATAGGGTTAGGGTTACAGACAGGGAAAGGGGTAGGGTTACAGATAGGGTTAGGGTTAGAGATAGGGTTAGGGTTACAGATAGGGTTAGGGTTACAGACAGGGTTAGGGTTACAGACAGGGTTAGGGTTAGGGTTACAGACAGAGTTAGGGTAAGGTTTACAGACAGGGTTAGGGTTAGGATTAGGGTTACAGACAGGGTAGGGTTACAGATAGGGTTAGGGTTACAGATAGGGTTACAGACAGGGTTAGGGTTAGGGTTACAGATAGGGTTAGGGTTACAGACAGGGTTAGGGTTACAGATAGGGTTAGGGTTAGAGTTACAGATAGAGTTAGGGTTACAGTTAGGGTTAGGGTTACAGACAGGGAAAGGGTTAGGGATACAGATAGGGTTAGGGTTACAGATAGGGTTAGGGTTACAGATAGGGTTATGGTTAGGGTTACAGACAGGGAGGGGGTTAGGGTTACAGATAGGGTTAGGGTTACAGATAGGGTTAGGGTTAGGGTTACAGATAGGGTTAGGGTTACAGAGAGGGTTAGGGTAAGGGTTACAGATAGGGTTAGGGTTAGGATTAGGGTTACAGACAGGGTAGGGTTACAGATAGGGTTAGGGTTACAGATAGGGTTAGGGTTACAGACAGGGTTAGGTGTCACAGTAGCTTGCACGCATAGTACAACTAAACAAATCTTAAAAAAATGACAGGCAGAGGCAGGCCACCCCGCAGGGGCCGTCGTGATGCTATGATTCCCTTTGGCCCTAGAATAATGCCCAGTGTTCAGAGGCCACGTACCCTGAACTCGAAAAGTTCTGAGGACATACTGTAGTTGACTGGCTAACACAGGACACCCAATCTTCTACAGCTTTCGCTCGGAACCTTGACGCACCATCCTCCTCCAGTTCAGCTTAGGGCACCTCTCAAGTTACCACTCACCCACCTGCCGCCACCACCAACACTAGCACCACAGCTGCTTCACTTGATCTGTCAGAGGAGTTATTTACACATGAGTTGGAAGAAATGAGTGATGCACAGCCATTATTGCCAGAGGATGTAGATAAAAGGGATATGTCTCAGTCAGGCAGCATTATACACATGGACGTATGGTGTGATGATGATGATGTTGTACCCTCTGCTGCTTCCTTTGCTGAGTTGTCAGATACAAGTTAAGCGGTTGATGACAATGTGTCCATGGATGTCACGTGGGTGGATTTGAGGGGATGGAAGACCTTTCGGGGACCCTTGGTGTTGTACACGGCTGGGTTGAAGAAGAGACATTCAATGACGTCAGTGAGGACAAGGAACGGGACATTGCTAGCTTGGTATCCAACCTTGTGTAAATGGGGAGTTTGCAGTTGTGCAAATGGACTGTTTGCGGTTATTTGCGGTGCGTTAAACGGAAAGTTTGATCTGTCAGAGTTTGGTCTGTCACTGTGAACCCTAACCCTAACCCTATCTGTAACCCTAACCCTAACCATGTCTGTAACCCTAACCCTAACTGTAAGTTAGGGTTAGGGTTACAGATAGGGTTAGGGGTTACAGACAGGGAAAGGGTTAGGGTTACAGATAGGGTTAGGGTTAGAGACAGGGAAAGGGTTAGGGATACAGATAGGGTTACAGTTAGGGTTAGGGTTACAGATAGGGTTAGGGTTACAGACAGGGAAAGGGGTAGGGTTACAGATAGGGTTAGGGTTAGGGTTACAGACAGGGCTAGGGTTAGGGTTACAGATAGGGTTAGGGTTAGGGTTACAGACAGAGTTAGGGTAAGGGTTACAGACAGGGTTAGGGTTAGGATTAGGGTTACAGACAGGGTAGGGTTACAGATAGGATTAGGGTTACAGATAGGGTTACAGACAGGGTTAGGGTTAGGGTTACAGATAGGTTTAGGGTTAGGGTTACAGACAGGGTTAGGGTTACAGATAGGGTTAGGGTTAGAGTTACAGATAGAGTTAGGGTTACAGTTAGGGTTACAGACAGGGAAAGGGTTAGGCATACAGATAGGGTTAGGGTTACAGATAGGGTTAGGGTTACAGATAGGGTTATGGTTAGGGTTACAGACAGGGATAGGGTTAGGGTTACAGATAGGGTTAGGGTTACAGATAGGGTTAGGGTTACAGACAGGGTTAGGGTTAGGGTTACAGACAGGATTAGGGTTACAGTTAGGGTTAGGGTTACAGATAGGGTTAGGGTTACAGACAAGGAAAGGGTTAGGCTTACAGATAGGGTTAGGGTTACAGATAGGGTTAGGGTTACAGACAGGGTTAGGGTTAGGGTTACAGACAGGGTTAGGGTTACAGATAGGGTTAGGGTTAGGGTTACAGACAGGGTTAGGGTTAGAGTTAAGTCTTAATAACATTAAATAAAATGGACACTAGAGGGAGCCAAACTCTTATTTAAATTACAACACATATATACACAGTAATTTAGGTGGCAAAAACTCAAGCGCTATCTTATATTACTAGGGGGCACAGCAGCACCTTACATTACTAGAGGGCACAGTAGCATCTTACATTACTGGGGGGGGGCACAACAGCACCTTACTTTACTAGGGGGCACAGCAGTACCTTATATTAGTAGAGGGGCACTGCAGCATTCTACATTACTGGGGGGCACAGCAGTACCTTACATTACTGGGGGGCACAGCAGCACCTTACATTACTAGGGGGGCACAGCAGTACCTTACATTACTAGGGGGCAAAGCAGCATCTTACATTACTAAGGGGGCACAGCAGTACCTTACATTACTGGGGGGGCACAGCAGTATACCTTACATTACTAGGGGGTAGGGATGAGCTGAACACCCCCGCGTTTGGTTCGCACCAGAACATTCGAACAGACCGACCGTTCACGCAAACATTTAGAACCCCATTGAAGTCTATGGGACTCGAACGTTCGAATTCAAAAGTGCTAATTTTAAAGCCCAATATCCAAAGTTATTGTTGAAAAACATCTTTGAGAACCCGGGTCTTGCCCCAGGTAATATGTATCAATGGAAAAAAGTTTTAAAAACGGTTGTTTTTTCAGGAGCAGGACTCCTGAAAAAATGACCGTTTTTAAAACTTTTTTCCATTGATACATGTTCCCCCAAGCAAGACCCGGGTTCTCAAAGACGTTTTCACAGGCAAACTATACAATATTTATAGGAATTTTTCTTTTTCTTTTTCTTTTTTTTTTTTAATTTAAGCATCATTAAAATCACTGCTCCAGGAGCAGTGATTTTAATGATGCTTAAATAAAAAAAAAAGAAAAATTCCTTTAAATATTGTACCTGCTGGGTGTCTATAGTTTGTCTGTGAAAACGTCTTTGAGAACCCGGGTCTTGCCCGAGGGAACATATATAAATGGAAAAAAGTTTTAAAAACGGTCGTTTTTTCAGGAGCAGGACTGTTGAAATATATTGGCAGTATTGTGCTGCGCTATATAAGTTTTCATTCATTCAATACATATTATATTGCAACATATGGGAAAATGTCAACACTAGAAAACACCATTCATTTCTTTTTCGATTGCTAAAAAGTCTCTAAGAAAATGGCTGCTATTATCAATATATAGGCACTGTTTTATTTTACCTCTAGTGTTCAGAGTTTTGTGCAAAGCTTTTTATACTTTGTACCGCCTCACATAACCTCAGATCACAGTGAGTCATCATCATGTTCCGTACTGGAATTGTTTTTCTGCTCCTGCACACAAGTCTATTTAACGTCGTTTCTGGCGGAAAGATTTTGGTGTGGCCAACAGACGCTAGTCATTTTTTGAATCTGAAAATAATCCTGAATGAACTAGTTCTTAAAGACCATGAAGTTATAGTGTTGTTTCATTCAGCAATTCTAATAATGGGTACAGACACCAGAAAAGACTCACCAATACAATATGAAGAGTTTAATGTGCCTTTCACAAAGGAGGAGAATGAAAAGTTTCTTGAGGAATTTTTAAGTGTATGGATTTTTGATGTGCCTTATATGACCTACTGGGAAATCTATCAAAAAATGAAAGAGATGATGGCCGAGCAACAGAGGTTGGAAAAACATATGTGTGATGGGGTACTTAAGAACAAGACCTTGATGAAGAAACTAAAAGATGAGAAGTTTGATGTCCTGATCTCGGACCCATTGATCCCATGTGGGGAACTTATTGCTGAAGTTCTTGGCCTTCCATTTGTCTATTCTTTTAGAACCTCCATGGGCAACTCAATGGAGAGACTATGTGGGCATCTTCCAGCCCCCTTTTCCTATGTGCCGGGAGCCATGGCAGAACTAACTGATAGGATGTCTTTTCTAGAGAGATGGCAAAACACGAACTTCTATCTTTTCCAAGACATGGTATTCTATCTCGTGTTTGCTGGCACCTGGGATGGCTACTACAGTGAAGTATTAGGTGAGCATGAAAAGTAATTAGAGAATGTGTCAAAACCAAATAAATATTTAAGTAATCAATCTAAACAATTTTCTTCACCTAATCCTCAGAAATATTTTTCTTTTATTCAGCCTTGTGTTGTAGGCAGACTTTAGAGAATATTAGCAATCAGAAAAGTCTGTTTCGTGTAGTTTAAGTGATGTGGAAATTATGAATTTCTTTCATTAAGGCCCCTTTTCACACTGGGGTGGAAGGTGCGGTGACGGCGGCGTTTTACCTCAAATTTTGCGGCACTATTCAGCCGCGAACAGGTTAAAACCAGAGGCAGAGGCACAATGCTGGCGGTATTGCCGCAGGGTCCCATTAATTTCAATGGGCAGGAGCGGTGGAGGAGCGGTATACACACCACTTCTTTACCGCTCCAAAGATGCGGCTAGCAGGACTTTTTTTTTCCGTCCTGCCAGTGCATCGCTGCAGTGTGAAATCCGAGGGCCTTCACACTGGAGAAACAGCAGCCGCTGTTTCAGATCGGTTTGCAAGCACTATTTTTAGCGCCAAGCGCCTGCAAACCGCTCCAGTGTGAAAGGGGTCTAAGGTGGAAAAACATATAACTTGAATATTTCTATATATATTAACGATGCAGAGGTACACTGTATTGACAAAAGCTAACTAAACTTAAGCTTTAATACACACCTGTATATGTCAACTAAGCGACATACACTATCTTGCCAAAACTATTGGGACATCTGCCGTTACATGCACATGAACTTTAATGGCATCCCAATCTTAGTCGGGTTTAATATTGAGTTGGCCCACCCTTTCCAGCTATAACAGCTTCAACTCTTCTGGGAAGGCTGTCCACAAGGTTTAGGAGTGTGTCTATGGGAATGTTTGACTATTCTTCCAGAAGCGCATTCGTTAGATCAGGCACTGATGTTGCACAAGAAGGTCTGGCTCGCAGTCTCTGCTCTAATTCATCCCAAAGGTGTTGAGGTCAGGACTCTGTGCAGGTCAGTCAAGTTCTTTCACCCCTTCAAACTCGCTCATCTATGTCTTTATGGACCTTGCTTTGTGCACTGGTCCAAATCATTTGGTGGAGGGGGGATTGTTGTGTGGGGTTGTTTTTCAGTGGTTGGGCTTTGCCCCTTAGTTCCAGTGAAGGGAACTCTTAAGGCATCAGCATACCAAGACATTTTGGGCAATTTAATGCTCCCAACTTTGTAGGATGGGGATGACCCCTTCCTGTTTCAACATGACTGCGCACCAGTGCAAAAAGCAATGTCTATAAAGACATGAATGAGCGAGTTTAGAGTGGAGGACTTGACTGGCCTGCACAGAGTCCTGACTTCAACCCGAGAGAGCACCTTTGGGATGAATTCAATTGAAGACAACAAGCCAAGCCTTCTCGTCCAACAAAAAATGTTCCTTGTGCAGTTGGCTGCTATGTTCATTGAAATGTTCCTTTCTCTGCCACCTTCCATACCCTGTAGCTGTGATCCTATCAAACTCATCAAAAATGCCAACTATGCCCGCCCTTTTAATACCTGTGTTTCTTTTATAAAAGCTTTATTCTCTCTTCCCAAAATGAAAAGCGCTCTGTGAATGGAAGAGACAAACCTTTCATTCATTCACCCATTCTCCATTCATAGAGTGCTTTTCACTGTGGGACGTAATAGCACAGCTTCTATAAATGGCGGAAACTACTGTAAAATCATATCAGTTTTGGGGAGTAAAGGGGCGCAAAGGAATTACCTTTTCAAGGAATATACCAGTCACGGGCACAGGGGGCACATTCAATGTAAGTACAGTTCCTTGTGCTGATTTAATTTAAAAAAAATGTAACTATACTTAAATGTCAACACACACACATTTAAGAAAGATTACATTTTACTTGGTGATCAAATGATTTTTTTATTTTGACCTAATTTTAATTATTTGCTACTTGGTGTCCTTCTGGCCCCTTCCATGTTTGTCTATCTCACCATATGTGACTATACAGTACATACACACAGGAGATTCTTGCTTTTTATGTTGCTGTGTTACGCCCAGACCTCTTTTGCAATGTCATTTTGGCACAAGGTTCCTGACATTGAGGATTGTTAAAACACACTAATACTGGCAGCATTTGAACTCAGATCTTGACTTTAGATCCTGTGCAGTAAAAATTAACACGTATAAAAAATTGCGATAATCTTCCTGCACTTATAGTACAATAATATGCCTCCCAGCACTCATCTCTGATTCCCACACCCTTTACACAAATATTAAAGGGGTTGTAAAGGAATTTTTTGTTTTCCCCCTAAATAGCTTCCTTTACCTTAGTGCAGTCCTCCTTTACTTACCTCATCCTTCCATTTTGCTTTTAAATGTCCTTATTTCTTCTGAGAAATCCTCACTTCCTTTTCTTCTGTCTGTAGCTCACCAATGTAATGCAAGGCTTTCTCCCTGGTGTGGAGAAAGCCTCTTGAGGGGGGAGGGGCGAGCAGGGAAGTCTACTTTGCAGATAGAGAAAGGATCTGTGTGTTAGTGGGCGTTAGTGACACTCCTGCTCTCCCCCTCCCCCTCAAGAGGCTTTCTCCACACCAGGAAGAAAGCCTTGCATTACGCTGGTCAGCTACAGAGAGAAGAACAGGAAGTGAGCATTTCTCAGAAGAAATAAGGACATTTAAAAGCAAAATGGAAGGATGAAGTAAGTGAAGGACTGCACTGAGGTAAATGAAGCTATTTAGGGGGAAACAATTCTTTACAACCCCTTTAACCATTTCATTACTTGGCAATTTCACCCCCTTCCTGCCCAGGCCAATTTTCAGCTTTCAGCGCTGTCACACTTTGAATGACAATTGCGTGGTCATACAGCACGCCGTCATATAGCATCCTCATTTGCTGTCTTTGCAAGTTGACTGGGTGTGGTTGGGTATGGTAAAAATGCACCTCAGTCACGTGTTTTTACTGCTCTCCAGCCTCAAGTTTAAACAAGGCCTAATGCCCTGTACACACAATCGGAATTTCCGATGGGATAAAATCCGAGGCTTGCATACACACTGTCAGACCAAATTCCGACTGTCCAAAAACACAGTGATGTAAAACACTACGACGAGTCGAGTAAAATCGAAGTTCAATGCTTCAGAGCATGCGTTGACTTGATTCTGAGCATGCATGTATTTTTCTTTGTCGGAGTTCCACAAAGACAATTGGAATTTTCCGCAAATCGCAAAAAAATAAAACACGTTCTATTTTTTAAACTCTGACGGAAAAAAGTCAGATGGGGCCCACACACGGTCGGAATAACCAATGAAAAAATTCCGTCTGACTTTTTTCATCAGAAATTTCGATCGTGTGTACAAGGCATAAGTGATTTAATTTTCTATGATATAAAGATAGGTCTGTGAGCTTGACTCCAGGACAAGCAAAATGTTAAACCAATTATAAAAGACCATACTGTTTTTCTGACAACCAAATAGAAAGATAATAAGCAAAAATTGATGTTGTTACTCTTGACTTTCTTGTTTTACTTACAGTACAATATCTAGCGAAAGCGGAGTTCCACCCGTGTTTTAGTTTATTAAAAGTTAGAAGCTACAAAAAGCACAGCTGCTGACTTTTAATAAACTGTGGCAGGCACAGCACTATGAAGTGCCTCATGCGCTGTGGCATTAGAAGAATTGTGATATCTCTGACTTTTCAGTCCAACAAGACTGTCTATTACTCTGAAATTCCTCTAGCGCCCTTCTATGGAAGCAGTAGGTTTAAAGAGCCCACCAAATGCTTAAAATAACTTCTTTATTAACCTTTCTTCATATATAATACTGCTGCTTTGCAGCAGACAGTCCATGTACAAAAACACGTGATGAATAAAGTATAACAGAAAATGGTGGTTCAAATATTCAATCTTGTCATTTAACATAAGATGGTGGATATATTTCTTTCTTCAGTATTTATACTCTCTCTCTCTCTCTCTCTCTGTAAGTTATTAAAGCATTCTCTAATTACTCTGAAAGGTATAACTCTGTTGTTTGCAAGGTTGCTTTAGTTCATGAATCAGTTTGGTTTGGTTTGGTTCGGTTAGAGTTTGATAGGGGGTATGGTGGAACTACAAGTGAACACACAACTAGATCAGTATACAGTTCTAACCACACTATTTACAATAGGAACATTTATATAACTGTATGACATACCTATTTTGGCCCCTTTTGCTTCCATAAAACAGAACTCTGGCCTTGTGTCTGTTCTGCTCTGCTCTCTCCATGTGGAATGAATTTGCAGCACATGTGCTGAGGAACCTCCCAGACAGAGTGGATGCAAAGGTGGCTGTGATAGGTCAAGACTCTGCTCAATGTGAGATTAGCTGTGATTGGCCAAGGCTTCTGATGAGTCACAAATCTTAACTTTATGCTTTCTGGTATGAATTCTACTGTGTTATTGCCTACCTCCTGCTGCCATACAAACAAATGACTCTTAAAGGCATATTTTTTCTTTTGCTTCTGTGAAAACAACATACAACTGTTATATGACATCCAAGTATAAATTCACAGTGAATAACTCTGCTTTTGTCTCTCACATATACACATGTGCACTACATGTATGTTCTTAGCAGGTTTAGCTGTATATACATGTAAGTTATATTAGCTACCTAGGACAGGTTCTAGCTGGCCAGCTACACTTACCTGACCCACGGTCCAGCGATGCAGGCACCCGGAGGCTCACTCCTCCCTTCCGCCTCTCCTCAGGGGTGTCATGTTAACTGTGGGAACCTGTCCGTGAAAGCTTACAGCTTCATGGCTGGGCGCGCACTTGCGCATGCCTAGGCAGCCCAAAAAAGGAAGCAGGAAGTCCCACTAAAAGTAAGGTAAACACCTCCCCACCCCCCAAAAAAAATTGACATGCCAAATGCGGCATGTCAGGGGGTGAGGAGTGCTTAAAGCGGGGAACTCCGCTTTAACAGAGTGGTTTATTAGGGATATAATGGTTATTCATACAATGCATAAGAAACACTTGGTTGCACAGCAATCATGTTAATACTATCAATGACCTGCATATAATTTCTTGGTCTGTAGATGGAGCAATGTGAAAAGAAATGGAAAGCATTTCTTTATCCTTTGGTAGAAGAAATTTCCTTCTATAGAATGTACAGATCATGTGATTTCCTGATGAACCAAGCTAACAAAGTGTTGCTGGGTAGTTCCTTATGTACTCTTGTTCAGGAAGTCTCTATGAACTCCAGATCTTCAAAATGCTGTATGTAAGCGTTTTACTTCTGATGCATGTAAGTCTCTTTGGCACAGCATACTCAGGGAAAATTCTGGCTTGGCCAACAGACGGCAGTCATTTTATGAACTTAAATGTGATCCTTGAAAACCTTGCACACAAAGGTCATGAAGTGACAGTGCTGGTCAACTCAGCCAACCTTATCATGGACACCAACACAGCCTCAGCTTTAAAATTTGAAGTCTTCCCTGTTGCTTTTTCAAGAACCAGAAATGAAGAGCTACTAGAGGAATTCTTACGCATATGGATTTATGATCTTCCTAATATGTCCTACTGGGAATTCTTTACCCGAATGAAAAAAGCCATGGCGGACTCCTTGGAGGTACAGCTTCTAGTGTGTGATGGCATCATAAAGAACAAGGAGATGTTAAGGAAGCTAAAAGATGAGAAGTTTGATGTCCTTGTTGCAGACCCACTAGCTCCTTGTGGTGAACTTATCGCTGAGATCATTGGAGTGCCATTTGTCTATTCCTTTAGGTTCTCAATGGCTAATATTATAGAAAGACTTTGTGGTCAACAACCGATGCCGTTTTCTTATGTACCCGCTATAATGACTGAATTCACAGATAGAATGTCCTTTATAGAACGCCTAAGAAATACAATTTTTTATTTATCTCAAGATGCTGTATTTTATTCGGTCCTTTCATCCTCCTGGGACGCATATTACAGTGAGGCACTAGGTAAGTATACTGGTGCAATTAATATGTTTTTGGATGCAGGAATCATAATCTATTATAGGTGCGCGCAGCCTATTGCATTAGGGTGTGTACCCCAAATGTATTAAAACATGGACGATGTCAGTAGAGCAGTGTGGGTGTCAGTAGGGCAGTGGACAGTGTCAGTAGCTTTTTATTTTTATTTATTTAGGAGCCACATTCAGGGGCATTAGTGCAATATCAGCAGGGGGAATCTGCACCTCAAGCAGTGATTAGGGTGTGCCCAGGCACAGCCGGCGAATCCCCTGCACACGCCTATATAACCTATAATAGTTACTCTAATTCACTGTACAATTATGTCCAAGCTCCCTTCATATAAATGCACCCTTAAGCCAGCCATACACGTTCTTTCGAAAATCATATCAAAGAATTTTCGTACGAATTTTGCACCGTTAGTGGGCTGCAGCAACAGCCGATTTTCATGTGGCAATGAAATTTGAGGAATCGGACATGTTGGAAATTTTTTGAAAAAACAAAAGATTTTCTAATCAATGATGGGAGAATCGTGCGAGAAATGTAATAGAAAAAAAAATGCGCACGTGCAAAAAAGAACCAATTACACACATATTACAGGTAGGGTTGTCCCGATACCAGTATTTGTGGGAGTACTTATACTCCCGCAAATACCCCCGATACCAGAATAGAATACGTTTTTCCAGTATTGGCTGCATTTGTGGGTGACATGGCTGCATATATGGGTGACATGGCTGCATATATGGGTGACATGGCTGCATTTGTGGGTGACATGGCTGCATATATGGGTGACATGGCTGTATTTAAGGGTGACATGGCTGCATAAATGGGTGACATGGCTGCATTTGTGGGGGACATGGCTGCATTTGTGGGGGACATTTAAAAAAAGTATCGGTATTCGGTATCGGCGACTACTTGAAAAAAAGTATCGGTACTTGTACTCGGTCCTAAAAATTTATTATTTGCACCAATAATGAGACAATCTTCACCACTTAAGACCTGGACCATTATGCAGGTAAAGGACCTGGCCCCTTTTTGCGATTCGGCACTGCGTCGCTTTAACTAGCAATTGCGCGGTCGCACAACGTGGCTACCAAACAAAATTGGCATCCTTTTTTTCTCCACAAATAGAGCTTTCTTTTGGTGGTATTTGATCACCTCTGCGGTTTTTATTTTTTGCGCTATAAACAAAAATAGAGTGACAATTTTGAAAAAAAAATCTATATTTTTTACTATTTGCTATAATAAATATCCCCAAAAAATATATAAAAAAAACATATTTTTTTCCTCAGATACATATTCTTCTACATATTTTTGGTAAAAAAAAAAAATCGCACATGTACGTCCTTGTGCCCAGCCGTACCATTTTGTCTACGTATATTGTCGTGAGGCGGTCCTCAAGTGGTTGTAGTAGTAACCAAAAACTACTATATATTGATTAATTTTATGCATAAATCACTGTATAGTCAAACAGCTTTGGCCATCTATGCTTCTGGGTCCCATAGCAGCTGCATGGCCTGCTTAGCTATAGTTACACCCCAGCTGGCCAAAGCTTTTCACCTGATACACCTGTCTATCCTTTGTAGTGACCCACAGCAATTAGCCTGTTTGTAAAATGTGAGAACTGGGAAGATTCATTACCATTGCATAGAGATTTACTCATTTCACAAACACACTTTCGTGGCCGTAAATATTTTCTCTCTGGAAATTTTATTTTTTTGCCTTTCATCATGCAAATGTAACATTCCCTGGCATTCAATACCAAAAGAATAATAGCCGTAAGAACATTCGACCATGAGAGTTATTATTCACCAATAGAGGAAATAGCCTAACACTATAGGCTAAAAACATTTGGCCAGCATGGGAAATAATATGAGGGTGACCTCTGCAGTGTGTACAGTCTACGAAGTATCCTGTTCAAACAGCCCAATAAATGGAGGTTTGGCCTAAATTTTTCACGTCACACTGCAGCTGGAGGTTCATTCTGCTAAATATCCATTCGTTCGGTGCACATGATTGTACACAGTGCTGATGTCTCGCTCATATTATTTCCCGTTAGTTACTTTTTTTTAGACTGTTGGGCTATTTTCTCTGTTAGTGAATGTTACCCCTTTCACACTGAGGAGTTTTTCAGGCGGTACAGCGCTAAAAATAGCGCTGCTATACCACCTGAAAAACTCCTGCCCAGCAATCTTAATGTGAAAGCCAGAGGACTTTCACACTGAGGCGATGCGCTGGCGGGAGGGAAAAAAATCTCCTGCAAGCAGCATCTTTATACATTTAAAACAATGGGAAACCGCGGTAATACCACCCGCAATGCACCTCTGCAGAGGCGCATTGCGGGCGGTATTAACCCTTTATCGGCCACTAGCGGGGGTTAATACCGCACCGCAAGCGGCCGAATCCCGCGGCAATTCCGACGGTATATCGGCGCTATACCGCCATCGTGCCTCCCCCCTTAGTGTGAAAGGGGCATAAAGCCCCATACACACGGTCGGACTTTTGGCCAACCAACTTCAAAATCTGCAACTTTTCTAATTTGTCCGACCGTGTGTACGTTCCATCGGACCAACTTTTTCGGGTTTCATCCGACAAAAAGTTGGGTCTGCAAACGGACCAACTTTTCGGCAACAAAAGTCCGATGGTGCCTTGTCCGACTGTGTGTACAGCAAACCATCAGACTTTTGTACTAAGTGCAAATACGCATGCTCAGAACCAATGTTAAAATCAACCAACAATAGCAGAAGTTAACCAAATGGTGGAGGTAAAGAGCAGAAAAGAGCAGAAAAAACACGCGATGATGGGAAAGTTTGCAGGGAAACAAAGAGGAAGTAAAACCCATCAGGGTTTACTTCCTCTTTAAAGGGGTTTTAAAGGTTTATCTTTTATTTTCTAAATTGGTTCCTTTAAGCTAGTGAATTGTTGGCTCACTTACCTTTTCCTTTGATTTCCCTTCTAAATGTTGTTTTTCTTTGTTTAAAATTTCTCACTTCTTGTTTCTCCTCAGTAAGCTTTCCACCATTATCTGAGCGGTGGAAAGTCATTTAGAACAGCTTACTGAACACCTTACTGAGGAGGAACAGGAAGTGAGAAATTCAGACAAAGAACACAAAGAAAAATACATTTAGAAGGGAAATTGAAGGAAAAGAGGTAAGTGAACCAACAATGCACTAGCTTAAAGTAACCTATTTAGAAAATAAAAAATGAACCTTTACAACTCCTTTAAGTTAGTTGACAAAAATGTTTTAGCCGACTAAACTAACACTGCACTCATAGCAAGCTGCTTGCTGTGGGGGCACCTGGCAGGAGGGAGGGGCCAGGAGCACCGGAAGAAACAGAAGTACAACTTTAAATATAATTTAAAAAATTAAATAAAAAAACAAAAACTGTAAACTCTATTGGCTGTAATGCAGCTGCACATATTTCCTGAATATAATACCAACATTAAATATTAAAATAAATAAATAAGAAAAGCCTTTTTCTTATTTATTTATTTTGTTCTTTTAGCAGCTTAGCAGATGCCCCCTACTTATTCTTATGCAAAACCACTGCACAAAGCAGGTAAGTATGACATGTTTGTTATTTTGTTTTTTTTATAAAATGTTTTCTTTACAATCACTTTAACCACTTGCTTACTGGGCACATATACCCCCTTCCTGCCCAGGCGAAATTTCAGCTTTCAGCACTGCGTCGCTTTAAATTAAAATTGCGCGGTCGTGCGACGTGCCTTACAAACAAAATTGACGTCCTTTTTTTCCCCACAAATAGAGCTTTCTTTTGGTGGTATTTGATCGCCTCTGCGTTTTTTTTTTTTTTTTTTTTGCGCTATAAACAAAAAAGAGCGACAATTTTGAAAAAAAACACAGAATATTTTTTACTTTTTGCTATAATAAAAATCCAATTTAAAAAAAATATATATATATATTTTTTCTCAGTTTAGGCTGATATGTATTCTACATATTTTTGGTAAAAAAAAAACAATCGCAATAAGCGTATAGTAATTGGTTTGCGCAAAGGTTATAGTGGCTAGGAAATAAGGGATAGAATTCTGACAATTTTTTTTTTACTAGTAATACGGCGATCTGCGAATTTTGTCAGGACTGCGATATTGCGACGGACACATCGGACACTTTTGACACATTTTTGGGACCATTCACATTTATACTGCGATCAGTGCTATAAAAACGCACTAATTACTGTATAAATGTGACTGGCAGTGAAGGGGTTAACACTAGGGGGTGAGGAAGGGGTTAAATGTGAGTCCTGGGTGTGTTCTAACTGTGTGGGGGGAGGGGGGTGACTGGGGGAGGTGACCGATGCTGTCTCCCTATGTACAAGAGAAACAGCATCTGTCTCCTCTCACTGACAGGACGTGGAGCTCTGTGTTTACACACAGAGCTTCACGTCCCTGCTCTAAAACTGCCGATCAGCGGGTACCTGGCGGACATCGCGACCGCCAGGCACCCGCATCGGCATCTCGGGGGCGCGCCGGGTGCGCGCGCGCGCCCCCCAGTGGCCGGAGAAAACGATGACGTCAATTGACGGCAGCTTGGATATTCAGATCCCCTAAGCTGCTGTCAATTGAGCATATGCGGGGCCGCAAGTGGTTAATCACTTAAAGCGGAGCTCCACCCGATTTTTAAGTCAATTGTAATAATAGTAATGCTAAAAAACATTGTCGAAATGGATATTTATGTTTAATAAATATGTACAGTACCTGCGTTCTTCATTTGCCTTCCGGTCTGGAGCCTTCGGGTTTTCCTCGGGTTATTCTTATTTCCTGTCCCACGCAGTGTCTTCTGGGAGCTTCTGTCATAGCTCCCTTGTCATCCTATTCTGGCCTAGACGAAACATCGCGCGATTTCGGGGACCATTGCTATGGCAACACAGACGCTGACGCCGCTGGTCCGCGCTGCGTGTGCGCATGCGCGAGATTGAGCGGTGGATGCTGGGAACACAGCATCACCGCAACCAGGAAGTCCCTGCCCGTATGTAATGCCCACACTACAAATGGCAACGGAAAGAATATAAGTTTTTCTTCAGCACACAAAGAGAGCGGAACGGACGTTAGAGCGGGGAGAAGTAAGTTTATTTAAGCCCTGCAATTAGCTATGTAACTAGACAACAAAAAAACGTAATTGCATGGGAGATCCGCTTTAAGCCCCGGACCAATATGCTGCTAAATGCCCAAAGGCGTTTTTACAATTCGGCACTGCGTCGCTTTAACAGACAATTGCGCGGTCGTGAGACGTGGCTCCCAAACAAAATTTGCGTCCTTTTCTTCCCACAAATAGAGCTTTCTTTTGAAGGTATTTGATTGCCTCTGCGATTTTAATTTTTTGTGCTATGAACAAAAATAGAGTGAAATTTTTGAAAAAAAATCAATATTTTTTTACTTTTTGTTATAAGAAAAATCGAATAAACAAAATTTTAGTCAAACATTTAGGCCAAAATTTATTTAGCCACATGTCTTTAGTAAAAAAAAAATTGCAATATAAAAAAAATAAATTAGCTACCTAGCGGCAACAGTGATACTAATACAGTGATCAGAAAACCGATCGCTTAGTGACACTGGCAATAGGGGGGTGAAAGGGTTAACTAGGGCAGTGATCAAGGGGGTTAAACCTTTATATGGGGGGGTACGGGGCTACCCTGGACCTAACACTAACTGCCTGTCACACTAACTGTCACACTGACACTAAATGCTGATCAGTAAATATATGATCACTGCAATCAGTGACACTGTGACAGGGGGAGGGGGTGATCGGAAGGGGTTAAGTGTGCTATGTGTACTGGTGTCAGTGTGCTGTTGGTGCGACTTACTGTGATGTCTTCTCTCCTCTCGCCGGATTGAAAATACCGCCGAGAGGAGAGGTGACATCATTTCCTCTGCCAGTGTTTACATTACACAGGCAGAAGAAGTGAAGAGCAGGGGCTCTGCTGATTCACTGGGAGTAGGGTTACCACCTCATCCCTGAACACCTATTAATTACACAGGTTCTGAGGCTAATTTAATGCAACTAAGGCACTACTTTAGTTTAATTACAGCCTTAATCTGCCACAGAACCTGTGTAATTAATAGGTGTTCAGTTTTAAAGGGATGAGGTGGTAACCCTAGCTGGGAGCGATCGCGAGGGGGCGGGCAAAAACGAACAGCCGCCCCCTCATCCCAGATCCCTCCCAGAGATAAGACCCCCGACCCGCAAGAAGGCAGGGACGTACTAGTCCATCTGCCTGTACGTGCCATTCTGTGGACATACATATACATGCCGCGGGCATTAAGCGGTTAAGGGCCGTTCAAACCATACCCACACATGAATTGCACAGGAACATGCTGTGCGTTCCTGTGAAAGTCACATGCGGTTCTGTGTATACTAAAATCACACAGCACCAAAATTAATGCATACACTACTTTTTAAAATAGACTGCAACTGGATTGCATGGTACAAAAGTACTATTTGATCTGGTGCTGGTAGGTGCAAGCAAACTCTCTGCGTTTGCAACATGCTTTTAAGGTGTTGGTAACTTTGTGTTGACACCCGCTGTAGATCACAACTGAAGTGTGTTTTGCATGCTGTGTGAATCACACAGGAACGCACAAGTGCGATCCTGTGCAATACATGTGCAGGCATTGTGTGAACCGGCCCTGACTGCTGAAATCTGATTGCTGTGGATCAATGCACCTTTGCACTATGGTGGTAGGTTAAGATGTTACAAATTAACTAAGTGGCGTCTTATCTTAAATTTTGATGTGCAAGGGAAAAATTATTGTGTTTGTCATTGAGCAAAGAAAAACAGTTAAGCCTCGTACACACAATCGGATTTTCCGCGGACAAAGCGTAGGACTTTTGTCTGAAGGGCGTTGGCCGTGAACTTGTCTTGCATACAAACGGCACACAATTGTCAGCCAACAAACACAAAACTAAGTGTTTTTTCAGCTCTTTAGTACCACCCTTTGGGCACCTTCTGCTAATGTTGTGTTTGGTGAGCATTGCTTCCGAGCATGCGTGTTTGAACTTTGGAGTATTGTCCGACGAACTTGTGTACACACACTCGGAAAATCCAACAACACGCAATTGTTGTCAGAAAATTTTAAAGCATGCAATCCAACATTTGTCTGCGTAAAATCCGACAACAATTGTCCGATGGAACATACAAATGGTCAGATTTTCACACAACAGCCTGTCATCGCACAATTCCCAGCGGGAAATCCGATAGTGTGTACGAGGCTTTGGAGTTAGCGAAATGTAGCTGATAGGTGTAGAGAGAAGAGTTCAGATGTATGACACCGATTCATTTATTTATCTTTTCTCTTGTGTAACATGACCACAAAGTACATAAATGTAGTTAATGAATAACTGCTAGGGTAATAGCAAGGTTTTTATTGTAAAAGATCTGTATTTCCAGTTGAGCATTTGATGCAACTTAGTAATGCATATACAATGTTCACTTTGAGTTAGTAAACTTTTGAGAGAATCATTGGTTGTTGTTGTAGCCAGGTAAATATAAAAAAATGCAAATAACTATTTCATAATTAAGGGGTTGTAAGGGGGGTTGTTAACCCCTCTTTTTTTTAACCTTAAAGCGGAGGTTCGGCCAATTTTTTTTTTAAAGCCAGCAGCTACAAATACAGCAGCTGCTGACTTTTAAAAAATGGATACTTACCTGTCCAGCGTGCCCGCGATGTCAGCAGTCGAGGCTGAGCAATCGCTCAGTCCTCGGCTGCTTCCGCCGCCATCATCGGTGAGGGAATCAGGCAGTAAAGCCTTGCGGCTTCACTGCCCGATTCCCTACTGCGCATCTGCAAGGATCATGGCGCGCCGTCACTGGTCCCCGCTCTCTCCCGGGAACAGTGTTTCCCAGAAGACAGCAGGGGGGGGGGGGGGGCTGGTGTGCCAGGCTGGAATCCCCTATGGGGATCCAAACCTGGAAGTGGTGTAAATACCTGTCTCAGACAGGGTGAGGGATCCAAAAAGTGGAGGTTTACTTTTTGTGTGAACCTCCACTTTAATGCATACTATGCATTAAGGTGTAAAACCTTTTGTGCTGCAGAACCCGGCCAGACTCCCCCCCCCCTTTTTCTTACGTGAACCTGATTGTTCCAGCAACGGAGACAAGCACAGTAGCTCCAGCCGCTATCTCGGGTCCTCATTGGATAGATTGATAGCAGCAGGAGCCTCCTGCTGCTGTCAATCAAATGCAGTGAGATGGTAGCCAGGGGGCGAGGCCGAGTCCTGCTATCTGTGTCAATGGACGCAGCAGCAGGACCCAGCAGCCTGCCTGCACGAGTGCCCCCATGGAATGTGGCTTTCTGTGGGGGTACTTGAGAAGAGGAGGAGCCAGAAGCGCCATGGGGGGGACCCCAGAAAAGGAGGATCGGGGCCGTAAAACCCTTATACAGAGGAAGTAAGTATATGCATGTTTGTTATTAAAAAAAAAGCTTACAATAATTTTACATTTCCAAGCAGCATTCTGAGGAACTCCTCGCCCTCTTTGCTTGTTTTGTTCTGTTCCTACAGATGTACAGAGGTTCATTTAGAGAGAGAAAATTTGAGGCTGCGTACACACGAGGAGACATGTCCGCTGAAACTGGTCCGCAGACCAGTTTCTGCGGACATGTCCGATCGTGTGTACGGCCTAGCGGACAGGTTTCCAGCGGACAAAAGTTTCTAAGCATGCTTAGAAACTTGTCCGCTGGAAACCTGTCCGTCGGACATGTCCGATGGTTAGTACGCCTAACCATGGGACCGAAATCCTGCGCATGTGTCGAATTGATTTGACGCATGCGTGGAAGCATTGAACTTCCTGGTTTGCGCACGTTGCCGCGTCACCGTCACGTCACCGCGTTCTCTGTCCACTGGGATTTTGGTCTGATGGTGTGTACACACATCAGACCAAAATATCCCTGGAGACATGTCCGATGAAAACGGTCCGCGGACCGGTTTCATCAGACATGTCTCCTCGTGTGTACAGGGCCTGAAAGGCAACTGTAACACCCTCCTACTTAGGCTAGGTAAATTTCGTTTTTGGCTCCTTCTGTAGTCCGGGGAGCACTTTTTGTTTGGTCTGGTCTGTTCAGTGCTTCATAGGCTGGGGGTTTGATTAATTCCCCCTGCCGCTAGAAGAGGTTTCTGGGTGGTTAACATACATTGTAGGGGTTTTAACAATCTTTGTAGCAGACTCCTACCTTTTTGTTGCTCTGAAGACAAAGCTGTTGGGACGGTCTGGTTCATTATATATAGGTGGTGCACTCTCAGTGTTCTAATGAGAAAAGCTGAAATTCGTATTGCCATTTTTTTTTTTTTCGCTTAATTTTTTTTCCACGAAAGTGGAGTTGCTCTGAACTGTAAAATGTTGAAGTGTTTGACCAAACCTCCCCTCTTTCTTCTTTTACCCACATTCTCTTCCCCCAAACACGGTAAATTAGGGATAGAATGGTTGTTCATACAATGTATAGGAAATCCAGTGGAGTTGATTTACTAAAACTAGTGAGTGCAAAATCTGATGGCTCTGTGCAATTCGCTTCTAACTTCAGCTTGTTAAAATAAGCATTGACAAAAAAAAAAATGGAAGCTGATTTATATATCCACTTAAGACCCAGACCAAAATGCTGCTAAAGGACCTTGCCCCTTTTTGCGATTCGGCATGTGGCTCCCAAACAAAATTGGTGTCCTTTTTTCCCCACAAATAGAGCTTTCTTTTGGTGGTATTTGATCACCTCTGCGGTTTTTATTTTTTGCGCTATAAACAAAAATAGAGCGACAATTTTGAAAAAAATTCAATATTTTTTACTTTTTGCTATAATAAATATCCCCCCAAAATATATATAATTTTTTTTTTCCTCAGTTTAGGCCGATACGTATTCTTCTACCTATTTTTGGTAAAAAAAAATCGCAAAAAGCGTTTATCGGTTGGTTTTCGCAAAATTTATAGCGTTTACAAAATAAGGGATAGTTTTATTGCATTTTTATAAAAAAAATTTTTTACTACTAATAGCGGCGATCAGCTATTTTTTCGTGACTGCGACATTATGGCGGACACTTCGGACAATTTTGACACATTTTTGGGACAATTGTCATTTTCACAGCAAAAAATGCATTTAAATTGCATTGTTTACTGTGAAAATGACAGTTGCAGTTTGGGAGTTAACCACAAGGGGGCACTGTAGGATTTGTGTGTTCCCTGTGTGTGTTTACAACTGTAGGGGGGTGTGGCTGTAGGTGTGACGTCATCGATCACGTCCCCCTATAACAGGGATGACGTGATCGATGCTGCGGCCACAGTGAAGCCGCGTACACACGGCAGAGAACCTCGACGGGCAGAACACATCGTTCCGCCCGTCGAGGTTCTCTGCCGGCCGTCAGATTCGGCGACCCGCCCGTCGGGAATGGCAACCAGCCATTCATCCAGGCGGGCCGTCGAGCAAATAGAGAACATGCTCTCTATTTCTGCTCGACGGCATTCCCGACGGGATGCTCGCCGAGAGCGTACACACGGCCGAGGTTCTCGCTGGAATGCAGCTTCCAGCGAGGTTCTCGCTGGTTTCTAGCGAGAACCTCGGTCGTGTGTACGCCGCCTAAAGCACGAGGAAGCCGTGTTTACACACGGCTCTCCCCGTTCTTCAGCTCCGGGGACCGATCGCCGCACTCCAGCGGCGATCGGGTCAGCGAGTTCCGCGGTCCCGGAGCTTCGGACCGGGTCACGGGTGCGCGCCCGTGACCCACGGCTGGGTACTAGAACCAACGTATATATACGTTGATGTGCCCAGCCGTGCCATTCTGCTGACGTAAATGTACAGTAGGTGGTCCTTAAGTGGATATAGAGCTGCACCAGATTTTTCACTCTCCAGTTTTAGTAAATCAACTTATTTATTACACAGCAATCAGCTTCATAGTATTTTTTTTTTCCAATGACATGCATATCATTCGTTGCCCTGTAGATGGAGCATTGTGAAAATAAATGAAAAGCATTCCTTATCCTTTAGTAAAGGAAGTTCCTTCTATAGAATGTAGAGATCATGTGATTTCCTGATAACCCAAGCTAATAAAGTGCAGCTGAGTAGTTCCTCCTACTCCCTCATTCAGGAAGTCTCTATGAACTCCAGATCTTCAAAATGCTGTATGTAAGCGTTTTACTTCTGATGCATGTAAGTTTCTTTGGCACAGCATACTCAGGGAAAGTTCTGGCTTGGCCAACAGACGGCAGTCATTTTATGAACTTAAATGTGATCCTTGAAAACCTTGCACACAAAGGTCATGAAGTGACAGTGCTGGTCAGTTCAGCCAACCTTATCATGGACACCAGCAAAACCTCAGTTTTAAAATTTGAAGTCTTCCCTGTTGCTTTTTCAAGAGCCAGAAATGAAGAGCTACTAGAGGAATTCTTACGTACATGGATTTATGATCTTCCTAATATGTCCTACTGGGAATTATTTACCCGAATAAAAAAATCCTTGGCAGATGCTGTGGAGATAGAGCAGCTAGTGTGTGATGGCATCATAAAGAACAAGGAGATGTTAAGGAAGCTAAAAGATGAGAAGTTTGATGTCCTTGTTGCAGACCCACTAGCTCCTTGTGGTGAACTTATCGCTGAGATCATTGGAGTGCCATTTGTCTATTCCTTTAGGTTCTCAATGGCTAATACTTTAGAAAGACTTTGCGGTCAACAACCAATGCCGTTTTCCTACGTACCTGGTATAATGACTGGATTCACAGATAGAATGTCCTTTATGGAACGCGTAAAAAATGCAATGTTTTTTTTCTCCCAAGATGCTTTATTTTATTTTGGCCTTTCATTCTCTCGGAATGCATATTATAGTGAGGCACTAGGTAAGTACACTGGTTCAATTTCTATGTGCTGGTGCAATAATCATAACCTATAGTAGTTAATTCTTTTTTTTTTTTTTTTAAAGCCTGTGGCGTGCAAAACACAACCCAAAAACTCCACCCGGTGCAGGAAAAATGTGCACACACATAAAGAGTGACACAAAAAACTGTGACGGGTGCATCGTCAAATGGCCCCCCGAAAAGGGCCTAACCCTGATCCCCCGGGGCGTTAGGCTCCTGACAGGGACTAAGGTAACTGTGGTCCATGCAGCCGAAGCCACATGAACCCAAAAAGGCCCATGCAGCCAAAGCCGACACGGACCTAACATCCTTGGAGGGACTGCCGAAACAGAACCCTCCTCGGTGAGGCTCCCCCGAAGGGAGACCCCATAAGAGCGGGCGAACTAAGCCAGAAGGCCATGTCCACCCACTCCCAAGACGTTCAGGGCAGGCCCGAGGACCAGCACCCTACTTGTCACACATAAAGTGCAGTGCACCAACATAAAAAGAAGAAACGTGACACACGGGGTAAAATAAATAGAAAGTGGGGGAGAAGGAAGGTGGGAGAGGTGAGTAGAAAGTGACCAACGTGCAATACGTTGGCCGGCCCTCCGGCCAGGAAACAAAAATTCCTCTGGTCCTAGCCAAAAGGCCCGGCCCTAGAGGCAGGTGTGAAAAGTGTGTTGTGGAGGTTAGTGACCAAAAAGGTGCCACACGTTGAGTGTCCCTCACACACTCAGTGCAATGTATGGCACCCCTGGACTGCCACTCCAGGGGCACTATCTCCAAAGGCTTTTCAATGGACCCTGGTCCACGGCCTGGACAGCCACGGCCCCCTTCCCCAACTCCACCAGGAAGGATCAGGAGCTACTAGAGGCATAAGTGTGCACCTTACGCCCCTTTCGCTCCTTACCTAATTATGCTCGTCGAGGTACTAGCGAACCCTACAGACCTCACCCCTAGGAGTGAGGTCCACGTTCCCTCTAGAGCAACTGGCAGGATCAGGTTAGGAACCGCATCAAATCCAGGCCAGAAGGCCAGGGGCCCGGCCCTTCAGCTTCGACCAAATGCTTTCTCTATCCTCACCAGAAGCACCCTTCCGGATGGCTCAGACTCGACCATTGGCCGGCCCCCAGTATCTTTCGGGCAGCTCAGCATAGTCCCTACCGAAACCATCCTTCCAGGTGCTATGACACCATTGGATTGCATCCACCCTCCCAACGGAGGTGTTTCAGCGCTCCTCTGGAAACTGATAAGAACAGATACTACACTTGATCTTAGCCAAAAGGCCGAAAAGCGATATACCTATAGTAGTTAATTCACCAAAGAATTATCTCTAATAATTATCTTATGCCATTTTGAAACTTACTGTTAGCAATGACAGCCCAATTCAAAGCTCAAATGGCTTGCTTAGGGCGAATCTTCACCCTCAAATGGATGTTGCGATGCAAATTAGGCTTTCTTTTCATTTGTTTACTTTTATTTACTTTAATTATTAACTTTCTATTAATATGTGTAGCGCCTGTGTACGTTACGGTACCGCTGCTAGTTAAATTAAAGGGTAGATCAGAGTGTAGTTAAACTCTGATCCAGATTAAGTGCAAAACAAGGTCTCTGTCTCAGCTTGGCTGTGATGTGGGCTTATTCTGTTGTACTGGGGTGTTCTTCCAGCCCCGGTGCTGCAGGTGGCAGCAGTGGAGTCAAGGTTTGGGTGCTCTTTCGGGAGGATTTGTCCTCGCTGTGCATGCTGGGGAGGGGTATTTATGAGGCAGACACCATTGGTTCTGGGTCTTCTTCGTCCAGTGTGGCACCCACCTTTAGTGTGACCACATCACGGCGCCCTGGCGATATGGCCTACCGAGGCGTGCGTGCCACGCGGTGTTCCTGGTTCCGGGACCAAACTGGCCCAGAGCATCTGAACAGCGACGGGGACCCAGTGAGTGACTGGGTTCCCACTTCTGAAGATCCCAAGCTGTACTGCTGTTCGGTGGGGAGTCAGTCTGAGGAGGGCCATTGAGAGGCTGGTGGTCCAAAAGGGCCTGGACAAACCACCGGGGATCAAGGTAGCCGCACACTGAGGGATTGATCACCTGTCAGTCGGCACCTGGGCGACGGAGATCCAGGCGAAACTCATCCAAGGAGGGATATCTACAAGAATTCAATCCAGAGAGGGCCTGTGGCAGGGGTGTCTTTCTGAGGCTCACTGAGGGAGGTCTGTGGCAGAGACTATTTCTTCAAGTTCACCAAGGAGGGTCTGTGGCAGGGACTTTATCCTACAATTGTCCGAGTGATACTCCGCTGCCAGGTCAGTGAGAGAGGCCTGTCCGGGTCCACTAAACCCACTCTGGCAGGAGTGGCGCAGAGAAGTGTTACGCTTGGGAGCAAGACTGCTTTCTATTATCACACCTGAATCTGCTATTCTTCTTTCTTCTTCAACTCTACTTTCCTCACCACAAGTTTACTGATTTTACCCAGCTGGGTAATAAAGAGCACCTGTCGTGGACATTCCTTTACTTCTACTATATGCAATACGCATCATTCACCCCTAGGAATTCGGAGGAGCCATGAGGTAATGTGCCGCCCAAAAATCCAGCAGCTCCTCCAGGGGTAGTGCTACACATGCTTGGAAACAGCACTCTGTGGACAGTCAGCTTCTTTGGCAATGACTTTTTGTGACTTAGACCCCATTGATTTTATTCGATTTTCGACATATTTGTGTCTTCAGATTTACCGCTACGGAGTCCGCCAGCTCAGCGGGAGATCAGTCCGTTGATCTCTGCTGAGCTGACGGATGACAAGCTCCTCTCTGCTCACTGAGCAGGGAGAGGCTTGTCGAGCGCCGCTGTCTCCTATGGAGCGATCTGATGAAAACAGACAGCATGTCCGTTTTTCATCAGATCTTACCCGATCAGCCATAGACAGATGGGGATGTATCTCCATACGTCTGTTTATATCGGGTCAGATGTCAGCAGACATGTCCCCGCTGACATCAGACACTCCATAGAGATGCATGAAGCTGCCGTTCAGGTCCGTCGTCAAAACTGACAGGCGGACCTGAACGGTCCGTCCTTGTGAAAGGGGCCTAATATGAGGTCAAACCTTAAAGGATCACTAAAGGAAAAAAATGTTTTGCTAAAATGACTATTTACAGGGTATAGAGACATAATACTTAACTGATTCCTTTTAAAAATGATTAAAAACAGATAAAAATCAATCATATAATGTGCCAGCAGTTTAGTTTTGTTTTAAAAAATGGTTTCATGTTTCTGTGAAGTAAAGACACACAGAAAAAAAAAAATACAGGGCAATGTTTGTTTTTAAAATGAATCTGATTCTGAGGAGTTTTAGACACATAGTAATAACACCTCTTTGATCATGGACCACAGTGAAAAGCTAGCATAAGTTTTTTCATAAGGAGCCAGACCAGCAGGAAGTGTGGAGATCAGTAAAGTATTACAGCTACTTCAAATCAAAAACTAACAATGAGGACATGAAACCAGGACTGCAGTAAGGTAAAGGAAGCTTAATTTTTTTTTTTTTTAGTGACCCTTTAAGGCTGGGTTCTCACTGGTACGACATGTCAGTCGTACTACTTTGGATCCAACTTTGCTCTGCGACTTGAAGCCTGACATGAGTCTAACTTTAATTAACAGGGATCCGACTTTGATCCCCGACAATACCAGGTACTGTGTTTCGTATGAATCTTGAGGGGGAACTCCACGCCAAATCTGGAATGGCATGGGTTCCCCCTCTAAGAGCATACCAAGCCCTTCCGTCTGGTATGGATTATAAGGGGAACCCCTACGCTGATAAAATGGCGTGGGGTCCCCCCAAAATCCATACCAGACCTTTTATCCGAGCACGCAGCCCAGCCGGTCAGGAAAGGGGGAGGGGACGAGCGATCGGTCCCCCTTCTGAATCATACCAGGACGTATGCCCTCAAGATGGGGGGGGGGGTGCTTTGGGGCAGGGGGGACCTGCGCCCCCCACCTAAAAGCACCTTGTCCCCATGTTTATGAGGACGAGGGCCTCTTCCCGACAAGCCTGGCTGTTGGTTGTCGGTGTCTGTGGGTGGGAGGCTTATTGAAATCTGGGAGCCCCTTTAATAACGGGGCCCCCAGATCCCGTTTATTAGGCAGCTCCGAGGGTCAAAAACACAGAATAATATTCAGAACAAAGAATATCGATACAACATAGTTGTATACAGTAGTGGGAAAAAGGGCCCACTGGGGGGGTGTCAGATATTGGTCAGGAGGATCGCCCAGACCAAGTTGCGGCACAACTAGGGGAGCAGTGGCCCGACGAAACCACTCTGCATTTTTCCATGGTGGGAACATCAGCATTGTATAATAGGAAAATAGGCACATAACACTGTAAAAAAAACTTTTCAAAGGCACAACTGAAAAATAGAGAACAACTTCATAACCTTGACAGAACTGTTATACTGAAGTTAGTCATCAATGCCCCGGGCAGCCACGTATAAGGGGGAATAACTGGGCCGGGAACCAACGGACAGCAAATAAACCTGCATTGATAACCAGAGTAGGTATAGGCAATCATATCGGACAAAGGAATACTACAAGTTGAGTATAACATTGATTTCTGGAGCCTTGGGTTACCGAACCCCAACTGTTAATGATGACGGTCGCAACCCATAGCCTACTATGGGCGGGGGCATCGCAAAAACCAGAGGAGGATATCCCATCTATCATAAGAGGTCCCCCATTTAAGCATCAGAATACTCTCGCCATTGAAAACGTGTAAGGCAGGGGTGTCGAACCCAATTTCATCGTGGGCTGCATCGCATTATGATTGTTCTCAAAAGAGTCGGTTGTAGCTGTAAGATTAGATGTCCAGCGCATCCTCTCCCATTACATTAGATGTCAAGAGCCACCCCACTATCAGAAGTTGAGTCCACCACTCTCCCTTGCATCACAGTGCACCCCCCCCCTTTCCTTATACTGCTGCTGGGAAGAAGCTGGAGGAGGGCTGGAGCTCTCCTGCAACTGCAGAAGAGGTGCGAGGGCCACATGAAATGGCCTGGAGGGCCGGATTCGGCCCACGGGCGCTGTATTTGTCACCTGTGGTGTAAGGAATATTCACAATCTGAAAAAAAAGGGGAGGGGGGTTGTAAGCGTGATACTCCGAAGGTCATGTAGCACAGTTAGTTACAGGTTTCAAAGGAGCCAGCGATGCTATCTCACAGTTGTGGCAGCCCAGGGTGAAATACCTTCAGGGAGTAAAGTGACCTAAAACGGTGAGGGGGGATAGGGGGTAACTGGGTCCAGAGAGTGAACATGAGAGATATAAACTAAAGTCGTTTTTGGCCACAGCTGAATGGAGTCGGTAACGTAGTGTAAATCAGGGCCCACAGTGGACGGTGAGAGTCATCAAACTGAGTGAGGTATCAGGCTCAAAGTGGAGTGGGCAGTGAGGACATCTAGGGTTTTCCAGGCGAACCTTGTCAGCTGTCAGCAGTTGGGCACATCCTGGAAGCGTTGGGCTTGGATGGAGCGATGGGCTTGAAAGCCTTGTTGGGACATCTGAGAAGGCCTGCGAAGTGGCTGAGAAGATCTCAAATGAGCAGAGGTAGATGGCATCTCCTTTTGAGAGGGGGGGGATCAAACTGCAGTTCCTGAAAGTGCCGCCGCAGGTCAGGTAGGGAGGAAGCGTGGAATTGGCAGCCATTATGAGAGAAAGAGAGCTTACAGATGGGAACCTACATATGTACTGGATCCCTTGGGTTTGCAGGACTTGCAGATACGGCTTTAAATTTCTTCTCTTTGAAATAGTGACTGGGGAGTGGTCTGCAAAGAGTTGAAGGGTGTTTCCCCTGGAAAGAGAGGCCTTGACGGTCCCTTGCGGCTTGCAGGAGTCTCTCTTTAGTACAACAATAATGGAATTTGATGAGGGCCCTCAGTTAGTTTAGGAGCTGGAGATCTGTGTATATGGTCAAATACCAAGCGCTCAAGGGGGATATTAGGTGCAGCACGTTCTCTGTGATCAGAGGTATTGACTGTACACAGAGACACAGTTTTGAAAGGTGTAGTTTTTTTTGGGGGGGGGGGGGGCGGGGGAGCATGTACGTTTTTTTTGCTGGGAATTATGTGAGCTTGGTACACATAGGGAAGTCACAGCTAACTTGCACAGCCAAGATGGTGACACAGAGGATCGAAACACTGGCAAAGAAGCAGCTCAGCTCAAGACAGCACAGCAAATCTCATTAGTAGACGTGTTAAATATGATTTTGCCATAGGTGTGTGCAGCCTATTGCATTAGGGTGTGCAACCCAAAGCTCAAACACTTGTGTCTGTGTGTCTATATAGGGCCCTTGGCACATTTATCTCCCTGCCAAAACAGTAAAAGAAGTGGAAAAGCGGGTAAAAGGGAGATCTTTCCCATCTCCCCTGATACACAGACTGATTAAGCTAATGTGCACTAGGTGATTAGGGTGTGCCCAGGCACACCTGGCACACCCTGTGCGCACGCCTATGGACTTTGCTCAATGTCAGCAATTGAGTGATTAAGCGATTTGTTATGGCATAAAGCTATATGATTTTTTTTTAAGCAAATTTCCCTTAAGCAGTCTATAAAATTTTTAGACAAAGTTTAATAAAATTCAAGTGAGGGGGAAATTTTTGATTTCGCTGTGAAGTCACTCTGGCCTTGCCTATATACGAAAACTGAAAGTTAAAAAGTTGCAGATCCAATAACTAGAAAAAGAAGCAATATTTTTTTTTTCTTAACCCATACCTGTGAAAATTGTATTTTGCTTTATGAATGGTCAAAGCATTATTTCTACTCATCATGTGTCATGTTAAATATCTTTTGAAGTTTAAATGGGCTCAATGTAACTCATGTTTTACACATTTTTCTTATATTTATATTCAGGTCGCCCCACAACTTTTTGTGAAATTATGGGGAAAGCAGAAATTTGGCTGATCCGTACTTACTGGGATTTTGAGTATCCACGTCCAATTCTTCCAAATTTTGAGTATGTTGGAGGCCTACACTGTAAACCAGCGAAACCTTTACCAGAGGTAACTACTGCTTTAACTTCACTGTACACTTACAAGAAAATAATGCAAAACGGTGCAGATGGCAGCCGTATTATACAGATTTATAGATGGTCTTGATGACTTTGGACTTTAGAAGGCAGCATAGAGAACCATTTTATTTTATGGCAGTATTGCAACATAAGAATTCTCTAGCAAGGGAAACTGCAAATGAAATCTGGAAATGCAGTAGACATGTGCATTCGTTTTCGTTAGAATGCATTTTGGTCCGAAAATCTGGAATTTTCGTTATTGTTTTAACCACTTAAGACCCGGACCAATACGCTGGCAAATGACCCAAGGGGTTTTTGCGATTCGGCACTGCGTCGCTTTAACAGACAATTGCGCGGTCGTGCGACGTGGCTCCCAAACAAAATTCGCGTCCTTTTTTTCCCACAAATAGAGCTTTCTTTTGGTGGTATTTGATCGCCTCTGCGATTTTTATTTTTTGCGCTATATACAAAAATAGAGCGACATTTTTGAAAAAAAATCAATATTTTTTACTTTTTGTTATAATAAAAAACCAATAAACTAAATTTTAGTCAAACATTTAGGCCAAAATTTATTTAGCCACATGTCTTTAGTAAAAAAAAAATCGCATTAAAAAAAAATTAGCTACCTAGCGGGAACAGCGACACTAATACAGCGATCAGAAAAATTATCGCTTAGTGACGCTGGCAATAGGGAGTGAAAGGGTTAACTAGGGCAGTGATCAAGGGGTTAAAACTTTATTGGGGGGGGTGGGGGGGCTACCCTGACACTAATACTGACTGACTGTCACACTGTCTGTCACACTGACACTAAATACAGTAATCATACATGTATGATTACTGCATTCAGTGACACTGTGACAGGGGGGAGGGGGGGGGCGATCGCGGGGGTTAAATGTGTTTGTGTGTGTGTAAGTGTGCTGTTTGGTGCAGACTTACTTGGTGTGTGGTGATCTCTCCTCAGCGGCGCTTGAAACAAACGCCGAGGGAGAGATCACGTCGCTTCCTCCTTCCTGTGTTTACACAGGAGGAGGAAGTGACAGGGCGGGCGGGCGCGCGCATTGGCTGGGAGCGAGTCGGAGGGGGCGGATGAAAACGGATAGCCGCCCCCACTTGTCGGATCGCTCCTGCAGCCGCGCGGACCGCCGCATGTACGGGGGGGGGTCCGATCGGACCCCCGATCCCCCCCAAGGCACCAACGTATATATACGTTGATGTGCCTGTCGGTGCCATTCTGCCGACGTAAATGTACATGCGGCGGTCCTTAAGTGGTTAACAAGCGCAAGAAACGAAAACCGAAAGATCCGACATAAAAAATGCTTTATTTTTGTTTTCGTTCAGATCCGACGATTTTCGATGCTTGGCGAATTTCCGTCGTTCAATTTCACAAAGTCATCGAAAATCGTTGTTCTGAATACAGGGAATATACCTATTCCCTGTATTCAGAACGACGATTTTCGATGCTTTGACGAATTTCCGTCGTTTAATTCGACAAAGTCATCGAAAATAGTCGTTTTCGGACGAAAACTTTCCCGACGAAAACTAAATAAATCAAAACGATTTTCGGGATTAACTAAATAAATTTATTTTCTGGACGAAAACGAAAAAACGAAACGAAATATTCCAGTCTGCACATGTCTAAAATGCAGTACCGTTTCAGTGCGGAAGCCCTGTAATGTAAAGTATATCTAAAGTAAGTAATTTTGTTAGATTTGGATAAATCGGGGCGCCTTTATTAAAGGGATGTTCCAGCCAAAAGTTTTGTTTATTAAAAGTCAGCAGCTACAAAAAGTGTAGCTGCTGGCTTTTAATAAACAATCACTTACCTGCTCCAGCGTTCCAGCGACGCGCCGGGGGGGCTCTGCTCCTCTCCCCCCCTTCCCGTCCGGCATCTTCATTTATACTGTGGGCACCCGGCCGTGACAGCCTTCGGCTTCACGGCCGGGCACCCACTGCGCATGCGCGAGCCGCACTGCGCATGCGCGCGCAGCTCGCCGCTGATTGGACAGGCAATCGTCTAGGACCTGTCAGTGTCCTAGATGATCGACTACAGGGAGGGGCTGCAATAAGGCGATTAAGCCTAATCGCCTTACCAGCCCCTCGGCGGAAGCAGGAAGTGGGACAAGAAGTCCCACTCCTCCTGAAGCCCCCACTTCCCCCCCAAAAAAATTACATGCCAAATGTGGCATGTATGGGGGTGAGGAGTGGATTAAGCGGAAGTTCCATTTTTGGGTGGAACTCCGCTTTAACTAGGATTCCTCCAGAGGTTAAGGGTTCCTTTAGCCATAAGCAGTGGTGGGTTGAGCTCCTGCCTATACAGACCACCAAATTTTGGGATCTTTCTCCACTGATGGCCAATGTTAGGGAGCCCTCCTCCACTAACCATCAATTTTATAGGGCCTTTTCAACTGACCACCAACGTAGGGGCCCATCTCCTTGACCACCAATGTTAGGGGCCCTTCTTCACTGTCCACCAGTATTAGAAGATACTATCATTTCCACTGTCTTCAATTGCTTTCTGGAAATTATTTGTTTCTCTTTGACTATTACTAAAATTATTTTGTCAAATAGAACAGCGTTCCCCAACCTTTTTGGCACTGGGGATGGGCTTCGTGAAAGAAAATTGTACCAAGGCCCAGGGGTATATGTTTTTTCACGGGCGATTTGTTGGGGCAATCGCTGGTGTTGGCATTTCAATCATCACAACACCATGGCTGATATGTCAGTATGATTAGAGCGCATTATTTCTATTACATTCTATTATTAAATGAAATGGTTCAACTCGCCAGAATGCAGATTCAGTGGGAGCCCTGAGTGTGTCACTTGCCACCCTCGCCTGCCAATAGATGCAGCTTGTCACTTTCCACCAGATGCATCTTGTCTTTTGCCACAGTCGCCTGCCACCAGATGCAGCTTGCCACCCTTGCCTGCAAACAGATGCAGCTATTCACTTGCCATCCTTGCCTGCCAATGGATGCAGCTTGTCACATGCCACCCTTGCCTGCCAACAAATGCAGTTTGTCACTTGCCACCATTGTCTGCCTGCCACAAGATACAGCTTGTCACCTGTGTTAATTTTGACATCAAATTTCGATTTTGTTTAGTTAGTCTTTTGACTAAAATGCAATTTTAGTTTTAGTCCTCTTTTTAGTCTTTTAAAATGTCATTTTAGTTTTAATTGTATTTTAGTCATCGGAGTTGTTTTTGGCGACTAAAATAGAATGGTTTTAGTTACATTTTAATGCGTTTATTTCTTTGGAACTGCCAAACATTATATACTCCCTGGAGTAAAAATCTAATAGCATGTTTATTATTTATGGTATTCAAGTTTGAACATGCACTGCGGGCACAGATTTAACCGTTGTGAAATAAAATTCTATTTCGTTTTAGTTTTTTGACTAAAATGTCATTTTAGTTTTAGTTGTATTTTAGTCATCTGAATTGTTTTAGTTGTATTTTAGTTGACTAAAATAGTACTAATTTAGTTAACAAAAATATTTTAGTCAACAAAATTAACACTGCTTGTCACTTGCCACGTAGCCTGCCATCAGATGCAGCTTGTCACTTGCCAGGTCACTTGCCACCAGATGGAGCTTGTTGCCTGCCACATGATACAGATTGTCACTTGCAACGTTGCCTGTCCCAAGATGCCCATTGACAATTGCCACGTCACTTGCCACCAGTTGTGGATTGTCACTTGCCACCAGATGCAGATTGTGTGTGTGTGTGTGAAACAGTGATGCGGAGCAAGCAGTGAGAGATGTCGTCGTCTCTATGCTCGCCCGTCGCACCTCAGTGTAGTGTTCGCAGCCTGCTTTGAGGCCTGGGGGTTGGGGACCCCCGAAATAGAACATGACCAAAGACTCTAGACCAGCCTTTCTCATCCTTTCAACACAGAAGAACCCCTTGAAAAAACTTTCCAGACTCAGGAAACCCCTGCTAAAAGTTACTATATTTACAACTCATTATACATTATGTGTGATGGTCATTGGGAAAAATGCTCCTTACACTTGTGGTCATTGGGTAGAATTCCCTCCTTACAACTAGCTTTAAAGATCAATGGTGTCAGTAGGAACTTATCTGAGAGGCAGAAATTGTTCATTTCTCAAGGAACCCCTAGCAGCCTCCTGGAGGAAACCTGGTCGAGAAACCCTGCTCTAGGCATACCATATTTTTCTCATATTCGTTATTCTATATAATATCAAGGGTTCCCATGTGGTAAAAAGGTTAAGAAAAGCCTTAGCCGAGAAGAGTTAAAACTCCAGTATTTTTTGTTTTTGTCAAAGAAATAGAGGGGGATCAGAAAACCATCTAAGAAAGAATTAGGAAACTTCCCCAGATGGTTTTCTGACCCCCCTCTATTTCTTTGACAACCCTAAAATTTTAGCTTTCCCACCACTTTCTGTTCTGGTGACAACAGTTAACAAAACAATTTCCCAAAATGAATCTTTCCAGCCAGGACCTAGACAACAATAAAACCAGACAGAGGTTTTAACTCTTCACCACTTTTTTTTTAGCATTACATGCACTTTATTATTACAAATTGTGTTCTACAGCTTTCTATAAATGATTCATGCACATAGGTGCTTAGTCATTAGTAAGTAGCCTTCTAGACCTCAGACCCATCAATTTAACATGGTTGAGATATTGACTCGCCCTTTATTGGACTGTAAAAGTCTTGATAGCATCCTGTGGTGTTTGTAAAAAGACCAATGCTAATGCTCTTATCAGAAAATGTATTGTCGGCACTCAGGAGTCTGCCAGAACCTGAGTGTGCCTAGTCTTTGGTAGGTAGCTAGGCTGTAGTCAGCCTGAGCTTCAATTATTATTGTGTCTGTGTTTATTGGATTTCCCCTTTGCTCTGACTATTGTTTGCTTCTGCCTGTTGCTGTGAAGTTTTCTCCAGTAGATAGAACAAGGAGAAATAAGGTAATGAATTATGAATATTTATTTCTATCTGGTCAAACACTGTTAGGTATATTGTCATGAATACAGGCTGGAAAAAGTCAGAAGGTGACCTTCTGACTCCCAGGCTTTGCCTCGAGGCGGAGGGGGCGTGAGCCCAGGATCTAGGTTTTACTTTCGTGTCTGCTGCCTAGGGGATGTGTTGCTGATAGAAGGCCCTGAGGAAACAAAGTTGGTCTGTGTTGTGGGACCTTAAAGGGGTGTTCCAGCCCAAAAATGTGTTTATTAAAAGTCAGCAGCTACAAAAAGTGTAGCTGCTGGCTTTTAATAAACACTCACTTACCTGCTCCTGCGTTCCAGCGACGCGCCGACCGGGGCTCCGCTCCTCTGCCCCCCTCCCCGGCCGGCGTCTCCATGCTGACTGTGGGCACCCAGCCGTGACAGCCTTCGGCTTCACGGCCGGGCACCCACTGCGCATGCGCGAGCCGTACTGCGCATGCGTGCGCGGCGCGGCTCGCCGCTGATTGGAGAGGCGATCGCATGGGACCTGTCAGTGTCCCATGTGATCGCCTACAGGGAGGGGGCTGGTGTAGGCGATTAAGCTTAATCGCCTAACCAGCCCCTCGGCGGAAGCAGGAAGTGGGACAGGAAGTCCCACTCCTACTGAAGCCCCCACTCCCCCCCCAAAAAAATTACATGCCAAATGTGGCATGTATGGGGGTGAGGAGTGGATTGAAAAAAGGTCGTTTTTTTGGGTGGAACACCCCTTTAACGTTTTTTGATGTCCTGCTGAAAGATATATTCAGAGAGAGCAGTTGGATGGCTGCCTGTATGAAGCATCTTAAGAGGAGGCGTCTGTGCCGCAGAGTGTCTTGGAGAGTGGAGTATAACTGCTGCTAGTTGACATTGCAAGAAGTTCTGCCCATCTGATAAGGTACCTGTGATTTATTACATAGAGCCTGGGTTCTGCTTGGCTGTTCTTAAAGGACCAACTACCTACTTTACTAGAAGTGAAGTCTGAAGCTATATTTTTGCCCGTTATGGGACATCCTGTGCTCAAATCCTCTCTTCTGAGTTTATTATGCTAAATAAACTTTTAAAGATATTTTTTTAAATATACTAGCACCTCCAAATTTCCCTTATACCCCAAATAAGCTAAAGATTCTACCATTAGGCCTCGTACACACGATTAAATATATTTGTTCAAAACGGTCTGTCCGACCGATTTGAACAAATCTGTCTGCTGGCATTTTGGTTTGCTCGCGTGTACACACGAGCAAACCAAAATCCCCGCCAGCAGACAGCGCGCTGACGTGTCGGTGACGTGGCGGTGACGTTGACGCCGCCACGTCACCGCACCAGGAAGTAAAACACTTCCGCGCATGCGTCGAAATCATTCGGCGCGTGTGCGAGAAGACATGTCTGCTGGTTAGCATACTAACCAGCAGACATGTCGGGCGGACGGGTTCCCAGCCGACAGATTTCAAAGCATGCTTTGAAATCTGTCGGGTGGCCAAATGCGTCGGCTTGCCCGTACACACGGTCGAATCTGTTTGCTGGGACGGTCGGGCCGACCGTTTCCAGCAGACAGATTTGATCGTGTGTACGAGGCCTGAGGCCTCGTACACACGATGAGATATGTCCGCTCAAACTTGTCCGACGGACAGTTTAGAGCAGACATGTCTCATCGGATTTCGGTCCGATGGCGTGTACACACCATCGGATCAAAATCCCCGCCGGCAGACAGCGTGGTGACGCGGCGGTGACGTTGACGCCGCCACGTCACCGCACCAGGAAGTAAACACTTCCGCGCGCATGCGTCGGATCCATTCACAGGATACGACGCATGTGCGGGAAGATATGTCCGCTGGTTTGCCGTACTAACCAACGGACATATCCGACGGACAGGTTTGTAGCGGACAAATTTCAAACCTGTCCGCTAGCCCGTACACACGATCGGATTTGTCTGCTGAAACGGTCCATCGGAACGTTTTCAGCGGACAAATTTGATCGTGTGTACGCGGCCTTAGAGTTTAAATGCTAGCCAACAAAGTCACCTGGGGTCCTCCTGAACAGCCCAGGGGTAAGGGGGTGGCATTTCTTTTTTTTAAATATACAGTGGTGGCTGAATCTTTTATCAGTAATTTTATACCACCAGCCTCTATTGACAGTTAAGCTCACCATTCACATTACAATCGGACTGTACAATATCATGTAGTTCTACTTCATAGTGCAAGGGCCTGTCTGATCTGATAAACATGGATTGTATAGTTTAGGTCCTTAGATAGCTTTGGTAAGCCTAAGGCTACTTTTACACTATGGCGCTTTGCAGGCGCTATAGTGCTAAAAATAGCGCCTGCAAAGCGTCCTGGAAAAGCCGCTCCTTTCACTCCAGTGTGAAAGCCCTCTGGTGCGCTAGCAGGATGCTCAAAGTCCTGCTAGCCGCAGCTCCTAAAGCGCCCCTGCCCATTGAAATCAATTGCCAGTGCCTCCGAACCGCCACTAAAGCGCCGCTGCAGCGGTGCTTTGTGGGCGGTTTTAACCCTTTTTCGGCACCACTGTGAAAGTAGCAATAGAGATCACTTCTGCCATAAAGACAGACACCGTAATTTACATGGCCTAAAACAGGCATCCCAAAATGGTGGACCACGTCACTGTCTCATTCGGACCGCCATGGTCCCACCCTTTAGGAGCCTGCTCTACTCCCTGCTGTCACTCTGTAATCCTCACAGGAGGCAGGACAGTTCTGGATGGAAGGCAGGGGCTGCCCGAGATTAACAAGCAGGTGATTGGCTACTAGGATGAATGGGTGGTCCTAGCAACCAATTACTATCATGCAACTCCTGGACACACAGGAGGGTGCAAACGCCTAGTGCAGTACCAAAGATTCATTGTAATGAAGACAAAACAAATGCATACTCACTTTTGTCTTTATTACAATAAATACCAGACGTTTGCACACTCCTGTGTGCTTTTTTTAAGAGGACTTTCACACAAATAACATTTTGTATTATGATTATTTTTGTTACCATTATGATGATGATGATGATGATTATGATGATTATTATTATTATTATTATTAGGTGTTCCCTATCATGACATGCAAAATGGAACGTACAAGTTTGTGTCAATTGATGAAGTAGAACATTTGCATGCTATGAGTACTGCTATAGATTCTATTATTTCACGCCACCCTTTATATATCTGGTATAAATTAGTTATGTCCATCTGTGTTGGGCGCAGCAACCAAATGTTCTTCCAAGTGTATTTCTAGACTTAATTCCAGGAAGATTGATTGCAGCAGCATTGTCGCCCTGTCACAGAAACTGCATGAGCAGGATCAACAGGTATTTGTGTGACTTTGCAGAGGGATTAAGATAAAACCATAAAGTGCAGATGTGTTTAAAACCAAGCGCCGTAGAACAAATGGGTTCTATTTTATAATTCTAGCAAAAGTCTTCAAGCCATATATTTCCCAAAATATTTTCAGTCTCTTTTCATAAATCTGTGCCACTTTCTTTACCGGTGCCTTTTTTAATGGTCTGTTTGATGGACATTGTAACTGGCATAGTAGTCTTTTATGTATTTGAATACACCAGAATACATTATTTTACCAGCTGATTACCTATACATGTTTCCCCTAGGAAATGGAAAAACTTGTCCAAAGTTCTGGAGAACATGGAATTGTGGTGTTCTCCCTCGGCTCTATGGTGAAAAATTTGACGGAAGAAAGAAACAATATCATTGCTGCTGCCCTGAGCCAGTTACCACAGAAGGTAATTTTGTCTTCCATAAACTATTGTCATATATTACATCTATTATTGACCATATTAAATCTATTACCCTTTTAGTTATTTCACAATTCTATTATACAGTAAAACCTTGGATTGTGAGCATAATTTGTTCCAGAAACATGCTTGTAATCCAAAGCACTTGTGTATATAAAAGCAAATTTCCCCATAACAAATAATGGAAACTCAGGTGATTTGTTCCACAACAATTTATTTATAAGTCTTTCAGTTTATAGCCCATATAAAAAATATTCTAGCAATGTGATAAGTTGTGTACCCATAAAATGTCCTAATGGCAGCCTCCACAAAGGAATTAGAAGCAAAATCCAGCAGGAACAGAGTATGAAAGAGAAGAGAGGCGCCTCTAAGGCCTTGTACACACAAGGGGATATGTCCGCTGAAAACGGTCCGATGGACCGTTTCAGCAGACATCTCCGATCGTGTGTATGGGCTAGCGGACAGATTTGTCCACCCGACAGATTTCAAAGCATGCTTTGAAATCTATCGGGTAGACTCCGTCCGCCCGACATGTCTGCTGGTTAGTACACTTACCAGCAGACATGTCGTCCCGCACCGCCACCGCGCCGCCGCCGAATGGATTCGGCGCATGCGCGGAAGTGTTTTACTTCCTGGTGCGGTGACGTGGCGGCGTCAACGTCACCGCCGCGTCACCGACATGTCACCCCGCCGTCCGCCGGCGGGGAATTTGATCCGATGGTGTGTACACGCCATTGGATCAAACTCCAGATCGGACATATCCGATGGAAATGGTCCGCGGACCGTTTTCATCGGATATGTCCGATCGTGTGTACGAGGCCTAAGTGTAGCAATATGGTTACATTTAATGAAGGAGGATGGTCTATGTTTACACTGGATGCATGCTTATTTAGATGTGCCTGTTGTAATCATCAACCATGTGAGTTGCTAAATGTTGTACCTTCATTAAATGTAACCATATTGCTACATTTAGAGGTGCCTCTCTTCTCTTTTATACTCAGTTGTTTTTCGTGAGGCTACTTGTATATCAAGACATCGCTTGCTATGTTAGTCAATTAAAAATGTCTTAAAAAATGTTGCTTGTCTTGCAAAACACCCTCAAACCAAGGTTTTACTTATACGTATTTCTTTTTATATTGATGTTTTTTTTTTATCCTGATCTGAAAAATTTACATCATCCACTCAAAACTGAGTTCGTTTCTGTAAGCTTAGACTTATGGTTTATATCTACCTAAAACTCCTGAATTTGGTCATGGATTTCTGTTTTAACAGAGGTAATGAATTATGTTTTGGGAACAGGTAATCTGGAGGTACAGTGGAAAGAGACCAGAAACATTAGGAGAGAATACAGTGATATATGACTGGATACCACAAAATGATCTGTTAGGTAAGTCTTTTGGCAATTCAGTAATTTTACAGCATGAGTAGAAGTGTGTTAAAGATGAACTTTGGGACACGTAAATACTGTATAAATACATTCGTCATGCATAGTCTTCCTTGAATCTTGGTGTGCTTTTTGTATCTTTTCCAGATCTCTGCAGTAAACCAGTGTGAAACTTTACTTCAGTTTCCTGTAATAAAGACCGGTCATACTGTTGCCCTCTTTCCTTTTCCTGGTCTGGTCTCCGCCCCCTCCTGTCGTTTGAAGGCAGCTTGTAGTGGGTGGAGCCTGCTGGGCCCCTCCCACAGCTCTGTTTTCTGTACAGGCTAGGTACCGTACAGTGATAATATCACTGCTACTTTTGCCAGTTATTATTTAGGTTTGCAAAGGAGTTTGCACACATAGTGGATTCATATCCCTTATATTCATATCGAAAGAGCGCGACGACGGCTGGTCGGCAAGTGGTTAAATGATAGAGACAGAATATCAACCAAAAATCCAGAAAAAAACGCATTATACTGAACTGCAACTCAATTTATAACATTTGTAAGTAAAAGTATTTGATCCCCAAGCAAAACATGACTTAGTACTCAGTACATATGATAGAAATGAAAGACCCTTCATTTCTTTGTGAGTGGGAAAACTTACAAAATCTGCAACGGGTCCAATAATTATTTTCCCCACTGTGTGTGTGTGTGTTTGTGTGTGTGTGTGTGTATACCGTGTTTCCCCGAAAATAAGACACCGTCTTATATTTTTTTTCCCTCAAGAAATCACACTATGGCTTATTTTCGGGGGGTGTCTTATTTTTATTACCGGCAAGTATGGTACAACAGTATGGTACAACCCATTCACTGATCATGTCTTCCAGCTCAGAAAATAAAGGTTGCCTACCTGAACCACACTTGCGCTTCTTAGCATTTCCTCTGTCCACCTGTAGACTGAGATTATCGTATTCTGCACGCCATTTTTGGACCATTCGGATATCAAACTTCTTCTCTTTGCAAAAAGCCATAAGATTCTTGCCTCGGGAGTCCTCCACAATTCCTTTTTTGTACTCAACAGAATAACTCTTTCTTTTTGCACTCATCTTGTCTGGCTGTACAGAAAGATAGGCCAGCAAAGCTGATGTGGAGCCAGGGGTGGACTGACAACTCATGGGGCCCCCGGCAATAGAAGATTATGGGGCCCACAGGCTTACAGATGGTCACCATGCCAGGAGGATTTTCACATCAAAAGCATGTCGGTTTCGGACATATCAGGGACAGATGTTAAAAAAACACAGATTTTTACATACTGTCCCTGGTTTTACTGAGCTTGGCAACCCTGATGGGGCCCCCTAGTGGCATGGGGCCCTTGGGCAGTGCCCGAGAGTCCCAATGGTCAGTCCGCCCCTGTGTGGAGCACAGTGGAGCTGGGGTGATCTCTTTGGGCTCAGTACGGTAGCAGCTTTTCCCCCCATCCCCTGGTGTTTGTGTGGGGTGAGAGACTGTTGCTGGTCAGTGCTGGGGAGAAGCTTTACAGCTTTACAGAGCGTCCTTCTCCTCACTTCTTTACAGCTCCTGAGCTCCGCACCAGTACAGTACGCCTATCACGTGGTGTTTACCGCTACGCATACAACACGCCAATCGCTACGTCTTATTTTCGGGGATTCGACACGCCATCACTACGTCTTATTTTCGGAGGGGTGTCTTATATTTCGATCTTGTGTCGAAATCCCGCTACGGCTTATTTTCGGAGTACGTCTTATTTTCGGGGAAACACGGTGTATATATATATATATATATATATATATATATATATATATATATATATATATATATATTACAGTTGTGCTCATAAGTTTACATACTCTGACAGAATCTATGATTTCTTGCCCATTTTTCAGAGAATATGAATAACACAAAAACTTTTCTTTTACTCGTGGTTAGTGTTTGGCTGAAGCCATTTATTATCAATCAACTATGTTTACTTTTTTTAAATCATAATCGCAAAAGAAACTACCCAAATGACCCTGATCAAAAGTTTACATACCCCAGTTCTTTACAATGTGTATTGCCCCTTTAACATCAATGACAGCTTGAAGTCTTTTGTGGTATTTGTGGATGAGGCTCTTTATCTTCTCAGATGGTAAAGCTGCCCATTCCTCTTGGCAAAAAGCCTCCAGTTCCTGTAAATTCTTGGGCTGTCTTGTATGAACTGCACGTTTGAGATCTCATGGCAAAACGATATAAATCTCCTGCGCTCCGGTATTTCTTGCTTATGGGGACATACAATTCAATTGTACAGTGTCTTTCCAGAGTCTTGCAGCCCTCCTTAGAATCGTGGGAATTCAAAGGAACTAAAAAAGAAAAAAGAATGGAGGGCGCACCGACCTAGTGTGATACTGTTACACAATTTTTATTAAAATACTAAAATCAATAGTTATACTCACAAAATGAGTTAGAAACAAGCTTTAAAAGACAATCCAACAGCGCCAGCAGAACAGGACGGTTGCTTCAGTCTAAAAAGGTATCTGACCGATAATCAGGCTAGGCTTACGTTTCGGGGGCGTACCCCTTTCCTCAGAGCCCCGGTGGTCTGCACTGCTCCCTCACTATGCAGCTTGTCAGAATATATACACACACATATACACAGAGAGGTGAAAAGAGCATGTGCTAGAGGGTCACAGGTCACCCGGCCCACAGGGAGGTCTATTGGCAAAGCTCCCCCCATTTTAAAATTAACCCTTGGATGTACAATCCCTATATCTCACAGACTTGGCATGGTCTTACCGATGGGTATCCCATAATCCAAAGATTCGCCAATTTTGAAGGGAAGGGGGATGAGGGTGTATGGAGAAATACATCCATTTTCAGGTGTCAGAGGTGTTATCCTTGAAAGTGCACATACCTTACATATCCTGAGGCAGTGCCCTCCTTCCCTTCACATTTCATTATTAATTAATAACGCCTTGTAGCGTTTATGGTTGTGGCCAAAAAGCTCAATTTTGGTCACATCACTCCAAATGACTTTGTGTCAGGTTTGAGGCTTGTCAGTTTTGTGATACTATGTTGTATACATTACACATATGCACAAGTTTGGTCCAGACATGTTTTAACTGCTTCTCATCTGCCCACAACCTATAAACGGCGGATGAGAAGCAGCACCAATGCAGGTTAATGTACATGTATCCCCGTACCAGCTTTCTGATCACCACCATATGCCATACCAGCGTCTTGATCACCACCATAATCCATACCATACTTTGTAGCCTCTCTATAGCTTTCACAAAATGGTATAAACTGTTATTGGGTTAATTTTACTAGTTTGTTGTCCTGTATAACCAAAAACTAGGAAAACTTATTTATTTTTTTTCTTTTCAACCTTTGCAGTATTTTTATATATATATATAAAATGTGTGTGTGATTACATAATACCAAAAGAAAGCACAATTGGTTTAAAAAAGATACAAAAACTGCACTAGGAAAAGATGTAATGGGATATTGTTACATTTTATTCATAATGTAAACACATGCAGGCTTGATTTACAATATATTGGCAAAAGATTGGTACAAGAGTAAAATAATAGTAGACAGAAGTGAGGGTGTTGTAATAGTAAGGGCCCTTTCACACAGGGCGGATCAGTAATGATCCACCCCATGAACCTCTGCTTGCTCAGCGGGGATCGCTCCGTTGATCCCCGCTGAGCCGGCGGATGACAGGGCGGTCCCCGCACACTGTGCAGGGACCGCCCTGTCAGATCTCCGCTCTCCTCTATGGGGGGGGGGATTGGATGAACACGGACCGTCTTTCTGTGTTCACCCAATCCGATCCGCAGACGGATGGAAAAACAGGGGTTTCCTCCGTCTGCAGAATCGGAGGAATGCGGACCCGGATGAGATCGCGTGTCAGCGGATGTTTATCCGCTGACACCTGCGATCTCATAGGGACCAATGTATGTCCCTTTTTTCATCCGTACACAGTGGACATACGGTCCGCATGTGTGAAAGGGGCCTAACTATTGTTCTTTTTGTGCTGATGAACTAATATCAAAACTAGTGATCATGACAATGAATGTGTTCTGTTTTTAGGTCACCCCAAAACAAAAGCCTTTATTACACATGGGGGAACTAATGGAATATATGAAGCCATTTATCATGGTGTTCCTATGGTTGGAATGCCGCTCTTTGCTGACCAGCCAGATAATATGATCCATATGAAGACAAAAGGCATGGCAGTTATAGTTGACATAAACAAAATGCAAAGCCAGGACCTGGTTGACGCAGTGAACACAGTCATCAACAATCCAACGTAAGTCTTTTTTATTATTCCTTTGTAATAATCTATACACATCCACTACTTACTGGCCCTGTAATCTGTTTTTCATAAATTAGTTTAATACTGTGTTTTTCTGCCTTCTTGTAGCATTCCCTCTGAGCTTCTAAACCTCTTTTTTCTCCCACACTTCTGTTTGTTTGGAACAAGCAGTGCACATTAGTTGTGGTCATGTGCTTTGCTCTGTGCACACTTCAAATCCCAGAGTCCCTAGTGCATCTTGGGAGCAAGAAAGAGATGGTGGCTACTGGCTATGCTCCTACTCACAGTGAGAACCAACATAGCTACCCTCTAACATTGAGTTGAATCATGGCAGCAGAAAGGGAATTTGGAAGTTTGGAGAAGACTGTGAGCAAAAGAAGGTACTTTGAGTTAAAAATATATATTTGAATGGAATATATTTTTTAACCAGAGTTTGTCACTTTATCCGCTTGCCGAACATCTCGCATATGAGTATGGTGGCAGAGTGGCTCTACTGTGCCAGATCACGTACCTAGTATGTGATCCGGCACTTCCAGGTAGAGGGTGCGTGCGGCACTTCATCTGTGTTGTGATTAGACCCAGCACAAGCCAAGCAACGTGTCCCAACCAATGGATGTCCCTCGACACCTGCTGATCAGCGAAAAGGAACACAGAAAAGAGCTCTGGCATGTAAACAAAGCAGAGCTCTGTCCTGTCAGAGGGGATGTGCTGGATTTTGTTTCCCTGCAAATCAAGGAATAAACTCCAGCACATACCTTAGTAAACACAAAAACACTGATTAGGCGCACATTTAATCCTTTGACTGCCCTAGATGTTTAACCCCTTCACAGTCATTAGTACAGTGACAGTGCATATTTTTAGCACTGGTCCCTGTATTGGTGTCACTGGTTTCCAGGAGGTATCAGGTGTCAGATTGCCTGCCGCAATATCGCAGTCCCACTATAATTTTCTGATCGCCACCATTAATATTATAAAAAAAGAAAAAATTACACTATATATGCGATAGTTTGTAGATGCTATAACATTTTGCACAAACCAATCAATACACGCTTATTGGGATTTTTTTTTACCAAAAATATGATTACATATTGGCCTAAATTTTATTTAGGAATTAGATTTAAAAAATACATATTTTCATTGGATTTGTTTTATAGCAGAAAGTAAGACATTTTTATTTATTTTTTCAAAATTGTCAGTCTATTTTTGCTTATAGCAAAAAGAAAAATTAAAAACACAGTTGTGATGAAATATCCCCAAAAGGCTCTATTTGTGGGGAAAAAAATTACACAACTGTTATTTAAGTATAGGGTTGCATGACTGTGCAGTTTTCAGTTAAACGCAGTGCTGTAAAATAAAAAAAATGTAGGAGGAAAAATTGGAGTTGCGCTAAAAATAAAAAAATAAAAATAAGTAGAAATAAAGAGTGATAAACAAATGGTTTTTAGACCATGTGCGAAATAATGTCTTAGTGTGGATCTAAAGTCCAGTGTACTCAAGTGGCTAATATAAACCAATAGAGTGTAAATGATGAACCAAAAATCGTTGAATCCTTAATGGGCAGTTCTAGGAAAGAAACATGCATATATCTACTACCAAACTGTGAGTGTGATAAACAATGGAGGCTTACCAGAAGGCAAGCATAACACGCTTGCAGCTACAACCCAGCCAGGGCCTTTAGGAGTCCACAGTAGGTTGATAAAGCAGGAAAAAGGTTGTGGGTAGCTCCAGATGTGTCAGCAGTTGATTGCCCAAAAAAAAGGTTTTAGATATACAGTACATAGTGAAGTACGCCAAACAGCACATAGAAAACGGTACTAAAAATAGGATATTGCTGTCCTAAGTTGTGACTAAAATAACACCACCACCGTGTCACCAAATAAATTGAAGGCTTACCAGAAGCCAAATAAGTAACCGCATAGAAAAGAAAGCCTGTAACATGTAAGTGCAACTTTTATTAAACCTCTGAAGACCTTTTTAAGCATACTTCACTATGTGGGTTATTTACTTGTTTTCGGTGCACTGCTGACATCTGGAGGATCTACAATACACCCCGACATCAGTTGCTCCACTAAATCCCTGAATCAAGGCTTTCTTTTCTATGCCCATTAAGGACGTTTCAACAATTTTTGGTTCATCATTTACACTCTATTGGTTTATATTAGCCACTTGAGTACACTGGACTTTAGATCCACACTGATGTGGCAAGCCTTAAAATCAGATGCGCCAATGAAACGACAAACTAAGTACCCCAAATTTTCCATAGGCAGCACTTTAAAAGCCACTACAGGTCATCAGTTAATCACGAATAATGGCCCTGAAATTATTGCTATCACTCTGACAAACTTATGGATATGTATTGTGTAGCACAATCAAAGTTCTCATACGTAGGTTCCCCTCGACCTGCCTTTTTGCATTCGTATGCATGTGAACATGGGCTCTAATTTTTTGGTGGGGGGGTTTAGTGTAAGTTGTTTACACATTTTTCACTTAACTTTATTTTTATTACATATAGGACCAAAAAGTCCTATGTATAATAGCATTTTGCAATTACAGGTTCTTTTAATTAAGACACCAGGGATCTATTGGACCCCTGATGTCTCAGCTGCCTTCTACTGAAGCCAATGGAGCGAATATCCTACTCCATTCGCTTCTTCCCAGCTAATCCCAGAGGGGGACTTGGTGCACAGCCTTCCTGTGTTTATTTTAGCTAGGAAAGATCAGCAAATGGATGTTCCCTGGTATCTCTCACCTCTACCTGGTGACACCCACCAAGGGGTTCCCATTTCCCAAGGCTGCAGGTGGGACCGCGGAGCCTGGGAAAAGGCAGGGTCGGTGAAAGCGATTGGGGCAACTATATAGCCACTCCATTCCTTCCACCTGACATATGTGGGTGGCAGCAAAAGAGCAAAACTAAAGTTCACTGCAGGTCCCCCAGGGTTTTCTTCATAATTTGCAAGTACGCACAGCTTATGTGCACATGATGGCAGACTTGCCTGCCAAAGCGTTCTCCTATAGTGGTGCAATCTTCCTCATTGCTCTGTTGCCACCACTAATGTCTTTGCTCCATAGTCTTCCAAGTCTGCCATTAATGACCATCCTGATTGGCTGCCCTTAAAAATTATGTATATACTATCCATGCATGTTAATTCATCCTGGAAACCATGACCTGCCAAGATTATACAGGCAGAAACAGAGCACATACAGAATATCTACTGCACTTAATATCTGTTGGCTAGTTTGCTTTCACCATTGGGTCACACCTATGCTTTTTTACCACCACAGTCCATTTAACATAGTTTCGTATGCATCTAGTTCACATCTGAGCATTTTGAGACAGTCCGTTTCTTGGAAAGGGTCAGTGACTTAATTTCCTGCAGCACATTGCGTTTTGCGTCTAATGGACTTCAATGGACCCACACCAAAAACGCAAGTGTTGCATTTTTGATAAAAAAAATTATAAATTGTTTGCTAATTGCAAAGTATGACAACTTTGTCTAAGAAGTGCGACAAAGTCACATCAAAGTAGTGCAGCAATCTGTGTCCAAAGTCCCATGTTAGGGTTAGAGTTAAAGGTTAAATATTAGTGTTAGGGTTAAATGTTAGAGTTAGAGCACTAACCCTAATAACCTTTATCCCTAACTCAAACCTCAACTCTAACCTTAACATGTAACTTTAGACACATAAAGGTTACTGCACTACTTTAATGCGACTTGAGTGCCAGAGTGTAAAGTTGCATCAAAGTCGCACTCAAAAAAAAGAACTGTCGTATTTTCCTATCTGCCAAAAGGAAATAAAACCTCAAAAAATGTGTGTCCAAAAACACAAAAAAAAGCATCAACTGCAACCTGCATAAATGTGAACTTGGCCCAAAACTTTCATTCACTCCCCAAATTCTTTGGATGAGATTATTGGGAAATTCACAGGATGGTAAGAGTACTTTTTTGCCTCAAGACAAGAAATCTAGGAAACCCCATCGAAAGACTGGCCTTTTTTTAGTAGTTTAGGTAGTTCAGACAAAGGAGCAAACTCTTTCCTCCTCTCTTTGAAAACTAATAGTATGTTCACTTCTCGCATGTCTACACACCAAGCCTTCTTTGCTTGGTGTTAGGCGGCGTACAGACGATCGGACATATCCGATGAAAACGGTCCGCGGACCATTTCCATCGAAAATGTCCGATCGGGAGTTTGATCCGATGGCGTGTACACACCATCGGATCAAATTCCCCGCCGCCGGACGGCGCGGTGACGCGGCGTTGACGCTGACGCCGCCGCGTCACCGCACCAGGAAGTAAAACACTTCCGCGCATGCGCCGAATCCATTCGGCAGCGGCGCGGCGGCGGTGGGGGCCGACATGTCTGCTGGTAAGTGTACTAACCAGCAGACATGTCGGGCGGACAGATTCCACCGGATAGATTTCAAAGCTTGCTTTGAAATCTGTCGGGTGGAGAAATCTGTCCGCTAGCCCATACACACGAGCGGAGATGTCTCCTGAAACGGTCCATCGGACCGTTTTCAGCGGACATATCCCCTCGTGTGTACGCCGCCTTAGTGCTTAGAGGCTCATCCTTGCTGTTTGTCTATAGACAGACCAATCTTCAGTGGGATGTGAACTAACACTTGGCTCCAGTCACCATTAAGAGCCATGTTTTAGCACTGGCTCTCCTTTTAAAATTTTCCATTGGCCTCCTTTTCTCTTGTCTGCACACCTCATTAAGGGTACGGTACATGCCACTCCTCCAGTTAAACTACATTTCATTCTGTGAGACCTCAATCTGGTGCTTTTAGTACTTTAGAAACTTCTGTTTACTCTTTCCTAGTAGGCTGCCCTTTTAGCCATGTGGCTTTATCTACCATTGTTTCTCATTGAATCGACCAGACGATAGTTCAAGCATATTCTCTCAGACATCGAGAACCTTATTTTATAGTCGACTCGCTCTATAAGAGTGAGGAGTGCGTCACAGGACTTTTTGACCCGAGGCATCAACTTCTCAGGTTTGCAATGTGACCACTCGGTTGTGGATGTTGCGACATCTTCAGGTGCTAATTTTGGATGTAAATTCTTTCAGACGGCAGTCTGATTTCACTGCCTTTTAGGAAGATCTCTGTTCATTTTTTTTTTTTTCTGAGGCCTATTAACCACTGTTTTGGGATGTCCAAGTAATTAAGATGCAAAATGTTACCTCTGTCTTCTAATGAAGAAAGAGAAAATTAGTATTTTTGAAATCGCCATAAAATCCTTTTCTCTGCATTCATTGGAGGACTGGCACCTGCCTCTCTGGTTTAACTTCTGCTGTGTTTATGGATTTCTTTGTCCTGTACTGCTTCATAACTAACTATCTTGCTAGCAATGTAAAGGGTTTGGCCACCAGCAGGGGTGCTTCTTCTTTTTCTATGAACCTAGTGTCCTATTCCTGCAGTGCAGATGACAATGTAAATCTCAAACACAGTAGTTAATATTTAAGATCTGAGCTGTGTCCTTTAATGAATATATAGAAAAAGATTTTTCGCTGAGTACCAAATTCATGACTTTTATTTACATTCATTGTAACAGGAACAAGTGCAAAGGTGTCTTCACTGTCTTTCCAATGATTAATCTGTTTATGTATGTCATTACTGTTATTAGATGTTGATATTTATTGCAAATGTGGGTTAATTTCAGGTATAAAGAAAATGCCTTGAGGATATCTCGTATCCATCATGACCAGCCTGTTAAACCGCTAGACAGAGCCGTTTTCTGGATAGAGTTTGTCATGCGTCACAAAGGAGCGAAGCATTTGCGTCCAGCTTCACATGATTTAACCTGGTATCAGTACCACTGCTTGGATGTCATTGGAGTCCTGTTGGTCTGCCTTTTCACTATTCTTTACATCACTGTCAAGATCTTCTTATTGCTTTGCAGAAAATGCCGTCCAACCAAGAGAAAACAAAAAAAGCACTGACAGGATGTATCTAGAAACGAGTGGTTCTATTATGATTTTTTTTTTTTTTTTTAATATGATTAATAAAAGTCTAGCGCAAAAGATAGTAATGTAAATTGTATTTTTAAAGCTACATTTTCACTATTGCCAAGCATTATACAAATGTGTATGAAGGACTACTGTAGCAAATCTACCAAACTGTCAAAGGATGTCCACTCGCAATTGGCATTACGCCCAGGTTTTGCAGGAGTGAAGCTGTGCGAGCTCAGCTGAACTCGCACGATTTCACTCCCACCGGCAGTCCCGATTTCGGGTGCGATTTCAGAGACATCTGTGCAGGTTTCTGCACAGATGTCAATGTAAATTGCGTCCCGAAATCGGAAAAAGTAGTACAGGAACTACTTTTTGAAATTGGTGCAGTGCCACAGATGCGGCGTCGCACCGGTTAGGACAGTGACATTGTCGACAATTGCCGGCAAATGCCGCCGATTTGAGATGCGATTTGGCATCTCAAATCGTACCAGTGTGAACCAGGCATACTGGATTACTTTTTTGGGGGACTCTGAAGTGATATCTATGCACAAATTTCTAGGTGTTGGGTGTAGGTGACACTGTAAATGTGTAAATAGTGTGTGTGTGTGTGGAGTGTAAATAGTGTAAGCAACGAGGTAATTTGGCCCATCAACCTGTTCTGGACCTATGGCACTGGGCTCTGCATTGTGATGCTTTTTCAGACCAGAGTGTACTGTGTTTGTTAGCCGCAGAGTGCTTTCAAGGTCCAGAGCCATGGCACAGTGTGACCCTGCCTCGGAAAAAATCACTTTTTTTTAGTTGTTTGAGCTAATGCACCAGGAGCTACCTTTCTGTTTGCTTTGTTGTGCTCCAGTCAAATTTCCCACCACCCCATAATTTACAGTGGAAAGGGGTTTAAGGCTAATGGATCGAATGCCGATATCATCCGCTAAGTGGTGCTCTGTGCTCTTTCCTGCTGTTCAGCCTGAAGGAAGCACTATTCTCCTGCACCTGCTTATGAAGCATTAGGTGGATCTCCAGTCTGTTTCCACTGCTCACCTGAAACTCCTCATCTCAATCCGCTACCAGGTTTTGTTTGTACCTGAGGCCTTGCACCAGTTTTCGCCTAGATGCATTACCACTATGTAGAAGCATAATGCCTTTGCTAAAACAGAGGACAGTCCTGTTGGCATGGGTGACTGCAGCAGTTCACACTCCCTTAATGGTTCTGTGGGTAATAATCCAGTATCCCGGAATGAACCAACACATTTAATCTGGAAACTGATTCTCTACTGTTAGAGGGTTCCTTGCCTCTGAGTCCCCCTCAGCTGCTCCCCAATACTAACAAGGGCCTCTATGTCCACTAAGGACTTTGATGATATGTGCTCTAAGCCCACCTTAGAGAAAACAGAGTTCTGGGTGCTGCAAACAACCTTGCACTTGTGGAGAACAAGAAACAGTTCAGTTTTAATGTGCCTACATGTCCTGGTGTCAGTGTAGTGTTGTGCAGACTCACTTGTGATGTCTTCTCTCCTCAGCGGTGGTTGAAAATACCGCCGAGAGGAGAGATTACATAACTTCCCCCTTCCTGTGTTTACACAGGAAGAGGGCGGGGAGGACGCGCATTGGCTGGGAGCAATCCGGAGGGGGCAGACAAAAACTAAAAGCCGCCCCCTCATCCCGGATCGCTCGCACAGCCACAGGGACCGTCGCAAGTACCGGGGGGGGGGGGGTCCCGATCGGACCCCTGACCCACGTCTAGGCAGTCAATGTGCCTGTACGTGCCATTCTGCCGACGTAAATGTAAATGCGGCGGTCCTTAAGGGGTTAAGTGATGGCCTAAAACGCAACCTCGGTTGACAAGAGGAAGAACATTTTGCTGAATAGGTTCAAAATGTGATTTGTTTGAAGGAAAAACGCCAAAAGTCCGAAGTCCCACAGAGTCAATGGAAAGTGTCTTTGAAAAAGCACCACCAAAACAAAAACCTGACACTTAATAGTACTCAAAACCCAGGACAAAATCAGGATAGGCCCCTTTAACACTTCTGCAACTTGGGACTGGACCTGTCAAGACTCCCGACTGTTCCCACCCTCCTGCTCCCTCCATGGTAGCTGTACTATCAGTTTCCACAATGAAAGTGTTCTGTGAATGGAGGCGCTTCTCAATCCTAAAAGCTATAATACAGCTTCTACGAATGGAGTGAACAGAAAAGGGACGGAAATATTCAGGCAGGGTATGTGGCAGGGCCAAGGTATTACGATTTAACCAAGAGCAGGCACCAGGAGAAGGGATACTACTTATTCAGTAGCATTGTTTGCGATTTAAAAAAAAAAATTTAAAAATATGCTTTAACATTAAAATTGCAGGTCTTGTCTCACCCCCAGCTGGTGACTGGTCAGTGCAATGGGGAAGCAGCAGACTTATGAGCTCATCTTTGCCACTCTGCATTTTATCTGCATGTTGCTGATTAGCATGAGCATTGCAGTACAATTATCTTATGCTGATTCTTCCTTTCCAAATCAGGATTCTGCTGTACAGGATTGGGGAGACTAAAATAGGGTACTTGTACTGCTTGTGTTAAAAAAAATGTTCAACTATTAATGAATAAATTGCTGCAAGCCAACTAAGAAGACTCATGTAACCAAAGATTCAATTTTTTTCTTCTGAAAACTTCTGCACTGATAATTTGATAGATCATATTAACTTTGTGTCAACAATTATTTCTTTAAGATTTGTTATTAAAATGTCTTTAATAAACTATATGAAAAACACATGCACAACGGCATCTTTTTTTTTCTTCTTTTTTTTTATGTACTGCAAATGCAGACAGGAACCTTGCTTTTAGCAGAGATTCTTGAAGCTTTTAACCACTTGACCACTGGGCACTTAAACACCCTTAATAACCAGACCAATTTTCAGCTTTCGGTGCTCTCACATTTTGAATGACAATAACTCAAGTCATACAACACTATAACCAAATGAAATTTTTGTCCTTTTTTTCCCACAAATAGAGCTTTCTTTTGGTGGTGTTTCATCACCTCTGCGGTTTTTATTTTTTTTGCTATAAATGAAAAAAGAACAAAATTTTGCAAAAAATAATAATTTTTTTTCATTTCTATTATAAAATTTTGCAAAAAAAGTAATTTTTCTTCATAAATTTGGCCTAAAATGTATACTGCTACATATCTTTGGTAAAAAAAATAAAAAATGTTGGATATTATTTAGTCTGGGTGAAAGTTATGGGGTCTACAAGCTATGGTACCAAATCCTGAAAATTGATCAATTTCATCACACCTGAAGTACTGACAGCCTCTCTCATTTCTTGAGACCCTAACATGCCAGAAAAGTACAAATACCCCCCAAATGACCCCTTTTTGGAAAGAAGACATTCCAAGGTATTTAGAAAGAGGCCTGGTGAGTTTTTTAAAGTTGTAATTTTTTCCCACAATTCTTTGCAAAATCAAGATTTTTTTTTTTTCCATCAAATTTTCATATTATTAGGTTATTTTTCACACACAGCATATGCATACCACAAATTACACCCCAAAACACATTCTGCTATTCCTCCCGAGTATGGCGATACCCCATGTGTGAGACTTTTACACAGTGCGGCCACATACAGAGGCCCAACATGCAGGGAGCACCCAGGCCAATTCTGACATTTCTCTCCTACATGTAAAAATCATCATTTATTTGCTAGAAAAATACATAAAACCCCAAAACATGATATAAAGATACCTCACATGTGGTTTGAACACCGTTTTTATATGTGGGCGGGACTTGCGTATGCGTTCGCTTCTGCATGCGAGCTCGCGGGGACAGGGGCTGCTGTATGCCCAGAGTATTGCTAAGTATGCCCAGAGTATTGCGAAGTATGCCCAGAGTATTGCCCAGAGTATTGCCAGAGTATGCCAGGAGTATTGCCAGAGTATGCCCGGAGTATGCCCAGAGTATTGCGGAGTATGCCCAGAGTATGCCCAGAGTATTGCAGAGTATGCCCAGAGTATTGCAGAGTATGCCCAGAGTATTGCCAGAGTATGCCCAGAGTATTGCATTGCCCAGAGTATTGCAGAGTATGCCCAGAGTATTGCCAGAGTATGCCCAGAGTATTGCCAGAGTATTGCAGGGTATTGCAGAGTATGCCCAGGGTATTGCAGAGTATGCCCAGAGTATTGCCAGAGTATTGCAGAGTATTGCAGAATATGCCCAGAGTATTGCCCAGAGTATTGCCAGAGTATGCCTGAGTATTGCAGAGTATTGCCAGAGTATTGCCAGAGTATGCCTGAGTATTGCAGAGTATGCCCAGGTGAGTATTGCAGAGTATATGCAGCAGGGATGGCTGAGCAGGGAGGGAGGGATGGATGGATCTGTGACTGCATTTGTCACAGATCCAGCCCGCAGCACTGGCGCTGCCATCCGCTCCCTCCCCTCTCCTCTCACACTGTACCGATCGGTACAGAGAGAGGAGGGAGGAACCGGCGTCATCAAATGACGCCGGTCTGTTTACATCTGATCGCGCCGTCATTGGACGGCGCGATCACGTGGTAAACCGCCGCTATCAGCGGCGATTTACCGTGATCCGTGATGCGCCGGGTCCTCTGGACCCGGCGGTCACGGATGTTCCCGTGTGCGCGCCTCAGGAGGCGCGCGGGAGCGCGATTCTGACAGGCCGTTAATTAACGGCCAGTTAGAATACAGCAACCGCCCTAGAGCCGTACTTTCGGCATAGGGCGGTTGCAAAGTGGTTAAAGAGACCTTCAGCTCTAGTTTGGGGATGTTTAACAGACCATAATAAGGGTGCTGTCATTTTAAAGAAATATTAAACCCCAAAAGCAAAAATCTACTTTATTGCACGCTACCAATCCTTGGATGAAGTTTCTGCATTATTTTTTGTTTTTCTTCAATTTTCACCTGGTGATCTGGCTAGTAATGCACCTCCTGGATTAGAGTGCTTTCACTCTGGATGAAGGAAAACAGGGGCACCTTTGGACAGCAGCAATGTCAGCTTAAGGGGAGGGGAGTGTAAAGGGACAAATATTGGCCAGTTCAATTGAAACCGGACGACATTTGGTCCGGGTGTACGGCAGCCAGCTTCATGCCCCTGTCGGAACACAATAGCTCAGCTCCTCAGGTACACAATAGCTCCTCAGGTACTAGGCTTTAGATGGGAATAGCATATTTAGATACAGAAATTTAAGCCAGACCGCATTTACAGCAACAGTTTTTTGTTCCTTTTGGGATAAAGTTTTTACATGAATAAAAGCGGATTATCATATGCACCCCTTTCAGTTTTAAATGGTTTGTCTCAACACACAGATATAAATATGCAGGACACCTTGTTTTGTTAGAGAAAAGGGTTTTACGGTGAGTATAAAATCCTATGTTTTACTCACAGTAAAATCCTTTTCTTTGAGTTCATGGACGGACACAGCCTTAATCTTGACAAAGTGGGTATTGGCCTTCCTTTAGGAGTGACTAGGCAGAAAGTGTTAACAACTTCAAAGCCGAACAGCCCCGCCCAGGGGGTGGTCCTACTGGCTATATTCCCTCAGCTTGCACCAAGCAACTCAGTTCGTAACAAGCAGAACAAACTTAAAAAAAAGAGGGGTGGGTGCTGTGTCCGTCCATGAACTCGGAGAAAAGGACTTTAGGGTGAGTATAAAATCCTATTTTTTCTTTGGTTCATGGACAGACACAGCCTTAATCTTGACAAAGTGTGCAGTCCCAAAGCAGTGTCAAAATGAGGGGTGGAAACAGCATAAAATTATAACTTCACCCCAAAACAAAACCAAGCTCCTCTACTGAGGAGTTGTAACTCTAAACAGCCGCCTGCAAAACTTTGTGGCCGAAGAAGCATCCGAAAGATGCACTCACATCAACTTGTAAAGTTTAGTGAAAGTGTGAACGAGCGACTAGGTCGTGGTCTTACACCATAGGAAACAGACGCTTGATGTCAAAAAGCCCAAGAGGCACCTATTGCCCTGGTCGAATGCATCGTGCCAGGGAGGCGCCCGCCCATTTATGGAGTAAGCCTGATCACGATTAGGGGTGAGCTGAACGATCAAAAACGATCATTTTAAAGACCAGTGTTCAAGTTATTGTTGGAAAATGTCTTTGAGAACCCGGGTCTTGCCCCAGGGAACATTGTATCAATGGAAATGTATCAATGGAAAAAACTGTCGTTTTTTCAGGAGCAAGACCCGGGTTCTCAACGACGTTTTCACAGGCAAACTATAGACGCCCAGCAGGTACAATTTTTAACAGAATTTTTCATTTAAGCATTATTAAAATCATTGCTCCAGGAGCAGTGATTTTATTGATGCTTAAATAAAAAAAAAATTCCTTTAAATATTGTACCTGCTGGGTGTCTATACCTGTGATAATGTCTTTAAATAGCACAATCACCTGCCTGCCAGTAAATTAGGAATAGCTGATCTAGCTAAGCTATACAGTGTATAAATATATGTACAACTCCTAGGGATGTATATATATATCCTCTACACACTTTAAAGACTAGCCTGCCTGCTCTATCTAAAAAGACTATGGGCCAGATTCACGAACACTTGCGCTGGAGTATTTGGATATGCGCCGCGTAACTGTGCTGATGCGTCGTCGTTTCTATGTGCCCGTACCCACCAAACTAGATGCGCCCAATAACGGGTCATTTGCGACCGGCGGAACGTTCCGACGCCAGAGTATCGTCAGCGCTTATTTTCGCTGGGCGCATCAAATATGCAAATGAGGGAGATTTCCCAATTCACGAACGGATTAGCACCATACGCTGGCTACATGCGCCGCGCGTATCTGGTCCGTCCGGCGCAAAGTTATTTCTACAAAAGGCTGCTTTATCTTTACTCCAGACGGTCACAGGTCAGCAGGAGAGCAGCTACAGCAGCGTTACCGACGATAGGAGCTTGCTGAACAACAACACTTGCAAGGACAACACCTCTGTGTGCCAACATGCCAGGGGCAATTGTGGTCCTAGAACTACTGATGGGTCCCCTGGAACCAAGAAGGCGGCCACGTGAGAGGATATACCGCACTCGTATGAACCTCTTTGGCATGGGGGATGAGGAGGTGTATCGCCTCTTCAGATTCAGCCCAGATGCAATACTTGAACTAACCACAACCCTGCAGGATGACATCACCAGCAAGACACACCGCTCACAAGCAGTGCAGCCACTGGTGAAGGTCCTGGCAACACTTCATTTCCTTGCAAGTGGATCATTCCAGCGTACAAGTGGAGTGGTGGCTGGGATGTCACAATCCTCCGTGAGCAGATGTGTGCACCAGGTTGTCCCTGCAATCCTCAGACGCATGTCCAACCAGTTCATCAGACCCACCACTGAGGAGCTGCGGCAGAAGGCAATGACAGATTTCTACAACATTGCCAGATTTCCACGCACTGTGGGGGCCATTGATTGCACACATGTGGCCCTACAGCCCCCCAGTGCCACAGAGCATATATACCGCAATCGGAAGCATTGGCATTCCATCAACGTACAGGTGATAGCCGATGCCCAACGCCTCATATGGCACGTCCGTGCCAAACACCCCGGGTCCAGCCATGACAGCTACATATACAATCAGAGCCCCATCCCAGCAGAATTTAACCAGAACATGTATGGGGACAGCTGGCTGGTTGGTGAGTGACAAGGGAGTCAGGCATGACTATCCCCTCCCGTGATGCACAACAGAAATCGCACATGCATGACTAACATTATCCTGTCTTTTCCCTTACAGGTGACTCTGCATATGCACTGGGACCCCATCTAATGACTCCTTTCCGGAACCCCCAAACCAGAGGAGAGAGAAAATACAATGAAGCACACATCAAAACCCGTGCAGTGGTGGAGCAAACATTTGGGCTCCTGAAGTCCCGTTTCCGATGCCTGGATAAGTCTGGGGGGACCCTATTGTATTCCCCTACCTTTGTGTGTCAGATCATCGGTGCATGTTGCATACTACATAACTTTGCTATGAAAAAAGGCCTGCATATTGACATACGTGATGACCTGACCCCCGACCCACACAGTCCCCACCTGCCAGAGGACACCCAGTCTGCTGATGGAAGAGCAGTCAGGAGGGTCCTCGCCGTAGGCATCTTTGGACACTAAACCAAAACATTAATAACACAGACAGTGCACGCGTGTACACCACTGATGTCCCTAGATCACACACACCACATGCACATCGCATTGGATTAGCCCAAGTCCAGCATGTAGGAGTTGGAAGCAGTAACGCCAGCGTCAAGGCCCCAATGATGTCACTGTCCATTCACACACCTTTCACACGTCATTCATTCAGCCGTGGGGTTCACTTCACCACCACGGCCGAGGGTGACACCCCTTACTTTCAGGAGTGCCACCCCCTCACATTCACACACCATTCACACTGTCCCCTGCACTCCTGACCGTGTGCAGTACAAAAATAAATTAATAATATCATATCCTGATAAATAAAATAAACAAAATCTCATAACCTGAGAAAAAGAAAAAAAAACTCATGACCTGAGTATGTCCAAACCAAAAATATAAAACAAGAAAAAAAAAAAAGGCCTCATCGGGGATGCCGGGGGCTTCTTCTGGGGGCCCCTCTCTGGCTCCGCAGCTGCCTGGATGGAGTGGGTGGGGGGGCATCTGGAGGTGGCTGATCCCCAGGTGGGCCACTCCTGACAGGTGTGGCCTGCATGCCCTCCAAGGCCCTGGCTATCCGTCCAAGGTAGGAGTTCGTCTGGGCCTGCATCCGGAGCTGACGGGTGACCTGGTAGTGCTGGGCCCGCCGACTCAGCCTCCCCTGGTCCCGGATGGCAGCACTGTTGGCCTGGACGGCTGCAGTAAGGTGCCGAATATCCCCCTGCACCTCCCCCAAAGTGGTGACCACTGCAGCGCAGTTGCAGCTTACATCCTGCACTGCGTTGCTGAGGTTGGCAACGGAGCCCAGGCTGTCAGACACTTTCTGTAAGTGCCCAACTATGGCCCCCATCTGTTCCGTCTGCCTGGCGTGATCCCTCGCCAACTGGTCCTGGACACCATCAGACACCCCCCTGGTCTTCTGGGTCGCCTTCCTGGGGCCAGAAGATGGTTGTCCTCGGGTGGAAGGAGTCGCCCTTGAGGGGCTTCCAAGGATGGGGGAGGGGACAACAGACGGCCCAGGAGAAGGGGAGGAGACAGACAACACTAAGGTAAAGTCCTGCTCTGCCACAGCAGGATCCTCTACAACCACCTCGGCAGGTGTGGTGTGGCCACTCTCCTCCTCCACAACCTCTTCACCACCCAGTGGCTCGGGCACACGATGGCGTGGGGGGGATGGGGTGGAATGCACGCTGACAGATGATGGCCCAGCTCCGTCATCTGTGGATGACACAAAGCAGACACATGTTGGTGGTCCCACACACTTGGCACATGTACCCTCCCCCCCCCCAAATGCAAAACAACAAATAGGGGATTATAAAACACTTACCTGTCCTTGTGCCTTCCTCCACGGAGTCATAGCCTGCGACCCCCTCCACCTGCTCCCTCTCCAGGCAGCGAGCAACCACCTCCTCCTCTGCGGTTAGGGTGACAGGACATGGGGGACCACCACCTGTGCCCCTCTCATACCTCCTGATGGAGGCCACCTTGTCCCTCACCTTGCGCCGCAGGTCATTAATTTTTTTTTGTATGTCCCCAGCAGTCCGGGTGGAGTACCCCAGGACATTGACCCTGGCAGCAATGGACTCCAGGATGCCCTGCTTCCTCTCCCGGCTGGTCTTTCGGCTTTTTTTGCCATGGAGAAAAGCATTATCCGTCTCCATTGCCGAAATGATGAGCGAGACCTCCTGTGCATTAAAATTCAGGTTCCTCCTCTCTCTGGGGGTAGCGGGAGCAGCCATCACCAAACAAAAGTATCTTCCCTGGGGTGGGGGGAAGCGGAAATACTTTTGCGCCGGAATGGCGTTTCCGCCAGCGCTTTTAAGCGCCCAGCGGAACGCATTGCGCTGACGTTTCCCAGGAAGTGGTGCCGACGGAAGTTGTGAGCATGCGCACAAGGGGGCGAGTGGAGCCGCACTCACTGCGCATGCTCCGTGGATGATGCGCTGAACGTAAGCCTCTGCGCTGGGCTCCGCCCATCATTTACATATGATCACACCCACTTCCACTTGCGTCGGGTTACGCCAGCGCATTATCGTTACTCTGGCGCAAGTTTACGCGCAACTGCTATGTGAATTACAGGACTTGCGCTGAAAGGGTCTTCAGAGTAACGTAAATGAGAAGCGTTACTCCAGAGGAAAGATACTCTCATCTACCTGAATCTGGCCCTATCTCTCTGTCTCTGACTGCTCTCATTAACAACTGCAACACACTACACAAGGCCGCCAACCAGGCTTTGGCCAATTATGGCTCTCCGTTTTTTGCGCGCTGTGATTGGCCAAGCATGCAGGGTCATAGTGCATGTTTGGCCAATCATCAGCACGCAATGCCGCAGTGAATTATGGGCCATTGAGCGTCACTCGAATTTGGCGCGAACGACCCGTTTCGTTCGAAATTCGTCAAACGTACGAACATACGTTCGCATCGAACGCGGAGCTCATCCCTAATCGCGATCTGTCGGGTCCACCTTGAAATGGGACCAGCCACTGAAACAAACAGTGAGTCTGAACTCCGGAACGGAGCAGTAACAGACAAGTGTACTCTCAAAGATCAGACAATGTCCAAGGAATGCTACGTTGTCTCCTTAGAAATCAACGGATGAGGATACAAGGATGGCAGTACAATGTCTTCCTTGAGATGGAAGGTCGAAATTACCTTAGGAAGAAAAGCAGGCTGCGGACGCAGCACCACCTTATCCTTATGGAAGATCAGATAGGGAGCCTTTCATGAAAAGGCTGCCAGTTTAGAACCCGTCTTAACTGACCTAACAGCCACCAAAAGGACCACTTTCTGAGAAAGTGTCAACAAGGGAACTTCCCTAATGTTCTCAAATGGTGGTTTCTGAGGCACCTAGAAGCCATGCCGTTAAAGCCATTGACTGTAACGCAGGATGACCTATGGGACCTTGTGACAGCAGGTCCTCTCGTAGCGATAAACGCCAAGGGGCGTCTGCTATTCAAATCCCCACGGAGGTTGTGGCGGACGGACAAAGTAAGCCACCAGGGGTCGTTGAAAAAAAGACAGCCAGGGCAGATATCTGCCCCCTAATTGTACTTAAAGCTAATTTTTAGTCTGCCCCACGCTGTAAGAACAGCAGGACTCTGGGAACCAAATGGGCACACGGATGTCACCTCATTTCCTCACAAATGGATATTTAGGTCTTCCAAGTGCGATGGTAAATCTTTCTGGGGGACAATTTCTGAGCACTCCTCATGGTAGAGATCACCGAGTCTGACAGGCCCCGGTCTCTTAGCACCTGGCTCTCAATAGCCCTGCCATTAAAGCCAGCGACTGTAAAACAGGATGACGTATGGGACCTTAAGATAGCAGGTCCTTTCCTAGCGGTAGACACCAAGGGACGTCTGCTACTAGACACTCTAGGTCGGCGTACCAAGGACACCAAGGCCAATCCAGAGCAATTAGGATCATTGGAATCCCCTCTGCAAAGCAGATAAGGACGGAGATGACAACAAAACCTGGGGAATGCCCAGGGAAAAACCAAGCCTACTTACCGACCAGCTTGCAGAACAACCAATTAACCTGTCTAACAGTATGCGCTAAAAACAGGGGTTTTGTCCGCACGCAGCTGGTCGGTAAGTAGGCTTGGTTTTTCCCTGGGCATTCCCCAGGTTTTGTTATCTGCTTTTTTTTTTAGCCTTCCAATGCTACTTACTGCTATGGCCAGCTACAGATGGTGCTGCCATGATCTGTGTTATGGCTTTGGTCACCTGCTGGTGGCACTGTTCCTTCCAGTAACAGGGGTGCAGTTCTGGTGGCCACCAGCGGGTGTCTCTAATGGGGTGGACTCCTCACTAATTAAGGTTCACTTAAGGTGAACTGCTACAGGTATATAAGCCCGCCCTTCACTGTGGTTCAGGGCTTCAGTATTTCCCTGTCAGCCTTGTCCCTGCCTAAACAGATACCTGTAGCCAGCTTGTTCCTGATATGCTCCCCACCCTGTCCTGGACTCTGATCTACAAGGATCTGGGATCCAGCCCGTTACCCAGTTGGCAGTTGATCGTAGGAAAAATGTAAAGTTTATCAAGGGGTCACGGCATTAGTACGGTTGAGAACCACTGCTTTAAGGTCTGCAGGAAAAAAATTCCGCCTAGGCAATTTCATGTGGCCCTAGCACTTTTTTCCCCAGACGCTCCAATCCTCCGTTTACTACTGCCACTCGTATACACAGAAGCCTTCTGTGATTGCAAGGACAGTTTTTCTCTCCATTGCTCTCACAGATCTCTGTCTGAACTGCACTCATGGTGTGGACAAGGAAGATGTAGGTGCAGTGTGGTCATAAATGGGGTGGATCACATTGTAGGCTGCACTGCGATCCCCCTCCTTGCACAGAGGGGGTCAATGAAAAAGAGTGGCAGGACGGCCTACGCTAGTGGGAGGTAGTGTCTTCAAAAAGTATTCATACCCCTTTAAATTTTCATAATTTTGTGTAATTTTATCTCAGTATAAATACAGCTGTTCTGTGAAGCGCTCAGAAGTTTGTTAGAGAACCTTGGTGGAGAAACATTATGAAGGCCAAGTAACACACCAGACAGGTCAGGGATAAAGCTGTGGAGAAGTTTAAAGCAGGGTTAGATTCTAAAAGAAAAAAAAAAAAAAAATCCTACAATTTTGAACATCCCACAAAGCCCTGTTCAATCCACCATCCAAAAATGGAAAGAGTATGGCAAAACTGCAAACCTACCAAGATATGGCCATCCGCCTAAACTGACAGGTCGAGCAAGGAGAGCATCAATCAGAGAAGCAGCCAAAAGGCCCATAGTAACTCTGGAGGAGCTGCAGAGATCCACAGCTCAGGTGGGAGAATCTGTCCACAGGACAACTAATAGTTGTGCACTCCAAAAACCTGGCCCCAAGATCCCTTTTGGACTGGAGGCATTTTTTAGGCACTTTAGCGAACAAAAAAAAGCCTCATCTGCAATCCCAGTGTGAAAGCCTGAGTGCTTCCACACTGGGGCACTGCACTGGCAGGACATAAAAAAAAAGTCCTGCAAGCAGCTTCCTTGAGGCGATTTAGGCACGGCATACATACCGCTCCTAATGCGCCCTTCCCATTGAAATAAATGGGCAGTGGTGCTTTAAACCCTTTATTTGGCCACTAGCAGGGGTTAAAAGCACACCGCGAGCTTTAGAGTGAAAGGGCTCTTATGGAAGAGTGGTAAGAAGAAAGCCATAAGAAGTCCAGTTTGCAAGAATCCATGTGAGGGAAACATCAAACACATGGAAGAAGGTGAGCTGGTCAGGGGAGACCAAAATTTTACTTTTTAGCCTAAAATCAAAACGCTATATGTGGTGGAAAATGAACACTGCACATCACCACCATAAAACATGTGGTGGCATCTTTATGTTATAGGGGTGCTTTTCTTCAGCAGGGACAGGGAAGCTGGTCAGAGTTGATAGGAAGATGGATGGAGCAAAATCAGCAGAAAACTTGATTGGGGCAGAGGTTGACCTTCCAGGACAACATAGTTACATAATAGGTGAGGCTGAAAAAAAGACACATGTTCAACCTGTGTGTACGATTAGGTCAGTATTACATTGTATAGCCCTGTATTTTGTGGTCATTCAGGTGCTTATTAAATATTTTTTAAATAATCTATGCTGCCCGCTGATACCACCGCCTGTGGAAGGGAATTCCACATCCTTGCCGCTCTTACAGTAAAGAACCCTCTACCTCTTTTCCGCTAATTTTAAATGAGTGGCCATGTGTCTTGTTAAACTCCCTTTCGCAAAAAAGTTTTCAATTTAAATCATATATCCTCTCAAGCATCTCTTCTCCAGAGAAGAAGTTCAGTGCTCACAACCAACATCCTTCATACATTTTTCTACATTAAACCTCATTTGCCATGTAGTTGTCCACCCCATTAATTTGTTCAGATCTTTTTTGCAAGGTTTCCACATCCTGCAGAGAAGTTATTGCCCTGCTTAGTACCGTCCGCAAATGCAGATTGAAATATTTACCCCATCCTCCAGCAACCTTAAACCTAAACATACAGCCAGAGCTACATTGGAACAGTTTAGATTAGGGGTAATACATTAAAATTCATGGTAGGACAGATTGGTAAAAAAATTCTTCCAGCAGAGGTCCAAATTACATTTTTTGCAATAACTCTTTGCATCACAGCCCAGGTGTGAAGGTACAAAAGATCATTCATATGAATGGGCTGCTGCGCCTGCATTTTCTGTATTGAAAAATTCCTAGCGCCTTTTTAAAAATGCAGCTGCATGATAACTGCATGATGCGTTTGTACAATGCTATTTCCATGTGTGGGAAACTGCACCTTGTATGTATGTGCATTTAATGCCGCGTACACACGATCACTTTTTGTGATGTAAAAAAACGTTGTTTTATCTCACGAAACAAAACAACGTTTTTCAAAGTTCATTTTAAAAACGACGTTGCCTACACACCATCGTTTTCTGAAAATGCTCTTGCAAAGAGCAGTTACGCACACCACGTTCAACAGCACTCTGTTCCATTGAAGCTCCCGTCTCATAACTTGCTTCTGAGCATGCGCGGGTTTAAAAACGTCATCTTGCCCACACGATCATTTTTTATGACACAAAAAACAACATTTTGAAAAACGACATAATTTAAGCATGTTTGAATTTTCAGAAGACATAAAACAACGTTTTGGCCACACACGATCATTTTAAATGTTTTTTAAAAACGTTGTTTTATTTCATCACAAAAAAATGACCGTGTGTACGCGGCATAAGAGTTAATGGTACGCCTACACATTTACTGCGCAGCTGCTTGTTCCCCTTCACATCCTCCCCCCCCCCACAGCACTGCCCCTTTCACTCCCCCCCACAGTAGTCCACTTCACATATCACTGCCCCTTTCTCATCAGCCCCCAAAGCACCGTCTGCCTTTACATACCCCCCCCCAACATATCACCTCCAAAGCACTGCCCCTTTCACAACAACAGCACAGTCCCTTGTTAAATCGCCTATGCACCCCCCCCCACACAGAGCACTGCCCCCTTAACATATCACCTCCTCACTTTGCCCCTTTAACACCCCCCCCCTCACACACAGTCCCTTTCACATCCCCCCACAGTATTGCTCCCCTTTACATGACCCCCGCCCCATATCTTAAGTTCACAGCCACTTCCTTTTCTCCCTTCACAAGGGGGAGAGCAGGAGGCGGGACAATCCTGAACTGAAGGCAGAAACAGCAGCACTGGATGTGGCGTGGCAGCTGCCAACATTTAATATTAGCAAACTGGTAATTGGTTGCTAGGACCGCCCCCTAGCAGCCAATCAGCTGCCGCTCTCCATGCAGTGCTGGTCCTGCCCCCAGTCCAGAATTGTCCTGCTGCCCGCTCTCTGCCAATGACATCGGCGGAGGCTGGGGACAAAAGCGATAGCTCAAAATGGTGCGATCGCTGCAGCCCAAAATAAGCAGTAGCCGGGGCCAGACATGGATCAGGGTATACCATTTAGTGATGTAAGGTTTAGATCAAAGCATATTCTTGTTAGAATGGCACAGTCAAACTCCAAACCTAAATCCAATTAAGAATCTGTGGCATGACTTGAAAATTGCTGTTCAGATGCTCTCCTATCCAATCTGACAGAGCTTGAGCCATTTTGCAAAGAAGAATGCGCAAAAATATCACTCTAGATGTGCAAAGCTGGTATACACCCCCCAAAAAAGACTTGCAATTGCAGGGAAAGGTGGTTCGACAAAGTATTGACTCAGGGGGCCTTAATACAAATGCACGCCACACTTTTCAGTTATGTTGGTCCATCACAATACATTTTTACATGTTTTTGGTTGCAACATGACAAAATGTGGACAATTTCAAGGGGTATCAATACCAGTATTTTTTTTGAAAAGGCATGGTGCGTGGAAGATTTTTTTTGGGGGGGGGGGGATATGTGGGCTGCGGAGGGAGGCGTGTGCAGAGGTGGGGGATGGGAGAGAGGGGTGGAATGAGATTTGGACAGCCTGTGAAAGAGCTGAACCAGTCTGCATTGTGCATAGGGCACCACTGAAACTGCACTCTGAACATAGGGTATCCCTGAACACTACACTATAGCTAGTCCTGTCCCTGAACTCCATACATAACACTCCCACTGTTCTTGAAATTTGGCCACACCCACAGTTCAATGTGGTTCAGCAGTGGATTAGTTCCTGTACCTATTCTAAGGGTGGGTTGGAGGGGGGGGGGGCCTGTATACATATAGTCTTACAGATACAGCCAGCCTTTTGGAGGACAACCATAATGCTGATGCAATCCACAATGAAACGCAGTTCAACACCCCTGCTTTAAAGGGGTTGTAAAGGTAAAAAAAAAAAAAAAAATCCCTAAATAGCTTCCTTTACCTTAGTGCAGCCCTCCTTCACTTACCTCATCCTTTGATTTTGCTTTTAAATGTCCTCATTTCTTCTGAGAAATCCTCACTTCCTTCTGCTCGCCCCCTCCCCCCTCAAGAGGCTTTCTCCACACCAGTGAGAAAGCCACACATTACGGTGTGTAGTTACAGACAGAACAGAAAGTGAGGATTTCTCATAAGAAATTAGGACATTTAAAAGCAAAATCGAAGGATGAGGTAAGTAAAGGAGGACTGCACCAGGGTAAAGGAAGCTATTTAGGGAATTTTGTTTTACCTTTACAACCCCTTTAAGGTAATTTTTGGGTCTCAGGGGGCCCCCTTAAATACATAATATTCATGAATGTGAAATATGTTGAACATAAGACAACTTGGACAAAGAAAAAAAATAAACACACCCCTGCTGACAGCAAAATTTTCTTCAGTAATAATCGTGAAATTAAACAGAAAACCAAGAATTGTGGCATTCCCTAACATTAATGGTCAGCTGCCTCCTTGCATAACTGGTCAATGTAGGTGGAAGATCAATTTGCCAATGTAAAGATTTCCTAGTAAAACTAGTTTAGAAAGGTTGCTCCAATAGATATAACCATAGAGTTTGTGGACATATACATACACAATAGTAATAGCCCTTTATTCATTTTTGTACAACTCTCTAGGCTTTCAGATCAGCCTGAAATGCAAGGACTCCCAATAGAATTATACTGTGCACAAATTAGCCTTTCCTTATACAAGTATGAGTATTTTTTTCTTCAACTTGACATTCATTTTATATTTGCATTTTTCAGGCCGGTGTCCCAAGATTTTAGTGATATTGCCTGTTCCATTATTTAGTTTGACAGCGAAAATGTATTGTAAATCATATTCTGTCAATATAACCACCTTAAAGTGGAACTGAGCAAACTGCCCCTTCAGTAGTGGGAAGAGCAAGTTTAGCAGAAATGATCTACATGCCAAAGTTGTTACATGCTTTATATTATATTACTCCCCGATTTGGTAAATAGTCATCGTGGGATCCAAATTACTTTCCCTCTCCAGGGATCTTATCTGGAAGCAACCAAGAAATCTTACAACTACCAAAGGACAGGGCGGTCTGGTGATCCCAAACGCCAGATTTTACATCATTGTGGCCAAACTTCAATATGGGGGGTTGGAGCACAACCTAATTACGATTGCTTACTTCCTGTCTCCCACAATACCCTCTTATATCCCCTTCTAGAAGCTAAGCAACTTCCCCACTTTTTCTTATTCATAACATTTGGATGGCTACCCAGGCAATTACTAAGCACACTAGGTTCATTCAGCCCTGGTTCACACTAGATGCAGAGATGCGAATTTGCTGTAGATTCTTCACATCAAAATCACAACATGTTCATGCGAACAGATTACTGAGTGCGATTTGTAGAATCGGATCGCATGATGTGAACGCCCATGCCATCCGATTCTGGTGCAGACAAGAATGGCTCTTGCATGAGTTTGGCGTGAATGCAATGCAATTTGAGCCATACAAATCCATGGCTCAAATTGCATCACCAGAAACCATGTAATTCACACAAGAATGTGCTGCGATACCTGGGTTAAATTCATGCAGTGTCCAGCACTGCATCAGCGTGAACCTGGGCTCAATATTCCCCCGCTATGGAACAACCCAGCCTTTTCTGAATTAGACTAGTAAGTGGGGCTTGATATTAGAAGACAAGATGCCACCCTCTTGTTCTTTTCCCTCATCCAATCTTAGCTCTGCTGTACATAAGGAATGCCAAAAAATATACACTTGCAGATGTATTAATGAAAACAAATCTGCATTATATCTTTTTGTCATAGGTGTGCGTAGCCTATTGCATTAGGGTGTGCATCCCAAAGCTTATCCACACACTATTGATCACGCACGATATTCACTCAGAAAGAGAAGGGGCCAGTAAATTACACGTTGACTGGCCCCTTCCCCCCACTTATCCTAAAACATCCCCGCAGCAATAGTTGGCAGGACAGTGGTGGTAAATTGTGCTGCACAGGGTGATTAGGGTGTGCCTGGGCACATCTGGCACACACCTATGCTTAAAAAAAAAAAAGCAATAGCGATGAGGAATCAAGGGATCCAGTGGAGCAAAGATCCAAATGTATTTTTCCACAGTGGTTTTATTATAAAAAAATGGCACAGTATAATGTATAAGACCACACAAAATAAGATGTGGGGGCAACAAAGGATGATTAGCCGCCATACAGCTATCAAATGGCAAAAGAAAGCACTGCAGTTACAAATTAAGTTACAAGTTATAAATTTAATACAAAAAATAAGAGAATAGCCAACATGGTCATACAACCAACATACAGTCTCTACTCCGCATTAGAGAGTCTGAAAATCAGACATGAAAGGTGGAGCACCAATCAAAAACAAGTGAACAAAATTATTAAAACTGCAATAGGGTAAAAAGTATTGCTTTCATAATCTTGTAATGAGTGGGAAACATCAGATCCACTTGTAATACGTTCATTTAGTTTAGCCTTCAAAAAATTGCATACTTTATAGCAGCATTGTTTTCACAGAATCAACTGTAGGCAAGTTGGGGATGCAAAAGGGACAAAAAAAAAAAAAAACACTAAACGGCAGTTCGTAATGTGCCAATTATCTTTCATTACTTTTTAAATAAAGTGTTTATGGTTTTATGCACAGCTTTTATGCACAGCTCACTGAATATGGAGAGAAGAAACTTATTTTAAGAAAATATACAGAAACATTTACACAGGTATGTATAATTTTCCCTCTGAAAAGGATCCCTCCAATTAATCAATGTGCACTGTCTCGGCCATATTAAGCTTAATCCAGTTAATACAGTACGTGCACGAACATAGGATTAAAGCCAAAAAACTTGCTAATTTTAACTCTTTAAATTAAAATGCTTTAACAGAAATGTTGCTACTTTGTAAACACACAAGAGACCAGGAAAAAAAAGCAAATATTCCATGTGCACATAACGAATGCAGTGAAATCATCTTCGGTATCTGCCTCGGTCTCCCCGATCTCTGTCACGCATTCTCTCTCTGTCTCTGTCTCTATCTCTATCGCGTTCACGTCCTCTGTCTCTCCTGGTGTCCCGGGGCCTTTCTCGTTCACGTTCTCGCTCCCGCTCTCTAGGGCGGCTTCTTCGACCACTGACAACAGCCTGTGTACGTCTCAGAAAATCATCCACCCTCATGTCATAGTCATGCTGATAAGGATTAAACAATGGAAAAATTCATTTTCACAATACAGTGGTACAAGATACAACAGAGAACATCAGGAAAAGTGGTTAGATCTCAGTGATGCAGCAACAAATCGTGTGACCATTTCAGCAGGCTCTAATATGAACGCTGCAGAAATGAAAAGTAAATGTCAGACTGATATTTAGAGAATACAACCCTTTGAAATAGTTAAATTACAGCAGTGCTTTATATCCACATACTATAACTATCCACAGACTATACAGGTTATATTGAAAGTCCTTGCCATACTTAGAATACAAACATGTATGGTACTAGCATATACTGTATAGAGAATTGCAAAACTTGTTTAAAAACTTGACGCGAGATCATAAAAACATTTACATTTACACTTTTAGCTTACAGTAAGTCTAAACTGGCGTTTGAGGAAGGCTTTTTATATTAGCCAATAGGTCACACTTGCCTCCCTGTGGAGACGACTACTCTGGAAGGAAAGGTCTTCTTAAAGAAACCTGTAGCAATTAAACATTACAGCTGCGAGGTACTGGAGTACTGAAGCCATAGACAGCCAAGCAACTAATATTCTTCCATGGAGGCCAGCAGTAGCAGATCCAATATCTATATCAGTTTCATGTGAAGAATAGATTGGGAGGAGGGCAGCATAAAGTCTCCCTACACAATAGGTGGTTAACATCTGTTAACTGAAAATCAAAAAATATATTTAACCTTAACACTGATAACTTACAACTCGTTTGTCCCGATATCGAGTGTCATGTTGACCTGGATGGTGACCTGAAAACTGTGGATGGGCTTGAGGAGGAGGAGCATGGTGCTGATAATATGGATGGTGAGGCGGCTGTTCCATGGCAGGGTATGGTGGCTGAGGAAGGAAAATAAATAAATAAATCAGGTCAAGTAAAAAAACAAAAAACAAACAATAAAAAGCTCACACACTGGGTATAAAACTTACAGGAAAAAAAAACACTGGCAACATCTCAAACCTCAAGACGGCCGTACATGGACTGAAATTTGGCAGGTACAGCAGCGATCTACTGATCAACTGCTGTACAACCAGCCTGTTGGATTTTTCCTGCTCAACTAGTACCTACAGGCTATATATATATATAGCTGGCCGCACTGATCAGTGTATTCTGATGGCATGAAGCCTCCCCACTAAAAGAATACAACTGGTGAAGAATCCCCATCCACTGTGTAGAGGGGGGGGGGGGGGGGCTTATTTTTTTTTGCCTCGACCAGACAAAAAATAAATAAAAAAATACTAATCTATGGGCGGCATTATACACTAAAAAAATGTTTAAGCCAAAAGAAATAAGACAACTGTAGCTTCTAAGCTCAAGTGATGTTTACAAAGACCACATTATAAAGCAAATATCAAGTTATATACTGTATATGGAATGAACACAAGCAGATGTTTAATCAACCTTGTTCCATTGAAAGCACTCCCATTAAAGTACTAAACAGGAGGACCAATAGTACAAGAAAACCTAGCCAAACAAATGAGATCAGGCACATAATACACTATACAGCACAAGGTGTAACTAAAATAATCAACTTTAAATTGTATTGAGGATATCGATCCACAGTTATTCTGCAGGGCTTGTGATTGTTATGTGTACCAATTACTTAAAAGTGTCAATGATTCAAATAGCAAGAACTGTACAAACCATTCCTTGCCATGGAGCAGGTGGTCCCATGTTATGAAATTCTCTCACGTAATCGTTGTAGGACTGTAAAAAGTGAAACATGTTGCAAAGAAATTAAAAATCACATTACTGAAAAGTATGAAGACTTGTACAAAAAAAAAATCTGAATAATCCTGTTGACAAAATGTAACCCCCAACTCTAGAAGCAAGGGGGAAGAAACCACCACACTGCAAGATGTAAATGCTTGTTCGGTCTAGACATGAACAATTAAGGTGTAATGCAAACCTTATTCCTCTAGCAGGCACCCTTTATCTGTGCAACAGGTCCGTCACAGCATTCTCTCGAAGGCACGCGCATGAGCTCACATGACTCACTCATTACAATCGCATGACAAAAGTATCACGATTACCTCCTCACATTCAATGCAAGACTAATAGTCCTGCATCGCACAGATTGATGCTGAGGGATCACCAAAAATCTGAGTGTCAGTGCTGCTCATTCCAAACAAATGAATGGGATGGGGGAGTCCCCAAAAGGCACACATGAAAAACCGAGAGGCAAAATCCACTCCATTCTGCTAGTCTTTGTTCCACAGGCTGGTATAACATTCTAAGGGGGTCTTAAGGAACAGGGTTCCACCAGACAGGTGTACCACACCCTGGACCTGTAAAACACTGTAGCCACCTCACACGTACACGAGTGCCTAGATGAGCACCTTCAAAGTCTTCTTAACAAGCTGACCCCACTGCTCTTCAGCAGTCCCGGGTATAGATTTTTTTGGCAATGTAAAGGATCAGCCGATGTAGAAAAGCAGCAAAATTAGCACCCTGAGGCTGCAGCAACCGAAGAAATTTGCTAGATAAAAGAATCTTCATAACATTTTTTAGAAAAAAAAAAAAAAAAAAACTTTCTTCACTCAGGAGGCAAGACAACATCCATTCTAAACACAGCTTTGATTTGCCATACATTTTCCTGAAGGAAACATAAGCCAGTGTACCCGAATACTTCATCCGGTGACCCTTAATGTACGAAGAAAAACATTTAGCAGTTTCTAAAAGGATCAGACTCAGCAGTGGCTGAAGGGATTTCAAAAATACTGCCGACCACAGGATAATCAGCCATTGGCAGAAACTCTCAAATTAAATGACCTTTTTTTAAATCGCTAGTAAATCCTCCTGAAATAATTACACTGGCTGAATAGCCCACCACCTTTCTTCTTGAGATTCCTAAGGGAATAGATCTGCCTCTACCATACCATGTCTACAGCAGCTATTCAGCTAGCTACACACAAAGATTATTAGAACTCCTGTATTCGCGCAAAGCAATAAAATACCATGCTTATAAATTTTGCATTTAAAGCCATAAGGCCCTGTTCGCACTAGTGTGATGACAGACATTGCATGTGATTCGCACCGCTGTTCAGATCACATGCGATGTCTGTGCGATGCGATTTCAGCCAAACTGTATGGGTGAAATCGCATCACATTCACACCAAAATGGTGCAGGGCCCTTTTTTTGGTCCGCACTGGAATCCGATCGCATGGGTGTTCACACTTATGCGATCTGAGTCCTGCACTATTCACAGTTCACGCTGCGATCTGTTGACCCATCTGGGGGTGTCGTTAGCGTTACATTGACACCTGCAGCGGTTCGCAGATCTCAGGGCGAACCATGGTGCGATTCAGGGGCACCCTGGATTCCCAGGGTTCTCGCAATGCACTCGTGTGAACCAACACAAAGTGATTTCCATAACCCCACATTTTTTTTTATCCGACAACCAATTGGATAGGGCCCAAAAAAGCACAAAGTGACAAACAAAAAAGACAAAATATAACAACTTACTCCATTTAAAAATACATCCCTGCGAACTCCTGTAAATCTTCTGTGAAGAAAAGAAAAAAGAAAATAAATAAACCAGGTTTTTTTTTTTGACTGCTATTAAAAAACGAGCATACGAAAGCAAAGCGAAGCCTACCTGTCTACTTCTGGGAAACGGGGATCCTTAACAAACCCTGTTTAGAAAAAAATCATAACATTAGCAGTGATAGTTTAAAACGACATGGATGAAATAATGGTATGCACTAAGTACTATCTCTCTCTCCCGATTCTGCACTGTAGGAAGTATACAAGAATGTGTAGACGTAGCAATGCAACGTAGCCTATGTATTTAAAAGGGTGCAGGAACTAATCCCTGCACTGGAATCGGATCGCATGGGTGTTAACACCTATGCGATATGATTCCAGTCCAAATCCACAGTTCGCACTGCAATCTGTGAAGCGATCTGGGGGTGTCATTAACACTGTATTGACACCCGCAGCGGTTCGCAGAGGACAGTGTGAACTAACAACAGGAGAGATGCGACGAGAAAACTGGCGCTGGTTTTGCAATGTTCCTGCATTGCTATAGTGTGAACCCAGGCTTAAAAAGTGGTATTAAACCCCAAATGTTATATATTTAAGCTTACAAATCATTAGATGTAGTGGCTGCATTAGTTGTCTTCTTAAGGATTTTCTCCTTCAGTGTTCAGCTAGTGATCTGGTCAATAACACACCTGTATTAGAATGCCCCCACTCTAGATGAAGAAACAGGGGGCACTTTTGGACAGCAATATTGTCAATCTGCTACATGTACTAGTAGACAAATACACAAAAAAACAAACAGCAGCTCACACTTCATAAGCAGCTACAGCAAACAATGTTTTCCTTTTGAGATAAAAGGTTTTAAATAATATAAAAAAAAGATGATCATTGTAAACAGTCATGTCAGTGGTAAATGGTTTGTATCATCTCTGTAAACTGATAGATTTGGAAGAAAGCTTGTTCTTTTGAAAAACAAGACTTTGGGCTCTTTCACACGGGATGGATCAGTGATGACCTGCCCTGTGAACCTCTGCTTGCTCAGCTGGGGTTGGCTCCACTGATCCCCGCTGAGCTGGCGGATGACAGGGCACACTGTGCAGGGACCGCCCTGTCAGAACTCCGCTCTCCCCTATGGGGGGGGGGGGGGGGGGGTCGGATGAACACGGACGAAATCAGGGGTCATCCTCCGACATCCGCAATCTCATAGGGATCAATGTATCTGCCTTTTTCATTCGTAAATAGGTGGATGAAAAAGCGGAAATACGGTCCGCCTGTGTGAAAAAGCCCTTAAAAAAACGAATGCAGCCATCGCATCCAAGAATTGATAAGCTGCAATAAAAATGTTTGCTTTGGGGTTTAATGCTGCTTTTTTTATTATATAAATAGCAGTTCCACGCACAAGCAAATCAGACACTGCCCCATAACTCAATGCAAATGCATAATACCCAGTACACTGAATTAGATCTACAGAAAGAAAAAAGTGTGGAAGTATTTGAATGCTCACAGAAACTTATTAGTGGAAGGAATTTGATGTATAAAACCAAAAACTTTTTGGGGATAATACAGAAGGGTAAAATCCTTTCCAAGCTTTTTTTCCATACCATCTGTGAATCATTGAGGAAATTACCTTTCACTTCCTTTCTCTGAGATAAAACAAGAAGTTAAATCTCCCAAAGACAGTTGTCCCCAGAACAGTAATCTCCAATAAAAGATGCTACGTCAACTCTTGTTCTGGGGACAACTCATTTTTGGATCTCCCCTTCCTTTATTTGTGACAATGGTCTGCGGGACAAAAAAGTAGGTACATCATCACAACTGGGACATAAAAAAATTGACAGAGGGTCCAATTGCTCTCCTACAGCACCACCCCCCCACCCCGGAAGGAACAGTTCAATCTTGTAAACAGTGTGGTGCTTCAGAGCAAGGTCAGATCTAGTAGTTGACCCTAAATTTCTTGAAGCAGAACTTTACACATAAATAAAATGTTCTTTAGCTAGGTACATTCCACATGCTACCAAAATGAGTTTGTGCTGTAATATGCCTCCAGCATTTCTTCTGTTTTGGAGGCTGCCTTTTGTTGTAGCCCAGTCACTTCCTCACTGAGAGCTCCCCCCCCCCCCCCCCCCTCTCCTTAATCTCAAAAACTTTATGTTACTTTCTCCAATTGATGCGTCCATTTCTAGCCTTGATTTTATGTCTTGGCTCAGCTGAAGGGGAAGGCTGCAATACCCGACAGTGCTCAGGTTCACAGATGCCGATACCAAATGTAGAAAGGCGAGAATACTAGGGAGTTAAGACAATATCTCTCTGGCAGCAGAACGTGCCCTGTCACTTCTGATTTTCGTTTCTTCCTACCCAATTGGCGTTACGTCACACAGTGTGTCATTCCTGGGGCTTCCTTTACCTTAGCAGTAAATCTTGAGGATTAAGCTAAATCGGTCTTTGGTGACTCACTGAATTTTAGGCATAGTGCCTAAAATACAGGACAACCGAAGCTGTCCGGTGCTTAATGAGACTTTGTGCATTACTGGATTTTAAACGATATAGGCACGCATTTCTATTGTTTTACATACAGTAGCTATACCTGCAAAAGTTCAATTTTAAAGTAAAGAAAAACAGATAAATGCACAATGGGAAAGAGGAGATCGGATGTAAATCTTTTATTATATATTTTCACGCGACAACACTGAAGAAATTACACTTTGCTATAAAGTAAACCCTAAAGTATCGAGTGTCAAGATTTTGTGTGGCCACTATTCTTTTCCAGCACTGCCTTAACCCTCTTGGGCATGACGTTCACCAGAGCATCACAGGTTGCTACTGAAGTCCTCTTCCACTCCATGACGGCATCACAGAGCTGATGGATGTTAGAGACCTTGCGCTCCTCCACCTGCTATGAGGATGGGATGTCCCACATATGCTCAAATGGGTTTAGAGCTGGAGACATGCTTGGCCAATCCGTCACCCTTTACCCTCAGCTTTGTACTTCTCTCCTGGTTGCCGCCACACAGGCTTGACACCATCTGAACCACAATGTATCTTGGTCTCATCAGACCACAGGACATGATTTCAGTAATCATGTTCTTAGTCTGCTTGCCTTCAGCAAACTGTTTGAGGGCTTTCTTGTGCATCATTTTTAGAAGAGGCTTCCTTCTCGGATGACAGCCATGCAGACCAAGTTTGATGCAGTGTGCGGCTTATGGTCTGAGAACAGTCAGGCCTCCCCCTCCAACCTCACCAGCAATGCTGGCAGTGTGCGTGTCTATTTCCCAAAGACAACCCCTGGGTGCCAAGCACGTGCACCCAACTTCTTTGGTTGACCATGGAGGGGCCTGTTCTGAGTGAGTCTTGTTAAACGCTGTATGGTCTTGGCAACCGTGCCTCAGCTCAGATTCAGGGTCTTGGCAATCTTATTATAGCCCAGGCAATCTTTATATAGCGCAACAATTCTTTTTTTTCAGATCCTCAAAGTTCTTTGCCATGAGGTGCCATGTTGAAATTCCATTGACCAGTGCGAGAGCTATAACATTAATTTAACATGCCTGCTCTCCATTCACACCCGAGACCTTGTAACACTAATGAGTCACATGATAGCAGGGAGGAAAAATGGCCAATTGGGTCAAATTTGGACATTTTCACTTAGGGGTGTACTCACTTTTGTTGCCAGCAGTTTAGACCCTGGGGAGCTATTAATATGTTTTAGGAACCATTTAATGCGATTAATTTTAGCTTGCAAAAAATAAAAAATGTATGCCCGCTTTAATAGCTGCACACTCACAACTTTGCTACAATGTAAAGTGTAATTTATTCAGCGTTGTCACATAAAAAGAAATATATTATTTACAAAAATGTGAGGTGTACTCACTTTTGTGAGATACTGTATCTGTAGTATTTACTTGTCTCTCTCCTAAGCTGTAATTTCTCTCTGGTGCTTCATTCCTCAGTTATCAACATGAGTCACTTCTGAAAAGTTTCCCCAACACATGCAATAAAATTTTGTGTTGGGGAGGAGAGCTCAGCACACGGCTTATATTCAGAACAGGGTTCGTCTGCTGTGTGTGCTCTCGCACAACATCTCAGACCTCTAACTGCAGCTCCCCGCCCCCTCTGATACTGACAAATACAGAAGGGTATTATCTAAAATCAGTGCTTTTAAACTGATGTACAAAAGCGAAGATTGCAGATAAACAATTAAAAAAAACATATGTTGGAGGATTTGATTCATCTTGGTGTATCTTCTGAGGCTATTCAATCTACTGCATATATGAGGGTTTTTTTTATTTTTATTTTATAGGTGCACAAAGTTAAATTGTAAACAGAAAAGGCACAGCGTGCCCTGGCACTCAAATTACATATAGACTCGTTGGAACCGCAAGTAATTGGAGTAAGCAATCAATTTTGTTTGATCGGATGCAGATCAGAAGGCAGAAAAAGTATTGTGCTTTATGAAAATGCCTTCAACACCAGCAATAATCGTTTGGCTTGTATGATGAGCCCAGTTTAATCCACTGGCTGCCCACTAAAAACTGGAAAATAAATAAACAGCGGGGAGAGGCTGTAGAAATGCCGCATTCACAATGCTTTGCGGTGCGGCAAATTTAACACAGCTTACCGAGTTCACAGGCAGTACCAACTGTCAAACACAGCTGTGCAAGTTATTTGGGGGGTGCATTAGCCCCATTATACATTACCTTTAAAAAAAAAATTAAAACAATCCACATGGACTGCTTTCCAGACTAATAGGAACTAAAAGGAACCTAGCCTAAGAGGGCATAAAATCCTTCTAGCCTATATAGCCAAGGAAGTCAACATCTTAGCCTCTGATCTGCAGTTACATGTGATCAGTTATGACACCAGAGATTTGATGGCTTCACAGCACAAGCAAATTCGTTTTTTACGACATTGCCTTGATTGTAATGGTTTTGGGAAACTGTTAAAATCAGACAGGTTTAGTTAAACTTGAGAAAAACAAAAACAAAAAAATCATTCAGATTGGGAGATGTTTTTTTTTAAATTACCATTTGCATTTCACCCAGTCCCTTTGTCTCCATTCTCACCTAGACAAGAAAGGTAGAGAGAAAGGAGTCACCGCTCCAGGTGGGATCACTATATGGTTACAGGTGGTGCAGGATACCGAGAGTGCTGGCGGTGCACTAAGCAAAATGAGGGCAAAGAAAATGGACAGCCGCACTCCAAAACCTGATGGGTGGTCATAGAAAGTAGCTTTCTTTGGAGGCACTTGCAGGAGAGGAGGAGCCAGGAACACCAACCGGGGACCCGATGAGAGCAGGCAAATATAGCCAGAATAGTTTTTTGGTTTAAATAGAGCATTTCAAATCACTTAATTAGGCACAACACAAAACGTATCTCATCATGACAGAAACCTGGACACTGCCACATGGAAAGCATGCATATCCGTAGCCAATTCAGGTCCACCATTTGTTCTATTGCCATCTTTGCACACAAGATTAGGCCTTACCTTGTAGAACTAGGGTGCTGAGTTAGAGCTCCATTACTGGAATATCTGTACTACACCTATCAGCCCAAGTGATGGGTGTGTTTATATGAAATCTTATAATACTAACCTTCATTATCGAATCCCTATATTAAAAAAAAAAAAAAAAAGTTCTAGTAGCAAAACATATTAACCTGGTCTCTGGTGAAACTCTTGTGGATAGTCAATTCTTGGTTTCTTTCGGTTGTTATGAATATCATATTCTTCTGGTCGACGCCTATACAAATTAAATGTTAGAATTAAACAGAAAATTTGTTGACATTTGTGTATGTACATACCTGAACAAAGCCAGTCTGTAGTACCATCACCATAAAGCCAAACACAAACAGGCCTGATGTTGTAGGTTCAAAGTGGGGCTATTAGAGATAGCTTCACCTACCCAAAACCACACATGCTCATAAACATTGTACTTCAGTACAATACATCCTTACAATAACTGCTTCCATAACATCTCCATGTATAATGTAAACACCAGCTGCCTCTACGCACATCATTAGCAATGTAGGTATTAAATGCACTCAGGCAACAAGGTAAAGCCAACTGTATGGAGCTAAAGAGCAGCCAATGCTCTATAAAAATGTCACTGACACCAATACAAACTTCTTAAAGGAGAGTGGATTGTCAGATCACCCCATGGCCCTGCAGCATTGTCCCCTTGAAGTGTATCCAAAAGCAGTTTTTTGTTTTGTAATGCAGTAAGGAAGGGTTAGAACTCCTCTGTTAGACTGCATTCATACCTGAGCATATCGTTTTTAGGCAGAAAGTCGGGTGATTTTACCACGATTTTGTACAGGTCAGAGGATCACCAATGTAAAAAGCAGAAAACTGCCTGTAATCTACCTAAAAAGAAAGTTCATGTACTTTGAGCTTCAGGCGACAGAACGCTCAGATGTGAACCGGGGCCATTTAAATGAATGGGATTTTGCTTGTTGGGCATTTTGAAACTTTTGAGATGAGCGTTTTACAAGCTGAAAACGCTCAGGTGTGAATGCAGCCTCAATAATAAAAATCTGTTCATTTCCCAATTAAGGAAAATTACTCCATTTGTCCAAATGCCTAAATGCAAAAAAAAAAAAGAAAAAAAAGAAATCGCCACATTTGAGTAGTCACCAGAATAGTAAGCAGCAGTCTTCCACTCAGGAGAGTTTTTCGCGTGACAAATTGAATTTCTTACTTTGGCCCCATACACTTCATTAGATTTTCTGCAGATTTTTGTCTTCAGATTTACCAAAACCATATAATATGAGGTCAAACCTTAAGAGTTTTAATTTGTATGCAATCAGACAGGCCCTTGCACTATATGGTTTTGGTATATCTGAAGACAAAAAAACAGCAGAAATTCTAATAGTGTGTATATGGTCTGTTAAGCATTGAGACAAAAAGAAACCCCAATGAGATACAGGCAGTAAAAGAGAAAATAAATACATTGGAGAGGTTTTAAACTATTACCTACTCTACACAAAACAAAGTTTGGGCTTTAGACATACTTTAGGGGATACATGTGCATATACACCCAACGTTTTAAACAAATTAGGCACTGGTCTCAGTTACATACAATAAAATATGGTGACATCCGTCTTAGGAGAGCATATTCTGTTGAAAGCAGCTGAACATGCAGTACATTCAGTGCATATCCATGTCAAAAGCTTGAAATCAAACCTGACCATATCTAAAATTGTACTTAATTTTTTGACACTTCATTCAAGGTTATATGTACTTGTTTAATGAAGCAAACCCTACACAAACACAGAACTACGTGCCCTAGGTTCTACAACTATTTGCAGATCATAAATGCATCAAATGCCCATTTCTAATGCCATCCTTATATTCTCTTCCTGCAAGTTATAATTCTGCAAGCCCATTTACTGTTCCTGAACAATCAAAATACCAGTGGCATGGGTTTGCATAATAAATTATCAGCATTGGAAGTTAAATCACTAAGAGCCATTGGTTTTACACTTCTAAAACTCTTACTTTTAGCCGTTACTAAAGCCCAACAGTTTCTAATTGGAACTGTTACAGCATAAAATTCTACATTTTTTTAAATGCCAATTAACAGCAATCAGTATCCTATAACCTGCTCAAACATGAGCATAATTAAAGTCCTTTCTACATATTTAATACCTTGTGTTAATCAACCCCCATTAAAATGCCCGGAGATGTTATTTTCTGAACAAGAATCATATCAGTTGCACATACAGCAAAAACCAACCAAATGATCAAAAAAATAAAAGCTGGTGTAAAGAGGGAACATACCGCTTTCTTGTAGAGTGCATTTATGACCGGTATAACATATAGCAACAGTTCATACAGTAGTCCACTAACGATTTTAAGGTGTAACCCGCACATATACAAGGTGGACATGAGAAGGTGTAGTGCTGTTACAATACATTTTGCAGTCCATTGCAAAACTGGCGTAAAATAGGTCACTTGTTAAGGATCATTAGTGTAAAGGAAACCTCAACTTCGTTGAGTTCAGTCCATATAAAAAAAATTTGAAAAAAAAAAAAATTTGAAAAAAAAAAAATTAAAATGGAAAAGAACTGAAATAGGGGGCTCTGTCAGGTTTCCGCCTACCTAATTGTGTCCTTTAAGTTGAATTGAATTGGGACACTGGAGCTGGCTCTCTATCTGACACAAATACCCACAGGTGCACCCCTTCAAACCAACATATCCAGTCCTTAGAAGAAACCTGTCAGCATTACTTAATGCAATTAGCCTATAACAAGGGAAAGGTGGTTGGCTGAAGGGCTTTTAAGCATCAGTTCTTTGAAAGCCTTCTCCAACTCTGAAACCAAGTTAACACCCTCCTTTTCCTGGAACATGATGTTAAGTTCTTAAAGCAGGGAGAAATAACCATGTCGATCCACTACATTTACAGTCCACAGGTATTGCCAGCATCTCTGGAAGGGATGTACAGACACAGCAACAGCCACACTTTCTGGTATGTTGCCGGGTCTCCAAGTGCAATTTGCTCCCCTTTCCATACCTAAAGCGGTTTCAGGAGCTCAGCAAGATGTATTCACTGTGGGGATATTTATAGAGCCCATTTTTCAATCTGCTTCTAAACACATCATGGTGAAGCCATATGGAAATAGTCCCAACAAGGCTCCTCTTGAAAACAAAGCAACTTTTTTTAAAGCTTTATCTCCCCAAGAGGAGGTGGCATCTTCTGCAACACCATTATTGATCCATTTTAAAAGTCCCATATCTGATAGGGGATATCCAGGGTTTTACCTGAAAGAAAAGGCTTTTCACAAGAAATTAAACATTCTTTCTGTAATAGGTTAATAGATTAAATTCCTCAATTATTCTGGCTACAATCTGCAAGGTTGAAAAGATCTAGTTCTATACTAGTCTAAAGTTGCTGCTCTTCAATGACTTTTCCCTGTAGTGGTAACCTCCTCTGATGGTACTTCACAAACAGAATGCAAAGTGGGACTGGGGGCGTGGACTGTGGAAGGGGCAGAAGGAATGGGATCAAAATGAAATCCTCAATGAAGCCACAAACTCTTCCCTGCAGCTTGATGTGAGGATTTTTTTCTCTTCATCACTGGCATCGCAATGTGCTGTGGTGTCCGTCATGTTACGCCAGCACAAGTGCCTACTATCAGTCCAAAGAATGTTTCTAACCTTCCCACATCTCTTGTTGTCTCACGACGAGAAGGGCGGCCTCGCGGTCGGGGCTGTGATTGCATTCTTCTCTTGTGTCTCATTTTGTGAATGACTTGATATAAGTCGATGCTTTCATCCGCTGGAAATAGAAGGCAAAGCTGGGTCCCGCATTCTGGTTCGATTTCCTAAAAACAATCATCAATTCAAATGAGAAAAGCAAACACACAGATACAACGCTATTCAGGCAGTTACCAATAGAAAAAAAAAAAAAAACCTTTTAAAGTTTTTTTTTTATTTAAATAATATAGATAGGAGATACAATATGCACAAATTGTAAAATGTAAGACTCTCTGGTTCAAAGGGTGAAACCAATCACGAAAAGAACACAAAGCCTGTACAGTATAGGCCAAAAAGCATGCTTTTTTATTACCACAAGAAATCATAGAACTTTCTTAAACCATCTAACGCAGTGGTCATCAACCCTGTCCTCAGGGCCCACTAACAGGCCAGGTTTTATGTATCACCTTGGGGAGATGCAGACTAGAATATCGCAATCACTGAGCAGCAAATTATATCACCTGTGATGTATTACAGTTATCTTGCAAACCTGGCCTGTTAGTGGGCCCTGAGGACAGGGTCGATGACCACTGATCTAACGTATACAAAAAAAAACAACATTTAAAAATAAAACTCCCTCCAACCAAGAAACCCAGCCTTTTAGTTGCTGAGATATGACAAATCACAGCAAGAGGAATATTAACCACTTTAGTCCCGCACGACTTCACCCCCTTTCTGACCAGAGCACTTTTTATAATTTGCCATTGCGTCGTTTTAACTGACAATTGGGCATTCATACAATGCTGTATCCAAACAAAATGTGTGTCTTCCCCCCCACAAATAGAGCTTTCTTTGGGTGGTGTTGGATCACCTGTTTTTTTTTTGTGCTATAAACAAAAAACGCGACAATTTTGAAAAAACACAATATTGTTTAATTTTTGCTATATAAAATATCCTCAAAAATGTTTGAAAAAAAGTCTTCATTAAAAAAAAAAAAAAAAAACACATCGCCATAAGCGTATAGTGATTGGTTTGCGCAAAAGTTATAGCGTCTATAAACTATGGGAAAGATTTATGGCATTTTTATTTATTGTTTACTAGTAATTGTGCTGATCTGCGATTTTTAGCAGTATTGCGACAGATTGGAGACTTGGCACATTTTTGGGACCACTGACATTTATAGAGTGATCATTACTATAAATATGCATCGATTACTGTATTAAGGTCACTGGCAGGAAAGGGGTTAACACTAGGGGCAATCAAGAGGTTAAGTGCGTGTTCCCTCACTGTGTTTTAACTGTGTGGGGAGGGGAGCGACTAGGAGAGATGACAGATTGCCGTTTCTACTTTGTAGAAACACACTAATATGTCTCCTCTCCTTTGACAGCACAGGGATTTGTGCGTTTACCACACACAAATCCCCTTGCTGGCACTCGTGCACGCGTTTGCGCCCCTCTGGTGGCTCTCCCAGGCAAAGCAGTTTATGTACGGCATTTCGCCCAGGAGAGCCATTTTGCAGCAGTATATCTGCGTGAGCTGGTCGGGAAGCGGTTAAAGTGGATGTAAACCCCATTTATTTATTTTGATGTCACAATGTACAGTATAAGATTTCCTATCTGTGCCCAGTCTTGCCACACAGAGTTAATCCAGTGCTGAACAATCCTCTTTTATTGTTCAGTGAAATACAACAGACTTCCAGATAAAAAAAAACAAAGTCCTTGCTTGTGAAAAAAAGTGCACAATTCACATCCCCTCCCCTGTGTTTTGATTAAATGTTTTCAAAATATGGGGCGAGTCACAGTTCAGTGCCATTAGAAAATGCAACAGCCATCAGAATATACATAGAGCTGGAGGGAAGAGGAGAGGGGGGTGAGAATGGAGCACTTTTTACAGAAGCTGTGTATGTGCACGAGATATGCAAATAACCTGTCACTCAAGCAAGGACTTTGGTTTTTATCTGGAAGTCCGTTTTATTTCCCTGAACAATAAAAAGAGGATTGCTCAGAACTGGGTTAACTGTGCGGCAAGACTGGGCACAGATGATAGGAAATCTTATTCTCTACATTGTGAGAATGGGTTTATATCCACTTTAAGAATGTTATTTGTACTTACCATCAAAAATAGAGTTTCAAGTCTGTAGGGTTTTACCGTCACCTAAAGATTTAGACACAGGCTATTAAAAAAACTAAGTCAGAGAGGTTGAGCCTGTGCCACAATGAACACTAGGAAATTGATTTTACTGCAAGTACAAAAAAAATCCCATCCTCTTTCACCTAGGGACACAGGAAGTCGGGGACTGATGTTTAAAAGCAGCCCAGAATGGGGATTGCCAAGAGACATCTGAAGGATCTCATGCTCAACGTTGGTCATCAGATGAAGTCTAAACATTCACCTGGTAAAGCTTGAATGTCTGAACACAAAACTAAATGGCAACCTTGCAAATCTGGAAAATTGCTGTGGGATGGAAAAAAGCACACAATTCTATCGGAGAGTGCCTTCATAAGGTAAGGGTGGAACCTGATGATCGGTCAGACCCTAATATTGAAATGATGTTTTGTCTGAGCCACTGAGAAATGGTGGAACAAAAGCAGGTTCTGTTTTATGGGGATGAGCAGGGATGACAAAGAGCTGGAAAGATGGATGAAAGAACCATGTTCTGGATGAGGTTAAAGCGGAATTTCACCCTAAATATAAGATCTCCCATGTGATCCAGCATACTGGCGTCAGCGCCAGTATGCTGTTTTTTTTTTTTTACTCGCACACTTACTGTATTATGCCGGAATTTCTTTTTCCCCCCGTGGTGGACGGCGCCAGTATAGCGTGTCACATCTTCCTAAAATACCTGATATGGACTCGGGTAATCTCGGCGAAAATGCGGCGCCTGCGAACAGACCTAGGAGCTGACTGCGCAGGCGCCGTATTTCTCCAAGTCCTATGGCTATGGCGCGTCACGCCCTCCGAAATAGGACTCGGAGAAATACGGCGCCTGCGCAGTCAGCTCCTAGGTCTGTGCGCAGGCGCCGCATTTTCGCCGAGATTACCCGAGTCCATATCGGGTATTTTAGGAAGATGTGACGAGCAATACTAGAGCCGTCCACCGCGGGGGAAAAAAATGAAATTCCGGCATAATACAGTAAGTGTGCGAGTAAAAAAAAAAAAAAACAGCATACTGGCGCTGACGCCAGTATGCTGGATCACATGGGAGATCTTATATTTAGGGTGAAATTCCGCTTTAAAGGCCGAAAGCACATTGTCCCTGAGTAACACCAGAAAAGGCTCTTTACAAACAAGGCTGCCAGCTTATACACATGCCCAGCAGAGTAGAAAGATAAATATCCCTGATCATTTTGTACCACAAAACCCTTTGATATGTGCTTTAACTTCTGTTATTTGTATCCTTCTTAATTACTGCTCCTGTGTGGGCTAAACATCTGTCCTTTTTTTTCCAAAATAAAAAGAATTGAACTGAAAGATAAGAAAGAGTGAACACCACTCTAGCTCCATTCACTTGGCAAAATAAATGTACTTCACTGGTTTAGGAATAAAATTACAGTACAACCTTGGTTTGCGAGCATAATTAGTTCCAGAAACATGCTTGTAATCCAAAGCACTTGTATATCAAAGCATTTTTTTTACACGGTATACAAAAAGGCACATCTAAGTGTAGCAATAAGTTGCTAAATGCTGTACCTTCATTAAATGTAACCATATTGCTACACTTAGAGGCGCCTCTCCTTTTATGCTCAGTTGTGAAATTACGCTACTCTTAGATCAAGACATTGCTTGTATATCAAGGCAAAATGTTTTAAAACATTTTGCTTGTCTTGCAAAACACTCTTAAACCAAGGTTTTACTGTTCTGTATTTTTTAGTGTTTCTGCACCATTTACTGGTGGGTTTTTAGAGGAAACTTGATACTGGAATCTACATTTATGAAATTATGTGAAGCACAGCATTATTATGATATAAATAGGATCCCCTATATCAAGGGCTATCTGAGCGTGACATCATTGACTTTGAATTACTGTGTGCTGCATTTGTCTTGGGTACTATAATTTAACAATCCCTTCACTATGCTATTATTTTTTTAATTGGAATTGTAGATTAAACATCATTGGCTTTTAGAAATTTAAACTATCAGAAGCCGCAGCCTTTGTGAGCCTATGTTAGTACAATATACCACCTAAAAAGAAAACAGATAAGTGGAAACTTCAAGACTTCAGCTGAAACAAAATAAATCAATCTAACCTGACCATCACGTCCAATCTTCACTGGCTTCATTTCATTCCATGCATTATTAAGATGAGCAGATTTAGTAAATGGAAGTTCTCGCCTATTCAAAAAGGGAAGTAGAAATAAAAATGGTTACCGTTAAATACTATTTTTTAAAAACTAATAAATCTGACATTGATAAGAGGTTGTATTAGAATTTTGGTGTCCAACACCAAATCAGATTACCTGCAAATCCAATCTATCTTGAATACTCCTCCAAGCATCTTTGCATTCATTCCTGCTGGAAGGACCCAGTGTATGGGTGATCCACCATGATGAGATTCAGAAGACAGCCGTGCAAATCCTTATAATAAAAATGTTGTTGTTAATTTACTATAGAGGAAGAGAAAGAAAAAAAAGAAAAAAATACCATGTGTAAAATTATCCACTTACCCTGAAATTTTCCACTTTCTCTAACAGAGAACACCAAAATAACACTCCGCGCAGATCTAAAAGCCGTGTTGAGCTTTTTCTCATTTACTGGTAAAGTTGACCAAACACCCTGTATTAAAAAAAAAAAGTGTACAAAAAGAATGTGAAAACACATAAAACATTATTAAATACAATATATTAAAACGAAAAAGTTACCTTTAGTTGTTCTGGGCGAAAAGGGGAACCTATGAACTACCTTCTGAATATACATTTTAATTATTGCAATAACAAGGTTGGGGGCTCGTTAACACAATGTACAGAAACTTGCATTTTATTGTGCACGATCAATAAAAGGTCTGTGCAAGGAAAATGCACGCAGTAGAGATATGCAGAGTGGAAAAGTACAACTTTGATGCATTTTTTTCCACAAGAAATAGATAAAAAAAAAACACACACACACACACACACACACACACACACACACACACACCAACATTTTCATGGGTTTTTATGCACATTATGGTGCGGAGCCCTGAGACCGAAGTACAGGGAAATTTAATATTGTGCACCTTAGTAAATTATCCCACACACTGTGTGCCACCTAGCCAGTTATAAACAAAAGAGCTTACCCTTTTCTCCTTATACCACTGCATAATGGTAAATCATGTAATATTTGCCACAGAAAGATTAATTTAAACAGAAAATTAAAAAATGGTCTTCTGCTAAAAGGCAACAGCCACTCATCTTACCTTTGCTTTAGCCAATGATACATTTTCATGATTGTTGCTTTTTATGAGGAAAAAACGTGCATCCTGCAGAATGTATCGAATTTTGTTGATTCGTTCTGAAAAAGAAAATACAAGAGTGAAGAATCGTTTGCCGAACACAAATTCTTCTAGGTACATTTGCACACAGATTTTGAAATAACTCAGCAGGAAGATTGTTCCAAATATCTTGGAGAACCATCCACAGATCTTTCTGTGGATGTAGGCTTGCCTCAAACCCTTCCGTCTCTTCATGTAATCCCTAGACCGGTGTATCGTCATATTCTGCCACCCATCACAGACTGCTCCGGAAGTGCTGTGGTGGCCAATTGCGCATGTGCGATGCGTTCCAAACGCATCTGCGATGCGTTCCAATGCATTTACGGCAGTGCACACCAGCGAAACCTCGTTCAGCTTCCAGGCTCTTTCCTTAACATCCCAGTGGATTGGAGGATGTTAAAAAAAGAGCCAGAAGGCCGAGCGAGCCGTCCGAGCGAAGAGAGGACGTGAGGCCGACTGGCCACTTTCCCCTAAGTCCACGTCGCTCTGAATGACGGCTTCGCTGGTGTGCAGTGTCGTAAATGCATTGGAACGCATCACAGATGCGTTTGGAACGCATCGCGCATGCCCAGTTGGCCACCACAGCACTTCCGGAGCAGTCTCTGATGGGGGAGCCGAATCTGACACGTCACCGGCAAGATGTTGAAATCAGAGCTCTGTGGGGACCAAACCATCACTTTCAGGACATCACTTTTCAGGACGTTGTTCACACTGAAGATAGTTCTTAATGAACTTGGCTGCATGTTTGGAGTCATTGCCCTGCTGCAGAATAGATTTTGGGCCAATCACACACCTCCCTGATGGTATGACATGATGGATAAGTATCTGCCTGTATTTCTTGGCATTAAGGCCACCATTGATCCTAACCGAATTTTCAACTCCATTTGCAGGAATGCAGCTCCAAACGTGTAAGGGACCTCCACCATGCCTCACTGTTGCCTGTAGACACTCAATATTGTACTGCTATACGTTTCTAGCAAAAAATACTGATTTTTAACTTTTAAGCAACAAGTGTCAGAAAAAGGTTTAGTCTTTAAGTGGTTGAACTGCCCTCGTTTACAGACAGAAGTTCATCAGTTTGATCTAAAAGAACTATATGTTACAATGTTTCTCTTTAGCTCTGGCTAAGCAATGTAATGTAATAAACTTGGCAGGCTGCCTGTTTATTTTTTGACGGATGTCGGCTTGAACAGAGAACTCTGCACTGAACCGAGGAAAAGCAATTGATTCTTTAACGAGTGAAATGATTACATACATACATATATATATATATATATATATACACACACACACACCAATAGGATAATCATGTGCGCCAAAGCAAGGAGATCCAGCAGTGAGGTCCCGCATTTGAACTCACAAAAGGATGTGAAACACCCTGACTTAAGTGGACTTTAAAAATGTAGTATTTTCTTTACAAGCTAACCCTTTTAACTGGTAGACAATTGTTGGGGGTGGGGGGGGTAAAAAAAAAAAAAAAAAAAAAAAAAAAGGGTATATAGCCCAATACAGTTTTACCATTTGTTTTTGTACCCCATTTGAGCATCATACACCAACAATCAAGACATACAAACTAATGTACAAAATAAAAAAATAAAAAAGTACAGAGGTTGAAAGAGGGTTTTAAGCACAATGAATTAATGCACACTGCTTACTATTAAGACATCAATACTACTTGATTCTATATGCAAAACTTAAATCAACATTCCATGAATCATCCATCTTTAAATTATCTAGAACCATGAAGCATGTTACAGAACTACCCATGTTTAGATATTCAGACTTGCATAACAAAAAATATTACTCAAATCAGTCTAAGGCCTTATGTACACTGCTGTTGGTAAAACGAACATTTAGGAGCAGTTGGGCTTTTTTTTTTCTTGGCTGCCCCTGAACTTTCCTCTATGTTATCTTATCAGTGCATGTATACAGGGTCATTTTTAGGCAGTCAAGTTAAGAAGCATTTTTTTGGAAAGAAAAAAAAAACGTTCAGGGCGGATGTTCAGAGGCATTTGAGACGCCAAATGTCTGTACCAGCTTGTAAACGTGGTACCTCGCGTTTAGTTTACATACGTTTTTCAATTTTTGACCAGTTGCAAAAAAATAAATGCTTCTAAAAGTGCAAACGCGGCAAAACTGATGTTTTTAAACACCGGTTACATCTGTCAAATTTAATAATTCAGGAGAGGTTTTAAAACATCCGTGTACATTAAAGTGTCCCCCTCCAACATCTCTCCTGGGGCTTACTTCCGGGGATTTCGGCTCCCACACTGATTGGCATGCACGCGGAAGCCACCGGTAACGGTACGCAGACTGAAGCAACGGCACATACGCGCCATGGCTTCGGTTTGCCCCAGTGCGCATGTGGCGATGACATCAGCACATGCTGGGAATATCTCTTAAACTGTGCAGGTTTGGAAGATATCCTGGGTAACTACAGGTAAGCCTATATATAGGCTTACCTGTAGCATAAAGTGTTTGTAAATGGTTTACAACCACTTTAAGCTTTACAAAGCAGAAGTGCTGAAATTTAGCCTGCCGGATTTTACATTCAATTATTGCTGGTGGCTGTTATAGCTGCTAACTATGATCACTGTGTCCTCCCAGCTGGAGAAACACAACAGCTCCACGGGAGGTATTTCCCCCTTCAACACTGACTGTTGATGGAGGAATAAATCATTTCTTTTTGAAAACAAAAGTAAAAGTAAATCACTCCATCTATGGCTAGCTTTATGCAAAATGAAGGAAAAACTTTCTGAGTCGCACTTATATTTTAAAATCAAAAAGCATGCCACAGCAGAAGGGGTAAAAAGCTGACGTGTTTCACACCAAACTTTAGTGCTTATTCATAGCTTAAGTAATCATTCACTACTTCAGTAATGAAGTTACTTCATTACAATCATTAGTTCAGTAACCAAACAGCTGAAAGGTGGGATTCCAAGTTAGTTTTATTTAGATGGTTAAGTGCACTTATGTTGAAGTCAAATTGCTTAGCTACACTGAGCCTATCACTCATTGATTCTGGACTGGACACTCCTATAGCCATTTTCTTATTAGGTTACAACTCAATGCCTCTGTATGTGGAGTGCTGTGTACACCTCGCGGTATAGTACACTGCTCTTTTTTTCATTCAGATTGCCGGTATGCGATATTCTGTCAGTATTTTTATTGCGTTACTCCAATGTACATAAGTGTATGCTGATGGTATCACTGCTATAATTGTGTACTTTGGATGACTGTTACAAACTTTTTTTTTTTCTAAATCAAGAAAGTCATATTGCATAATACAGACAAATTTTGGAGGGGGGAAAAAAATAAAAAATACCTTTTCGAACATCACGAACGGAAGAGGGCAATTTTTCATGCTTCTTTGCTGAACCTGCATTTAGTCAAATTACATGCATTCAGATTGTGCCTTTAGACAAAAAATACATTTTCAATAAAACCATGTTTCTATCAGACAAAATGTACAAGATCAAGCTTCTTCAGAATTGCTACGTTCACAAGTTGAGCAGCAAGATGCAGAAAAACGATCAGTCTAATCTGGCCGATTCAATGTTTAACATGCAAAAAAAAAAAAAAAAAAAAGATGGATTCCCTAAAAAGTTTCATGTGCCATGTCATTAGTGCAATGGAAATTTTTCTATAGAACACTTCAAAGTACCAAAGTGGCACTCACGATGCATTGATAAAAAAACATTCTAAGCCAAAAGCATACAATAAACAAGCCTTCCCAACCGAATTCTTAGAGACCCTAGAGATGCATTATTTCTTGTTACAGTAGAACAAATGGCAGTGAAGTCAAGGTACTTCACTCTCACGCACGCCTCCCCCATTTTTGCCTGCAGTTGCATATGCCAGTGGTGAGCGTCGCACGCTCACCTTAAGTTTAAATTCCTTGTGTGGAAGAAATCAGAACAAGTGTCTAAGAAAGGAAAGAATACCTGCATAAGAGTCTGATGCAGAACTTCCACTTCTATCAAACACAATTGGAGAAATACCTCTAGCCCTTTTCCTTTCCTCCTTTTTCTCATCTAGAAAATGTGAAAAAATATTGTAAGAATGGCAAGGGGTCTCTGAGTGCTCCAATAGAAACTCTAAACTGGCTGGTTTTCTAACCATCAAAAAGGCAACACAAAAGCGTTCATAATCAAAATCCAGATTCCTAAGATCTAGCAACTACACTGCTGAAATACATGTCACACTGCTTGCACCATTCACAATTCAACTAACGCACACAAGAAACAGCAAAAGAGAGACTTCAAATATATAATGTATAAAAGTGAACTGAAAATTTTAGGCAAGATAGTCTCTAGTAATCAGCCGAAAAGTGCAAAAACAGAACTTAAAAATAAATTCTCAAAAACGTATCTAGAAAATTAGATAAAAATAAAACCAATTTCTAGAAAAAAATCAAATGTTTTCCATTTAAAAAAAAAAAAAAATCAAATAACTCAAAAAGGTACCAGAGACCCCAAAACCTTATGTAGCTGCACCAATTCGCACATACATGCAACAATCAATGCGCTGAAGTATCAGCAGCATAAGGATGAAAAAAAGGTTTTTGACATCCAATGTGAGAAATTAAACTCACAGAGCTAATTTAACCCATTTCCATCTAGTTTGTAATTGTAGCATCAATTGTAAGGTACTGCAACTTACGAGGTGGTGCACAATTTGGCCTGGTTCACACTGCGGCGACTTGGAATCAGACTTGTAGAACCCAAGTTACACGACATGTGCCCATAGACTTTAAAGGAAGTGGCCTCCAAGTCAAACCCTCATCTTAAGTGATGTGGATACGACATTAAAGGAAGAGGATTACACAGGCATTCCCTGAAGTCGCCTCGTAAAGTCTTCTGGCAAAGTGGCAGCAGTGTGACCTGAATACACCTCAACTAGTTCAGCATTAGCCGTCACCTGAAAAAACATGAATGTTAAAAAAAAAAAAAAAAAACTGATAGTGTGGCAGGCAATCTAACTGGGTACGAACTAAATACCACTCCACAGACATATTGACACTGGCTGGGCAGGGGTTAACATCTAGGCCGATCAAGGGTTTAAATGTCCCTAACAAGTGTTAATTTGTGCTGCTTTTTACTACCTACCGTTTATCCCAAGTGACACTAAAAAAAATTGTGCCCACCCCAACCATATTATATTGGTTGACTGGAGAAAAGTCAAGAAGCAACCCACTTGCGTGGACGAAATCACCTAGCCTCACACCAAGCAAAAAGAAGATTTTCAAAGACCTGTGAAAAACCTTGAAGTCTCCTTCCAAACCTTCAGTAGGGAAGAAAAGGAATAATCGACTCCCTTGTCCCTCAAGACGCCAGCGTCAACATCCAAGTTGTTAAAGCCAGCAACTATAAAGAAGGATGAAAGCTATGACCTTGAAAGGAGGTCCCTGCCAACATGTTCACGACAGTGTACCAAATTCTCTGGGGCCAGGAAAGCTGATCATAATTACCAGAAATAACATCGATACGACAGTCATGGCTTTTACGAGTACGTTTTTTTTGGCTATGGTCGACCTGTTGAGCACAATCCAATCTACCATGTATAGCCATCAATAAAGATGTAAAAAAAAAAAAAAAAAAGGGAATGCTTTCCACTTGATAGCGGTGAAGCGAAGCAGTTACCAGTGGAAAGGCACAGATTAGAGAGAACAGGTCCCACGGTTTCACTACAGCATCCAACATGAACGCTCAAGGATCCTTGGTCCTGGAGACAAACATGTTTCGTTTTGTACCTGGAAGACACAAGTTCCACATTCGGGGTACCCGATCAGCAGAGCTATTCAAACACTTGGGAAAACAGCCTACACCTCTGGGGACAGCTGCTCTTTTTCCAAGCCTGGAACTACGGACGGTGGACAGTGCGGAAATGTTAGAGTTACTCTCAAGACAGGATGAAGTCCATTTCCTCCTGGGCCACCCAACTTTTAGGGTTGCCGTGGCATTTTCCAATTATACCCTTACAAGGAGGCCCAACGACTAATAGCAGAGCAAGAGGAATCGCCCTCAATTTCAGAATGTTGAGCAATGACCTCTTCTGCACTCACCAAATCTCCTGGATCGAGACTGTCCAGAAACCACCTCAGCTTAGCAGACTGGCGGCTGTCATCAGAACCAAGACAAACACATGTCCTATCTCCAGCAGCTGTAAGGAGTTACATCAGACCATTAATATTTTTGTATTGGGGAATCCAACAAATGTGTCCTCCTGTCCCATACCAGCAAGACATTCTGTTGAAAGCAAGTTGGAAACTGGGAAAAGGGCACTGCCGCAAAGGGATTTGACAGTATGTCAAGCAGGTTTAATTGCGTTTTCAGAGCAAGACATTTGGATCACTCTCCCCTGGGTGGTATCCAGGGTAAAACAAATACGATCTAACCTCAGGGCTGGGATTAAAGTATAACTAATAGGCAAAACTTTTTGGAAAGAGAACAAAAGGGACTAGAACACTTGTCAGCTTTTATTGCGGTCTGTGCCCTTGTTAAGGAGATTCACCCTCTCTACTTGGTATACTTGGATTTTATAAAAAGTGTTCGATACAGTTCCCCACACACGGCTCATGTGTAAGGTAAAGTCTACAGGATTGGATATATCAGTTTGTAAATGGATAGAAAACTGGCTAAAAGACAGAATACAGAGAGTAGTGGTTAATGATTCTTACTCTGAATGGTCCAAGGTCATTAGTGATGTAACACCAGGGTTCAGTGCTGGGACCCTTATTTATAAAGATAATAAAAAGTATTGGTTCTGAGATCAAAAGTAACATTTGTCTTTGCAGATGATACCAAGCTATGCAGTGGAATAACGTCCTTGCAGGATGTCTCCAATTTAAAAGCCGACCTCAATGCTCTGTCTAATTGGGCGACTAAGTGGCAGATGAGGTTTAATGTTGATAAATGTAAAGTTATGCATTTGGGGGCTAAGAATATGCATGCATCATCCATGCTAGGGGGGAGTACAACCGGAGGGGGGGGGGATCTGTAGTGGAAAAGGATCTGGGGGTTTTAGTTGATCAATAATGGCATGCAATGCCAAGCTGCGGTTTCCAAAAATAGAGAGCAAAGTCCTTTGTGTTCAGAGAGGTATGGACTCCAGAGATAGAGATATAATTTTAACCCAAATTAGTAAGACCTCGCCTGGAATATGCAGTCCAGTTTTGGGCACCAGTTCTCAAAAAGGATAAATCGGGGAACTGGAGAAAGTGCAGAGAAGGGCAATCAAACTGATAAGAGGCATGGAGGAGCTCAGCTATGAGGAAAGATTAGAATAACTACATTTATTCACTCTTGAGAAGAGGAGAATAAGGGGGGATATGATCCACATGTACAAATATATAAGGGGTCCATATAGTGAACTTGGTGTTGAGTTATTCACTTTACGGTCAACACTGAGGACAAGGGGGCACTCTTTACGTCTAGAGGAAAAGAGATTTCATCTCCAAATACAGAAAGGTTTCTTCTCAGTAAGAGCTGTGAAAATGTGGACCAGACTCCCTCCAGAGGTGGTTCTGTCCAGCTCAGTAGATTGCTTTAAGAAAGGTCTTGATACTTTCCTAAATGCACATAATATAACTGACTACTAAGATTTGTAGGTAAAGTTGATCCAGGGTAAATTGGATTGCCTCTCGGGGGATCAGGAAGGAATTTTTTCCCCTGCTGTAGCAAATTGGATCATGTTCTGTGGGGGTTTTTGCCTTCCTCTGGGAACAACTGTGGGTATGGAATTATACTGTTTTTTATTTTGTTTGTTTGTCTATTTTTTTGTGGTTGGACTTGTGTCTTTTTTCAACCTGATTAACTATGACTACTTGTCCTGTTTACTATCATGTTAAAGTAAAAGAAAATCCCAAATCTTGGGTTGTCCCCAGAAAATAGGGGAAATCTTTCAATACGGACACTCATCTGGCGACCCAAGTTTCACCAAAGAAATTCCTCACTTCCTTTTGGCTATGGGACAGAAAATCAAAGGAAATCTCCATAATGGGACACACATGCCAAAAAAAAAAAATGGTTATAACTCTTCCTGTATCCAAAATGGAAAAAGTTCACTATAGTTCTACTGTAAGGCAGACTTCCGTAAATTCAAAACCCAACGTGCTTTCCGTGAGAAACACATCACTCTCCCAAAGTGTAGTGGATTGCTTCTTGATAGGTCATCCAAGTATTCTATAAACAGGGATAACCAGGAAACCAGAGACAATAGCAAAAAAACTGAAGACTTGCCTAAAGCTGGATACACACTAAACAACTTACGTCGTTCGATTGCCTTTAGATTTACCTTCAACTATGTAGTGTAAGGGCCTGTCTGGCTGCATACAAAGTGAAAGCATTCAGGTTTGACCTTGTATGGTTTAGGTAAATCTAAAGGAAATTGTATAGTGTGTATCCAGCTTAACGGGAAGGTGTTACGCCTGGGAAAGAACTTCCTGTCCAATCATAGCATAACCCGACATAATGGAGATACCATGCAAGCTGAAATGTACAATACATAAATGTACATTTAACCTATACTGTGCACGTCAAGTACTTAAGTGCAAAAGCCATGAGAATGCTGTCATTTTGGATATGTAAGCAAACCCAGCATAATCAAAAGGGACACTATTGCCCCTAAAGTCTTCCCCTGGCAGCTATATAAAAATATAATGTAGAAAGGGTGAGGGCAGAGATGCTGGGCCAGCACAGACCGCATTAAGACATACCCAGAGGAGAGGGATATGACATGACGGCAGGGGGCCTGTGCTGGAGAATTGACCTGGAGCAAAAACATACCCAAACCCATGCCTCTGCACCAGACTACCAGTCCCTGATGCTCAGAGTATCACTTATGTGTACACACACATTCCATATCAATTAAAACAATCATTTTTCACCTTAATTCTCCAAAAATAACTGAAGTGTATCTGTGGTAATGCAGATTCCTACAAACATCCTGGCAAGAAAAAAAATGCACCCAACACGATATATAAATGAACAATGTGCTTTGTTTGCAAAGTGTACTTTATCTACATTTTTCTCTTAACGTTGGTTTACACTGTTGCCACCTGTGAGCGCTGAAAATCCATCGAGACTTGTCATGTGCAGAGAGAATACGACCTTATAATTGGGATTTAGACGGCGTTTGTGTTTCACACAGAAACTACACTGAAGTAATTCTAGCAATGCAATACAGAAATGCTGATCATACACCAAGAAATTTTTCAGTTACCAAGGATGGTATGTGCATGATTTTAATGGTATGTGTTAGGAACAAAAGGTTTTACATATACTGGCTTCGAACAGACCAGAAAATGTCAAGTCCTGATATTTTAGAGCTGAATACTTATGTATGATATAGCAAAACTTTTTTCTCTTTACCGGCATCTGATGCCAATTCCAGTTTAAATAGTCAAAGCTATTTTGGCTGTACGTCTCCAATGGATGCAGTTTATTTTGCACTCCTGTGACTAGTTGGCTGATGTCACAAAGTCAGTCCAGGCGCTGAAAAAAAAAAAAAAAATAAGCCATATGGTCAGGATCCACCCAAATGTCTGGACAGCAGGTGGTTCGGCCTCTTAGAGATCCGCTGAGGCCTGAGCCAGCCACTCCCACTCCCTCCACAGCCCAGAGCTCCAGTGAGTGCTGGAGGGGCAGAGCAGAGAGCTGGTGACCAACAGTCACCAGCTCTCTCCAGGCTGAAAAGCAAGATCTGAGCAACCAGTGGTCTTTGATTATTTGGCTCTTGGTCTTAGAGGTGTCAGGGAACAAAAGCTGAGACTAGTGCTGCAGCCATCTAGGGGAGTATGACATTTTAAGCCACTCCGCTCAACTGGCACAAGATGTACCTATTAAATAGCAAAGGTTATTCTTGGAATACGGATATCAATTTCCTTATTTTCAGTGCAAACTCCTAAAATCTACCTTGTGTATGTAATCCTATTTGCATATTTTAATCATAAAAAAGGGACTTAACACACTATACTGTATAACATATGACGTTAGCTTTACGCATTTAATTCTAACCAACGATGCATCTTAATACAAACATACACAAAAGAAATAGGCAGTAACCCCTACGAAACCTTACTTCTGCACAATGACTTAAGATGGCCATAGATGGATCAAAATTCAGCCACTTTATCACAGACTAGAAGAATTTCGATCAGTACGTGACCATCGCAAGTTCAACAGAAGTGGATCAATTTCTGTCATATGGACAAGTTGAGAAACTTGTCGACCAACAGCTGCAGCAGAGTCCCACTGTCCGAAGATAATGTCCCAATAGAGGGGATCCCAGGATCAACCTGGCTTATTGATTAAAAAATAAATAAAAAAATAAAATCTATAACCAGCTTTATTTCACAGCAATTACAGCAGTTTGCGCACATGGGAGGGATTACTGTTGAGTCATACTGCATGTAATAAGACATGACATGAGGAACCCAAGCAAAATGACATCCTGCATAGGCATCACCACCATCAGGGAACATGTGTTTTTCTTTGCGTCAAGAAAAAAAAAAGGGGGGGGGGGGGGTGTTTTACCCAAGGAAAACGTTCCCTCCTGTTTTGGATAAAATGAGGAAAGTATAGGAATGCCGTCAGGGTTCTCTTGAATTTCCTCAATATTGGCCTCAACCATCGGATCAGAAAATAAGGAGAAATACAAATTTTACAACTACCTCTAGAGCAGTAGAAGGGATGCCTTCCTAGGGACTACCATCCAAAGTGACGTGTCTCTGGGTCAGGAGGCGGTTGTATCTTAATTGAAGCATGCCCTGCCTGTAGTGCTTACTGTATATCCTACATTTGCTTTTTTTTTTCAAATGGTGGGAATAGTTATATCAATGAACCAGGAACCAGGGCCAGGGACATGTATGTGAATGAAGTCAGTCTAGCAAAAACAACATTTTTTCAAATACTTAAAAAAAAAAAAAATACAGCATGTGTGGCCTCTCAATTTACTGAGAAATGACAGACAGGTCATAAAGGCTATTAGGTTGTTAAAGCGGAGTTCCACCCTAAAAATTAAGTTTCGCTTAATCCCCTCCCCCTTACATGCCACATTTGTGGAGTGGGGGCTTCAGTAGGAGTGGGACTTCCTGTCCCACTTCCTTTTTCCGCCGAGGGGCTGGTAAGGCGATTAATCGCCTTACTGCAGCCCCTCCCTTTGGCGATCGTCTATGACACTGACAGGTCCTAGACGATCGCCTGTCCAATCAGCGGCGAGCCGAAGGTCGTCATGGCTGGGTGCCCACAATCGCAATGAGGATGCCGGCCGAGGAGGGGGGGGAGCGGAGCCCCGGTCGGCGCGTCGCTGGAACGTGGAGAAAGTGTCTATTAAAAGCCAGCAGCTACACTTTTTGTAGCTGCCGACTTTTAATAAACATTACATTTGGGTAGAACACTCCTTTAAAAACTTTACTAAATCCCCAAACCAAAGCACAAATGCAACGCCAGGACAAATACTCTCAGACAAAATAGTGGTTTAAAACCCCAATAGTTAACCTTCTCTAAAATCAAGCCATATTTTTCACTCCCAACTCCTCATTTGCATCATAGCAATACTCTCTCCTCCTTACACACAAGGGTTGTTGTTTTTTTTTCCTATTTTAGATTGCCTTTCTTTGCATGTCCCCTTTCTCAATTTTCATCATAATTACATCACAACCCCCAGCCTGTCTCCTGGTATATCCATGTACAATATCATAGGTCTTCTTTAGGTGGCTAACATTTATTTAAAAAAAAAAAAAAAAAGGGGGGGGGATTAAGAATCTACGCACAGGAGGATTCTAAAGCAAAAGTCTACTTTTTATCAAGCTGAAAACTCCACGGTAGCCCAAAAACATGGCTTTAGCCATTTATGGGATTTATACAAATATAAAGCAACTAAAATACCACAAGGAATGGAAAACCTATTCACAAATTACCTGAAATGTCAGAGCCAGAACCGGAACGAATAGAGTCCGAGAATGAAGCAGAGTCAGATTCTGAGTCGCTGGCCTCACTACGGGTATCATAATCATTTCCTTCTCGCTGGTCTCTTTCGTGTTCTTGTTCATACTCTTCCTCCTCTTCCTCACCTTCCTCCTCTTCAGCTTCCTCCCCTTCATCCTCCTCTTCCATTCCTTCATTGTCACTATTGTTTCCTTGTTCTTCATCAGAAGAATCGCTGCTACCACTGTCCCTCTCTGAACCATATTCATCAGAGTTAGCATCGGATGAGCGACTGGACCTGCTTGGTCGTCTGCTTGAATCAGGTCTTATTTTCTAATAGTAAAATAAACAGAAAACACAAATGAAACATATATCCTCAACTTAAAAAAATTCAAATCTCAGACATAAAAGGCTACTATATAAAGACACCACTTCTCCTTAGCACATCAAAGCAGTCATTGGTAAGGCATGTGCAAACAGACGGTAAACACAATTTACACAAACATTTTTTATCAAATGTACACCTCTACACTATCATGAATTAGTAAAATGCCTGCTCCAGCTCCTAGCATTACTTTGAGAATAAAGCCATAGGGAGAACTGCGCCAGGTAGCAATACTAAAGTTACAAGCTAAAAACAGACAAAGTATCTAGGGCTCTGTGGATCAGGAAAGCAGTTGATTTTACACATAAGCAATCCTGGCAGTAATTGAAGTAAAATAAATAAATGGAAAAAATAAATACATTTAAGACAGAGTACAAGTATACCGATAACTTGTACTTTTATTTAATCTCATGCGACAGTGGCACGTGTCAGTATTTGTTTGTTTATTTTCACAATAACAGACCTCTGACAACTCCCCTTTGAGACAGGGAAAGGGACTAGGGCAGGGGTGGCGAACACGCGGCTCTCGAGCCGCATGCGGCTCGCGGCCAAAATGAATGAGGCTCTTTGCCTCCTATCATTGTTTTGTATACCTGTGGCTCTTTGCCAAGTTTGGATTTGGTTTTGCTGTATCTGAGGAGGGACCTCTGAGGAGAGATCTCCGAGCGCGTAGTCCCGCCCCCCAGGCTGCGTCATCACTGCACGGGCAGGACGCAGCACACCCTCACCATCACTGAGGAGAGATCTCCGAGCGCATAGTCCCGCCCCCCAGGCTGCGTCATCACGTCTCAACAACTGCACGGGCCAGAGAGCGTGGGGACCCGTGTGTCACATGTTGTCATTAGTGTGGAGGACGCAGCACACCCTCACCATCACTGCAGGATTTTTACCCTCACTCAAAATGGCAAAATGCAAAGCTAAACGAAAATATGAAGATGAACACAGGACATTTTTGGAAGAATGGGAAGATGCTTTCTTCTTTATTGAACAGAATGGGAAAGCGCTGTGTTTATTATGCAATACTATGATATCACATTTCAAGGCTTCAAATCTTCAGCGTCATTTTAGCACTCTCCATGCTAATATTGACAAGGAATTACCCAAAGGTACTGATCTACGCAAGCAAAAATTGAGCACCTTGAAAAGCCAGGTAAAAAGACAGTCTCAAATGTTTCAGCAATTAACCAAGCATGGAGAAACTGTGACCCTTGCATCCTATAAAGTGGCGTGGAACATTGCCCGTGCTAAAAAACCATACAATGATGCCAGAAATCCCACTGAGATTATCATCCCATCACTCCAACAAGGTAACAAAAAACACCTGACTGAGCATGTTATATTATGTGTTTAATATATTATTGTTAAAATTATATGCTTTTGTGTAAGTGTTTGTCTGTTTTGGCAGGTCACTGCGTGGTGTGGCTCTCCGACTCTCACAGTTTAAAATTTTGGCTCTTTTTGTCGAACTTGTTCGCCACCCCTGGACTAGGGACACATATTCCCCAGTCCCTTTCTGAGCAGCCTCCGCTGCACTAATAACGAATGGAGAGAAGACAGCTGCTTCTCTTTATTCATTAACTGAGACATCGTAAATCACAGGAGGTTACAATGTTTTGGTTCTGTGAATGGACAGAGTCAGTGATCTGAGATACCGATGGGGACAGATGCACGGAGGGGGACACAGAGAAGAGAGGGACAGATGCACGGAGGGTGACACAGAAAAGAGAGGGACAGATGCACGGAGGGTGACACAGAAAAGAGGGACAGATGCACGGAGGGTGACACAGAGCAGCATGGAGGGAGACATGGAAGAAAACGGAGGGGGACAGCAGCATGGAGGACGGATGGGGACTGTAGGATAGGGGAGAGTCAGCGGTGATATTGTGTGACAGAGAAGCACCGATCACCGCTGAAAGCTGCGGGGGGGAGTCACGGATTTGAGAGAGAGGACCGGCTGTCAGACTTTTCAATCTATACAGGGTGATCAGTGCTTGTAACTCCCCCACCGCACTGATCACCCTCTATACATAGCAACCCTAAACCTACTCTGCTGGTGTGGTAGTCCGTACACTAATGCACAGCTCTGGAGTATCCATAAAAATGCTTGCAATGGTAATCTAAACCGCATGACCACACTGACTGATGACACCTTTCCTCTGAACATCTTATCAGAAGAAGCCACTTCAGATGTGCTCATTTGTCAGCATGGTCATATGGCTGTGGTGACCAATGAGCACTTGCCATTGCAAGCTTTATGATAGATACTCGAGGGGGTCTGGGCTTCACCACCTTATCCTCGAGGGGAGAGATAAGTAGAGGGGGGAAATAATTTCCCTCATTTGTTTTTTTTAGAAGCACAGAGAACCAGATTCAGATCCCATGGAGTCAGAGTATTGCGCAGCAGGACTTGTGTGCAATTAAAAGAATACGATTTTGAGAATTAGAAAGGAGTTATGTAGCAGTCTTGAATTCTCAAGATTATATTGGGGGGGAGCTTTAAGGCAGCTATAAGATTGACACACTACTGCTCGCTGTTTTTTGTGCATTGGGCAGCCCATACACACAACAAAGGAAGCTCCAGAACCTTTTCAGACATGAAGCGGGGCACATTTACCATGTATGCATGCATTTGGGGTGCAATTAGGGCAACGCAAACACAATTCAAATTTCCTGTGCAATGTCACACGTTAAGGAATGCCAAGTATGACTTTAACCTTATATAGTGTCACAAATGTTGACCTTACTGTAAGCTTTCTAAAGTGTCATTGTGATCCAATTTCTGCTGAAGACCCAGTGCTCTTAGTACAGGGCTCGACAAAATCCAGGCAATTGTGACCTGGCGCCCGCCGGTAATTGAGGCCGCAGGCAGCTTTGTGTCCTTCACAAGGCCACAAAGCAGCGGCCTCAATTACCGGCCGGTGCGGCGGAAGCGCACGGAGAAAGGATCCTGCGTCTCCGTGCGCCCCCACCTGCCCCGCCGCGAAATTGTGACCTGGCGCCCGCCGGTAATTGAGGCCATGGCTTTGGGGCCTTCTGCAGGCCTAAGCTTCCTTCTGTGATCTGGCATCTTGTGGTGGCCGTTGGCATTACAAGTAAAACAGCAGTTCCAATGCGCCATCTCCTTCCCTCCAATTAGAATAAAAAATATATATGTTTGGGGGTTCCAACACCCTAGAAAATAAAATGGCAGTCGTTGCAATACTTTGTCGCACAGTATTTGCGCAGCGGTCTTACAAGCACACTTTTTTTTGGGGGGGGGGGGGGGATATTTTTTTTTTTTAATAAAAAAAAGTGTAAGACAACAGTAATGTTAGCCCAATTTTTTTTTATATGCGTTCGCTTTTGCGCGCAAGCTTGGCAGGACGGGAGCGTGTTTTCTGGCTCCTAACTTTTTTAGCTGGCTCCTAGATTACAAACAAATTTGTCAAACCCTGAAAAAGGTGGCAGAACATCTAATACACATTACCCATCACCCAGGTTTTTCACCATTTGTCTGGTTCAGGAGATAGGGGGTCTCCTAGAAGGAAGTCCCATAATGGTGGGCACCAAATGCTTGCTTGAACTTCTGCCAAACTTTCTCCAACAACCACGTATCCACAGTATACTAAAACAGTTCTGGCACACGCAAAGAAAAAAAAAAACTAAACCTGGCAGGATGACCTCACTTGGGTTACTTTGGATGTAAATTATTCATATTAAAATCGATCCTTCATTATCTAGCATAGGTAGCCCTTAGATCTCATCTTTCTAGGTATAGTGGTTACTCACAGGAAAATTGCATAAGTTACTTGCAATGTTTATGGAATTACCCTGGACCTACATGCTCTATTTTTAACAGGGCCCTCTACCTGCTGAGATGCTATGGGGGCCAACTTCACCCATCTGCTCAACCTGCGTACGAGTTGGTGGGAGGAGCGCCACGGTACAGGTTTGGTATCATGCGTTACATTTATTAAACCATGTTCAGGCAAACCTACTTTAAAAGCATCTATTTGCCACCCTTCCCTCAAGTCCATTTCTTATGGTAAACAAATTAGAGCCTGGCAGAATTGTTTCTGTGATTGGAGATAGAGAACAAGTGAATGCATCCATAACCCCCCCCCCCCCCCCAGGACCAGAAAGCCTCCCTGCTGGAGGGAGGCTATGACAGACCTGGTGGAATTTCTAGGTCAGAACGAAAAACATTTAGGACTGCAAGACTCAATTGGGGCCAGAATACCACTCACACTTTAGCACAAGTGTCCTTCTCATGTTCAAGAACCAGAGACTCATAAGGTAATGAGCCAGGAAGCTTCCAACAAGCCTGACCCATTGTAGTTCAAGGCTGACCAAAGGATTAACTTCTAAAGAGATTAGATTTCTAACGGCTTTAAGCCAGTCAGTATTTAACAGATCAAGGTCACGGCTAAAATAAGTTGCACAGCGGAACCTACCTGGGGGATCAAAATTCTAGAGAAGGCCTCCAGTTAAAAAGGTGACAGATGCATCCTCTAGGCTTTGTTGAAAGACAGATCGACAGACAAAAGAAGCAAAAAACATTTTAACAAGTTCTCCTCAAAAGGATACAAGACTGATGAGACACTTGAAAAAAAGGGTACACCCAACTTGTCAGAAAGTTTCTAGTCCCCATAAAGGAAGACCAAGGACACCTGGTGCACAAAGAAGGTTTTTAGTCGTATTAAAAGGTTCTAAACCAGCCTAGACTCAAAAGTTAAAAATATCTGCAAGTTTGGGAGTGATGTAAAAGAATGTGGACTTAAAGACAGGTTCTTCCATCAAGGATTGACCTCTGCATCATCCAGGGTCTCAGTGGCTGATTTCGCTTGGAGGCCAATGACAGATAAGGGAAAGATGGAGGTGGGCTTTGCACTTGATACTACTGTGATTAGAGTCAAACGTCTGATATTTATCCCATAGAATCATGCATGGCTGCAGTGAAATCATCCCTGGAGAGAGCAGAAGAAGAGTCCATGCCTGGCAGAGCCAAGGTGAACACAAAAGGTAGCATAGACTCCAACAGAGTCCACAATTTTAGGCTAGCTTTGCTAGGTAGCACTGAAACTGTAAGAGGAGTGGTACTTTGTTCAGCAGGCGTGCCCCATATTTCTAGAATGGGACATGTTGCATTGCAAGGTAGAAAGGGTATGCAGCACAAGGTACAAGTCTATGTCTCATTGTGGCCGACTGTCCTTCACACCAGCCTGGGTGCCTTCACTCTGGAACCAGGTAACCCACTTTATTGTAAATTGACACAGAATATATTTTACTTATTTTTATTGCGTATGTTTTCTAGAAAGTAAAAAATATTGGGGGGGGGGGGGTTTCAAAAGTGTTGCTCTTTGTTTACAGTGCAGAAAATAAAAAATGCAGATGTTATCAAATACCACCAAAAGAAAGCTCCACTGTGGGGGGAGATCAATGTCCTGTTGGGTACAACATCGCACAACCACGCAATCGTTGGTTAAAGTAATGCTGTTCCACATTGCAAAAATGGCCTGGTCATTAACCACTAGGGGCCCGCGCTATAGCCGAATGACGGCTACAGCGCTGACTTTCAATGCCGGAAGGACGTCAATAGACGTCCTCCCCTTTTCTCGCTCCCAAGCGCGCATCGGGGAACTTCTGTGCTGGCCGTGTCCCTTGGACACAGCCAATCACAGATCGCGGTAAATGGCCAATCACAGTGGCCATTTACTATGCGATCGGCATGGCCAATGAGAGATGATCTGAAATGTAAACATGCAAGATCATCTCTCATTGCCCGCTCTCCCTCCTCACACAGACCGTGTGTGAGGAGGGAGAATGATCTGTGAATTATTACTGTGCCCATACAGTGCCCCATCGGTACCACAGTGCCTATTAGGGATCTGTGCCCACCTTTACCATCAGTGATCAGTGTCCATCTATGCCACCTCACCAGTGCCCACCTGTGCACCCCCCCGGGAGCTCTCTTTTTCTGATTCCATTTCAAATTCGGATTCTGGATCAAACGTAAATTATGAGCCAGTCCTCTGTAGTGGAACACTGACCGACTTCTGCCCACCAAACAAAGGCATTCTGGTGAGGGGGCAGCGCCATCCACCAGCACCGCAGTACCTCGGCAAGAAAGGTCAATGACCCATGCCAGCATTCCTTTTGCCCTCCAGAACCCCTTGTGGCTTCCTCCCAATTTAGGAGAAGCCAACATTCCACCCGTTCACTGTTCAGCCAGGCGTCCAGGTGGAATTTTTCCCCCCAATCAATTTTTTTTATTTAATTTTTACTGAGGACATGCCATTTAGAATTGTGACCCAGTGCAACCTGTATGCAGAACAATTTCAAATCATTTAACATCCTATTATGCCCTTCCCTTTGAGTGGAGAGACCCAACGGTGGAGGAGTTGAAGGTATTTTGGGTCTTGCATTTTGTATGGGGCTTTCCTCAAAGTCTTGTCAATAAAAAGTTGAAAAAAAGGAGAAGAAAAAAAAATAAAAATAAAAAATAATCGGCAAGTCTGCGAAACAAGGATATATTTTGGCAGTGAAGTGGAGGGACAGAAGGGATGTCTACATGTTGTCTTCGATCCATAATAGCTTTGTGGAAATCCCCAGAAGGAACAGCCCCATCCAAAAGCCCACATGTATCCAGGAATACAATTTGTTCATGGGGTGTTTCACAATCCCAATAAATTCCCTCCCAGACCAACAACGTCAAAAAAGATGCAAGGTGTGTACCAGTGGGGGAGTAGTAAGACACATTGTGCCCAATGTCCTTTCCAACCAGGCCTCTGCATAGGTGACCGTTTTCACCGTTACCATACTTCAGTAAACCATTAGTGAAGTATGGTAATCCTCAGTTCCTGCTTTCACACCCCTTATACCACTGCCTGCTCTGTAAATGACCCTGGACCGTTATTCGACCATGCTTCTGTACATACTTCTGTCTGATCTGGAACTGACCTTGGACTGTTTGACCATGTTTTTTGCCTGCCTCATGGACTGATCTTGTACCCAGCTACTGGACTAGTGGAATTCAACACAGGGGTCTCACATATGTAAAGTGCTCCAGATTTTTATTTTCTGGGTGAACAATTTCGTTTTGTCATTCCTAGATTAGGGTCTGGAGACTCAGAGGCTTCAAAGAGATTTGGGTGGGAACAGCCTCTACCCCTGTCCCCATTCTGTCTTGAACGAGACCCTACTTCTGCCTGTAGGACTTACTGCCATTACATGTCCCTGCCTACTACCAGGACCAAAATAAAGTCTTATTTTGACAGTATCCCTGTCTGTTGCCTGGACAATTTTGTATGCTGTTGCTGACAAAGTGCCTGCCTGCTGCTTGGACCAGTGCTATCCTCCTGTGTACAACTGCACTATTAAAACCACAAGTAATCTTTTGTTTACACTTTGCTCAGCATAATGGATTTTGGTGTGCAATTCTTGGTATGTGCATGCTATGAGTCCCTGGAACCGACGGTGTTCCTTGCATGTTAGATCTCTGTATGTGGCCAGGCTGTGTAGAAGTATCACAAATGTGGTATTGCCATACTCAGCAGTGGCAGAATGTATTTTGGGTGTCATTTTTGATATGTGTTGGAAATATCTTATAAAAACGGACAACTGTTTAAAAAAAAAAAAGAAGGTTATCCACCACACACACACACACTTTTCAAAAACTTCTGGATTTTTTTTTTTTTAATTAACTGTTCAAAAGACTCATTATGCCTCAGATTATACGTTGGGGGTGTTGGCTTTCCACAATGAGGTCATTTTGTGAGCGTTTCCATTGTCCTGGTACTCCAGGGTCTTCAAAATTGTAATAGGTGGTTGAGAAATGAAATGTGTAATCTATGCTCTTAGAACGCCTGATGGCGCTCCCTGCATGTTGGGCCTCTGTATGTAGCCAGGCAGTGGAAAAATCCCACACTTGGTATCGCAATACTCAGGAGTAGCAGCAGAATGTTTATTGGGGTGTCATTTGTGGTATGCACATGTCATGTGAGAGAAATCTATTACAATGACAATTTTGAGAAAAATTAAAAACCTTAAATTTTGAAAAGAATTGTGTGAAAAAAAAACTTCAAATAACTCACCATGCCTCTTACTAAATACCTTTGAATGTCTACTTTCCAAAAAAGGGGTTATTTGGGGGGGCATTTGTACTTTCCTGACTTGTTTTGATCTCAAGAAATCAGGCAGTACATCCGATGTGATACATTTTTTATGATTTTCACTATAGCTTTCACACAGACCAAATCATTTCCACAAATTTGGGGTTATTTTTTTTACCAAAGATAAAGTATAAATTGTGGCCAAAATGTATAGGGAAAAAATAAATAAATAAAAATAAATAAAAACTACAAAATTTGCTAAATTTTATCACAGAAATTAAGAAAATGCATTTTTTTTCTAAATTCTTTTTCATTTATAGCACAAAAAAACCAGGAGGTGATCAAAAAACAAGCACCAAAAGAAAGCTCTATTTGTAAGAAGAAAAAAAAAAAATCATTTGGGTAAAGTGTTGCATGACTGAGTAATTGTCATTCAAAGTGTGACCATTGAAAGCTGAAAATTGGTCTGGGCAGGAGGGGGGGGGGGCTTAAGTGGCCAGCAAGCAAGTGTTTAAGGGGGTAAAACCTTCTGGGGCTAAAGTGGTTAAACCTTTGGTGCATTTATTCAACGCAAATAAAAAAAAAAATCTGTAATAGGATGTCTCTGTAGTTTTAAGGACAACCATATGTAATTTAGAATTTTACAATGTTTGACAAACAGAATTATACACAAAGATTTTAGGAAGGACAAAAATTTACTGTAAAGTCTAAAATTATGGGTTGCACAACATTTAGGCTGTCGCAATTATTACTAAGAACAAAACAATTAAGAGCCATTTGTTACCTCAGTTGACAGAACAGGACTGGCAGATTTGGGTCTCCTGTCAGTTTCTCGTTTCCTTATGCTGTTTTTTTCCTGTGACCCTTTATATGCTTCCCGTCCAGAGCTGCCAGAGGGCTGAACTCTCCGATCACTTTCAGGTCTTCTGCTCCTGTCATGTCTAGAGAAGTCATCATTCTTGTATTCCGATACCTGCTTTCCTTTGGTGCTAACAACTCTCTTTGTGCCACTAGACAGCCTTTGTGGGGGAGGCCTAGCGATGTGGGAGGATTGTTTTTGCCTTTTAGTATCAGGAATTTCCATTCGATCGCTCTTTCTTTTGGACCCTGGAAGAAAAAGACAGAAAACAGCTTTAAAAAAAAAAATGCAATGTTTAAATACATAGTCCACCTTTTAGAGAAGGTCTCAAATTACACCAATATTTGAGTGAACTTGAAGCAATGCCTGTGTAATCTTGAGGTCTATGGACCTCAAGTCACATCAAAGTCAGACCAAAGTAGTGCAGGGACTAATTTGAAGTTGCACGGATATGAATGGCACATCCATAGGACTTGTCATGCGCCTTTGCAGTTCCAAGTCGCACAAGTGTGAAAGGGACCTTAGTGTGTAATGTGAAGCATGTTTGCATACACCATCCCTCTAATCCCAAAGAGCCCCCCTTTTGCCTATATGGCAGAGTTTTTCTTACTGTAGAGGTATTAATCATTATTTAGTCAACCCACACAGCCCTATTATCCATTCACCAGGATTAAAGAAAAATAAAACACACATTCTTGTTAAATACCAGTTTTATGTCAGGTTAGTGTCGTTGTATAAAACCAAGATGCAGCCAGGCTTTTCAACAGCAAACGTCAATAATGGCCGTTGACATTTTTCTTAAGTGCAATTTTTCTTTAAAAGGAGTTTTATCCTAGATATCCTTTTAAAAGCGGTGTTCCACCCACCGCTGCAAACATTAAAAGCCAGCAGCTACACATACTGCAGCTGCTGGCTTTAAATAATAGGACACTTGTCCTGGAGTCAGCACCGCAGCCGATGTTTCCATCAGCTATGGGGTGCAGCCGCCGCCATTGTGGGTAAGGGAACCCGGCAGTGTAGCCTTATGGCTTCACGCCAGGAACCCTCTTCTATTTGCCCGGCGCAAAATCTGGTGCAGCACTGCACAGAAACCAATAAGCTTCCAGGGTTTTTTGTCAAAGCTTAAAGTGTTACTAAACCCACAACATGGAAATTAAATAGTTTTAGTAAATATAAACTGATAAATACTTTATTTTAAATCAGCAGAGAAGTCTTGTGACTTCTATCAGTGTGTTATGAAAGCTTGTAGGAGGACATTTTATTTAGGATAGGATGCAGGACCCCTGGACCTTTTTCTGGACAGTGCAGCATCCTCCCAAGGAAAAAAAAACTCTAGCAATACACACCAAACTAATAAGCATGTGCAGCCTGACTCCATAGACTTTAGAGTCAGTGGAAGGAGGGGAGGGATCAGAGAAGACAGGATCGAATAGCCTTTTAACTCAATGCAAAAGATTAATCCTTTTTGTTCCACAGTGAGTATAACAAGCATGCTTTACTGCACATACAGACTGATTTTACTGTTGTGGGTTTAGCAACACTAATTGAAGATTGAAATGGATTTGCTACCATGCCCCCGATTTGCCACTCTCCAGTTTTAGAAAATTAACCCCACTGTTTTGTCAGGACGAGTCACACATAACAGATGGATAAAAAACGGACAAACCATCTGTAACGGATAAAAAACGGACAAACCATCTGTAACGGATAAAAAAAACGGACATCAATGCATCTCTATGACAAGCAGATGTAAATAATCATCCATTTGCATCTATCAACAGCCGTTGTTTTAAACGGATCCAAGGCCTATTTTTGTAATGTGAAAAGAAAAACGAAACGAATGAAAAAATAAAAAGAAAAAAATAAAAAACGGACAAAAGTTTTTTTTTTGCATTAGAAGTGGATGTAAAGAAGGAAAAAAAAAAAAAGAAAAAAAAACCTCTGATGAAAACTCAAGTCAAAGAACACATTTGACACCCACTGCCATTCAATCTGACCTCGCATCCGCCTGCTCATCGGGAACTATTGGAGAGATCCATCGCTGAGCAGATTCCGCCAAGTGGAGACACCCATGAAAAAAAAAGTGCCCCTGTCCTCGCACCCAAAAAACAACGCACACGCAAGTCACACCCATATATGAAAACAGTGTTCAAACTGCACATGAGGTGTCGCCGTAAACGTTAGAGCAATAATTCTAGCCTTAGACCGCCTCTAACTCGAAACATGTTACCAGTAAAAAAATAAAAATTAAAGCATCGCCTATGGGGATTAAGTACCGAAGTCTGGCACCATTCCACGAGTGTGGGCAATTTTGAAGTGTGACATGTTGTTAGGTATCTATTTACTCAGCGTAACTTCATCTTTCACATTATGCAAAAAATTGGGCTAGCCATAGGTGTGCGCAGCCTATTGCATCAGGGTGTGCACCCCAAAGCTCACACACTACCGATCACTAACGATTTTCATTCAGAAAGGCAAGGGGCCAGTAAATTACATATTTACCGGCTCCTTCCCCCACTCATTCTAAAACATCCCCACAGCAACAGCCGGCGGGAGAGAATGGAGGAGCTGCGACGGGAGAAGGGGAGGAGCTGGGAAGTAGGGGGATTTTGTGCTGCACCGGGTGATTAGGGTGTGCCTGGGCACACCTATGAGGCCAACTTTGTTTTTTAAACCATGAAAAAAAAAAAAAAAAGTAAACAACGCTTTTGAAAAATTGCTGCGCAAATACCGTTCAAGATAAAAAGTTGCAATGACCGCCATTGTATGTCATTTTTGGGAGTGCTGTGAAACATTAACATATCCCATACATGAGTACTGGGATTTTTAGTGGGTTCTAGAGGCTGTGTGGCATACAAGAGTATTGAATATAGGCAAATAAAATAAACTGTTTGTGTAGATACCTTTCTTTTCATTAACATCCTGCTCACTTTCAGGGTTGTACAGCTCATCATCTTGATCGGGAGCCTCAGTTAAAATGTCATCCAAAACATTGACTTCACCATCTACGAAAAACAGAGACATTGGATAAGAAAAAAAAAAAAAAAAGACTCCATGACCATGCAAAAACCGTTTACCTCCGCGATCATCTCCAAAAAAAATTATGTTACATTTTAAAGTTTTAATACAGGGACAGAATGCGAACATGACACATCAATAAACTTTACATAGATAAGTTATATAAAATTTGATATATCTTCAGCTTCCGGGGATTCAAAGTCAAAGTAATCTGATCAGCTATGGAAGTAGAGTGCATCTACACTATTTAGGCTAAAGAGCCCATGTAAATGAAGCACAACAGTGTAAAATCACACCAAAAATTAAGAAGTTGCAAAGTTTTCCATTACAACCAAGCTGTGGCTTTTCCAGTATCCCATCAAACAAAGGCATGATAAAACAAGGGCTAAAAGCGTGGTACTAATATGTTTTATCACATGTTTTAGGTCTATTGGACACAGGTGAAAATAAGCCACGTTTTTACTGCTCTAAGCACAAGTACACTGACATTTTTGGTAGAGGTCGGCCGGTATATATCGGCCGTTATTAAAAAATCCGCAGCGGCCGATTATTGTAAAAAAAATTGGCCGATTTTCGGCTGCCACACTAAACCCCGCTCCACCTACAGCAGCACCCTTCAGCCACGCTGCAGATAGCCTGCTCGCCAGCCTGCTCGCCAACCACTAGCACCGCCCTCCCCCCTACCTGGGCAGGCTGTAGCAGAATAAGAAAGCAAACATGTCACAAGCCCGAGCAGCTGCAGTAGTCTGAGAAGAGATCACACTTGTAAAGCTTCCTGCATGCTGGGATGGTGGCGGGATCACTGCACATGGGCTCTAGGTTGGGGGGGGGATGCATCTTTGGGGGCAGGTTGAAAGCGCTGTATTTAGCATTCCCAAAACACCTTGACCATTGGAATGACTAAGCAGTGCTTCCAAAGCACCATAAAACTGCAGTTTTTAACCCCTTCTTTTGGGTTAAAATCATCCCGCTAGCGGCTGAAAAACAAACGAGCAGTGCTTTAGCGCTAATGCAGCCCCAGCGCAAAAAGGGTCTTAAAGCAGTTGTATGCCCCGCTTGGTAATTTTTACCTACAGGCAAGTCTACAATAAGGCTTAGCTGTAAGTAAAATGAATATCTCCTAAACCTTCGCAATTTAGGAGCTATTCACCCTGCATGAAGCCCCTGACATCAGCTGTGCATGGGCTTTGAAAAGAAAACCAATGTGGCCACCACATTTAATGATTGTTGAGCTGCAATAAATTTAATAATTTTTGGGTTTAATACAGATTTAAACCAGTAGTAAACTGCATGGGGGGGGGGGGGGGGGGGGGGAACCCTGCAAGACATAAAAAAAAATTCTAACATTACATTGAGCAGACTCCTGAGTGTATGCTGCTCTTGTTTTTTCGTACATACCGTTTTACCGATATTTTCACCCCCGACTTCCGGGTAGTGAATCCCGCGGGACTGAGCATTCCTATTCACAGGCTGCGATTGACGTAATGCCGACCGGCGCATACAGCGTGTCACGAGTTGCCGAAAGAAGCCGCACGTCGAGTCGGCTCTATCCGGCGCCTGCGCACTGACGTTCGGCTTCTTTCGACAAGTCGTGATGCCAGTCAGCAATCACAGCCTGGGAATAGGAACACCCAGTCCCGCAGGATTCACTACCCAGAAGTCGGGGGTGAAAATATCGGTAAAACGGTATGTACGGAAAACCAAAACAAAAGAGCAGCATACTCTCAGGAGTCTGCTCAATATAATGTTAGATTTTTTTTTAGGGTGAACCCCCCGCTTTAAGGTGGAAGCAGCAGGTGCAGGCTAAGCATATAGCAATTAGAAGAGGGAAGGTCTGGACAGCCGCACTCCAATAGAAAAATGCCTTTATTGTGCAATTAAAACAACAAAAGTACAAACCACAGCAGGGTACAAAATAAAAAAATGACGCGTTTCACACACTACGCTTAGTCATAGCTATGAGTGTGAAACATAGGGGTGCAACGGATCACGGTTGATCCGTGATCCGAACGGGTCACCCCCTTCGGATCGCTACGCAATCCGTGGACTACCGCCGCGGGCATAGCATTAGGAAAGGCTGCGGCTTCGGCCTAGCTCCGGAGCCGCGGCCATCTTGGTACACCCGGCGGCGGCCCCTCCTCTCTGTTTACACCAACAGAGGAGGAGGAGACCGCGCTCAAGGGACACACACGCCGCTATCTGAACTGAGGTATGCAGGGGGGGGGGGGGGGGGGGGGGGTCACTGCGTGCCTGTACAACTTGGGTGAGGGGGGGGGTCACTGGTGCCTGTACAACTTGGTGAGGGGGGGGGTCACTGCGTGCCTGTACAACTTGGTGGGGGGGGGGGGGGGGGGTGGGGGGGGGGGGGGGGGGGGGGGGGGGGGGGGGGGGGGGGGGGGGGGTCACTGCGTGCCTGTACAACTTGGTGGAGGGGGGGGGGGTCACTGGTGAGGGGGGGGGTGCGTGCGCCTGTACAACTTGTACAACTTGGGAGGGGGGGGTCACTGGTCACTGCCTGTACAACTTGGGAGGGGGGGGCCTGTACTGCGTGCCTGTACAACTTGGGGAGGGGGGGGTCACTGCGTGCCTGTACAACTTGGGGAGGGGGGGGGTCACTGCGTGCCTGTACAACTTGGGGAGGGGGGGGGGTCACTGCGTGCCTGTACAACTTGGGGAGGGGGGGGGTCACTGCGTGCCTGTACAACTTGGGGAGGGGGGGGGTCACTGCGTGCCTGTACAAACTTGGGGAGGGGGGGGGTCACTGCGTGCCTGTACAACTTGGGGAGGGGGGGGGGTCACTGCGTGCCTGTACAACTTGGGGAGGGGGGGGGTCACTGCGTGCCTGTACAACTTGGGGAGGGGGGGGGTCACTGCGTGCCTGTACAACTTGGGGAGGGGGGGGGGTCACTGCGTGCCTGTACAACTTGGGAGGGGGGGGGTCACTGCGTGCCTGTACAACTTGGGGAGGGGGGGGGTCACTGCGTGCCTGTACAACTTGGGGAGGGGGGGGGGTCACTGCGTGCCTGTACAACTTGGGGAGGGGGGGGGTCACTGCGTGCCTGTACAACTTGGGGAGGGGGGGGGTCACTGCGTGCCTGTACAACTTGGGGAGGGGGGGGGGTCACTGCGTGCCTGTACAACTTGGGGAGGGGGGGGGGTCACTGCGTGCCTGTACAAAACTTGGGGAGGGGGGGGGGGGTCACTGCGTGCCTGTACAACTTGGGGAGGGGGGGGGTCACTGCGTGCTGTACAACTTGGGGAGGGGGGGGGTCACTGCGTGCCTGTACAACTTGGGGGGGGGGGGGGGTCACTGCGTGCCTGTACAACTTGGGGAGGGGGGGGTCACTGCGTGCCTGTACAACTTGGGGAGGGGGGGGGTCACTGCGTGCCTGTACAACTTGGGGAGGGGGGGGGGGGAGGGGGGGGGTGGGGGGGGTCACTGCGTGCCTGTACAACTTGGGGAGGGGGGGGGTCACTGCGTGCCTGTACAACTTGGGGAGGGGGGGGGTCACTGCGTGCCTGTACAACTTGGGGGAGGGGGGGGGGGGGTCACTGCGTGCCTGTACAACTTGGGGAGGGGGGGGGTCACTGCGTGCCTGTACAACTTGGGGAGGGGGGGGGTCACTGCGTGCCTGTACAACTTGGGGAGGGGGGGGTTCACTGTCAGGGGCGTGCCTGTACAACTTGGGGAGGGGGGGGGTCACTGCGTGCCTGTACAACTTGGGGAGGGGGGGGGTCACTGCGTGCCTGTACAACTTGGGGAGGGGGGGGGTCACTGCGTGCCTGTACAACTTGGGGAGGGGGGGGGTCACTGCGTGCCTGTACAACTTGGGGAGGGGGGGGGTCACTGCGTGCCTGTACAACTTGGGGAGGGGGGGGGTCACTGCGTGCCTGTACAACTTGGGGGGGGGGGGGGTCACTGCGTGCCTGTACAACTTGGGGAGGGGGGGGGTCACTGCGTGCCTGTACAACTTGGGGAGGGGGGGGGTCACTGCGCGTGCCTGTACAACTTTGGGAGGGGGGGGGTCACTGCGTGCCTGTACAACTTGGGGAGGGGGGGGGTCACTGCGTGCCTGTACAACTTGGGGAGGGGGGGGGTCACTGCGTGCCTGTACAACTTGGGGAGGGGGGGGGTCACTGCGTGCCTGTACAACTTGGGGAGGGGGGGGGTCACTGCGTGCCTGTACAACTTGGGGGGGGGGGGGGTCACTGCGTGCCTGTACAACTTGGGGAGGGGGGGGGGTCACTGCGTGCCTGTACAACTTGGGGAGGGGGGGGGTCACTGCGTGCCTGTACAACTTGGGGGGAGGGGGGGGGTCACTGCGTGCCTGTACAACTTGGGGAGGGGGGGGTCACTGCGTGCCTGTACAACTTGGGGAGGGGGGGGGTCACTGCGTGCCTGTACAACTTGGGGAGGGGGGGGGTCACTGCGTGCCTGTACAACTTGGGGGAGGGGGGGGGTCACTGCGTGCCTGTACAACTTGGGGAGGGGGGGGGTCACTGCGTGCCTGTACAACTTGGGGAGGGGGGGGGTCACTGCGTGCCTGTACAACTTGGGGAGGGGGGGGGTCACTGCGTGCCTGTACAACTTGGGAGGGGGGGGGTCACTGCGTGCCTGTACAACTTGGGGAGGGGGGGGGTCACTGCGTGCCTGTACAACTTGGGGAGGGGGGGGGTCACTGCGTGCCTGTACAACTTGGGAGAGGGGGGGGGTCACTGCGTGCCTGTACAACTTGGGGAGGGGGGGGGTCACTGCGTGCCTGTACAACTTGGGGAGGGGGGGGGTCACTGCGTGCCTGTACAACTTGGGGAGGGGGGGGGTCACTGCGTGCCTGTACAACTTGGGGAGGGGGGGGGTCACTGCGTGCCTGTACAACTTGGGGAGGGGGGGGGTCACTGCGTGCCTGTACAACTTGGGAGGGGGGGGGGGGTCACTGCGTGCCTGTACAACTTGGGGAGGGGGGGGGTCACTGCGTGCCTGTACAACTTGGGGGAGGGGGGGGGTCACTGCGTGCCTGTACAACTTGGGGAGGGGGGGGGTCACTGCGTGCCTGTACAACTTGGGGAGGGGGGGGGTCACTGCGTGCCTGTACAACTTGGGGAGGGGGGGGGTCACTGCGTGCCTGTACAACTTGGGGAGGGGGGGGGTCACTGCGTGCCTGTACAACTTGGGGAGGGGGGGGGTCACTGCGTGCCTGTACAACTTGGGGAGGGGGGGGGTCACTGCGTGCCTGTACAACTTGGGGAGGGGGGGGGGTCACTGCGTGCCTGTACAACTTGGGGAGGGGGGGGGTCACTGCGTGCCTGTACAACTTGGGGAGGGGGGGGGGTCACTGCGTGCCTGTACAACTTGGGGAGGGGGGGGTCACTGCGTGCCTGTACAACTTGGGGGGAGGGGGGGGGTCACTGCGTGCCTGTACAACTTGGGGAGGGGGGGGGTCACTGCGTGCCTGTACAACTTGGGGAGGGGGGGGTCACTGCGTGCCTGTACAACTTGGGGAGGGGGGGGGGGGGGTCACTGCGTGCCTGTACAACTTGGGGAGGGGGGGGGTCACTGCGTGCCTGTACAACTTGGGGAGGGGGGGGGTCACTGCGTGCCTGTACAACTTGGGGAGGGGGGGGGGGTCACTGCGTGCCTGTACAACTTGGGGAGGGGGGGGGTCACTGCGTGCCTGTACAACTTGGGGAGGGGGGGGTCACTGCGTGCCTGTACAACTTGGGAGGGGGGGGGTCACTGCGTGCCTGTACAACTTGGGGAGGGGGGGGTCACTGCGTGCCTGTACAACTTGGGGAGGGGGGTCACTGCGTGCCTGTACAACTTGGGGAGGGGGGGTCACTGCGTGCCTGTACAACTTGGGGAGGGGGGGGTCACTGCGTGCCTGTACAACTTGGGGAGGGGGGGTCACTGCGTGCCTGTACAACTTGGGGAGGGGGGGTCACTGCGTGCCTGTACAACTTGGGGAGGGGGGGTCACTGCGTGCCTGTACAACTTGGGGAGGGGGGGGTCACTGCGTGCCTGTACAACTTGGGGAGGGGGGGTCACTGCGTGCCTGTACAACTTGGGGAGGGGGGGGTCACTGCGTGCCTGTACAACTTGGGGAGGGGGGGTCACTGCGTGCCTGTACAACTTGGGGAGGGGGGGGTCACTGCGTGCCTGTACAACTTGGGGGGGGGGGGTCACTGCGTGCCTGTACAACTTGGGGAGGGGGGGTCACTGCGTGCCTGTACAACTTGGGGAGGGGGGGGTCACTGCGTGCCTGTACAACTTGGGGAGGGGGGGTCACTGCGTGCCTGTACAACTTGGGGGGAGGGGGGGTCACTGCGTGCCTGTACAACTTGGGGAGGGGGGGGGGTCACTGCGTGCCTGTACAACTTGGGGAGGGGGGGTCACTGCGTGCCTGTACAACTTGGGGAGGGGGGGTCACTGCGTGCCTGTACAACTTGGGGAGGGGGGGGTCACTGCGTGCCTGTACAACTTGGGGAGGGGGGGGTCACTGCGTGCCTGTACAACTTGGGGAGGGGGGGTCACTGCGTGCCTGTACAACTTGGGGAGGGGGGGGTCACTGCGTGCCTGTACAACTTGGGGAGGGGGGGTCACTGCGTGCCTGTACAACTTGGGGAGGGGGGGGTCACTGCGTGCCTGTACAACTTGGGGAGGGGGGGTCACTGCGTGCCTGTACAACTTGGGGAGGGGGGGTCACTGCGTGCCTGTACAACTTGGGGAGGGGGGGTCACTGCGTGCCTGTACAACTTGGGGAGGGGGGGGGTCACTGCGTGCCTGTACAACTTGGGGAGGGGGGGTCACTGCGTGCCTGTACAACTTGGGGAGGGGGGGTCACTGCGTGCCTGTTACAACTTGGGGAGGGGGGGGGTCACTGCGTGCCTGTACAACTTGGGGAGGGGGGGTCACTGCGTGCCTGTACAACTTGGGGAGGGGGGGTCACTGCGTGCCTGTACAACTTGGGGAGGGGGGGGTCACTGCGTGCCTGTACAACTTGGGGAGGGGGGGGTCACTGCGTGCCTGTACAACTTGGGGAGGGGGGGGTCACTGCGTGCCTGTACAACTTGGGGGAGGGGGGGTCACTGCGTGCCTGTACAACTTGGGGAGGGGGGGGTCACTGCGTGCCTGTACAACTTGGGGAGGGGGGGGGTCACTGCGTGCCTGTACAACTTGGGGAGGGGGGGGTCACTGCGTGCCTGTACAACTTGGGGAGGGGGGGTCACTGCGTGCCTGTACAACTTGGGGAGGGGGGGTCACTGCGTGCCTGTACAACTTGGGGAGGGGGGGTCACTGCGTGCCTGTACAACTTGGGGAGGGGGGGTCACTGCGTGCCTGTACAACTTGGGGAGGGGGGGTCACTGCGTGCCTGTACAACTTGGGGAGGGGGGGGTCACTGCGTGCCTGTACAACTTGGGGAGGGGGGGTCACTGCGTGCCTGTACAACTTGGGGAGGGGGGGTCACTGCGTGCCTGTACAACTTGGGGAGGGGGGGTCACTGCGTGCCTGTACAACTTGGGGAGGGGGGGTCACTGCGTGCCTGTACAACTTGGGGAGGGGGGGTCACTGCGTGCCTGTACAACTTGGGGAGGGGGGGTCACTGCGTGCCTGTACAACTTGGGGAGGGGGGGGGTCACTGCGTGCCTGTACAACTTGGGGAGGGGGGGTCACTGCGTGCCTGTACAACTTGGGGAGGGGGGGTCACTGCGTGCCTGTACAACTTGGGGAGGGGGGGTCACTGCGTGCCTGTACAACTTGGGGAGGGGGGGTCACTGCGTGCCTGTACAACTTGGGGAGGGGGGGTCACTGCGTGCCTGTACAACTTGGGGAGGGGGGGTCACTGCGTGCCTGTACAACTTGGGGAGGGGGGGTCACTGCGTGCCTGTACAACTTGGGGAGGGGGGGTCACTGCGTGCCTGTACAACTTGGGGAGGGGGGGGTCACTGCGTGCCTGTACAACTTGGGGGGGGGGGGTCACTGCGTGCCTGTACAACTTGGGGAGGGGGGGTCACTGCGTGCCTGTACAACTTGGGGAGGGGGGGTCACTGCGTGCCTGTACAACTTGGGAGGGGGGGTCACTGCGTGCCTGTACAACTTGGGGAGGGGGGGTCACTGCGTGCCTGTACAACTTGGGGAGGGGGGGTCACTGCGTGCCTGTACAACTTGGGAGGGGGGGGGTCACTGCGTGCCTGTACAACTTGGGGAGGGGGGGGGTCACTGCGTGCCTGTACAACTTGGGGAGGGGGGGGTCACTGTGTGCCTGTACAACTTGGGGAGGGGGGGGTCACTGTGTGCCTGTACAACTTGGGGAGGGGGGGGTCACTGTGTGCCTGTACAACTTGGGGAGGGGGGGGTCACTGTGTGCCTGTACAACTTGGGGAGGGGGGGGGTCACTGTGTGCCTGTACAACTTGGGGGGGGGGGTCACTGTGTGCCTGTACAACTTGGGGAGGGGGGGGTCACTGTGTGCCTGTACAACTTGGGGAGGGGGGGTCACTGTGTGCCTGTACAACTTGGGGAGGGGGGGTCACTGTGTGCCTGTACAACTTGGGGAGGGGGGTCACTGTGTGCCTGTACAACTTGGGGATTGTGTTTGTGGGAGGGGGGTCACTGTGTGCCTGTACAACTTGGGGAGGGGGGTCACTGTGTGCCTGTACAACTTGGGGAGGGGGGTCACTGTGTGCCTGTACAACTTGGGGAGGGGGGTCACTGTGTGCCTGTACAACTTGGGGAGGGGGGTCACTGTGTGCCTGTACAACTTAGGGGGGGGGGGGTTACTGTTTTTTTTTTTTTGCGGATCCGAAAAATGATCCGATCCGTGACTGCCGATCCGAGGAACGATCCGAACCGTGAGTTTTTTTTAATCCGTTGCACCCCTAGTGAAACACATAATTTTTTATTCTGTACCCTGCTGTGGTCTGTACTTTTGTTATTTTGCACAATAAAGGAGGAGTTTTTAATGGAGTGCTGTTGTCCAGACCTTTCCTCTTCTAATCAAAACAAGGGCAGAAAATTAAATCGAAAGATGAAAAAAAAAAAAGATGAAGTTACGCTTTACAGCGGAGGTCCACACCAAAAAGTGAACCTCTCCTTTTTCCGAACCGTCCCCCCCTCGGTTACATTTGACACCTTTCAGGGGGGGGGTGCAGATATCTGTATAATACAGGCATTTGCACCCACTTCCCATGGGAGTCACGCCCCTTCCCCGCTGTCTTCTGGAAAACACACTGGTCCCAGGAGACAGCAGAGACCAGTTAGGACGGGCCGCGCAGTGAAGCCGTAACACTTCACTTCCTGATTCCCTCACCAAGGATGGCAGCGGGGGCAGCCGATAGATTGCTTGGCCTCGGCTGCGACATCGCGGGCGCTGTACAGGTAAGTTTCCATTTATCAAAAGTCAGCAGCTGCAGTATTTGTAGCTGCTGGCTTTTAAAACAAAAAAAAAAAAAATGTGGATGGAACTCCGTTTTAACATACACTCCACAATTGGTTTGCAAGTCGCCCCGTAACTATAATGAACCAAGACTAAAAGGCTCTTATATAATCTGACTACATAGTGGCCACCTACATTTTGTTGCAAGCTCCTTGCGCAGCCAAATCAGCTTTTACTATTGTAATTTTCCACCTTGTGGAGGTGGAAGCTACAAGTTGCTTAGTATGGACAATGGCGGCAGCAACTAGTCTTAGACACTATTAATAATTCTACCCCATGTAGGAGATGGATATTGAGATAAAAAAATATTTTATAAAGACAGAATATAAATATACAATGTAAGAAGCCTATCTATGCAATGTTCAGATGTAATAGGCAGAGGATGCAAATCTCCTGTAAAAAGTATCAGTTATTACACCACACACAGGTGAGGAAACATGTCAGCCTGCAGTACATCAGATCACATATATAATACAGGTGATGTGTAGGGGGCACTATGGCCGGCCCTTCCTTCCACAAAGGCCGCATTCATTCATCTCCCTCTCTATGATCCACGCACGTGTCCGCTCACCTTTACTTGTCTCTCCTCTCTCTGGTTCCATCCTCCGTCCTTTGTTCCGCCGTCTGCTCCGGTGCGGGAGCACTCTGCTGTCCTTGCTGCTGGCGGATGTCAGAGTGTCCCCCCCGCCCCGCCGGGCGCCCCGCTCTCCTGCCGTGGCGAAGCGAATCCCGAGGAGGGAGACCAGTCCCGAGACCACAAAGTGAGCGGCAATGCTCACCTATCTCCGTCTACACTTGCCAGCCTGCTTCTCGACCCTAGACAGGCGACCCAGTACTCTTCTCTTTCTTTCCCCTCACCCTATTCTACGAACAAAATGGCGGAGCTCAGTTTCAGCCTCTTGCGACAACAACACCCTGCTCCCGGCGTGCACTGCTCTAACACGCCCCTCGGTGACGCCATCAGGTCCCGCCTTTCAGCGTGAGGTAAACACAAAGGAAGGCGTGTGTGGTAAATATTTACAGGCAGTGCAGTCGTTAGTATGCTGTAGTCTGAGGATTCATACAACTAAAACATCCAAATACACACACAAACCTATGGAACATCTGCCAAGGATTTGTATGAAACCACATTCACATCTTGGCGTAGCGGCACATAACGGGCCAGATTCAGAGAGCGATTACGCCTGTCTAACTGGTGTTAGACAGGAGTACTTTCAAATTACGCGCGCCGTATCACTAGTTTGAATCCTCAAACCATGATACGGCGGCGTTGGGCTTCGATCTGACAGGCTTACGTCTTCGTACGCCTTCGGATCTACGCTGCAATCTTTTTGCGGCCGCTGGGTGGAGTTTGCGTCGTTTTCAGCGTCGGGGTATGCAAATGAGCTTTTTCCGGCGATCCACGAAGTTACGAGCGTCGTTCGCAATCGCGTACGTCATTTTTTCTCTGCGTAAAGTTAAACCAGCTATTAGCTGGTCTAACGTTACGCGACCCATGTTAAGTATGGCCGTCGTTCCCGCGTTGTCTTTCAATTATTTTTTTTTTTTTGCGTAAGTCGTCCAGGAATAGGAATGTCCGTAAACGACGCTACTCAAAAAAAAAATGACGTAACGTCGTGATTTCGCGCAATGCACGGCGGGAAATTTCTGAACGGAGCATGCGCAGTTCGATCGCCGCGGGAACGCGCCTAATTTAAATGCCTCACGCCCCCTAATCGTTTAGTTTGATTCCGCCGGGAGAAATACACTACGCCGCCGTACCTTAAATCTCTCTGAATTCCTCGTAGAGCCAGGTAAAGTACGGCGGCGTAGAGTATCTCTGATACTCTGCGGGAATCTAATTCTACCTGAATCTGGCCCAATGTTCCTGGCTTCCTGTTGCGTGTTTTGGTCAATCCATTTAGTTAAATAAGGCCCTTTTCACACCTGAGCGTTTTTTATAGCTTGTAAAATGCTCACCTCTGAGGCTTAGTTTCACACTGGGGCGGGGCAGTCGTCAGCGGAAAAACGTCGCTCGTTTCAGCGGCGCTTTACCGCTGTTATAGTTTGGTGCAGCTTTTCAGGCGGTGATGCAGCACTTTCAAAACGCTTTTCAGCAGGGGCGGTGTGGGAACGGTGTATAAATCGCTCCCACACCCGCCCCAAAGATGCTGCTTGCAGTACTTTTTTTCCTGTCCTGCAAGCCCACCTCCGCAATGTGAAAGCACTCAACTTTCACACTGGGTTGGCTTAAGAGGCAGTTTTCAGGTGCTATTTTTAACACTAAAGGGGTCTTAGGATTGCCACCTCATACCGATTAAGGTGGTAATTAGATTCAGTTGGTGCCTTATCTGCATTAACCACTTCAATACAGGGCATTTTCACCCCCTTCCTGCCCAGGCAAATTTCAGCGCTGTCACACTTTGAATGACAATTGCGTGGTCATGCAACACTGTACGCAAATTACATTTTTATGTATTTTTCCCCCACAAATAGAGCTTTCTTTTGGTGGTATTTGATCACATCTGTGGTCCTTATTTTTTGCACTATAAACAAATATGGAGCGTTAAGTTTGAAAAAAAAACAGATTTTCTGCAGATTTTTGTCTTCAGATTTACAAAAAATTTACAAAAAACGTAAAATTAGGTCAAACCTCAAATCCGGGTACACACAATTAGAAAATCGTCTAAGGTGCCGTACACACGGCCGAGGTTCTCGCTGAAAATCAGCGAGAACCTCGCTGGAATGCACATTCCAGCGAGGACCTCGGCCGTGTGTACGGTCTCAGCGAGCTTCCCGTCGGGAAGCTCGTCGAGCCGAAATAGAGAGCACGCTCTCTATTTCCTCGACGGCCCGCCTGGAAGAATGGCTGGTTGCCATTCCCGACGGGCGGGTCGCCGAATTCGACGGCCGGGAGAGAACCTCGACGGGCGGAACGATGTGTTCTGCCCGTCGAGGTTCTGGGTCGTGTGTACGCGGCCTAATATATCGGACAATTTTTACGAAGGTACGACTCATCAGGTTGGCAGAGAGTGTTACTCTGTTCTCTGGATTTAGTCGTCCGACAAAAGCAAACGTAATCTGTGTGCTGGCGTAGTATAAAGGAAGTGAAATTGCCATCATGAACCATGCAGACAACATCCGCAGACTACGTTTAGTTGTTTTTTTGGAATCAAAGTTTCGTGAATTGTGACAAATCGTTCCAATATCAACTGCACTCCATGGCGGATGCTACAGTTCTTGCTATTGTTGGTATGGTAAAATTTGGGCTAATCCAAGTGCTTTAAAAAAAAAAAAAAAGGAGAAGCTTAAAACCAAGTTTTTAAAGTCAGCAGCAACAAATACTGCAGCTGCTGACTTTTAAAATAAGGACACTTACCTGTCCAGGGCGCCCGTGATGTCAGCAGCTGAAGCCGATCTATCGCTCGGCTCTCGGGTGCTGCCGCCGCCATCTTCGGTAAGGGAATCAGGAAGTAAAGCCTTGCAGCTTCACTTCCTAGTTCCCTACTGGGCATGCGTGACTCCACTGGTCTCCTCTGTCTTCTGGGACCTGTGTGTCTCCCAAAAGACAGCGGGGGTACGGAGAAGGCGCCAGAAGTGGCATAGATACCCAAGGGTGGCAAGGGTATCTATGCCCGGAACTGGAAGCAAAATACATGTATTACACAGGTATCTGCTCCCCCCTGAAATGTGCCAAATGTGACACCAGAGCGGGGGAGCATTCCGAAAAGCGGAAGTTCAAATGAAATGAGTCTACATACTATATATACGTCGACAGAATGGCATGGACAGGCACATGTAGGTACCTGTACATGCCTGTCTTCCCGCGGGTCGGGGGTCCGATCGGGCCCCCCCCCGGTACATGCGGCGGTCGGTAAGCCTCTGGGAGCGATCTGGGATGAGGAGGCGGCTGTTCGTTTCTGGCCACCCCCTCGCGATCGCTCCCAGCCAATCCCCTTCCACTGAAGGACTTCCTCTGCCTGTGTAATGTAAACACAGGCAGAGGAAGTGATGTCATCTCTCCTATCGGCAGTATTTTCGTCCGGTGAGAGGAGAGAAGACATCACAAGTTGCACAACAGCACACTGACACCAGTGACACATAGGCACACTTAAACCCCCCCCCCCCCGATCACCAGCCCCCTGTCACAGTGTCACTGATTGCAGTGATCATTTATTTACTGATCACTGCATTTAGTGTCAGTGTGACAGTTAAAAGTTGCAGGGCAGTTAGTCTTAGCCCCCTTTAGGTCCAGGGTAGCCCCCTACCCCCCTCCATAAAGGTTTAACCCCTTGATCACCGCCCTAGTTAACTCTTTCACCCCCTATTGCCAGCGTCACTAAGCGATCGTTTTTCTGATCACTGTATTAGTGTCGCTGGTGCCGCTAGGTAGCTAGTTATTTTTTGAGGTTCGCCACCAGGTTTTTTTGACCAGTGGTCACTGTATAAGTGTTACGGTTGACGCTGGTTAGTTAGTTTGCTGTTTATAGCATCAGGGCACCCGCCGTATATAACCCAATAAAAGTTTAACCCCCTGATCGCCCGGCAGGTGATATCAATTACATTTTAGTGTCAGTTAGGGTCTGCGTCGCCCCAGGCAGCGTTAGGTTAGTGCCAGTACCGCTTACACCCTCGCGCAAAGCATACACCCCCCTTAGTGGTATAGTATCTGAACGGATCGATACCTGATCTGATCAGATCTATACTAGCGTACCCAGCAGTTTAGGGTACCCAAAAACGCATTGTTAGCGGAATCAGCCCAGATACCCGCTAGCACCTGCGTTTTGCCCCTCCGCCCAGCCCAACCCACCCAAGTGCAGTATTGATCGATCACTGTCACTTACAAAACACAACACACATAACTGCAGCATTTTGCAGAGACAGGCCTGATCCCTGTGATCGCTAACAGTTTTTTTTGGAAGCGTTTTCTAAGTAAAAAAAATAAATATATATATATATATATATAAAATAAAAAAAATAAAAATAGTTGTTGTTTTATTGTTCTCTCCCTCTCTATTCTCTCTCTATTGTTCTACTCTTTTTTTTACTGTATTCTATTCTGCAAAGTTTTATTGTTATTATGTTTTTTCATGCTTTCTTTTCAGGTATGTGATTTACTTTACTGTTTTCAGGTACGCCATTCAGCTGTTGCGCAGACTTATTTATCTTGACAGCAACAGCATTTGCTCCCACGATATATAAAGCCGTGACTCCAGTGCTGTAGGAGCATGGTGGCATTAGGTGCGGAGGAGCGATTTTGCTCCTAATGCCGCATACATACGGTTGACATTCCTACGGAGGCTTTCCCGTGGAAAAGTCTGACCATGTGTACGCGGCATAACTTTTTTGTTTGAGGATTCCCCCAGGCTTCGGCATATATAAATGGTGCATGTATGCCCATCATTAGAAGTGGGGTGGATGAAGGGAGGTATTCTAATGGTGGGCATACCCACCGATCAATCTTTTTTTTTCGTTCAGCCAACAGGCTGCATGAAAAAAAAGATTACAATACATGTCCAACAAGAACCATCAACGTACTGGTATGTTGCTGGACTTTGAATGGTTATACCAGAATGATGCCTGCGGGTTTAGGTATCAACGTGGTATCATTCTTTTCAGCCAGCGGTCGGCTTTCATGTAAAAGCAGTCCTAGCGGCTAATTAGCCTCTAGACTGCTTTTACATTCAGTGGGAGGGAATGTCTCCCCCCCCCGAATATAAACAGCGCCATTGGGAAATTGGGAAAGCATTTTATCATACCGATCTTGGTGTGGTCAGATGCTTTGAGGGCAGAGGAAAGATCTAGAGTCTAATAGACCCCATTTAAAAAAAAAAAAAAAAGAGTACCTGTCACTAACTGTTGCTATCATAAGGGATATTTACATTCCCTGAGAGAACAATAAAAATGGTAAAAAATAAATAAAATGGAAGGAACAGTTTACAAATAAAATAAAAAAAGCGAAATAAATATAAAAAAAAAGCACCCCTGTCCCCGCCCCCCCCCCCCCTGCTCTTGCGCAAGGGCGAACGCAAGCGTCGGTCTGGAGTCATATGTAAACAGCAATTGTACCATGCATGTGAGGTATCACCACAAAGGGCAGTAATTTTAGCAGTAGACCTCCTCTATAAATCTTATGTGGTAACCTGTAAAGGCTTTTAAAAATGTATGTTGTTTGTCGCCACTGCGCGTTTGTGCGCAATTTTAAAGTATGTCGTGTTTGGTATCCATGTACTCTGCTTAAGATCATCTTTTTTTATTTCATCTATAATTTGGGCAATTTGGGTGTGTTTTAGTGCTTTAAAATAAAAATAAAATATGTTTTTATGCAAACAAACAGTGTCAGAAAGGGCTTTGTCTTCAAGTGGTTAGAAGAGTGGGTGATGTATGACATACGCTTCTAAATGTTGTGCATAAAATGCCAGGACAATTAAAAACCCCCCCAAAATGACCCCATTGACCCCATGAGTCCATGGAATATTTTATATTTTGACAAAAGTTGCGGGAAAAATAAATATATATATATATATATATATATATATATATATTTTTTTGCGCAAAGTTGTCAATAAATGATATATTGCTCAAACATGCCATGGGCATATGTGGAATTACACCCCAAAATACATTCTGCTGCTTCTCCTGAGTATGGGGATACCACATGTGTGAGACTTTTTGGGAGCCTAGCCGCGTACGGGACCCCAAAAACCAATCACCGCCTTCAGGCTTTTAAAGGGTGTACATTTTTGATTTGACTCCTCACTACCTATCGCAGTTTCGGAGGCCATGGAATTCCCAGATGGCACAAACCCCCTCCCCAAACGACCCCATTTTGGAAAGTAGACAACCCAAGCTATTTGCTGAGAGGTATGGTGAGTATTTTGCAGATCTCGCTTTTTGTCACAAAGTTTTGAAAATAATAAAAAAAAAAATCATTTACTTTCTTCATTTTCAAAAACAAATGCGAGCTGTAAAATACTCACTATGCCTCTCAGCAAATAGCTTGGGGTTTCTACTTTCCAAAATGGGGTCATTTATGCTATTTGGCATTTTATGGCCTTCGAAACCTGTGATAGTGAGGAGTGAAATCAAAATGTATGCCCTTAGAAATCTTGAAGGCAGTGCTTGGTTTTCGGGGTCCCATACGTGGCTAGGCTCCGAAAAAGTCCCACACATGTGGTATCCCCGTACTCAGGAGAAGGAGCAGAATGTATTTTGGGGTACATTTCCACATATAACTATGGCATGTGTGAGCAATATATCATTTAGTGACAACTTTTTGTTAAATTTTTTTTGTTGTCATTATTCAATCACTTGGGGCAAAAAAAAAATATTCAATGGACTCAACATGCCTCTCAGCAGTTTCCTTTGGGGTGTCTACTTTCCAAAATGGGGTCATTTGGGGGGGTGTTGTACTGCCCTGCTATTTTAGCACCTCAAGAAATGAGAGTCATAAATTAAAAGCTGTGTAAATTCCAGAAAATGTACCCTTGTTTGTAGACGCTATAACTTTTGCAAAAACCAATAAATATACGCTTATTGCAATTTTTTTTGGCTGAATACATTTTGACCTAAATGTTTGACTAAAATTTAGTTTATTCGAAAAAGTTTATTACAAAAAGTAGAAAATATAATTTTTTTCAAAATTTTCGGTCTTTTTCGGTTTATTTTGCAAAAAATAAAAACCGCAGAGGCAATTAAATACCACCAAAAGAAAGCTCTATGGCCACGTACACACGAGCAGACAGATTTGTTCAAATCGGTCGGGCCAACCGATTTGAACAAATCTGTCTGCTGGGGACATATTGGTTTGATCGTGTACACACGATCAAACCAAAATCCCCGCCGCCAGACGGCGCGGTGACGTGGCGGTGACGTTGACGCCGCCATGTCACCGCACCAGGAAGTAAAACACTTCCGCGCATGCGTCGAAACCATTCGGCACGTGTGCGAGAAGACATGTCTGCTGGTTAGCGTACTAACCAGCAGACATGTAGGGCGGACGGGTTCCCAGCCGACAGATTTCAAAGCATGCTTTGAAATCTGTCGGGTGGCCATATCCGTCGGCTCGCCCGTACACACGGTCGAATCTATCTGCTGGGACGGTCGGGCCGACCGTTTCCAGCAGATAGATTTGATCGTGTGTACGCGGCCTATTTGTGGGAAGAAAATTACGCAAATTTTGTTTCGGTACAACATTGCATGACCGCGCAATTACCAGTTAAAGCAGCGCAGTGCCAAATTGTAAAAACACCTTGGGTCCTTTAGCTGGATATTGGTCCGGGTCTTAAGTGGTTAAGAACATAAGATAAACAAGTAACCTTATAATTTCAAAACGAAAAAAATGGCGTATTTCAATTCTATTATAATCATAGGATTGATACAAAAGCAATTTTGTGGAATACAGACCCTCAAATCCAAGCACCTTATCCCTTGTAACGAAACACAATGTAAGTGAGGGGAAGCGTACCAAGAACCCTAGGGACTTTTTTATATGGTGCTAATAAAGTGTAATAACACAAATGTAGTATAGAAAAATAATTTTATTTGGTAACAATAAATATATATAAAAACCGTCCGATAAGTATTGAGGTTGTTGAACTTCAAAGATGTGAGAAGACCTGTTGTAGTATTGGCTGGCTCTATATGTTTCGCTCCAAACAGAGCTTCTTCGGGATCTTGAACAGGCAATACTACAAAATTTAAAAAACAAAAAGATATAGAGGATGGAAACAGAAAATTTGTAAATATAGGTGCATATGTGACAGCACAGTATACACTTTTAACAAACAGAGTATATATGGTAATTAATAAACAATATATAATACAATATAAGTTCACATATATAAAGGTGCAAAATAATGGCGCAAACAAGCTTACCACATGAGACTGGATCCCTTCAAAGATGAAGGCATAATAAGAAAAAACGCACACAACGTTGTCGAACTATGGGGACCATACATCCAGAAAACTCAATAGTCAATCCGAAGCCATAGTATAAAAAGAGCCTAGTGTATCAAAACAAATTTTATATAAATAAGTTTAGATGGGTCCAATTCACAAATCGACTTAGTATCATTACTACAATCAAATTGAGTTGGAGGTAAAATATCTGCATAGTCCTAAATAATTTTTCTAAAATTTCAGGTCTTAAGGTCCTTAAGGCCTTAAGGTCTTAAGGTCAATTATGCGAAAATCTCGGGCCCTTAATGTTTTACTAGATCCTCAAGAAGTCTCGTTATTAAAACAATCATTCAATTTTGAGTGGAATGATACCTCAATTAAATATCTGGGTGTTACATTAACGGCCCGAGTAGAAACGTTATATTTACATAATTATCCCCCACTATTCAAGAAGTTAGAAAATGATCTTTCAACTTGGTCCAAACATGAATTGTCATGGTTAGGCAGAATTAATTCGATTAAAATGACAGTACTCCCTAGATGTCAGGGTCCTAGCGCTCAATCTGTGCACAGGCACGCTAGAATCGCGTCACGGCGCGTGGCCGCGCATCTGGGGCGCGCGTGCGTGGCGGCGCGTGCACGAGCGTGCGGACGTGCGCGCCTCCTCCCGGGACCAATCACAGACCTGACAGCCCTATTTAAACCAGCCCCTGTCTTTGCACAGGTTGCTGGTTTATCGTCAGCTCTGAGTAAAGTTTTGACACTTTGACTTGTGCTCTTTGACCCGGATTTGCTTCCCGACTCAGCTCTCGCCTAGAAACCTGACCTCGGCCTGTTTGTGGACTTTGCTGCCTTCTTGAACCCTCTGACCTCGGACCGTGACCTGGATTTGCCTCTGTCTCCTGCCCTTGAACTTCGGCTTACACCTCTGGACTTGTCTTAAGCTCTACCCTGAACCCGGACTTTTTACCTGTACCCCGGATCTGCTACCATTAGTCTGTTGGCTTCTGAACTGTGCACTGGGACTTTACCACTTTCACCTGCCTTGGTGACCATCCAGCACCTGCAGCACGTCTCAGCCGCTGATCTCCAGCACCTGCATCCCATCTACCAATCCACCGATACCGGTACCTCCTTGTGCCTCTGCCTCCTGTCTCAAATTCAAGGGGGCAGGTGCGCTTGGTCGTAAAGGTGAGCCGTCCTCAGCATCTCGGCCTCGGTAAGTACTCGTGTTTCTGACACTAGAATCCTATATTTTTTCAGATCTCTCCCTATCCATGTCCATAAATTCCAGTTAAAAAAACGTCAGGGTAAAATAGTCAAATTCACATGGAACACCTCTGGTTATAGAATACCCCAAAACACCCTTTTTCGTCATAGAAAAAAGAGGGGGTCTAGGTCTTCCTGATCTCTATAAATATTTTCTATCAGCAAGTCTAGCACAGATCTCGACGATCTATTCTAAATCCAAACAACCAGATTGGCTTAATATTGAAAAACAAGCGGCTCCACAATGCTCGCTTGAATACCTATTTTGGTGTCCCCCTAAAAAGAGACCTTCAATTCTAGTCCTGTCTCTATCCCAATCACTTGCGCTCTGGGATGAACTTAGAAAATATCCGTCTCTTGTCTCAACCGTTTGACCACTTGCTAGTCTGTTTGGGAACCCGGACTTTCCCCTGGGCTAGATCTGGAGGCATTTAAATGGTGGACGGATAAAGGACTTTATCGTATTGGACAGTTTTTTTTACGCTGGTAAACCCATGTCATTAAACCATTGCAAAAAAAAACATTAAAACTTCCGGAATCCATGGAATGTCATTTTTATCAAATTTACAAATTTCTACAAATGATCTGGAAGGAAAAACCTCTCCCCCCACAATTTACAAACTACAAGATGTGGTGTGAAAGAGCTGAGGGACAGAGGGGGGGGGGGGGGGGTTTTCGGTTGCATATTCATGCCTTACTCACCCTACAGGGAATGCTTCTTATATGGAGACATGGGAAAATGATCTTCAAATTAGTTGGGACTTAGACACCTGGCATAGATCATTTACAAAATCCTTTAGGGGATTCTAAACATATCAGTGATGGAGGCCAACATTAAAGTAATAACCAAGTGGTATTTAACTCCCTCTAACCTGGCTTCTATTTCTCCTACAGTAGATCTAAATTGTTTTAGGGGATGTCAACTCCTGGGAACTATGACTCATATCTGGTGGGAGTGTCCTATAATTAGATTATTTTGGAACAACATTTTTTCTATGATTTTCAAGGTAACAGGTTGCCAGGTCACGAGATCTCTACCAATAGCTCTCCTGAATGTGCATATATCTCAAATTCAAAAACTTTATTCTTACAGGAGCTAAGCTTACAATTGCCAAAAATTGGAAGAAACCTAAGCCCTCTTTCTCAAGAAGCAAAAAAAATAATCTCTTGGATAATGACTCAAGAAAAGTTAGCTAGCATTTTGAATGATACTGTTTTGAAATTTGAAACGATCTGGGAACCTTGGGCCAGATATATAGGTATTTCTCTTACTCAAGATGCCTCTTCGATTTCCGCAAACACTGTAAATTAGGTATATAGCATGTCTTATCCCCTTTCCTCCCTCTCTTCTTTGTCCCTTTTTTTTTTCTCCGATTTTTTCACGCTGTCTTTTTATTCCCCCCCCCCCCCTCTTTAGGGGAGCCTAGTGATGTTTTTGTAAGGGGATTTATCCAGCAACATAGGCTTTGGTTCAGAGTGTAATTCAGTATTTCGCTCCTGCTGCAGTTTGAACCTGATAGGGACACCAGGAGATTATAAGTATGCTTATTTCTATTGAGTTAGCTTATATAAGGAGTCCTTTCTCTTTTAATACTCACATATTTTATTACAATGTAAGATCTTTTAAAAAAAAACAAAAAACATTCTCTCCTTCTTAAACCTGAAGGGGGGGGGGGGGAGATTTTCTATCTCCCTCTCTCTGTAAGTTCCTGCTGACATTTACTAGGTTATGTCCATATTGATTTGTATTGTGATTCATTGTAATTTTTATTTTATTTCTGAAATTAAAATAATTTGAAAAAAAAAAAGTGGTATTGGGACAACCCTAGTATACACATTATCAGTATCATACTTTCTGCCTTATGCACTCATCTGTACATTAGGAACTCCAGAGACATGCACTCTCTATGTCCTACTGTTGACCCCTGCACTCTCTGTGTTATGCACTTCTAAGCCCTGTACTCTCTACATTATGCATTTCTGAGTCTTGCATTCTATGCATTATGCACGGTTGAACCCTGCACTCTCTGTGTAATGCGCCTTACACTCGTCATGGATTATGCACTCCTGAGCCCTGTACTGTGTGCGTTACCCACTCCTGAGCCCTGTACTTTGTGCGTTACCCATTCCTGAGCCCTGTGTTCTTTGTGTTACACAATTCTAAACCCTACACTTTCTGTCCAAGCATTCCTAAGCTCTGCACTCTCTTTATAAAAAAAACTTGCAGTCTCTGCGTATTCTCTTTTGGCCACTTCACTCTCTGCCTTATGCCACCCAGAGCCCTGCACTATAGACACTATGTTGTATATTTACCACTGCTGAACTCTGTATGCTGGGTTGTTAGGCTCGATTCACACTTGCAAATGGCACCATTTGCGATTACCTGCAGGAGACAAGGCAGGGATCCATGCTAATAGTTGTGGCCAGAAGCCCCATTTAAAGCAGTGGGATCCTGCCAGCACCCTCACAGCTGTTCACTGGCAATCGCATGTCATCATTCATGCAGCGATGGTGGGTCCTGGACACAGCCTGCATGAGTCATTAATCACCACAAGGTCTCTTTGACACATGTTGTGCTCTTCATAGAGCACTTGCCACAAGCACTCTCATTCAATTTACAGCTGGTATCATTCCTTTCATGGCCGCAAAGCAAAGGATCACAGCCACAGTATTTGTACACCGCTGAGTGCTGGATCTGCAGCTATAGGGGGTAGCGGCTGGGGGTTGGTAAAACCACAAGATGAAAAAACCTCAAATGTGAACAAGCCCTAATAGTAAAACTAATCACCAGTCTCCAATCACCACTACACCAGTTATAGTGTTACCATGCCATTGTAGCTAGCAACAGTGTTCGTGATTGCTGCCACACCAGACCATCCAGCAATCAACACTTTTCCTGATCATCTCCACACCAGTTCTGGTGTCCCCAGACCAGTGTATGCCAGCAACAGTGTTCTTTATCACTGCCACACCTGTCACAGTGTCACCAAACCAGTGATCCTGATTGCTGTCACACTAGTCTCCAGTGTCGCCAAACCAGTGTAAACTACCAACAGTGTCACTAAGCCTCTTCCTGGCCAGTGAACATAGTATTCCTGGGAGCAGCCAACACCAATAGGCAGTGGTGGTACTATGGGGGTGCCACCTGCCAGAGGGCAACACCAGGTTTAGACTGGCACCAGCGCCGCATTGAAAGAAGCGCAGCGGCTCCCTTATTCCCTTTCGGGATTTCCTCTGCTCCCCACGATGCGTTCTGCAATCCACCAACCAGAATCCACTCCAGATACCCAAAGCCATATACAAATCCAAAGGAGAACGTAGATTTGCAGTCCAAGGACCTAGACTGTGGAACGCTCTACCAACTAGCATCCGGTTGGAGGTGAACCACTTGGCCTTCAGAAGAAAGATCAGGGCCGATCCTAGGGTCATATGCTCGTGGGTGCAGAAATATTTCTGGCGCCCCTACAAGGGCGTGGTCACCTTATTAACCCCTCCCCTTTGCAATTGTTTCTATGGCAACGACTCAAAAACAGAGATGCTCCCCTAAGGAGTCATTGTTACCCCAGGATCCTCCCATGATCTCTTAACAATAAACAAAATACAGGAAGAGAAGCAGAGTACTCTAATTGAACCTGGAGGGGGGTCTCTCTAATGGACATAGAAAGGGCTTCTGTTAGAGAGTCTGTTTAGAAAGAGCCCCCAGACACAATACAGGAGATGGTCAGAGACTGCAGACATGATACAGCAGATGGTCAGAGACTGCAGACATGGTACAAGAGATCAATGCAGCCTCACCAGTGCCCACCAAATGCAGCCTACCATTGCTCACCAATTGGGCTGGGAGAGAGGTTAGTGGACAGAGAAAGGGTATTTGACTGAGAAAGAGAGTGTGGTGAACAGAGAGAGGGGCTGAGAGAGAGAGAGTGGTGGACTGAGAGAGGGGCTGAGAGAGAGAGGGTAGTGGACAGAGAGAGGGGCTGAGAGAGAGGGGGTATTGGACAGAGAGAGGGGCAGAAAGAGAGGGGGTAGTGGACAGAGAGAGGGGGTAGTGGACAGAGAGAGGGGGTAGTGGACTGAGAGAGAGGGGGTAGTGGACAAAGAGAGGGGCTGAGAGAGAGGGGGTAGTGGACAGAGAGAGGGGGTAGTGGACAGAGAGATTGGCTGAGAGAGAGAGGGTAGTGGACAGAGAGATTGGCTGAGGGAGATTGTTCCTTTAAATGTCAAGTTGGAGAAGTACCTTCTTACATTGGAGGTCAGTATAGTGCTTCCTTACGTTGGTGGCCAAGTAAAGGTATGCTCTTTAACATTATTGCCCAGTATGGTGTCCTCTTACATAAGTGGTTAGCTGGAGAGGTCCCCCTTTACATTGGTGTTTAATGCAGTGCTCTGTTACATTGACGATCAGTGGTAGAGGTGTCCTCGGTAAGTGGTGTTAGAATCCTGAAGTTATGAAGACACTCTAAGGCAGGAAATCAATTATCAACTGTTCACTGCTCAAGGAGACTAGAAAAAGTGCCAAAAGAACCCTAGAGTTCTGACCCGACCCATCACAGACTGACCCATCACAGACTGATCCCCCCCATCACAGACTTACCCCCATATTGCAGACTGACCCCCCCCCCATATCTCAGACTGACCCCCCTATCGCAGACCGACCCCCCCCTTCATCACAGACTCCCACCATAATCGCAGACTGACCCCCCCCATAATCGCAGACTGACCCCCCATGGCAGACTCTGGACAATGGGCGGGACTTTTCCCATTAAAAGTGAGTGATTTATTGCTGGGACTGCCCCGCTGCCTAGCAACCAATCACCCACTTTTTAACTTGAAAAGTGCTTCCAGTTTGTATGATTAAGACAGGCAATCTCCTCATCAAAGATTGGGAGGGGGTGGTTGCAATATGAAGGAGTAGAGTAACACACGCTCAGACCTCTCCCTAAACCACCTGGCTAAACTGGAGAAATTGATGATACTGACTGATTAATGAGAAGACTGATGAGAGACTTGCTGGCTGGTGGACGGAGGATTTGTGCTAGACATGTGCATTCGTTTTCGTTAGAATGCATTTTCGTCCGAAAATCTGTTTTTATCGTTATGGTTTTAACAAACGATAATGAAAGTGGAAGAAACTAAAACCGAAAGATCTGACATAAAAAATGCTTTATTTTCGTTTTCGTTGTGGTAAAAAATCGATATAGAGAGATTCGACATTATAGGGAAAAGATTCGACAGTATAGGGAAAAGATTCGACAGTATAGGGAAAAGATTTGACATTACAGAGAAAAGATTCGACAGTATAGGGAAAAGATTCGACATTATAGGGAAAAGATTTCGATTTATGAGAAAATAGATTCGACATTATTACTAGTCATACAACATTAGAATTCTTGTAGGCGGAATATTCGAACGGAAATTTACGGTTCCGTTGAATATTCTTTTGACCATTCGACAGAAACCAAGTATTATTGGATTTTCGGACGAAAGCTATTCCCCAACGAAAAACTAAATAAATCAAAACGATTTTCGGGAGTAACTAAATAGATTTATTTTCAAAACGAAAACGAAAAAACAAAACAAAATATTCCAGTCTGCACATGTCTAATTTGTGCAGAAACATTCATTGTATACTGTGCATACCCTGTATACTCTGCTTATTCAGTGTGTTCTGCAGTGCATATCTCGTATACCTCGTCTACCTCATACAACTGGCATATCTTTCATACTCTGCATACCGGTCACAGTTAAAAAACAAAAGCCATAACCATCAACAGGACTTTAATGGGACTCAATGAAGTGGATGTGTGACGGCTTTTAGTGCTGCGTTTTCCGGTACTGTTACCTTTGCTGGATTCCTGGAATGAGGAGGGAGACTGGACCCCGCAGTGTCAGAGTGCAGAGAGGCGTGGAACAGCCAGAGATCCAACTGTTTTTCCCTTTGACCCGCGCGGTTGCAGCGGCCGCCGCTGCCACTGCAACTTCTGCAACAGAGGACACCGCCGCCGCTGCTGCTGCTGCCGCCGCCGTGTTTTATTCGAGTTTTAGTGGATTGTCCTGATCCTACGAGAGATGGAGTAGAAAGAAGGATATAGAGTAGCATTGATGAGCGTTTTTTTTTGGATATAAATAAAAGTAATAAGGCGATTGGCTTAAATATAAAGTGGATATATATGTTATAGAAGATTGACTACAGATGGTAAATGTAGTAAACTTAGAACCGGGGTGGATAAGAGGTTAGGTCTGAGCCCCCCGGTCATCTTGTGCCAAAACCCCCAATTAGGTTTTACCCACTGAAGTCACAATCAGGTGGCTCAGTTTTGGGTGCGCGCCCGATTGGGCCTAGAGGGGAGGGAGGGATTAGAAGGGGTTAGGAAGGGGTGTATAGGTAGGTTTGGGTGGGGTGCTCCCCCCTTTTATTTTATTTTTTGTATTTTTCTCTTCTTTTTTTGTCAGTGTTGTCTGAAAAATGGAAGAGGTGAAGATTACCTCCTTAAATGTTAAGGGTCTTTTTTTTTTTTTTTCAAATAACAGTTTTTATTAGACACAGGGTAACCCCCGTGCCGCAGAGAAAGTTGTACAAAAACTTCAGCAGGACAGCAGAAAATACAGTGCATAGCATATTTCAGCACGTTGCATATGTTAGAGCATAGCACTCGTATAAAAAAAACTCCTGCGTAACAGGGACATACAACACAGCAAGATTAAGAAGAGAAGAAGGGGTCAGAAAAAAAGTGAAGAAAGAACAAGAAAAGAGAGAGAGGAAAGAAAAGAGAGAGAGGAAAAAAAAAGAAAGGGGGGGGGTCTGCAGAGGTAGGGGGATAAGGGGAGAGGGGGATAAGGGGAGAGGGGGAGGGGTAAGAGGGGGGGCTCGACCCATGGCTCAAGGCGGATCCTCATGACGGTGCCACTCCTCCCAGATCTCGTCGTGCATTTCCAATCTATCCTGCAACCTGGCTGTCATTTTTTCCATGAGCTCAACATCTTTGATCCTGGCATACAGGTCAGTTTGAGAGGGGGGGGACAGGCGCTTCCAATGAAGGGCAACTAGACACCTCGCGGCCGTCAGTACATGTCTCATCAGTTTTTTGGAAGTTTTGGGAATCTGCAGGGGCGATACCCCTAGTACAAATAGTTTCGGGGACCAGGGAACTGGCACCCCCAGGAGACGAGATAACAGTTGCTGGGTTTCCGTCCAAAACGGAACTATCTTGGGGCAGGTCCAGTAAATATGATACAAGGTTCCCTTGGCTCCCAGGCAACGCCAGCACCTGTCTGAACTGGATGGGTAGATGGCATGGAGAACATCCGGTGTCATATACCAAAAATATTATATTTTATAGGCATTCTCCTTGTACAGTGTACAGAGAGAGCTCTTAGCTGCCTGAGACCAGATCGTCTTCCACGTCGCCTCCGGGATCTCCTCCCCGAGTGCCTTCTCCCAGCGAAGCATGTATGCATGCTTACCCTGGGTGGAGAAGGATCGAGAGTTCAGCAACTGATATATATCTGATATCAGCCCGCGGCGAGCAGAGCCCTCCAATACCAGTTTTTCAAAAGGCGCCGGCGCTGAGAATTGGAGCTTTGGGGCAAATGATTGTGCATAATGTCTTATCTGCAGATACCCATAAAACACCTGGCGAGGCAAGTTAAACTTTTTTTGTAGATCAGAGAATGAGAGCAGTTTTCGAGTTATAGGGTCCACCAGATGGCCAAAATGGAAGAGGTCGCGCGTCGCCCAAGGCGAGGACATCTGATGTGTCAGACCGTCAGGCATCCTGGGGTTGAACAGAAAGGCGGTCAGGAGGGATCGCTCCGAGCTCAAATTATGAGCCCGGGACAGTCTACGCTAGAGCGTCCTGAGATGGAGCATGGGCCCTAAAAGTCGTCCCGAGTCCACCTCCGCACTCACGTTCCACAGCAGGCTATTCGGGTGCACGTGGGCCAGCCACAGCTTCTCGATTTCAGTCCATTTGTTGTAGGAGCGCTGGGGGAACCAAGAGGTAACGGCACAGAGTTGGGCTGCCTGGTAGTACTTAAGCAGGTCAGGGAACCCCAATCCCCCGTCGGTGCGGGATGCTGACAAGACCGTACGGGGTATCCTGTGCCACCCATAATTCCAGACAAAGCGCACCAAGTCCGCCTGAAGCTTGCGGAGATCTGCATAAGGGACTGGGATAGGCAATGTCTGGAATAGGTAGAGGAGCTTGGGGAGGATGACCATCTTGACAGAAGCCACCCTACCTAAGAGGGAAATGTGATGAACTTGCCACTTCTGCAGAAGTTCTCTTATGGACCGAAAAAGTCGGTCCATAAGAGAAGTTGGCCTTATATAAAGTGTCAAAGGACGGAGTGATCTGCACCCCCAGGTATTTCAAACCCGCTGTAGCCCAATGGTAGGGGAAGCACAGTTTTAAGTGCCGGACCTCCTCACCAGGAACGTTAATGGGGAGAGCTACCGACTTAGCTGCGTTTATTTTATAACCCGACGGGGACCTATAGAGATCAAGTTCTGCGTGCAGGTTAGGCAAGGAGATTCTGGGACGGGTAAGGGTTAGGATAACGTCGTCCGCAAAAAGCGACAGCTTGAATTCCCACCCCCGCACCAGAACTCCTCGAACGTCCGGGTTCCTGCGAATAGACGCCGCCAGGGGTTCTACGCATAACACGAACAGGAGCGGTGAGAGCGGACATCCCTGGCGTGTCCCATTGGCTACCGAGAAAGAAGGAGAGTGGGCGAAGGGGGTCTTAACCTGAGACGTAGGGTTAGTGTAGAGATGCCGTATGGCCGCAGAAAGGGGCCACGAAACCCCATGTGTTCCAGCGTGGCAAACAGGAAAGGCCAGCTGAGGCAGTCAAACGCCTTTTCTGCGTCTAAACTGAGGGCCAGTGATTCTTGGCCCTCCCTGTTTACCACATCAATCAGGTCAATGACCCACCTAGTGTTGTCCCCCGCTTGGCGGAGGGGGACAAAGCCCACCTCGTCCTTGTGGATCAAGGAAGGGAGAATCACGTTCATGCGCAGCGAGAGGAGCTTAGTGAATATTTTTAGATCCGAGTTGAGCAGCGTGATTGGCCTGTAACTAGCGCACAGAGAGGGGTCCCTGTCGGGTTTGGGGATCAGCGTTAGAAATGACCGTTGCATATCTGATGGGATGGGGTCGCCTGAAGAAAGGCATTAAACAACTTGCACATACTCGGGAGAAGGATGGGGAGGAACATCTTGTAATACTCATAGGGGAAGCCATCTGGGCCAGGGGACTTATGAGCGGGCAGGGTCTTGATAGCTACCATAAGTTCCTCCTCCGTTATGGGGGCGTTAAGAGAGAGAAGATCGGTTGTCTGAATCCTGGGGATTCCGCTGCGTTCCAGGTAATCATGCAGACGATCCGCAAGATCAGGGGATGGGGGGCCGTGGGGGATATCGGGGGCATTATATAGGGCCGTGTAAAACTCCTCAAAGGCACAAGCTATGTCCCGGGGGTGGGTCAGGAGGCGATCGGCTCCGTCTTTGATCTGGTGGGGAGTAGTCATATGGGAACGCTCCGATAGTTTACACGCTAAGAGGGAATGGGCCTTGTTTCCCTTGTCGTAATATCGTTGCTTCAATCGGATCAGGGCCTTCTCCACCTGGCCTAGGGCCAGATCACGGAGTGTCGTTCGCAGACAAACAATTCTTTTAAGAAGGGATATAGATGGAGAGGTTTGCAGTTGGGTCTCTAGGGCCCTCAGGTCCCTTTCCACCTGAATCTTAGATGCTCTCGCATCTTTTTTCATGGCTGAGGAGAGCGCCATGCAGCGGCCCCGGAGGACCGCCTTGTGGGCTTCCCAAAGAGTGGGGAGGGAGATATCCGGGGTGTCGTTTTCGACAAAATAGCGTTGCAGTGTCGACTCCAGCTCCAGCCTGGAGGGGCCATACTGAAGCAAAAAGTTGTTCAGCTGCCAGTGACAGGGCCTACGGTTGGGGGCACCCAGGTCCAGGGTCATGATCACCGGGGCATGATCCGACCAGGATATCCTTGGTGGCATTGTTGACTAAAAGGTAGTCAATGCGGGAGTGCATGCGATGTGGGGCCGAGTAGTACGTGAACTGCCTATCCCCCGGGTGAAGGGCACGCCAGGTGTCAAACAGGGCATAACGTCTGGTGAGCTGGCAAAATAACTTAGAGTCCCTGTGAGCCCGGGTTTGCGGGTCAGAAGAGTTCATCACCTGGCGGTCAAGGGTAACCGACTGGGAGAGGTTGAAGTCCCCGCCAATCAGCAGGTACTCATTGGGTGCCCGAAACAGGTGCGCAAATTCCCTAGATAGGAGAATGTTAAGGGTCTTAATGTCCCAGAGAAAAGGAAAATGTTGCTGAGCGATTTGAGGCGATCCGGGACAGATGTAGCCTATGTTCAGGAAACACACTTTAAGGCAGGTAGACTCCCTCTTCTTCAAAATAGATTTTTCCCTTGTGTGTATCATGCTCCAAATCAACAGGCTAAATCTAAGGGGGTCACAATATTAATATCTAATCGAGTGCCATGCTTAGTGGACAAACGGGTAGACCCTAATGGGAGATTTCTTTTCCTTAAAGGAAGCATTGGAAACATTAAGGTAACATTAGCAACAATCTATGTACCAAATAAACAGCAGGACCAGTTTGTTAAAAAAAAAAAATCTTTCAGAACTAAGGGATTTTATAGATGGGAGATTGATTCTGGAAGGGGACTTTAACATCCCCCTAGATCCTAGAATCGATACCTCCTCAGGAACTTCAGCTGTCCCCTGTCGGGTCAGAAGTATATTACAAAAAATGCATGAAATGCAAGTGCATGGAGGACCTTACATACAGAAGAACGAGATTATACTTTTTTTTCCAACCCACATCAAGTGTACTCGCGTATTGACATGTTTTTTATTCCACACTATTTAATTTCAGACGTTACAGAAATCCTCATCGGAAATAAAACATGGTCGGACCATGCTCCGGTTTCGTTGTGTCTCTCCCTGTCTAACCTGGCCACTCGACGTAAGGGATGCTGGCGATTGAATGAAAGCCTTCTTCAAAATCCTGAAGTAAGAGACGATGTATCTAAAGAAATTATAGCATATTTTCAGATAAACGACATTCCTGAGAGTGACCCAGGTTTGATTTGGGAGGCACACAAGGCCGTGATCAGAGGAATTTTAATTAAACATGGAGCAATTTTGAAAAAGAAAAGGGAAAAACAGACTAAAGAATTATTAGATGAGATCCAGGCCTTAGAAACACAGCATAAAAAGATACAGGGCCAGATTCTCAAAGGCGCTACAACGGGGTATCTCAGATACCCCGTCGTATCGCCGTTTTTTTCCCCGGGTATCTATGCGAGTGATTCCTAAAATCACTTAGGCATAGATACGGGTGAAGATCCGACAAGTGTAATACAATTACACTTGCGGATCGTAGATGTAATGACAACTCCAGCCACTAGGTGGCCTTTACGTTGTTTTCTCATTTGCCTATGCAAATGAGGCTAATACGCCGTTTCCCGAACGCTTTTACGCCACCCTGTCGTCGCTTACATCGTTTTCGTCCGCGTAATGTTACCCCTGCTAATATGTGGAGTAACCTTACGCAGTACCGTCGGATGCTGTCGGATGCCATGTTAAGTATGGCGTCGGGTCAGCGTCGGCTTTTTCCGTCGGTTACGTCGTTTTACTAAGTCGTTCGCGAACAGGGCATTGCGTAAGTGACGATTACGACGTTATGACGTCGGTTTCAACGACGCTTTCCGACGTGAGCTGGAGCATGTGCACTGGGCTTTTTCCCCGGCCGGCGCATTCGCAGTTCGATCAACGCGGGGGCGCGCTTAATTTAAATACAAGCCGCCCCCTTTGAATTACGCGGCCTTACGCTGGGCCATTTACATTACGCCTCCGCAAACTACGGAGCAAGTGCTTGGAGAATACGGCACTTGCTCTGTTAAGTTGCGGCGGCGTAGTGTAAATGGCTTACGCTACGCCAGGGCAAATCTATGAGAATCTGGCCCATAGACAGCATCAGTAGGTAGGGAGCTGGGACATCTGAGAAGACAACTGTTGGAGATTTTACAGTTTAAAGCAAAAGCCCTAATCTAACGAGGGTTAGATTATGAAATAGGAGATACATGTGGCAGATTGTTAGCAGGGAAAATTAACCACTTGCCCACCGAGCCTGTTTTAGTCAGAGACTAAAACTGTTTTTTTTGCTAGAAAATTACTTAAACCCCCCAAACATTATATATTTTTTTTCTAACACCCTAGAGAATAAAATGGCATTCATTGCAATACTTTTTGTCACACAGTATTTGCGCAGCGGTCTTACAAGCGCACTTTTTTTGGAAAAAATTCACTTTTTTGAATAAAAAAATAAGACAACAATAAATTTGGCCAATTTTTTTTATATATTGTGAAAGATAATGTTCTGCCGAGTAAAATGATACCCAACATGTCACGCTTAACAATTGTGCCCGCTCGTGGCATGGCGTCAAACTTTTACCCTTAAAAATCTCGATAGGCGACGTTTAAAAAATTCTACAGGTTGCATTTTTTGAGATACAGAGGAGGTCTAGGGCTAGAATTATTGCTCTCGCTCTAACGATCGCGGCGATACCTCACTTGTGTGGTTTGAACACTGTTTTCATATGCGGGCGCTACTCGCGTATGCGTTCGATTCTGTGCGCGAGCTCGTCGGGATGGGGCGTTTTAATTTTTTTTTTTTTCTTATTTATTTTAAATTAGTTTATAATTTTATACACCGAAATAAATAAAAATAAAAAAATGATCACTTTTATTCCTATTACAAGGAATAGAAAAAAGCATGACAGGTCCTCTTAAATATGAGATCTGGGGTCAAAAAGACCTCAGATCTCATATTTAGGCTTAAATGGTCACTTCCGCCCAGCAGAGCTATGGGGGACGGGTGGGGGCGATTTTTCCCTCACTCGTATCCCAGCAGAGGAGCCGAACAGACCCGATCGCCTCCGCCGCTACCGCCGCCTCCGGTAAGCGGCAGAGGGCGCGGGAGAGCGGCAGGAGGGGGGGCCCTCTCCCACCACCGATAACAGCAATCTCGCGGCGAATCCGCTGCGGAGACTGCCATTATCGTGTACAGGACCGCCCACAGAAGAGATGGATATCTCAGTTGTGGCAGCAGCTGCTGCCGTTACCGAGATATCCATCTTTAAAAACATGACGTCTTTTTACTATGACGCCGTGGGCAAGTGGTTAAAGAAAAGAATAGGTCAACTTATATATCACAAATAAAAGATAAAGAGGGACATTTAAAACAGATACCTAAAGATATTGCCCAGACATTCGGGAAGTATTATGCTACTTTGTATAATTTGCCTCACGCTACTTCCCCTCAGTCCAGGATAGCAGAATATCTAACCTAGACAGGTATGACGAGATTACCCTCACCAGCCCGTTATAGTCTGGACACTCCTATTACGGTAAAAGAATAGTGTTGCTCACGAATATTCCCATTGCGAATATTCGCTACGAATATTGCATATTCGAGTATTCGCGAATATCTCGAATATCGCGGCGAATATTCGCTATTTCGAATATTCGTATTTTTCAAATTTCGCAATAAATTTCGCAATGAATTTCGCAAAAAAATCGCAATCAATTGCGCATTCGCGAAGTTTCGCATTCGCGAATTTCGCAATAGCGAAATTTCGCAATTTTTTTTATTTTTTTATAAAATATCACGAATATTCGATATTAACGAATATTCGCGACCGCATATGTGAAATTTCGCTTTTTTTTTTTTTTATAAAATATACCGAATATTCGTAAATATCGAATATTCGTGATATTTTATAAAAAAAAAAATCGCGAAATTTCGCAATTTTTTTTTTTTTTTAATAAAATATCACGAATATTCGATATTAACGAATATTCGAGAATATTCTTCAAAATATTCGCGAAATATCGCGAAATCGAATATGGCGTATTCCGCTCATCACTATAAAAGAAGTGACTGAAATATTAAAATCATTCAAATCTGGAAAATCTCCTGGTCCGGATGGCTTTACTATAAGCTACTACAGAGAATTTTCTGAGTTGCTAAGTAAACAAATGACAAAAGTCTTTAATGCGGTGGGTCTGACTTCCACATTCCCTATGGATACCCTGAGAGCACATATTACGTTAATTCCAAAAGAGGGGACGGACCTGGCGGATTGTGGAGGTTACAGACCCATCTCGGTACTGAACACAGATTTAAAAATATTTACGAAAATATTAGCAACCAGAATACAATCATGGATCCCCCAAATAATAGATTTAGACCAAGTAGGGTTCGTCCCCAGGAGAGAACGTAGAGATAACACAACAAAAGTTCTTAATTTGATTAATCAGGTAAACGATAAAAAAAATACTGTGTGTATTTTTGAATACAGACGTGTAGAAGGCGTTTGATAGGGTAGACTGGAGGTTCTTATTTGAGGTGCTGAAACAAATAGGAATGGGAGAACAAATGATTAGCTGGATTAAAAGTGTTTATACGAACCCTCAGGCGGTTGTAAAGGCAAATGGGGTCACCTTCAGCATCTCGAATGGTACTCGCCAGGGCTGCCCCCTCTCACCCCTTCTCTTCGTTCTCTCTTTGGAACCATTGTTGAACAGAATTCACCTGAATCCGAATATACGGGGTATTAGGGTTTTTTTTTTTTTTTTTCTATTGAAAAGCCTGTGGCGTGCAAAACACAACCCAAAAACTTCACCCGGTGCAGGAAAAAATGTGCACACACATAAAGAGTGAAACACAAAAAACTGCGATGGGTGCCATCGTCAATTGGTCCTCCGCAAAGGACCCAGCTCTGATCCCCCGGGGCGTTAGGCTCCAGACAGGGAAAAGAGTTATTAGAGTCCTAGCAGCCGAAACCACTAGGACCCCCTATGGCCCATGCAGCCGAAGCCACATGGCCAAACATCCTCGGAGGGACTGCCGAGACAGAACCCTCCTCGGTGAGGCTCCCCCGAAGGGAGACCCCATGAGAGCAGGTGAACTAAGCCAGAAGGCCATGTCCACCTACTCCCAAGACTTTCAGAGCCAGCCCGAGGACCAGCACCCTACTCGCCACACATACCGTGCTCCAACCAAAAAAAGTGACAAACAAGACAGACAGGGGGTAACAAAAAAAGAAAGTGGGGGAAAAGGAAGGTGGGAATGGTGAGTGGAAAGTGGCCATTGTGCAATACAATGGCCGGCCCTCCGGCCAGGAACAAAAATTCCTCTGGTCCTAGCCAAAAGGCTCGGCCCTAGAGGCAGGTGCTAAAAAGGTGTATGTGGAGATCAGTGACCTAAGGTGCCACACGTTGAGTGCCCCTCAACACTCAGTGCAATGTATGGCACCCCTGGACTGCCACTCCAGGGGCACTATCTCCACAGGCTTTTCAACGGACCCTGACCCCCGGTCCGGACCAGCAGCACCCTTCCCAGCCAGGAAGGTAGGAGAAGAGGTTGGGGAGAGCCAGCCGCAGCCAACTACTACCCACAACCCCCAGCTCTCCCACCTAATTACATTCGGGAAGTACTACCCGCCTCTCCCCGAAAGGATTAGCAAAGGTTCCCTCGCCGAACAACTGACTGGGGCAGACACCACCGGATCCAGGCCAAAGGCCAGGGGCCCAGCCCTTTAGCTTCGACCTCATGCCTCTCTGCCCCGATCAGAAGGCTTTCGCCTCTACGCCAATAGGCTTAGCGTCCACCGACTGCCATCCCTTTCCCCCTCGCCGAGTACTGGGGACAGTCAGTTTAGCACCACCTATTGGCAACTGATAAGAACAGATACTACACTTGATCTTAGCCAAAAGGCCGAGAAGCGAGGTATTAGGGTTGGGGAAGGAATCCACAAGGTTTCTGCTTATGCGGCTGATATGCTTTTTTCAGTAACCGAGACTCATATTTCTCTCCCTACTTTGCTGGGTGAGATTGAGAAATATGGCACTCTCTCTAATTTAAAAATTAATCAGACTAAATCTGAGACCATGAGCATGTCACTATCCCCTCTCCCGGGATTCCATTTGGGCAAATTTGTGTTTTAAATGGAGTCCAATGCTTAGATACTTGGGCACAAATATTCCATCAAAAGAAAAGGACATTTGTAAAATGAATTTTTTACCAATGTATAATCTATTACGAGCCCTACTTGACAAATGGCGACTTGGTTTCCCATTCTTGGTTTGGCCGCATTAGTATAATTAAAATGTCCGTTCTTCCGAAAATGTTGTATTTTGTATTTACTTCAGGCGCTACCAATTAGGATTCCAGTGACTTTTTTGCGTCAGATACGTGAATGATATCAAAGATGACCTTAACAGAATTGCACCAGGACAACTAACCTGGACCGGGAGGATAAATATTTTTAAATGATAATACTACCAAAAATTATCTACAAAATTCAGATGCTTCCAATGTGAATCCCGCAAGCCTTTTTTAAAAAACTGCAAGCAATGTTTCTTAAATTTATATGGAGGGGGAAAAAAACACTAATTAAATTAACACTTTTGACAAAAGATAAGACACAAGGGGGGCTGGGGGCACCGGATTTCAAAAATTATTATTATTCAATCATCTTATCACAAGTTATAGATTGGGCAAAAAATAATGCAGAAAAAACATGGTTAGTTATGGAAAATAAATTAAGTAAAACTGCACAGGTGAAGGTAATCTGGATCCCACCACAATACAGAAGACTAAGCCCTGACGTTCACGATATTACAAAACACGCCCTAGCACTTTGGGACCAGATTCATAGGAAAGAAGGATGGAGTTTTCATTCACCACTTATATCCCTAAAAAATACTCAATTTTTTCCCCCGGGAGAAAAAAAAATGTTGGTAATTGGATTAGAAGAGATGACATCCAATTAAAAGATCTTATGGAGCAAAATAGATTATTATCATTGCAGGATTTGTAAAAGAAGAGAGATCTTGTGTTGATTGATGAATGGAGATACGCTCAAATAAGACATTTTTTTGAAAGCCTCCCACAGCCTATTAGATCCGAAAAGGAATTTACGGCCACTCGAAAGACTTTGTATAAGAAAAATCAACAAGGGAATAATCTCGATGTTATATGAAATTTTGAATGCCTCAAAAAAACAGAGCATACCTCCATTCATCAAAAAATGGGAAGAAGAAACGGGCTAATCAATAAACAAATTTGAAATGAGACAGATAATAAATAGGGTCCATGTTACCTCTATAAACAACAAAGTAATGGAACAGAACTATAAATGTTTGGTACGATGGTACCTTACACCAGATAAAATACATTCATCCTTAGGAATTAATTCGCGTTTTTGCTGGAGAGGTTGTAGAGAGGTGGGCACAATGACACATATCTGGTGGTCTTGCCCTAAAGTTAAAAAATTCTGGTCAAAAATCAGACAAAAAATTAAAGAAATAATAAACATGAATATACCTGAGGACTTCTGGGTCTGCGTCTTGCACGGGGCTCGAATGCCAACCAAAAAATACTTAAAGACACTAATCCCAGATATTCTCAATGCCGCAAAAAGTCAAATCTCGAGTAACTGGCAACAAGAAGAGAGCCCTACACTAAGAGGATGGGGGAAAAAGCTTGATGAAATATACTATAATGAATATTTAAGATATAGTGAGGGGGAAACTTGGGCATATTTTGAAGACAAATGGGATGCCTGGAAAAAATATAAGTCTAAGATGGAATATGCAGAAATGATGGAGGCTTAAGTAACAATGAGGGGAGGAAATTACTGAATAGGAGAGATGGTAGAGGCCTAGCAAGAAGATCGGGAGGAGGTCGGGGGGGGGGGGGGAGGAGGGAGATGGGGACGGAGGGAGATGGGGATGAGAGAAGGGAAGAGATATTTTTATAAGGAGAGAAAAGGGAGGAAAAGGGGGGGGGGGGGAGAAGTGAGGGAAGGGAAAAAGAAAAAGAAAAAAGATATATATAAAGTCGAGACATAATCATTGAACGTAACCATGAGCAGGTCTCAAGCTATGGTTAAGTCTGAAGTGGGAAAAAAAAATAAAGATACGTAGTCTATTTATGAATTTTATCTGGGCCGGAAAACGTCCTAGGATTAAAAGAGATCTGTTGACTATGCCTAAGAATCTTGGCGGAATGGGGGTCCCAGATATATTTAAGTATTATTATGCAGTACATCTATCTAGATTAGTGGACTGGTGTAGACATACTAGATCTAAGAGGTGAGTTGACATAGAACAGCATAGTACAGTTCCTTTAGGTAGAGCACCTTGGTGCTATACAGTATTACCGGCTCCTCTTAAAAATCACCCTATAATTGGCACAACACTAAAAATTACTGCACATATATGTCAAAACGGGAACTTTTCCACAGTGCGATCACCTTTGTTTCCCATATTGGGGAACCCAAGTTTTAGCCCGGGTAATAAAAGAGGATCTTTCCGGTTATTAATAGAGAAAGGAGTATATAAGGCCTCACATTTTATTATATCAGAAAACTGGCCATTAGAGCTGCACGATTAATCGCGGAGAGAATCGCGATTTCGATTCTCCCCGCCCACGATCTCCCCGCGGAACGACCCGCGATTCTTCTTTTTCACAGCTGGTTCCACGCAGGGCTGCGTAGGGCCCCTGAGTCATATAGGGTCCCCGATTATTCGCTGCTGACGCCGCAGCCGCCGCTAGAGGATTGCGGGCGGGCGGAGACAATGTCTCCGACGGCCGCCATTTTATTGTAGACCAAGCAATAGTGATTGATCAGTGCAGAGTGGACAGGACGGGAGGAGCCGGCCGTGTGGCTTCTAATAGGAATTGAGCTGCAGCACCGCCCACCTCCCGCCCCACTGATGTCTGTCTGTGAGTGTAATGACGTGGGATCTTACGTTCATTGAAGGACACCGACCGGCATCATTCTTGACCATAGGGACATCCCGAAACAGTGAATAATCAAGGGGTTGGTAACTTGGAGAAAAACAAGCAGCCCACAAAAGAAGCCCCAGATATAGCCAAGGTGGAATCATCCTCACTATCTGATAAATCAGGAAGCGTAGCTGCACACCCCGCAGGGTCCACCACCCAAAGACCAACAGGACCACAGTCAGTGCATCAATTGAGGGCTGGGACCTGCAGCCTCTGACAGGGGGATCAGGTGGGCAAACATGCTCCTGAGACTCCATAAGGAAAAAAGGGGCACCCACCACAAAAAAGTCTAGCACTGCTATGGCACAGCCCCACCGTGCCAGTAGCACCACCGGGTCACCAGCAAGCAGAACACCTCACAACCTGCAGCAGGGAGAGGGAGGGACCACACCAGAGTAGCACCGGTCTGCACCAAAGACAGCACTGCTCCACATGTGGCGCCCCAGGGAAAGGAAAACCCAAGAGTCAACACCAGGGAAAAAGGAGGGCTCCCACAGCCAAAATTGCTACCCAGAGGCTCCCCTGTCATGGCCGCCGCTCTGTCAGCATGCCGGCCATTAGAAACACATCGGCTTCAAAGAAATGGTGCTGGCTATGGCAAAATGGGCGCGGCACACAGCTCAACAAGGCTCCCAGGGACCCAGGAGGGATGCCTGGAGCCCTGACACCATTCAGCATGGAGAGGGGGAACCAGGCATAGGATCACCAGTAGCAGCCAGCGCCCCCCACCCCCCAGTACAGTGCAGGACACCAGACCCTGTCACTATATCAACTCACCACGCTACACAAGATGGGGGAGGGGGATTACCCAAGATGACCACCAAATCAAGGGGGGGTCCGAGAGGAACCCGCAGGTCTGACCGTCCCATGGAGGGGCCTGTGTCCACCCCAAACCCATCCAGGGGGAGAGGGAGGACAGCTTCTGACCATATTAGGAACCAGGTGAGCACAACTCCAGACAGAACCTCATCATCAAAATGGGTGGGCTGTCGGTCAGGAGGAACACTGTGACTCAGGCCAAAACCCAGTCATATGCGACCTCACAAGGCATTTAACTCGCAGGCCAGACCCCATCCAGTGGGACTATGTGGCAGCTGACCTAGCGTGGAGCTGTGGTCTGCGTGCATTTGCTGGCCAGACTGGGGAGACCACTGGATCTAGATATCAAGCCTGTTGTCCAATCCGGGAGTTGATTGTAGATCACGCAGGAAAAAAAAAAAAAAACAGGAGGAACAAAAGCAGTATAAAAAATTGCTAGGACCAGAGATCTCAGCAGGGAACTAGGTCCTCACTCCTGACTAGGCAGAATAGCAGAGGGGATGTATACCACCTAGGACTGCCCATAGGAGTAGCCAAATCTTTTTTTCCCTTCACTGCCAGGCAGAGATCTAATAGATGAGATAGCGAAAGACTGAGCTTGGATAGAAAGAATTTGTCTGCTGGATAGGAAAGAAACTATTTTTTAGCCCAATGATATCAGTTTGCAAACCTGGTTGTCGGAGCCACGAGAAATCCATGGATCAGTGGACCAAAGATTATGACCTCACCTAACCAGGTGTGAACAGGTGGGGGCAAACCTTCATGCTGTGTAGGACTTGTCTGCAGGCTTTTTGGTCTTGTGCTGCCAGGTACACTTTGGACCACCAGAGGGAGCCTTAAAAGACTTGGAACCCTTGTCCAAGGTGCCTGAGAGCAAAAAAAGACACTAATGCAAAGAGGACTGTCCTTGTTTGCGCTGACTCCTTGCCTTTCCTAGATTGCACAAGAAAATAGCTTTTTCATCCGTAAGGTTCTTGATAATATTGTCCAGCGTGGCACCTTGGAAAGGTAACTCTTCTTAGAAGCCTGGTCTGCCAACTAACATGCAAGCCATAGGACTAGAAGCAGAACCACTGCTGAGTTTTTAAATAAATGGGGCCACATCACACAGACCTGAGGTCTGAACAAGTTAGTCCGCTAGCTCCACATAGACCAGGTAAACCTGCTCAATATCCAGGCCCTGGTGCAAGAGCTTAGCCCATTCCGTGAGAATTTGGGATAAGAGTGCCGTTACTAGAATCGGTAAAAAAGAGGGCAGAACTAACAACCATCAGCATAGCATGTGCGACCATTTCTGTTTTCTGGTCAGGATACTTGAAAGAAGCAGATTCAATAACTGAGATCATGGTTGCCTTATTCAACGTAGAGATTGGCTGATCCACAACTTGGGGAGAGGTCCAATTTTTTAAAGATGCCTGTCAGGTCACCTGAAGCCAGATAACAGATGCCCACTGTTGGGGTCAGCAGTGCACTGCTAAGGTAGTGAACCCTACGGCTGACTGCTGTGGATGGACCTCTGGGTGGTTCAGGAAAATAGGTCCTCTGGAGCACCAACACGAATCACACTGGGAGCTAGAGCATGAAATTCCCCAGGGTGCAGAGTCAATTGTGCAAAATCTAAAATTCAGCTAGAGATGAATTTTAAGCATATATATCATATATATCAGTGCAGTAAACAAAAAATAGCCAGTTACACTTACCGGTAGCTGTATGCTCCACCTGACAGGAAACACAATCAAAAAGAGGTTTAAAAACCCCGCCCCTCCCTGTGCTCCTCAGTTTGTAGATAAAGTTAACCCACCAGTGCACAGGAAATTTTCCCACAGGGGAATACAAACCAGTCATGTATTAGAAAAGGGTGGGAAGTAGGCCTGCCGTCCTGTAAGACTACTAGAAATACAGCTACTGGTAAGTGTAACTGGCTATATCTCAAGGCGTCTTCCAGGACGGCACCCTGAGAGAGAAGCAAGTAGCTTCAGGCCTACCTTAGGGCGGGACCACTGCCTGAAGGACTTTTCTACCAAACGACAAGTCCTGTGGTGACAGCAGTTCCACTCTGTAGTGTCTTAAAAACGTGTTCTGGCTTGACCACGTCGCCGCTCTGCAAATCTGCTCCACCGAAGCTCCTGCCCTTTCTGCCCAGGAGGTTGCTAGTGACCGAGTGGAGTGAGCTGTAACTTTGGGAGCGGCCTTACCAGCTTTCACATAAGCGAAGGAGATGGTCTGTCTAACCCACCTAGAGATGGAGGCCCTAGAGGCCTGTTGCCCTTTTTTCTGACCAGAAAAATTAATTAATAAATGAGTAGAGCGTCTAAATTCTTTGACCCTCTCTAAATAAACTACGTCTAACATCCAGACAGTGAAAGGAAGCTTCCCTTTCGTTCTGGGGATTTGAACAAAAAGAGGGGAGAATTATCTCCTGTGACCTATGAAATTTTGTCACTACCTTGGGAGGTACAGGGCGTCTGGACTTAGAACCACCCTGTCCTCAAACAAACGAAAAAACTGCTCTTTGATTGAGAGTGCCTGCATATCACCTAATCTTTTGGCCGTTGTAATTGCCAAAAGGAAGGCAAACTTCAAAGTGAGTAACCTAATAGGGATACTGTCAATCGGTTCAAACGGAGTCTTAGTTAGCTGGTCTAACACGATTGACAGATCCCAGGGCGGAATTCTAGAAATCCGCAATGGGGACAACCTTTCTCTGGCTGTAAAAAATCTTTTAATTAGAGGATCTGAGGATAAGCGTCTATCCAGAAAATAAGACAAGGCCGCCACTTGAACCCTAAGAGTTCTTGTGGTTAAGCCCTGGTCCACCCCGTCCTGGAGAAATTCAAGGATGACAGCAACTTCTTGTTGGGAAACCTGTCTGGCAGAGCACCAACGTGAAAATACCCCCCAATGCTTGGCATAGATGCGTCCAGTGACTACCTTCCTGCTGGCCAGAAGGGTATCAATGACCCTCTCGGAGCAGCCCTTCTCCCTCAGGCACCCCCTCTCAAGCACCAGGCCGTCAGCTTGAATTAACCCGGGTATGGAGGATAGAGCGGACCCTGACGAAGAAGGTCCTTCCTGACAGGAAGAGGTAAAGGAGTCACCGACCTGCGTTCTAGAGAGGGAAACCAGGTCCTCTTGGGCCACCATGGAGCGACTAGAATCAAGTTCCCCTCCGCCAGACTCAGCTTTTGTAGGACTCTGGGAAGCATGTTCAGGGGAGGGAAGGCATAGGCCAGGTGAAATCTCCAAGCCTGGGACAATGCGTCCACTCCCTCTGACCCATGCTCCCGGGAAAGAGAGAAAAACCTCTTCACTTTCCTGTTGGCCCTGCAAGCAAATAGGTCCACCTCTGGGCTGCCAAAGCGTTGACAGATCAGGTTGAACACCTCTACATTTAGTTCCCATTCCCCCTGGAGAATGGGCCGGCAGCTCAGGAAGTCTGCCTCCCAGTTGAGGGTCCCTTTCAGGTGAACTGCTGAGAGAGAAAGCACCCTCAGTTCCGCCCAACCCAGGATCTCCAGGGACAATTCCAACAGGGTATGGGACCTGGTGCCTCCCTGATGGTTGAGGAAGGCTAGCGCGGTCGCGTTGTTGGAAAGAATCTGGATCTCTTTGCCCAGAATTCTTTCCTCAAACGCTTTTAAAGCCTCCACTACCGCTAAGAACTTGCGGTAGTTTGAGGAGGCCCCTCTCTGTCTTTGGTTCCAGGATCCTTGGGCCCGCAGTTCGGCCAAGTGAGCTCCCCACCCCCAGGCGCTGGCGTCTGTGGTAATCCTGACCGGTTCGGTCTGACTCCACGAGAGGCCCGACTGCAGGTTCTGTGGGAAAAGCCACCACCCTAAAGAGACCTTCACAGGTTCTGGGATGTTGACCCTGGAGTCTAGGGATTCTCTTTTCCCGTCCCAGGAGGAAGGATTGGAGGGGTCTGGAATGGAGCTGAGCCCACGGAACTCCTGGAATGCTGGACGTCATCAGACCCAACACCTTCATGATGAATCTGAAGGAGTGGTCTGTCCCCTCCAAAACTGACCTGACCACTGTCATGAGACCCCGGATCTTGTCCTCTTGTCTTCCTTTCTGGGGAGTCTATCAAGAACCCCAGATAAGGTTTCCTCTGTTCCGGAATGAGTGAGGATTTCTCTTTGTTGATAATCCAGCCTAGGGACTCTAAGGTGGTCATGACCGTGGTCAGGTCCGCAAGGAGGAGGTCCCGATCCTGATTGTACAGAAGATCGTCTAGATAAGGGATTATTGCAATCCCTTGCAGGTGCAGGAATGCGATCGCCTCCGCCAGGACTTTTGTGAACACCCTTGGACTGGAGGCCAGTCCGAAGGGAAGAGCACCAAATTGCCAATGCTGCACTCCCTGGGGGGAGGCGATGGCAAACCTGAGATACCTTTGATGGCCCGGAAATATAGGCACATAAGGTACGCGTCTCGTAGGTCGATAGTGACCATGAAGACGCCCCTCAATAATAGCCTCCTGAGGCTGTAAATGCTCTCCATTCAAAACCTCTTGTGGAGGAGACAAGTATTGAGGGGCCTTAGGTTGATGATCAACCGGTATTTGCCTGAGGGTTTGGGGACCACGAAGATATGGGAGTAATTGCCCATAGCTCTCTGGTCCACGGGAACTTGAACTATCACAGCTTGCTGAGCCAGCTCTGCGATGTTCTGCAAAAGGCCTGCTGCCTTGGGAGGATCTCTGGGTAAGTGAGTCAAAATAAATTTTGGAGGGGGGACCCGACTGAACTCTAGTCTGTAACCCTCCCTTATGATTTGTAGGATGTGGGGGCTTGGAGTAATATTCTCCCACCTGGGAAGAAATTGGGAGAGTCTTCCCCCGACCTTCCCGTCATTTGGGGACCTTATCACTGGGCTTGGTGTTGGCAAAGAAGATACCACCTTTTTGTTTCTCTTTCCCAACCCAGCGTCTATTGTTAGGGGGCCTTCTCTCAGAGGGACGATTCCTACCAAATGACCCCTGGGGGCCTCGAAAAGGTTTTCTTCGGGTCTGTTTTGGCTTGGAAGGAAAATGTACCCCCTTATCTGAGGACCTGGTCAGAGCCTGATCCAGGCCTGGACCGAAAAGAAGGGAACCCTCGAAGGGAAGACCACACAGGCGGTTTTTAGACGCCAGGTCCCCGTTCCACATCTTGACCCATACTGCTCTTCGGGCTGCATTAATAAGGGCACCTGTCTTTGCAGTTGAGCGCACCGTCTCTACCGCTGCGTCGGCTAGATAAGCCACTGCTCTCCCTATGAGTTGTAGGGAATCCAAAATATCCTTAGACTCTGGGCCCTGACGAAGATGCTCTATCAATTTTGAGATCCAGGCATCCGTGTTCCTAGCAATGCAGGCTGAGGCCAGAGCGGGGCTTAAAGCTGCCGCATTAGCTTCCCAGGCCCTGCACTGGGAGGTCTCTTTCCCAGCTAACTTCTGGATGCATTTGGCACAGAATGGTTTAGAACAACCTGGGGGTAACTTAGTGTTGCAATAACCGCATCTTTTAAAACGACTAGTCTCTTTTGAAGAGCGGCTAGCACCCCCCTGGGCAGTGATGTCCTCCCCTAGGAAAAGGAACACACACACACAAGTGGTCAGCACACAAATTACACAGGGGAATAACAGTCAGGGTCCCAGCCCCCCATGTCCCCAGTGCATGAAAGTAGAAAGACTCACCCCCAGTGGCTTCTACCGCAGCTGTGGCCATTGATGGCCGGTCCTCTCGCTCCATGCTGCAGAGGGAACGGGCGCTTCTCTCTCTCGCTGCTGCGTGTGCTGTGTCTCCGGGCCCAAACGTGAGCTCTACTAGCCACCAACGCCGATGGGAGCCGCCATCTTTACGGCGCCGAAACCCGAAGTGACGCAGGAACGCGTGACGTCATCGCCCCGCGCCGGCCGGGACGCCCAGCCGCCGGATCCGGCGCCATTTTCAAACTTAGGATGTACCTCCGAATGGATAGCACCCACCAACCCACAGTGCCCGGAGAGAGCCTGGCCACAAACCTCCAAGGTAAGGGGAAAAGGCTCGGCGAGAGAGAGGATTCAAGCCCTCTGGTGCTCCAGGATAGCCACTATCCCAAGGAGACACCAGTACTCAGGGGGAATCCTCTGATCTTCTTTTCGTGGCCCCATGAGTAAGAAGGGACCCCCTGGTAGATGAAACATTCGACCGGACCCAAAGGCTACGCAGTGCCTGCGGTCTGGTTCCCAGGGGGGGACCACCAGCCCCAGGCCTTAGGTCAAGAAAAATAAAAAATCGTTTCGCTGTGGGGAAACACAATCAAGAACTGAGGAGCACAGGGAGGGACAGGGTTTTTAAACCTCTTTTTGATTGCGTTTCCTGTCAGGTAGAGCCAGTCATCTCTCAGGGTGCCGTCCTGGAAGACGCCTTGAGAAAAAAGGTGTAGATCCCTGCAAATAATCATATGGGACTAAAGTCCATGTGTAAATTCCATTGCAGCCGTGTTAAAATGATGATCGATCACCCAGTTGTGTGACATCCATCACCAAAGTAAAAAATAGAAGCTTACCAGAAAGCCTGAGATGTTTGGATTTATGCATCTATCTGCCTGCATTTTACTAATTGGATATAAAAAGAGTATCTTACAGAATCGGAGTGTCTCAGAGTATAGATGTGAATCTGTGAAAAGCTGCACCTACAAACTATTGAACAGTTTCCAAAGAATGTTTCTTAGTAATGGCGGCGATCAGCAAAGCAAAATAGCAAAGACTTAAGCACTTGACCTCTAGAAGATTTACCCTCTTCTTGACCAGGCCATTTCTTGCGATGTGGCACTGCGACACTGTATCCAAATAAAAATGCTTCCCTTTCTTTTGGCAGTATTTGATCACCTCTGCAGTTTTTATTTTAACTGCTTGCCGAGCAGCCGCCGCAGTTACACGGCAGCAGGTCGGCTCGGCTGGGCGAGATCACGTAGGTATACCTCATCTCGCCTTTCAGCCAATAGGGGCGCGCGCCCCCTATGCTGATCCCGCCGAGCATCCGCGATCACTCGTTAAACACACAGCTTCTGGTTTTGTCAGGGGAGAAATGCCTGATCGTATGTGTTCATACAATGTATGAACAGCGATCTGTAATTTCCCCTAGTCAGTCCCACCCCTCTTCAGTTAGAACACACTCAGGGAACATGATTAACCCCTTCCCCACCAGTGTCATTTTTATTGTAATTAATGCATTTTTATAGCACTGATCGCTATAAAAATGCCAATGGTCCCAAAAATGTGTCAAAAGTGTCCGCCATAATGTCGCAGGACCAATAAAAATCACTGATCGCCGCCATTACTAGTAAAAAAAAATAAAAAAATGCCATAAAACTATCCCCTATTTTGTAAACGCTATAACTTTTGCACAAACCAAACGCTTATTGCGTTTTTTTTTTTTTACAAAAAATATGTAGAACGCGCAACGGTCTAAACTGAGGAAAAAAAGAATATAATTACATTTTTTTTTCAAAATTGTCGCTCTTTGCTCTTTTTTTGTTTATAGCGCAAAAACTAAAAAAACGCAGAGGTGATCAAATACCACAAAAAGAAAGCTCCATTTGTGGGGGAAAAAAAAGGACGCCAATTTTGTTTGGGAGCCACGTTGCACGACCGCGCAATTGTCAGTTAACCACTTAAGGACCGCCGCATGTACATTTACGTCGGCAGAATGGCACCGACATGCACATCAACGTATATATACGTTGGTGCCTTGGGGGGGTTCGGGGGTCCTATCGGACCCCCCCCCCCCCCCGTACATGCGGCGGTCCGCGTGGCTGCAGGAGCAATCCGACAAGAGGGGGCGGCTATTCGTTTTTGTCCGGATCGCTCCCAGCCGATGCGCGCGCCCGCCCTGTCACTTCCTCCTCCTGTGTAAACACAGGAAGGAGGAAGCGATGTGATCTCTCCCTCGGCGGTTTTTTCAACCAACGCTGAGGAGAGATCACAACACAGTAAGTCCTGCACTAACACTACACTACACTACACTACACTACCACTACACATAAACACATTTAACCCCCGCGATCGCCCCCCCCTCCCCCCTGTCACAGTGTCACTGAATGCAGTAGTCATACATGTATGATTACTGTATTTAGTGTCAGCGTGACAGGCAGTGTGACAGTCAGTGTTAGGTCCAGGGTAGCCCCCGTACCCCCCTAATAAAGTTTTAACCCCTTGATCACCGCCCCTAGTTAACCCTTTCACTCCCTATTGCCAGCATCACTAAGGGATCATTTTTCTGATCGCTGTATTAGTGTCGCTGTTCCCGCTAGGTAGCTAATTTTTTTTTATTGCGATTTTTTTTTACTAAAGACATTTGGCTAAATACATTTTGGCCTAAATGTTTGACTAAAATTTAGTTCATTGATTTTTCTTATAACAAAAAGTAAAAAATATTGTTTTTTCAAAAATGTCGCTCCATTTTTGTATATAGCGCAAAAAATAAAAAAATATAGCAGAGGCGATCAAATACCACCAAAAGAAAGCTCTATTTGTGGGAAGAAAAGGAAGCAAATTTTGTTTGGGAGCCACGTCGCACGACCGCGCAATTGTCAGTTAAAGCGACGCAGTGCCAAATCGCAAAAAAGGGGCAAGGTCCTTTACCTGCATTTTGGTCCGGGTCTTAAGTGGTAAAGCGACACAGTGCCGAATCGCAAAAAGTGGCCCTGTCATTGATCAGCAATATGGTCCGGGGCTTAAAAGACCAACATTTTGAAAAAAAGAAACAATATTTTCTACTTTCTGCTATAAAACATACCCAACAGTTACAAAATGTCCCCAAATTGGTACTCATGACCTCTGCAACAGTGAAGCAGGAGAGGGATGCTTGGCGCAAGCCACTGTAACCCAGGATCAGCAAGTGTAAACCACTATCAGCATGCACTCAGAGATGTTGCCTGGTCAGCATCTAAATTCTAATGAGAAAGATGCAGGGCACACAAGGGCAGTAACCTCTTAGGAACAAGGTGGAGCATGCACAGAAAAGGCTTCAGACCATACTCGCACAGTACAGTTACACAGTGAGCATGCCCCCTGCAGGGATGACTAGACACCAAAGCTCTGAACATCTAAAAGCCCCCTGTAGCCAACTCCATTCATTGCACTATAAGCTAAGGGGAGCACTCAATGCAAAGCATCGCCACCATCTTTTCTGGGAGAAAGATCATTTAAATGGTCTGTTGCAAAGTGGAAACTGTTCTGTAGTCAGATGAATCAAAATTTGACATTTCAGCAACCATGGCACTGCAGTCTCTGAAATAAGGCGCAGAGGGACCTGATGGTGAGGTGGAAGTTACATTTACAGCCACAGCAGCTGGTGATGAATGAATAGTCTTGGATAAAAATCATCAAGAAAGCAAAAAACCTCCATAGTAAAAGATGGGCTTCTCTGAGCAATGAGAAGAGTGTCAATCACCCAAAGACACTTGCAAAAAACTGAGGCTAGTTGGGAGTAGGAGGGGTTAGATATGGGGATGTCCCGGCACCCTTTCTTTTTTTTGCCAATCTCCAGGCACCCGAAAGTAGCTGCATGACACACTTGCTCTTCTCTACACACAGAATCAGGCCTCATCTGCTACAACTCTGGCAAACAGATGTCACCAGAAATGTCAAGTGACACAGCTGTGCCTTTGAGCGAGCGTGGTGTAAAACAAAACCCTTGCATGATTTCACACTCTACAAATCTACCCCTCTTAAATACATCTTCTGCTAAACAAACCTACTACACCAGTATCATCAAAACCCTCTCATCCAATCCTCCAACTTTTTTATATTTTAAATGCCTTACCTCCCCCTACTGCTTCCATCCACCAACTTCGTTACTGCCCAGAATATTGACCGTCATTTACAAAAGATCAACACAATCTGTGCTAAGATCTCCAGTGTCCAGCTTTCTCCCGCTCAACATACCAGGACCAACACCGCACACAATACTTTCTTCCTTCGACTCAGTTACTGCTGATGAAGCTGCCAAACTACTTTCCAAGGCCCACCTCACCACCCGTCCCCTTATAATTACTATGGCACCCCTCCTACTCTATCCTAAACTCTACAACATTTTCAACTATTCCTTCCCTGCTCAAATATGCACTTGTTACCCCCATACTTTGAAAACCCTCACCCGTTTGAACGACACAAGACCCATTTCCCTGCTCCCATTTGCCTCCAAGCTTCTTAAATGCCTTTTCCACAACCATATGAGATTCTTCCTCACAGACTACAACCTTTTTGATCCCCTATAGTCTGTCTCCCACTCAAAAAAATTCCGCTGAAAATGCCCTATTAAAACTAACAGACCTACTTAAACTGCTAAAGCCTACAGCTATTACTCCATACTCCTACTTTTAGCCCTTTACCTCTACCATTCCCTGGAACTCCTTACCCCAGTATGTCCTGCCCGTCTTTAGGCAATCCATGAAAAATCATTTATTCAGGGAAGATCACCCCACCTCCACCAAAAAGATTGCACTTGAGTCCCATCAGATCTTCTGCAGCACCTCCACCCCCTCAAAATTGTAAGCTCCACGAGCAGGGCCTCCTATTCCTTCAGTATTGAACTGTATTGCAATGTCCCCTCTATATTGTAAAATGCTGTGTAAACTGTTGACACTGTATAAAGCCTCCATAACATAACTTTGCACGATATTTTTTGAGATCCCAGCAATTTAGACCTCAAAGGAAATTCAAACCTAGGGTATTATAATGCAAGGTGGTACATGCATGTCCTTTGGGGATATGAAAGGGCATTTGATTGACCAAATTTCTACTGGTTCCAATATCGTCAGCTTTACCATGCCTTTTTGGCTCAGTTTGGTTTTCTCTACTTGGAGAGTCAGCCATCTAAACTTAAACAGCTACCAACAGATATGTCTATTTTGAAGCTTCTGTACAGAATTTCTAGAGCTTGTTACCAGTTTACCACCGCCTGTGGAGAGGTATAAGGAGAAATGGAGAGATTGTTGCCTGGCACACTATACAGGAGCTCCTCACCCCATTGAAACAGCTGAGATGCATGTTGCGTTGTTTGTATCACACGCTAGTGACGGACCGGCCTCTGTATTCCCTCAAGCTGCGCTAAAACTCTGTAGTACCTGACACAAGTTACAAGCCTTGCAAGTGATTTTATGGATTAAAAAGACTGCATCACACTATCTCTGCCTCCTTGTGCTGGAGCCAAACACTTTGCAGATTGAATGAAAAAAGGGGTCACGGATGTCTAAGCCTATGCTGACTAAAGAGTATATCCCATGTAAGTGGATTGAGATGAAGTCCTGCTAATATCTAGGAACAGCGATTATAGTCTGTGAGAGGCTTGAAGGAGGAAAGATTTCAAGAAAAAAAAATTCTCCTATATGCCTGGTGGCCATTTATTGCCTTGGATATCTGGTGAGCACAATTGCAAGATACTTCGGGTGAAGCACTTAGATTAATGCACATTGCACTTTATAGGAAGCATGGTGTTGGAGCATTAGAAGACCCAAACTAATTATTGTTTTACATCTATAAATTTAATTGTCCAAATATCCACATTTTCTATGGACATTTGATTATTTGTTGACACTAATGCACTTTAAGTTGTAATTCACATTTCTTTTTGCACTCTTGCAGCAATTGTTCATTAGGAACACCAATTTTGGAGCTGCGGTTGATTATATAGACATTCACATTTATTATAGATTGGGCCGGTTCCTATTTATATATATTTTTTCATCATAAGGAGAAATGGGTTAGAGATGTCCCAGACTTCCAGGCTGAGGACTGAAATGTTACCCTTTTAGTGTACAAACAAAGATCACCTTATTCATTCTAGGAGCAACTACACAGAAATTGCCTTACTCGTGCAAAGCTTGTGGGTAGCTACCCATCAGTTACACACAAATGTTGGCACTGCACCGTCACCTGCTGACTTCATCCATGTCGGAGGCACCATATGGTACAACGGTTCTCCAAATTCAAAGTGAAATTGCTGCATTGCCAGTCACTGTGTCCATCCCTATTTACCTACTGGGACTAGAAGTGGGTATAACTCCAACAATGACCCTTAGGATTTTTATTTAACGTCCATAAGGCTATTATAGACTGCATTAGAAGACATCAATTGCACCTATTTTTATTGTGCAGCATTACAACCTTAGGCACCACCTGAGTCAGCTGCTGGCATCCCAACTATCAGTGAGGTCATTGGTTGATAAGGAATATATCTGGTGCTTGGATAATATCCTTTTTTGCTCTGCTCCATTGGCACTGGGTTCACGTTAGCCGAGCTTGAGTGAAGGAGGAAAAACTGAGGGAGAAGAGGAATACTACTCAGTACCGGTGTATAAAGATCAGTCTTATACATTTTTGTACGCAAATTTCTAGATAAAAAGGGGATATTGGTTAAAAAACATTGTAATTGCATAGGGAGCTGGGTGGGAGTAGAGCTATGCGTTAGTTGTATGGTTGGTTTTTTTTTTTTTATCACTATAGGCCTTGCACAGCCTCATTTTCTTTTTTTATCACTATAGGCCTTGCACAGCCTCATTTTCTGTCATTTTGTATTTCTGGTAATTACCTGAATTACTCTGTGTCCTGTCAAGTATGATTAGGAAACATTTTCTCTTACAATGCTAGTACACAGAAATCTGGATGAGGGGGTGGAGATTTGAGTTCTGATCAATATAGGACCCTGCACAGTCATATTTTTTGGAATTTTACTTTACAATAGAGAGAAAAAAAAAAAAAACACACAAAAAACACTTTGCAGACCAGCGACAGGAGTAGCTGTATTTGGTAAAGGTTAACTGTAATGCAAGTTACATATAGACTTCTTGCTGCAAAATCTCAAACAATTAACTTAGTTGATAGCTATAACTCTGCATTTCTGAGCTTGAATTTTGATTACTTAACCCAGACAGTATAGATATTATTCACATAAGCACTGCCGACATAAAAATAAAATAAATTCAAGACAACAGAAAAAGTTTATTCTTTTCGATCCCTTTTGCAAACCAAAAAAAACGTTGGAATCATGGAACAGCTTTTAATATATTTAGAATTTATCGCACATTAAATATGCAAGGAACGGATCCCAAAGTGGTGTTCTCAAATAACCAAAAAATAAAACACTGAAGCTAGGCAACCGACTGTCCACGGTGCTTCTTACCAGCATCCATATAACTAAAAATGAGATCATTGCACAATGTATAAACTACTGTATAAATCTAATATTTTATTCTTCACCAGCTTCTTTTCACTGGTTTGAATTTTCAATATTCCAGCAGGAAGCCTCAAGTTGAAAGTCACATTCTCTGCATGAACTTAGGCACTTTGATGCAACAACAAAAAGGCTGGTTTGCAAAAGTTCAACCAACGTGCCAGGAATGGTGTTTTCCATCTTTAACAACATTAACTATTTTGTAGTACATGGAATAAATTTCCTGCTGAACTAGTAGTACCACTTATTTATTGTTTTCCGCAGGTTACCACCTATGTATGCTTTTAGAAGGATTCCAGGTTGATAAAAATCAAGTCAGATGGGACGTGGAGAAATCATTCTTTGCTCTGCAAGAAAAAATACTTAACATGAATATTCTTTCCATTACATTACAAGAGGGAAATTATCTATATAGCTGCAAGTGTGCAGTTCTGCAAAAGTCCAATCAGAAATTCTCGATATAAACCAAAATAACAGATCACTTTGCACTACTAATTCCAGGTAAAACAACATATATTGAAAAAGTATTTACACCCCTGGAATTTAAATTTTCCACATTGTATCATGTTGCAACCAAAGACAAATGTATTTTATTGACATTTTATGTGGTAGACCAACACAAACTGGAAAATAATTGTGAAGTGGAAGGAAAATTAAATGTTTTTTTTTTTTTTACAAAAAAATATTTGAAAAAAGTGTGGCGTGCATTTGTATTCAGCCCCCTTTACTCTGATAGCTCCAACTAAAATCTAGTGAAACCAATTGCCTTCAGAAGTTACCCAATTCGTAAATAGAGTCCACCTGTGTGTAATTTAAAGGAATTTTTTATTTTTTTTTGCTGAAATTACTGTTTACAGGGTATAGAGACATAATAGTTATCCGATTCCTTTTAAAAACGATTAAAAATAGATAAGAATCAATCATATAATGTACATGTAGTTTTTTAGTTTAGTTTTTGTATGTTATCCTGTATCTGTGCTATACAGAGCCATAGAGCAGTGATGGTTTGTAAAATTATACTAGAAACTCCCAGTACTGTGGTCCTAAGGAAACAGAGAACCAGGAAGTGTCCAGAACAGAGGAGAATTACAGCAACATCGGAGCAAAAAAATTAGGACATAAAACCAGGACTGCAGTAAGGTAAAAATCTCAGTATAAATACAGCAGTTCTGTGAAGCTCTCAGGAGGTTTGTTAGAGAGCCTTAGTGAACAAACATCATGAAGACCAAGGAACACAGCAGACAGGTCAGGGATAAAGTTGCCGAAAAGTTTAAAGTAGTGTTAGATTATTAAAAAAAATATCCCAATCTTTGAACATCTCACGAAGCACTGTTCAATTCATCATCCGAAAATAGAAAGTGTGGTACAACCGCAAAATAGGGTTGCACTAATACTAGTATCAGTATTGATACAGAGTATTTGCCTAAGTACTTGTACTCTGGCAAATGTTCCCGATGCCTAATCTGATAACTTTGCATGAAGAGGCAGCCGCGCTCACTCCCGGAAGTCAGTGGACAGAGAGGGCAAAGCAGAGAGCGAGACCTGGCAGCAGCGGAAGGAAAGCTGCCCGGGGCAGGGGTGTGGGCCGCAGCCACACTTGCCATCAAAATTGGTGACTCGGGCCGTAACATTCGTTAACAGAAGTGGCAGCTGAGTATCCGTCAAAACTTTAACACTGACGCCCATCTTGGTACACCCTGCACCCAGCCACAGTAGGCCTTTAGTCACAAAGCGGCAGCAGATATCTTGCTACACCCAGCCCATATAGTTCACCAACTATATGGGCTGGGTGTAACAATGTCCGCTGCTTCCTTCTGACTGAGATGGGCCACCCTGTGGGGGACACAGCAAACATGTGGAAGAAGGTGATCTTGGTCAGATAAGACCAACATTTTACTTTTTGTCCTAAAAAGCAATACACTATGTGAAGCAGAAAATTAACACAGCACATCACCCTGAACACACCATGCCCACTGTGAAACATGGTGGTGTCAGCATCATGTTGTGGGGATGCTTTTTTTCAGCAGGGACAGGGAAGTTGGCCAGAGTTTATAGGAAGATGGATGGAGCCAAATACAGGGCAATCTTAGAAAATAACCCGTTAAGAGTCTGCAAAAGACTTGAGACTGGGGCAGAGGAGCACCTTCCAGCAGGACAACAACCCTAAACATACAGCCTGAGCAACAATGGAATGGTTTAGATCAAAGTGCATCCATGCATTAGAATGGACTAGTCAAAGTCCAGACCTTAATCCAACTAAGAATCTGCGGCAAGTTTCTCTGTTAAAAAAAAAAAAAGAATCTGCGGCAAGACTTTATCCAATCAGACAGAGCTTTGAGCTATTTTGCAAAGAAGAATGGGCAAAAATGTCACTGTAGTTGTGCAAAGCTGGTAGAGACATCCCCAAAAAGACTTGCAGCTGTTAATTGCAGAGAAGGTGGTTCTACAAAGTATTGACACGGGGGGCTGAATACAAATGCACGCCACGCTTTTCATATATTTGTTAAAAACTGAAAAACATTTATAATTCATCTTCTACTTCACAATTACAGTAGTACCTTGGATTACGAGCATAATTTGTTTCAGAAGAATGCTTGTAATCCAAAGCATTCGTATATCAAAACGAGTTTCCCCATAGGAGTCGATGAAAACTCATAATTTGTTCCACAGTGACTGCTACTGTATGCAGTAGCCCGAAGCCCTCGCACCTCTGGCCAAATGCGCACAACTTAGAAGCTTGAATCCAGCTAATTTTGCAAGACAATGCTCGCAATTGAGTCAGGATTTTAAATGGCTCGTATTGTGAAACGCTCGTTAACCACGTTACTCGCAATCCGAGGTATTACTGTACGTGCTACTTTGTCATGTTACAAACAAAAAAATTATTTTATTTGATAGACCAACACAAAGTGTGGAAAATTTCAAGGGGTAGGAATGACATTTCAAGGTACTGTAGTTCTGTGTCAAGTCCACAAGACTAGCTGATCCTTTCCAATGTAAAGTTATCACATTGAATTCTTTAAATTAAAGTGGTAAACCTGCGGTAATGGGGAGACATTACTGGGTTGATTTTAAAAAACAGAAGAGTGCAAAATCTGCACCAGATTTTGCACTCTCCAGTTTTAGGAAATCAAGTCTCATGTGTATCAGACAAAACACATGCTCAGTTTCCTAGGGGGATACTCAAAAGACACTGATATCTTCAGAATCAATCAAAATTTATAATACAACTATTACTATTCGATTCCTGGTGTAGTACAAGGATTAATTTCCAAACTCTAGGCTGATGATCAGCCAAAATTGTAGCAGTAAAACACCTTTTATATTGTTGGCAGCGCGTGGAAACCACATCCGCTTTTTCACAGAGTGATAAACTTCTACTCAGCTGCTGCCTGCAATTAGGGTTCCTTTCTAGTGCAATACCTTTTGAACATGGAAAGTGGGGTTTCCAAAAAAAAAAAGTTAAACATTTTGCAAACCACAGACCACGTAATGGAAAAATCTTTAAACTAAAATAGGCTAAAATCACACCATCATGTATGCTGACTTGAGTTTGGCCTGAAAAGTTTTGAGGGGATCCCCCAACTACACTGGAATTCCAATATTAACATTTGTATCATAACATCATACTGAACACGCCTATAATACCTTCATCTTGTAAGTATTCATGAATACTTATTTGCTGCCGATACTCGTCATTTCTTCTACTAGTACAAATTGAACTACTTGAAAGCCTAAAGTGATTACAGTGCAAACATTTCAGCTAGTTTTGTGGACTTGACACAGAATCATAAAAGTTATTCCTATTATAGTGCAGCGTGATCGTGTTTTAGAGAGGTAAAAACAAAAGTAAAATAATGTTATGCCAGTTATTTCCATTAGGACCTGAACAGTCATGGGCAAGGATTACAAGAGGAGCTAATCTGAGCTCATACCACATGCCATTTTCTTATTTTTCCCCCATTCTGACATTTAAATGAAAGCCGTGTTAAAACCAAAACCAAAAATTTTTTTCATTGTATCGTACCAATTCTTAGATGTGTTAAAAAGAAAGCCTAAAAAAGTAAACTATTTTAGAAGCAGTCTCTATTGCACATTACATCTGGCCTCTCCACGTCGACGTGCCAACGTCACTCGGACGCTACATTTTGTTAGCTAGACTTGCTCTAAGGAAGTTAGAAACGCAGTGTCAGCACGTCGACATTGAGAGGCCAGATGTAATGTGCAATAGACAGAGCATCTGATAGTATTGAGAGCCTCAGAGAATTTGACATCACTTTTAGGCGTGGAGACATGGTGCTTTGCCTGGACAGAGTGATTAAGCTCAAATGCAAACTGGATAACACCTGCACCCTGAAACAAGATATGGGAGCTGTCTGGTGGATCAGACACTACAAAAATAAATTACACTGCTGCTTGTAAAACCAATGCAACCACATCTAGCTTACAAAAACTTTTGACAGTATGAACACAGTACTGGCTCACAAACTTACAGAAATCAGGCCCGGAGATGGAAACCAAGAAGTGCTAATCGACCAAGTAGAATGAGCAGTTATGGAAGGAGGTTACGTCTAATGGCATGAGTTTAAGGTATAGTTTGTCAAATCCACCTACAGATGGCAGCAGAAGAAACAGCAATCGCCTTTCTGCAAGGAATCAAAGGATTTGAGCTGTCTAGATACCTCATCAGAGTTCTGATGGGAATGAAAGGAATGCCTGTGAGCAGTAAATAAAAAGGTCCAGGCTCCAAGACGTTTAAACTGGGGAAGAAGGGTACTCTTGATTCCAAAAGAGTGCTCACAAAAGAAAGAAAAACCAAATCTGATGCGTTTCACACTATCATACAGTGCTTATTCATAGCTATGAATAAGCACTGTATGATAGTGTGAAACGAGTCAGGTTTTTCATCTGATTTTTTGCTGTGACATGTTTGTTTTGTGACCAGTTTTATTAAAAAGGAACAACATTGTTTTTGGAGTGCGGCCATCCTAGTTTTTTTCTACAAATCTTGCAGAGGAAAAAGGCAGACATCAGTAAAAAAAAAAAAAAAAACACTGGCTCTAATAGGGCTTCACCTCTGCAATGTAAAGAGAAAGCACAGCCAAATCAAAGATTGAAAGCCATGAGGACCAGGGAGCACAAGTGTGCTGCATCTCAGTGATCCAACAGAGCCAAGATTGGGCAGATAGAATTGACAGGACTGCACGTTGACATTACAACCTGTTGGCTCCAGCTACACAGAGACACCCAGGCAGTTGAGGCTAAATCAGAATCTGTCAGCCATAGCTGCTCAAAGACACGCAGCCAAGGGGGGTGCTGGGTGGGAGTTAAAAAAAAAAACACACCCATGGCACACAGCCAGCCATAAGAGAAAACAGTGAGAATGGCGCCAAAACTACAGGATGGGGTAGAAAGCAATAATAGCATTGCAGACAGCCGCCAGTATCGTTTAGTTGAGGTTCAAATCCCCCGCCAAGCCCAACTGCTGGCCGCCTGTAAAACTAGTCCAACAGCTGCTGCAGGTAGACGGTGCACCTAGCTGTACATATGTTTAGGATGCACTCACAGACGAGTTCTCTGAAGGCTTTTTGCATTACAGGCATTTGTCCCTGAGCGCATACAGTCCTAAACTTTCATAATGCTCTGTGCATAACCCAGATGCAGTCAGACTCCCAGTTTTATAGGCTGCCCACAGTAGGGCAGAATAGTACACATGTGCCCTTCACCTGAATGCCAAAACCACATGTACTGGGGTTAAACACCCAGCTAGCATTGGGCCTTTCCGAAGAAACAGCGACAGGCAAACCAATGCTACCCGTCGTGTGTTTGGTGGAATAGAAGCACAAAAGGCTAGCCCCTGTCCACATAAAAAGTTGGTCTCCGTGAATCTTAATCGGAAACTATAGACAGACAAGCAAATAGCTAGACTACAAGAAAAAAAAAAATCCGTCTACCAGTCGGTATCTTGATGAAAGAAAGTCTACGAAGACGACTCTGGAAGCTTAAAAAAAAAAAAAACACCCAGGAAAGCAGTCTACCAAAGTTACCTGTTTCCGATTGGTCTTCTATCATAAGCTTTGTATTTAAAAAGGAATGTAAGAGGGGAAAAAATAAAATAAAAATTGTGAGACAGTTGTCCCAAGTGAAACTTGCCTTTTTATGTGCCAATACCATCACTAGGAACATGGCCTTCATTTAGCATCTGGTGACGAATTCAGAAAAAGTTCTAAATATCCTTGTTCTAGAAAGAGAAAAAAAAACATTACAGCTAAAGAAAACATACATTGAATATTACTATGGCTTTGTTAAAACTAGGTACTGCACTTGGTAAAAAAAGTATTAAAAGTGGATCTAAACCCTCCTTGCTACACCAAGCCCAATTTACACGGTGCAAATTCCTTTCTTGCAACCATGGGTCGCAGGAAAGAAATTTGCAGAATTCCCACACAACACAGACAGGGAAATCAGCCATTGTCTTCTCCGCGGTCAGTGATTATAGCTAGAGCAGGCATGTCCAAAGTCAAAGCCAATTGCGGCCCACGTTCTGGTTTAATGTGAGCCCCCCCGGTAATTTGGAGAAATATATATATATATATATATATATATACACACACACACACACACACACATACAGGCCCCCGGGGCTACAAAATATATACTGTGTTTATCGGCACTGCCTCGGATGGGACAGGGAGGGGTGCAGGCTGAGTGCCGCCAGATAACATACAGGAGAATCTCCTGTTTACTCTGCAGCATCTGCAATAGGAAGTCCTGTCTCCTGGGCTGCCATTAGATGACTGTTCTGTCTATCATAGGAGGCGGGACTTTGTATTATAGAGGCTGCCGTGTACACAGGAGATTCTCCTGTATGCAATCTGTTGTCACTTGTCCCAACCTCCTCCCTGTCACATTCAAGGCTGCAGATGGGCATAGATCAGGCGGCATTCATGGGCACAGACCCTTATTTTGCTTCACAGTTCTTAATTTAAATTTTTTTATTTTTTTTTATCTGAAACTTACCTCTTAAAGTGAAGGTGCGTGTTATACACCGATAAATAGGGTAAATCCAAATAACATGCCAAAGCTCATCTCTTCACCACACACACCAGCCACAAAGGCAAGAAAATTCTTGTTGGGCAGAGTATTAGTGCTCGGAGGAACATACTAGACCAAATTTTAATGGTTCAAAGAATTTCAGGCAAAATGGTCAGCCCTCAAGCATTTTCAGTTCATCAAATCTGGCCCTCTTTGAAAAAAAGTTTGGACACCCCTGAGCTAGAGGCTATAGCAGCTGCTTGCGATAATTTGTAAATCTGGCAGGGTGCTTGTACCCAAGTTGACTGATCAATGTCCAATGTCATTTGACATAAGTTTGTAACACCTCTGAGATCATTCAAGATACACTGACAGGAGCAGTTGACAATTGACAAACTGAGCTACTTCATGCAGGTTTTGCAAACCCTGTATGGGAATGTGAAACCTACTTAAAGCAAACAAAAAAGCCGGTCAACACAGGTCTATATACGTTTTTGCTTTCGCTCCAATTGGCAGGCTCAAACAACCAGTCCCTTAGTCGGCCTGCCTGAACAGAAGTCCCACATAAAAAAAAGATAGAATTTTTTATTTTTTTTTGCAGACTGCACTTAAATATAGACTGTCTGAAGCCATTGACTATCCTGCATTTGGGTTTTAGCCAACCAGTGTTCTAGTCATCAGTTGATTTGATAACGTTTTTCATAATTTTAGCATCACCTAAATCACTGGATAATCCTCCGTGGGCTTGTTTACACTAGAAAGATTACCTTTCAATAGAACCTGCAATGCTTTGGGTTCAGTGCAATGTGAAAAATATTCTGTATGCTACATTGCATTCAAATCAAATGAATGAAAACTTGCAACGCCATGTTAACACACTCATTATTGGGGTTGGCACAGCCTGTATGTTGTGGGTTCCAACATTGTGATATCAAGTAGTGTTTTTTTTTTTAACAAAAAGGTTATGCTATTGCATATATTAAAGGCTTTAACTACTGCTACAAACAGAATGTGTGTTATGCACTTAATAAGCAGTGTAGAAATAATTTTTGAAGATGGTAGATCGACTTACGCATATGACATCTGTTTTTGGCCATTGCAGCTATGGCATCTTCATGAGTCAGAAATCTTACAACAGCTTCTCCAGAAGTACCACCTGCATCTGCACTGAACTCAATGTTAATCTTCAATGGCATGACAGGATGGAAAAACTAAAAAAAAAGAGAAAAATGCTCTTTGTCTACTGTACAAAGATATACCAGAAACAAATCTGAAATAACTTTACCTAGCAAGGTCTTTGTATACAAGAACAAGTAAATATATGGATGAAATAAATGTAAACCTATTTACATGCTAAACAATTTAGATCATGTTTAGCTAGTCAGCAAAAGGACAGTTCAAGTGGATATAAAGGCTACACACTTCTGTTAAAATGTCAGGTTTCTGTGATGTAAAAAAAATTAGATAAATTTCAGAACTTTATCCACCTTTAATGTGACCTATAAACTGTACAACAATATTTGCCTACTTTACAAAAACACTCCCAATCTGTCCGATAGCGATGGCATCTCCTGTGCACAGCCCTCTTCAGATTATCCCACAGATTTTCAATCAGATGCAGGTCTGGGCTCTGGCTGGGCCATTCCAAAATGTTAATCTTCTTCCGGTGAAGCCATTCCTTTGTTTATTTGGATGTATGCTTTGGGTCGTTGTCATGCTGAAAAATGAAGTTCCTCTTCATATTCAGCTTTCTAGCAGAAGCCTGAAGGTTTTGTGCAAATATTGACTGGTATTTGGAACTGTTTATAATTCCCTCTACCTTGATTAAGGCCCCTGTTCCAGCTGAAGAAAACCAGCCCCAAAGCATGATGCAGCCACAACCATGCTTCACTTTGAGCATTGTGTTTTTGGTGATGTGCTGTGTTTTTTGTGCCAAACAAAACTTTTGGAATTCTGGCCAAAAAGTACAACCTTGGTTTCATCAGACCAGAACATATTGTCCCACATGCTTCTGGGAGACTTCAGATATAAGTTTGGAAAAATTTGGACAGGCTTGGATGTTTTTCTGTGTAAGAAAAGGCTTCAGTCTTTCCACTAACCCATAGCCCAGGAAGAATAGGGGAGATTGTGGTCACATGTACCACACAACCAGTGTCAGATATTCCTGCAGCTTCTTTAATGTTGCTAGAGGCCTCTTGGCAGCCTGCCAGGCCATTTTACTTCTCGTCTTTTCCAAAATTTTGCAGTGAAGTCCAGTTCTTGGTAATGTCACTGTTGAGCCATATTTTTCTACTTGATGACTGTTCACCGTGTTCCATTGTATATCAATCTAATCCCTTGAAAATAATTTTGTACCTTTCTTCTGACTGATACCTTTTAACAATGAGATCCCTCTAATCAGAAGCACTTTAACCACTTGCTTACTGGGCACATATACCCCCCTCCTGCCCAGGTGAAATTACAGCTTCCGGCACTGTCGCTTTAACGGACAATTGCGCGGTTGTCGGACGTGGCTCCCAAACAAAATTGACGTCCTTTCTTCCCCACAAGTAGAGCTTTCTTTTGGTGGTATTTGATCGCCTGTGCGGTTTTTATTGTTTGCGCTTTAACCACTTAAGACCCGGACCAATATGCTGCCAAATGACCCAAGGAGTTTTTGCGATTCGGCACTGCATCGTTTTAACAGACAATTGCGCGGTCGTGCGACGTGGCTTCGAAACAAAATTCGCGTCCTTTTCTTCCCACAAATAGAGCTTTCTTTTGGTGGTATTTGATCGCCTCTGCGATTTTTATTTTTTGCGCTATATACAAAAATAGTGACATTTTTGAAAAAAAAACAAAAACACAATTTTTTTTACTTTTTTTGTTATAAGAAAAATCAATAAACTAAATTTTAGTCAAACATTTAGGCCAAAATTTATTAAGCCATATGTCTTTAGTTAAAAAAAAAAAAATCGCAATAAAAAAAAATTAGCTACCTAGTGGGAACAACGACACTAATACAGCGAAAAATGATCGCTTAGTGATGCTGGCAATAGGGAGTGAAAGGGTTAACTAGGGCGGTGATCAAGGGGTTAAAATTTTATTGGGGGGGGTACGGGGGCTACCCAGGACCTAACACTAACTGACTGTCACACCGACACTAAATACAGTAATCATACATGTATGATTACTGCATTCAGTGACACTGTGACAGGGGGCGATCGGGGGGGTTAAATGTGACTATGTGTAGTGTTAGTGCAGGACTTACTGTGTTGTGATCTCTCCTCAGCGGTGGTTGAAAAAAACGCAGAGGGAGAGATCACATCGCTTCCTCCTTCCTGTGTTTACACAGGAGGAGGAAGTGACAGGGCGGGCGCGCGCATTGGCTGAGAGCGATCCGGAGGGGGCGGACAAAAACGAATAGCCGCCCCCTCTTGTCGGATCGCTCCTACAGCGCGGGCGGACCGCCACATGTACACCCCCGAACCCCCTAAGGCACCAACGTATATATACGTTGATGTGCCTGTCGGTGCCATTCTGCCGACGTAAATGTACATGCGGCGGTCCTTAAGTGGTTAAACAAAAAAGAGCGACAATTTTGAAAAAAAAATACAATATTTTTTACTTGTTGCTGTAATAAATATCCCAATTTAAAAATAAATAAATAAATCTCAGTTTAAGGCGATACGTATTCTTCTACATATTTTATTTTATTTTTTACCAAAAATCGCAATAAGCGACTGGTTTGCACAAAAGTTATAGCGCTTACAAAATAGGGGACAGAATTATTTTTTTATATATTTTTTTTTTTACTAGAAATGGCGGCGATCTGCGATTTTTATTGGTACTGCGACGTTATGGCGGACACATCGGACACTTTTGACACATTTTTGGCGCCATTCACATTTATACTGCGATCAGTGCTATAAATAGGCACAAATTACTGTATAAATGTTACTGGCATTGAAGGGGTTTACACTAGGGGGTGAGAAAGGGGTTAAATGTATCCTAGGTGTGTTCTAACTGTGGGGGGAGTGGGGGGGTGACCGATCTGTGTCCCTATGTACAAGGAACACAGATCAGTCTCCTCCTCTCCAGAGACAGGACGCTGTCTCTGTGTTAAAATAGGCAATGAGAGATGATCTGTGAGATCATCTCTCATTCGCCGCACAGATCGCATCGCAAACGGCCACTCCGATTGGCCATTCGCCGCGATCTGTGATTGGCTGTGTCCAAGGGACACGGCCAACACAGGGCTCCCCCGCAGCGCGCTCTGGGAACGCCCAAGGGGGCGGCCGTCTTTCGGCTATACGGCGTGTTGGATATTCAGACCCGCACTGTAGTCGTCATTCGGCTATAGCGCGGGTCTGAAGTGGTTAAAGGATCACTAAAAGATAAAGATTTTTTTTAAATAACAAACATGCTGTTATACTTACACTGTGCAGCTCGTTTTGCACAGAGTGGCCCCAAACCTGGTCATCTGGGGTCCCCCGGCGGCTGTTTCGGCTCCCCCCGCAAGGACAGGACTCAACACCTTCATGCGAGCGAGCTCTCATGGTGTTGAGTTATTGTGGGCGCGCTCTCATGATAGGGTGGTGGCCATAGCCGCCGACTGTATCACTCAGCCCCACCCCCCGGTGCGCCGCGTCATTGGATGCGATTGACAGCAGCGCCAGCCATTGTCTGCGCTGCTTTCAATCAATCCACTGTAGCCAATCGACGGCCAGGCTCAACGGCGAAGAGAATATCGGGGGCGAGTGAGGGATTTTCAAGGATTCAGGCAAGTATAACGGGGGGGGGGTGGGGGGGGGCAGTATTGTCGGATGTTTTTTCACCTTAATGCATTAAGGTTAAAACACTTACCTTTACAACCCCTTTAAATTATGGCAGGTCTTGACTGACTCCTATTTAACATAAGCTTTATTGCTTAATTCTGAACACAGCTACAACCCCAGTTAGAGGGTTTGCACACTTATGCAACCACTTTAGGTTAGTTTTGCTCATCCCCAATATCAGTTTGTTTTTCAATTAAGTTGTACAGTTTATAGGTCACATTAAAAAGGTGGAAAATGTTCTAAAATGATTTATCAATTGTCTCATTTTTTTTTACATCACAGAGACCTGAGATTTTAAACATTCGCATTACATGTGAATTAAATGGCCTTTCTATGGAGTCGGTTTACATATATGCAGTGTAAAGTGAATGGAAGGGGTAATTGGCGCTGCCTCCGAAAAAAGTCTGGTACACTCCTAGTGTGCCCTAAGGTGCAGCACAGTACCTATAGTGACCGTTTGCACGTTTTTTTGTGTGGATTATAGCATTCTATCCAGGTCCTGGGATTGGACCCATTAGGAACACACATATATATATACACACACACACACACACACACATATATATATATATACATACACACACATACATACATACATACATACTATGTGAATGCACAGAACTTTTATTTTGTAGCACTCTACACGATTATCACTGGATGTATTCAATTTATGTTTTACAACTATATCTGTTGCACTTGGTATCCACACCACCCCTAGGCCACTAGGGTGGCCCATTATTATCTACAATTTACGCACACCATTTTGGTCACTATAGGTACTGTGCTGCACCTTAGGGCACACTAGGAGTGTACCAGACTTTTTTCGGAGGCAGCGCCAATTACCCCTTCCATTCAATTTACATTTATCACTAACCCCTAGGGGTCAGTTCAGGGAAGGCAGCAGCCCATATTCAAATCCTAAGCGCAGGTCATATATGCAGTGGCAGTGCAAATTCACTGGAAAAAAAAAACATTGGGGAGGTGGGGTTGATGGCGTGATTGACAATTGATCTACACCGGGGGGACATCATTTTTATTTCTGTTGACACTTTTATTTGTGAATGAGTGGGGTACAAAATGATAGTAATTCACATGGGGGGGGGTATCTAGGCCCCCCACAACCACTGGCCAGGGTTCTCGGGAAGAGGGCCTTTGCATCTAAATTCCTTTGAAAATTTGCTGCGTAAACCAAGGGGAAATTTGTATCATGTGTGAACCTAGCCTTACAGGTTTCTCCGTCACCTGCTTTGTCAATGGACCATGAATCAGCATTGTGATAAAGCAAATTTATTGTTCAATGAATAGGCAGGTGACACATGAAGCTGCAAGCTTGAACTGTGCGATTACAAATCTGTTTTAACTTGCAAACTATTTGCAGGCAATCACATGCATTTCAAAAGAATATTAAGCCATTTGCCTGGAGGTTTATACTCCAATATTATTCTACTTTAACTTACATTGGCAATATCCTGCCCAGATACATGGAATGGGAGCCCCCTGATGTGGATATCATGTACAGGTAATCCCACTGTGAAGTCCTGAGAATCCATACACTTTCCAGACATCTCCTTTACATATTCTGGAAAAACAAACAGATCAACATGATAGAAAAAGGAGTTGCTGCTCATTTCAAATGAGGAGATTCAGGGGACTGTTCAAAAGGTGTATAATAAAAAATAATATTATCCACAGAAGCCAATATATTTGCCATTAATTTTCTGCTGTTTTTATTAAACCATTTTTTTGCCGCAAAGACAAGCCATTGCACCTGCACTGGCAGCTTTTTTTTCCCCCTTGTATTTATTTTTTGTTCACGTGTGTGCCACTTTGCACTTATATGTGTGTGTTTCTGTTGGGTGTGGGTCCTCAAATCTATCGTGAAGTCCAAGGGGGGGGGGGTATTGTGTAGCCCTAAGCTTCCTTCTTCCCATGCCTTGGGGGGGGGGGGGTCTCTCTTTGGGAGAGCCCTTCACTAAGTACTTGGTGGTCTTTGGCTGATCATGAGGAGGTTTCACTGGGCCTTTTGGCTAGGTGGACATAAGTATGCCTTGCCCCCTGTCATGAGTCTTAAACCCCAGGGGGTCAGGGAAGGGCCCTTCCTCTTCAGGAGGGCACCATATGACACTTTGAAGTGGATGTCACAATGTAGAGTATAACATTTCCTATCATCTGTGCCCAATCTTGCCACGCAGAGTTAATCCAGCTCTGAGTAATCCTCTTTTAATGTTCAGTGCAAATTAACAGAATTCCAGATAAAAACCTGCCAAATTATAAAGTCCGTTTCTCTCTTCTTGCTTTCAGTGACAGGTTATTTACAAATCTAGCTTGGACATGTTTATCATAATATGAGGTGATCCAAAGTTCATTGTATATTACCAGGATGTGTTAGGCCTCATTCACACATGGCCGACTCAGTCGCAGTCCGTTCCGATGGAGTCCGCCAGCTCAGCGGGAGATCAATCCGCAGATCTCCGCTGAGCCGACGGATGACAAGCTCCTCTCTGCTCACTGAGCGGGGAGGAGCTTGTCGAGCCCCGCTGTCCTCTATGGAGCGATCTGATGAAAACGGACAGCATGTCCGTTTTCATCAGGTCTTACCCGATACGCATGGAGGGATGGGGACGTGAGCCCCATACGTTTATTTTTAGTGGATCGGATCAGGTCGGATGTCAGCGGACATGTCTCCGCTGAGATCCGACGCTCCATAGACATACATGGAGCGCCCGTTCAGGCCCGCCTAAAAAACTGACAGGCAGACCTGAACGGATCCATGTGTGAATGAGGCCTTATGTGGGGGAGGGGTGGATTTCTCACTTTTTATACCTCATGTTATGATAAAACATATCTAACTTGGACATGTTCATCATATGTTATGTAAATAACCTGTCACGCAAAGCAAGAAGAGAAAAAACTGACTTTTTATTTAGGCAGGTTTTTATCTGGAAGGCTGTTCATTTTTACTGAACATTAAAAGAGGATTCCTCAGATCTGGATTAACTGTGTGGCAAGACTGGGCACAGATGATAGGAAATCTTATACTCTACATTGTGACATCAAAAAAAAATTTTTTTTTGATGAGTGGCCACATGTCTTCTTAAACTCCCTTTCGTTGAAAAGCTTTATTCCTATTGTGTGTGGGGGTCACCAATATGACATTTGTAAATTGAAATATCTCTCAAATGTAAATACTTTTTTTTTCCTGATACTCATGCCCTCAGAATGCCACCCATTTATGAAAAATAAAGTCAGCTAGGAAACTGGCACTTCAGGAAGTGTCACTCTTTGGTCCCTTGCACTGCTCACTGGTTCCTTTTTTTCAACCTCCACATTAGATAAGACGTTGACGCTCAACAGGAGGAACCACCAAGCACTCTGGAAATCAACACTGGACACAATGCAAGAGTTCCCTAAATTATCTGCCATTTTACATACAATTAATTTTTAATGATATTCAGGTGCTGCGTTTACCATAAGAGCACTCCTGAACATATGCCTAGTGGGCAGAAGGGTTAGAGGGGGAAGCATCAAACCTTAAAATGTACAAATTGTAAAAATATTTATTTAGATTTAGCTATAGAAATGTAGGGAGGAGGGAGTGCAGGGGATGTGGAGAGGTGTCAGATGGCTCTTTACATTTAAGAAAAAGCCATCTCTGCCATGCCAGGTTTAGAAAGGGCAGCACCAAACCTTAAAATCCCTAAATAATTTTTTGTTTACACATTCTTGCCACATCTGAAGATTTTGTAGCTTAATTCAGATAGAAAAAAGTGTAGGTGGGATGCAAGGAATGTTATAAGGTGTCAGCCAGCGCTTTACATTTTAAGGAAATATGAAGCCCGTTACACCTCTTATCTGGTGGTCTATACAGCTAAAAGTAGTTATGCATAGCTTACTAAAATAATCAAAAATGACACAAGAGGCAGGGCTTGGTCAAAAAGCATGATTATTATTAAAGTGTGCCCAAGGCAGCATGAAGTCCTAATATGGTCTCCATTATGAACACATAACTAGATGAGCGTTTCATTTGACTAGAGTACGGCTTCCATAACTGATGCATCATAAAGGGATGCATCATATAAGGATGCATGATCAGAATCAGTAGTCCACGTTACAGAAAGCAGATTATTATTAGGCAGTATGCCATGTTACCTATATCTGGGCAACCCAAAGTGAGGAAACAAAATAAGAGAAAGAAATATACAGCATCTTACCATCTATGTCATTATTTTCAGTGGCTACATCAGCATGCATATCTTTACTGCCATGGTTAATATCTGGTTCATAAAAGTCTTTCATGGTAGGGGCAAATGTAACACCTTTCTTTCTTCTAAAATTTAGACGAGCATTCTGAATTTCACTTCTTCTGCTTGGAAATATCTCAATATACCTAAAAATGGAAATGTGTAAAAAAAAAAAAAAAAGTACTATGTGGGCAAGTATGATCAATAAAAAAAGTGCATATTTAGTATTATATTACTATACTTGCACCCTAAATGCAACTAATGAGGCCAAGACCTCTGACTGAGTTTAGCTACCAGCAGATTATTAACATTACCTGCTGCCAATTTCTTGCTTGTGTTTTTGAAGTGCCTGTTCAGCATTTTCCTGCGAGACAAACTGTACAAATGCCTCCCCAGATTTACGTCCTCTCTGGTCCAAAACAAAAGTTATGCCTTCATCCGAAATGCTCAGTCCTGTAAACATAGCATCATAACATGGTCAAATTAAACTAGAAAAAAATAAACAAAACTAAATAAAAAACAAAAACAAGGATTTCTTTGCCTAATGTGAAAGGCAGAAAAAACAGCCATGCCAAGCAAAGCCGATTGTTGGGTTGGACTTGCAGTTCAAGATGTCTTTGAATACGGACTAAGTTTTAGAAACAAAAAGTAACAGCAGATAAAAAATAAAAAAAAGACCACCAAATGGTCTATTGAGTCTGCCCATTACATTTGTTCTCCGTTTGTCCCAAGCATGTTTGAATCCACTTACTGATGAACAGTTCTCTAAAAGAAAATACTAATATTCGTTTGGATATTTGTTTGTTTTCAAAAGCCAAAATGTCTAATTTATTTGCAAATAGTGGAGACAGCGAGTATCCCTGCATTGTATTTGGTGAATAGCCACCAATTACCGTATTTATCTTCCTATAGCGCGCACCGGCGTATAGCGCGCGCCCCCAACCTAGACGGGAAATAATAACAAAAAAAAAAAAAAAAAAAGAAGAATATACTTACAGTTTGAATGCCCCTCGTCGGTGTCTTGCCAGGCATCCATTGGTGGCCTTGTCCGGTCCGGCGTCTGTCTGCGGCCCTGGTGGTGTCCTCCCCACTTCTCCCGCGTTTGTTGAGCCGATCCCCGCGCTGTGTTTGAACGCCACCGCCGACATATACCGAGTGCAGTACACTCGGGCACGCTCGGCTCCTCTCGCATAAAGGCTAGAAGGCGGCACAGGGCGTGACCGCGAGCGGAGCAGAGCCGAGTGTACTGCGCTTGGTATATGTTGGCGGCGGCGTTCAGACACAGCGCGGGATCGGCATATAACGCGCACCCACGATTTTCCCGATTTTAAGGGGAAAAAAGTGCGTGTTATACGCCGATATATACGGTAATACAGATGGCGCTTATAAAGTAGTAGTAAAGTCTTCCTGCTAAAAGAAGAACATTCACCCCCCTTGCAGGTTTAAAGGGGTTGTAAAGGTTTGTTTTTTATTTTCTATAAGGTTCCTTTAAGCTAGTACATTGTTGGTTTTCTTTTCCTTTGATTTTCCTTCTAAATTATGCTTTCCCTGCAGGGATGTAGTACCAAGGGAGGGGGCGAGCACACTGACTAACCCCCAGCCAGTACGGCTCGGATGATGGGGGCAAGCTTACTGGAGGAGGAACAGGAAGTGAGAAATTCAGACAAAAAGGAAAAAAAACATTTAGAAGGGAAATCGAAGGAAAAGGTAAGTGAACCAACAATGTACTAGCTTAAAAGGAACCTATTTAGAAAATAAACAAACATTTACAACCCCTTTAAGTCATAATGTATTCATATGTACTGCATATTAGTACATTATGATAGACTTACACACAAACGGAATCCTCCAGCGCTGCGCTGACAAGACTCACCCTGGCAGATTCCATTTTTACCCAGTCTTCGTGTAAGGTTTTATATTTTCGGCCACTTGAATGGCCGGGACTGCTGTGATGCGACTCCTGTGCATGCGCACAGAAGTCACATCAACGCGACACTCCGGGCTGTAAATGTGGTTTGAGCTTCACGTGTGGCTCAGATCACATTACCTGCTGACAGGTAGGGGGGACATTTATGACAGAAGAGACCTCTAGGATCTCTTCTGTTATAAAAAAATAAATAAATTGTCATACTTACCTGTAAAATTATTTTCTTTGAGTACATCACAGGCACAGAGTGAGGCTTTTATTCCTTACTGGGATGTCCCAGAACAATAGCCTTGAGGGGAGGGAGACACCCTGCCAAAACAAAAGCCTTCAGACCTTATTCGGCAGCCCACAGTACACTGCACCTGAAAGCTGAACATCCACTTAATAACATTGTGTAAACATTTACACTAAAGACCAGGTAGCAGCCTTACAAATCTGAGCCACACATACCAGATTGCAAAAAGCCCAGGAGGTTCCTACACATCTGGTATTAAGAGGTCTCATCCTGAAGGGTAGTAGCCTTAAGTTTCAGACCGTAGGCCTGAACGACCAATTGACGAACTCGATGGGCAATGGAAGCTTCGGAAGCTGCCCTCCCCTTCTTGGGTCCTTCTGCTAAAAAAAAAAAAAAAAGAAGAAGAAGAGTCGGATCCTTGGATCTCCGAAGATCTAGACAAAAACTGGCTGCTCGCACTACATCCAAGGAGTGCAGTCGCTTCTCTTCCGCCGAATGAGGCAGAGCGAAAAAAAAAAAAAGGCAAAACAATGTCCCGATTCAAATGAATTTGGATCAGTGAATGGGAGGCAGGCTCCGCTTTGCTCAGCGGGGATCGCTCAGTCGATCTGGCTTTAATAGCCATGCCGTCAAATTGAAAGACTGTAAATTGGATTGGAATATAGGACCTTGAGACAGTAGATCGGGCGGCGCGGAAGCATCCATGGCCCGTCTATTGCCAATCTTGCGATCTCTGGGAACCAGGGCTTTCTGGGCCAGGCTGGTGCCACCAGGATGACTGGAACCCCCCTACTCTGAATCCCTACTCTGAATCCTGTGCAACAAATGTGGAAGGCGAGGGATCGAGGGGAAAGCATAAGCCAGGGAGAACTGGTTCCAAGGGACTACTACCGATTGCCAGGGGATCCCTTGTTCGGGATACAAACTGCTGTAGCTTGTTGAACCTGGATGCCAACAGATCGACCTCTGGCCATCCCCAATGCTAGGAAATTTCCGGAAACACATTCAGGTATGGGGACCAATCCCCCAGGCAGATCTGCTGGCAGCTGAGAATCTGCCTTACAGTTCTCTACTCCCAGAATATGGACCGCCGATAGAACCGGCAAATATCCCTCTTCCCAGGTTAATATGTAATCCAGGGATTGTACTCTCGTGTTCCAAGCCAACAAGATGTTTAGTTGTATAGGTCTGGAATGGAATTGAGTGTAGGGAACTGCCTCGAAGCAGCACACCACCCTTCCTAAAAGACTCATACAGAGCTGAATAGAGGGTTGCCTGGTGCCTTTTATCTGACGCACCTGATCCTTCAGGGGACAGATCTTTACGGGTGGCAGAAATACTTTTGCCTGGACCATATCCAGGATCAGACCTAGATACTTAAGACTCCGAGATGATCTCAAGACTGACTTTTCAGTATTTATGACACAGCCATGGGTTTTCTAAGTACCGCACAGTGGAGGCCACACTGTGTTCCAGGGCCTGTAGCGAGTGATCTCTGAACAGATCATCCACGTATCTGAGCACCAAGATCCCCTTGGCCCTTAAAAGACCCAGTACAGGTGCTAGGACTTTTGTAAACACCTGAGGTGCTGTGGCAAGCCTGAAGGGCAGTGCCACAAACTGGAAATTACGTTCCTCTACTGCAAATCACAGGAACCGCTGATGAGGCTGAAAGATAGGAACGTGTAAATACGCATCCTTGATATCAATTGAGGCTAAGAAGTCTCCCATCTGGAGCGAGGCCACTACTGAGCGGACTGACTCCACTCTGAAGGACCGAATTACTGGTGTAGGTTCAGGGAATCTTAGGTCCAAGATTGGCCTTATGTCCTCATTTGGTTTTAGAACCATGAACAGGATGGAATAAAACCCTGTGCTAATTTCAGACACCAGAACCTGTATGATCACTCCTTAAAGTGGATGTCACAATGTAGAGTATAAGAGAATATCCTGAACTTCCAGCTAAGGGGGAGAGCATGTGACCTGCTAGCCTGTGACAGTGCTCCAAACAGTCATGGCCCAAGCACTGTTACATGACCTGGGGGGAAGGACGTAACCATTCCACTGGGTTGCCGTTTTCAGCACCGGCTACAGAGAAAGGAGCTGTAAGGCAAGGCAGGTATAAGGGGGCCCCAGGTGATGTCTGTTGCACACACACTGCATAATCAAGGCGACAATGACACAGTTTTGGCACATTTTCTTTGGCATTGTCTCTTTCAAAGACACGAGCCATCTCCAAAGAATCTTCACCAGATACATTAACAGAATTTGTTTTTAAAATATACGCACTTTTGAGAGGTGGTCTTAAACGAAAGACCACCCCTCATCTTAGGATATTGAAAAAAAAGTTTTTTTTTGCCCTTTAGTACCTTTTTTTGGAAGTACAAGTGTACTTCCGATTCAGCCAGGCAGTGGCCCATTACGTCAGGTCCTCTTCTTCGGCAAGCACCCCCGTTGTCTTCTGGGACCTGTGCCTGCCGCAAGGCTCCACTCCCGGTTTCCCTTAGTTGGAATAGCGGTGACTGCACCCGATCTGATGGATGGGTAAGTGTCCTTATTAAAAGTCAGCAGCTACAGTGTTTGTAGCTGCTGACTTTAAAAAAAATAAAAATAATAATTTGTGGCTGGAACACCGCTTTAGCAAATTGGCAAATCAATATCAACAGTTAATTGTATTTATATTGTATATGTAATCCATTTACTGAAGCAGTTTAGTTTCATTTTTTCTTTTTTCACCAATTAATTGATGTAAGTTTCACATCACTAATTCACCCTACAGGTGGAGTTTATTAACTATTCACACTGTGGAATATACCATAGGTTTTCCACAGATCTAGCGCCTCTATCTTACAATATCAACAGTCACCTGAAAAAAAATTGATGATGTCCTGTTCAGTACAGCTGTAGGGCAAACCACGAAGCCTCACGGTGGTATCATTTGGGCTAGAAGGCAATGCCTGTGCAGACTGGGGCATTGATGACATTCTAGTCGGTGATGTCGAAGCCTGGATTCTTTGCAATAGTAACTCTGCATCCTTGTGGCTCATTTCAAACACTGCAATAGACCAAAACAGATTGCTTAAAGTAAGCTGACATTTCTCCTATTCAAACATAATACTGAAATATACAAAACACAAATGAAATTAAGTAATGAAAGACAAAAGTGATGGACATAGGAAAAAAACAATTTAGGACTTGGGGTCTTAAGCCTTTTGCTGGCAAAACAATTTTGGTTTTCCCATTGAAAAAAAAAAAAAAATGATATCTCAGTGAGTCGGCCAGTTTACTGCAAACTGAGACCCACAATTCTGTTTATTTTCAAGCAACCAAATTTTCTATGAACATTGATCAAAACCACCATTATTAATAACAAAAGGGAATTTAACAGTTTTTGAAACATTTGTTTGAAAAAAAAACTGCAATGTGAACAATCCACATTAGAAAAGGAAAAAAAAAAATGCTAAGAAGCCCTTTCTCTTTTCTTTGCATCAGAATCCATCGATATGCTTCACCAAAAGACAAAGCTTAGAAAATTACCCTTGCAAAAAAGAGTTTACCTTTCTAACAGTTTCTATAAGTCAATCATCTGCTCACCTTCCACATAGCGTTGCCCCATGAACTTTTTGTGCTGTTCCAAAGCTTTTGTCAAGTCATCTGCTGTTTCAAATTCAATGATGGCATCTCCTCGTGGTTTGCCATCTCTGTTGAAGATGAAGTGAACTCCATCTATACCATTAGATACATTGCATTCTGGAGGAAAATGAGTAATTAAAGCTGGCTGAAAGACTATATAATAATTATATTATAAACAATAAGTCAAAAGCAAAAAATTAAGTTAACCCTTGCAGCAATCACTGACTACATGTTCCATAAGACACTTGTGTAATAAAACATCAAAGTGCTCAGAGTGAAGAGGAAGTCTCCCTATGGCTACACATCCATGACATCCCTGGGGTGTGGGTGGCAACCTAAGCCTGTATTTCGCCAAGCCACACCTCCAACACATTTCACTCTGCCCCTCAGAGCTTAGTCATGGAGATCCCAGGCATTGGGGGGAGTTTTATGCATCACTGGCTGTCACTTTAAATGTGGAAGACAAGGAAAGGGGCGCCTCTGAATAGTAAACACTTTAATTAAAAAAAGCAATATCAACTCACATGAGAAATAGCAATGTTGCACACAGATGAACTGGATACTGTCCAAAAGCAGGATCAGGATGGATGAAACGAGATCCACTTATCACTGGTGTAGTGTAGATCCTGCTGGGATGGCACGTGGCTGCAATGTGACATCACTAGTGCCTTCCAAGCCTCGCTCTGGATGAGTTCAGACACCGCACGGCCGTCTCACACCTTGCAGCGGTGAACATCGAAGATAAAAAAAATGAATAGCACCACCAAGCTCCCTGGCTCCGATAGCTCACTACCATCAACCCCCCCTGGATACCTGATGTACCCAGTTCATCTATGTGCAACATTGCCATCTCATGTGAATTTGTGAATTTTTTTATTTTTATTTAAGTGTTTACTATTTATTCAGAGGCGCCCCTCTCCTCGTCTTTCTCCGCTCTGGATTTCTAGCTTCTGGTCTATTTTGATGGCAGCCCTGACTTGCAGACCCATTACTCATCATATACCTATTTTGGACTTACAAATTGCATTACATGGTCACCTCTGAAGTACTAGTGTACTGCACCCTTTACTGGTATTTTGGCACTTTGAATGTGCAAAGGGCTGTCTGTCAGGTGTGCAGGTCTGTATTTAGACACTATAGGAAACCAAAACAAGTTTGTTATCAGAGTGATTAGACGCAAAGAGTTGAAAAATAATAATACCAGACAAAAAATAAAAATCCAAAAAAATAAAAACCATGTGCAAAAACTAGACCCCCCCTTCTTCTGAAACCCCACAAATGTGTTTTTTATTATTGTAACATTTAAAAACATTACAGAAAAAAAAATGTAAGAAAACTACTAAAAATGTTTTCCTTTAGTGACCCTTTAACCTTTCTGTAAAAAAAACAAAAAAAAAAAAATCTACTTTTTTTTGGATTATTTGTATGTCTAGATCCAGAAGGGATCAGAAAAATATAAAATGTAGTTTATATCACTGTAGATAGGAAATGTAACTAAATGACTTTGACTAAATATTTGTCCATACAAGGGCACTTACATAACCAGCATTCTGGCCCTTTGTTTTGTGTGCTGAGATGTGGGAAATTACACAGACTCCAGTTGACTGGAGTAAAAAAAAAAAAAAAAAAGCAAAAAAAATAAATAAAAGCAGCATGATTTTGATGTCTGCATAGAGATAGAGGGCCAGATTCACATACATTGGCGCATGTTTTGACCGGAGTAGCGCACCTTCTTTACGTTAGACCGGCGCAATGTAGAGGCGCAAGTACCGTATCCTTGTAGTATTTGCGCACAAATTTGCGCCGGTGCAACGTAATTTCCGAGGCGTAAGGCGGAGTAATTCAAATTGGGAAGGACGTGTTCCATTGAAATGAGCCGTGAGCCCCATGCAAATGAAGGGCCGGCCGGATTGCGCATGCGCACATGAAGCAGACCATGGTCAGCACCGCTCTGCGCATGCTCACAACTCGGCACGGCGCAATCAGTGAGATTGGAACTAGGCCCGGTCAACTTAGTGAGCTACGCAGAGAGCTTAAATAGACAGACACAAACGCCCTTCCTTTGCAAAAGTACATCCATTTGTATCCCTTCCTATACAGCAAGGTGCTTTTGTTCTGTTGTGTGTTCGCGTTTGTTGGTTTGTGACTTGTGTTTGATATATTTCTTGACTTTTAAGTATAGTGTTTTTGATAGTGGTTTTCAGAGTGATTTCTGGTGACCGATTTCTGGTTCCAGTTTGTGAGAACATGAGTGAAAGGAAGCGAAAGCTACATTTTTCTTTAAGGGAGAAGGGAATTCTTGCCAGGGCCATTACCCAATATGGCCGTTTCCTGCACAGCCCGGAGAGTGCCAACACCACCCCGGCCAGGAAGGCTGAGATATTGCAGGAAATTACCGACCAGGTAAACACGTTGGAGGGGGAGATCCGGACACGCCAGGGGATCGCAAAGAAGATGAATGACCTCCGGCGTGTGGTCCGTGGGAAGCTGGGCAAGATTGCAGCCCATGCCAGGGGCACTGGAGGGGGCCCACCATGCCCTGTTAGGCTGACTAAGGAGGAGTGTGCAGTGGCCCAGACCTTCAACAGGCAGCAAGTGGAGGGGCTGCCTGGCTTTGAGTCCAGTCAGGAGGCAATGAGGACAGGTAAGGTTTTTTTTCCATCTGGTGTGTAGCATGTGTGTGGGGGGGGGGGGGGGAGGGAATATGTGGCAAGTGTGTGGATCCTCCAACCTGTGAATGTTTTGTGTCATCCACAGATGTGCAGGAGGGTGCTGGCCTGACCGGACCATCCCCGGGACAACAGCCTGATGAAGACCCCCAGACAAGGCCGGAGTCCTCTGAGGAGGAGGACATGTCAGGGAATGACTTATTTTTGGAGGAGGCTTCCCCTATGGCTGGCAGCAGCCAGGCCTCCATCTGGGGTAGCCCCTCCCCCAACAGGGCTCCCCTCCTCCCCGGCCACAAACCTCATCTGGAGGTAGGAAGGCAACCCACAAGACTAGGGGGGTGGCTGAATTTCTGCCTGCCAAACTGAGAAAGGACCAGGCCCTTCAGACCCGCCATCTGGGACAGGTCAGCCAGACTTTGGAGGAGAGCCTGTCCTCCATAAAGAATACGCTTGGGGACATGGCCTGCAACTCCCTGGCTCTGATCAATTGCCAAAATGAACAGCAGGCTACCACAGCAGGCGTTGGTCAGGATGTGCGGGCCCTCACCCAGGCTATCCAGGTCAATACGGCAACAATCAATGATGGCCTGACAAGAAGAGCCGTGGTCTTGGAGGGCAGGCCGCCAGGTGGGCAGAGACCAGGGGATTCTCCTCCTTCCCCGGATTATCCCCCCCCCCCCATGAGTCGGCCCTGAGGAGCCGGGGCCGTGGCTGCCCTAGGCGTGGGTCACGGTAGTTTTTTTTCTTTCTTTTATGACTTTTTTTTTTATTGCTGCTCTTTTTTTTGGGTAAGCCATGAATAAGCACTGATCCAGTGCGAAACGCGTCGGGTGCTCCTTGTTCTCTACTGCTGTGACCGCATTTTTGTACATGCTGTCTATTGAATAAAAGACCACCCATCAGGTTTTGGGGGGCAGCTATCCATTTTTCTTGGTGCTGGGCAATTTTTTTTGGGTTGGGTGAATGATTTTTGAATGTGGGGGTGACATTCCTGCCGGAAAAGGGGTGTCACCCTCATTGGTGGTGGAGAAGGGTTCCCCAGGACCAGGGAGAACTGATCCCCAGGTTCATGTGAATGGTGTATGAATGTACAGTGACATAATTGGAGCCGTGGCGTGGCGTTGCTGCTCACAAGTCCTGCATGGTGGGCTTGTGCCAATCCAATTTGATGAGGATGTGGTGTGTGTGATATAGGGACCACAGTGGTGTGCGTGCATGCATTCTCATTGTGCCATGATTAATGTGTGTGTTTAACGTGCAAAGATGCCTAATGTGAGCTGTCTCCTGGCTGCTCTTCCCTCAGAAGACGGGGGACCCTCGGTTAGGGGGGGGGGGGGGTTGTCTGGTTCAGGGGTCAGGTCATCAGGTATGTCAATCTCCAGGCCCTTTATCACTGCGAAGTTGTGCAGCATGCAACATGCACCGATGATCTGGCATACAAAGTTTGAGTAATACAACAGGGTACCATGGGGGGTTCCGCATAGGAGTCATGAGATGGGGTCCCAGTGCATATGCAGAGTCCAAATAAAGAAAAAACTGCGCTAATATTGAAAAAAGAAGCTGCTACATACAAACAAAGTCCACAGAATGTAAAAACAAAAATGTAGCGCTAATAAGTAGCAAATATGAAAATCACATTTGTGTGAGGTGGATACATCAGTCACTAGCATTAAATGTGGAGTGACCCAAATAAAAGTGCTCGGAGAGTGCAATGTTCAACAGTCTATGTGAAGACAGGTGGATGGTGATCCAATAAAGGGAAGACAAACGATTTGCAATAGATCACAATCTCATCATGGTTGGTAGGAAATGTAAACGCGCTTACCAGACAGGTTGGACTCAGGTACTGTACAGTAGTGAGTTAGACAGGCATGGTGGTATTTAGGAACCACTGGAAACCGGAAGGCAAGACCAAGGTAGGGAACTGGAAATGAGGCTGGAAATCCACGTCACAAAGCCGGATCAAACTTGAATGATGTGGAACATCAGGTTGTAAATTCCAGGTGGAGTCCTTGAGCCAATAATCGAAGGTGGGAAGCCTAGAGTGTGGCTGGAGCTCAGCAGGGCAGCAAGGTAGATGGTATGTGAAAAGAGGAAAAACACGTAGCTCCAATGGTGCAGATGAGTAAAACCAATCAAGGTTTATTGATAAAAGTCATATAAACAAAATTATGACAAATAAAAAGTGATCACAAAATGGCAATATGGGGTGCTAGATAGCAAGAAACCCGACGCGTTTCGGCTGAATAAGCCTTCAATAAGACCCTTTATATTTAGGTCATAATTTTGTTTATATGACTTTTATCAATAAACCTTGATTGGTTTTACTCATCTGCACCATTGGAGCTACGTGTTTTTCCTCTTTTTACATACCATATACCATCTTGAACATTGCACTCTCCGAGCACTTTTATTTGGGTCACTACACATTTAATGCTAGTGACTCCGATGTATCCACCTCACACAAATGTGATTTTCATATTTGCTACTTATTAGCGCTACATTTTTGTTTTTACATATGCAGAGTCACCTTGAAGGGAAAAGACAAGAGGATGTTAGTAGTGCATGTGCCCCTTGTGATTTCTGCATCATTGGGGGGGGGATGGGGGGACAGTCATGCCGGCCATCCATGTCACTCATCAACCAGCCAGCTGTCCCCATACATGTTCTGTTCGAATTCCTTTGGGATGGGGCTCTGATTGTATATGTAGCTGTCATGGGTGGTGATGTCCTCCTGCAGGGTTGTGGTTAATTCCAGGATGGCATGAGGGGTGAATCTGAAGATGGGCGACACCTCAGAATCACTCATGCCAAAGATGTCTATGCGTGTGCGATATATCCTCTCCCGTGCCCTCCTCCTTCTGCGCTCATCGAAAGTCAGTAGTATAGCTATGAGCAAGGATGCCCCTGGCATGTTGGCATACAGATTGTTGTCCTGCAAGTGTGGCTGCTCAGCTCGTCCCTAACAGTGTTGCTTTAGTTGACATGTAGACGGATTGTCTAATTTTAAGCAAGCTTTTATATTGCCTAATTTTAGACAGGACATGCAGCTGATGCGCACACCGCGTAGCCTGCGCTGCACAAACTTACTTTTGTGGATCGCCGTAACTCCCTCATTTGCATATTTGGCTAGCAAATCAATGGTGTGTCTAGCGCATTTTTTGCGCGCACGATGCGCCGGTCTATCGAAATAACACCGATCGAAAAAGTCTAGATTTATGGCATATATAGTTTTGGGGATACGGCACATAGAAACGCAGGCGCATATTTTCAATTACGCTGGCGCATCTCCTGATACTCCGGCATAATGGCTTTGTGAATCTGGCCCAGAGTGTGCATCATCATCATCCAACAGAAGAATATATTGAAAAACATACCAGAAAAAAAATTAAGCACATCCTCTGGAGTGCAAGACCAAGGTAGCCCTCTAGCACGCACAATGAACATCTTTGGGTCTCCAGTTACAGCATGTGGATCATAGTCTGGTAAGGGAGGATAATCATCAACTGTACTTGACTCGCCAAAATCCTAGCAAAGGAAAAAGTCAGATTGATTAGAAAGAATATTTTCTCTCGAAAATTTTATGATGTGAAAAATATTCCCTAATCTTAGTTTCTAAAAGGATTCAAAACACATACATATTAAAAAACTGTGCGGAGAAGCACACTTAGTCTGGATGAGAAAAAAAAATGAATCGAGTTGAAGTCAAGTCGATTCAGGTTTAAAAAGAAGAAGAAAAAAAAAAAGGGGTTTTTTTTTTTTCCACCAGGACCGGTGACGGCACTACGTTGGTCCTGAGGAGCTGCAGGCAGGAGTTTTTAGGCAGAGCAGCAGCTTTGGCCTAGTCCGCGAAGCCAGACGCCGCAGACTAGACTGAAGCCGGGGCCTTGCCTAAAAGCTCCTGCCCACAGCTCCTTAGGACCAGCGCGTTGTCCATCAGAAAAAAACAAAAAAAAAAAACTTGATTTGAATCATAAAAAACAAAAATCGCCCAGGTCTAAGCAAGTTCATATTTTCATTTTTCTCGAAAAGTTAAGGTGGAACTTTAAGCAAGAGAAAAACATCTGACAAACCGACAGGATTTCTAATGCAGAAGAGACACACTGGAGACACTTACAAAAGCCAAATCCACTTTGCACTACCTCGTAGTGCAGTGGCTGTAGAACTCCGAGGGGGACATGCACGGAAAATAAAAAAAACAGCTTATTTTAGCTTGCACATGATTGGATGATATAATCAGCAGAGCCTCCACTCATTTCAGATCTACCCCTCAGATTTACAGCAACTGCACTTCCAAGTGCACTTTCAGTGCAATTTTCACTTGCCTGTATGTATGTCCTATAGTGCAAGCACAGCTCAGTGTACAAATTTTAGCATGGCCAAAATGAATGACCAATAAAAATAACCAAAAATTGGTACCCAAAAGCCGATCTGGCTGAAGATCACATTGGCCAGCAGGGAGATCTGGGACACAGCAGAGCTGGAGAGAAGGAGAGTATAGCTCCGATTTAGGAGAAACTTCAGTCCCCAAAATATGTCCCAGAGCCCCCCCCCCCTTTTTAATACTGTATTTATCAGCATATAACACGCACCCTAATTTTAAGAGGAAAGTTTCAGGAAAAAAATTGCACAGCACACAGACCCCCTGCACAGCACAAGTACCCAGCCCCCTTTCATTAGAAAGTCCCCCCCTCCTCTGCATTCCCAAGAGACCCCAAAACCCCTGGGACAGCATTGCCAGCGTACTCTAAAGTATAGAAAACATTACTGTCGGTCCCTTCTCGTACACCACTCATTCTCTGTCACTGTCATGGCAAATCAAAGCTTCTATATACCTCAATTAATGCTGTACTCTCATGGACACAGTCATGTGACTCATCTGCTGTTTCATTGATGGTCACATGACTGCTCTCCTCCTCCAATCAAAAGCTACACTTGAGGAGGTGGCGGAGCAAGAGGAGAGCGGCCTTACTTGGGGTATTACAGGCTTCTATTACTATTGAGATTGATACAGGAAGAGCGTTTTATAAGAAGGGGCTGGCAATAATCTTTTCTACAGTTTTAAAGTATGGCAGCACTGTCCCAGGGCCAGGAGAGGCGGGGCGGCTGGCCTGACACCCTCCCAATGGATGGCACTCAGGCAGACCAGCCTATCCCCACCCCCATTGGTTAAAAATAAATGTATCGGCGTATAACACGCAGGCACGGTTTACCCTCTATTTACAGGGTAAAAAAGTGTGTGTTATACGCCGATAAATTATAATACACACACACACACACACACACACACACACATAGTACAGACCAAAAGTTTGGACACACCTTCTCATTCAAAGAATTTTCTTTATTTTCATGACTGAAAATTGTAGAGTCACACTGAAGGCATCAAAACTATGAATTAACACTAGTGGAGTCATATACATAACAAAAAAGTGTGAAAGAACTGAAAATATGTCATATTCTAGGTTCTTCAAAGTAGCCACTTTTTGCTTTGATTACTGCTTTGCACACTCTTGGCATTCTCTTGATGAGCTTGAAGAGGTAGTCACCTGAAATGGTCTTCCAACAGTCTTGAAGGAGTTCCCAGAGATGCTTAGCACTTGTTGGCCCTTTTGCCTTCACTCTGCGGTCCAGCTCACCCCAAACCATTCCGATTGGGTTCAGCTCGGTGACTGTGGAGGCCAGGTCATCTGGCACAGCACCCCATCACTCTCCTTATTGGTCGAATAGCCCTTATACAGCCTGGAGGTGTGTTTGGGGTCATTGTCCTGTTGAAAAATAAATGATGGTCCAACTAAACGCAAACCGGATGGAATAGCGGCATGCAAGGTGCTGTGGTAGCCATGCTGGTTCAGTATGCCTTCAATTTTGAATAAATCCCCAACAGGGTCACCAGCAAAGCACCCCCACACCATCACACCCCCTCCATGCTTCACGGTGGGAACCAGGCATGTAGATTCCATCCATTCACCTTTTCTGCCTCGCACAAAGACACAGTGGTTGGAACCGAAGATCTCAAATTTGGACTCATCAGACCAAAGCACAGATTTCCACTGGTCTGATATCCATTCCTTGTGTTCTTTAGCCCAAACAAGTCTCTTTTGCTTGTTGCCTTTCTTTAGCAGTGGTTTCCTAGCAGATATTCTACCATGAAGGCCGGATTCACACAGTCTCCTCTTAACCACTTCAATCCTCCTTCACGTCCAAAGACGTGAACAGCGCAGACCTGAGGCGCCGGGTTGACGTCTTTGGACGTGATTTGCTTGTAATTCCCCGCGCGCGCCACAGGGTGGCGCGCGGCGGGGGAAAAAAAAACAGTCCCGACGCATCACCGAGGATCCGATGCGTGTACCCGGCGGCCGCGATGTCCGTCAGGTACACGCGATCGTCGGTGAGACAGCAGGGACGTGGAGCTCTGAGTGTAAACACAGAGCTTCACGTCCTGTCAGTGAGGTGACAGATGCTGTTTCTCTTGTACATAGGGAGACAGCATCGGTCACCTCCCCCAGTCACCCCCCTCCCCCCATACAGTTAGAACACACCCAGGCAATACATTTAACCCCTTCCTCACCCCCTAGTGTTAACCCCTTCAATGCCAGTCACATTTATACAGTAATTAGTGCATTTTTATAGCACTGGTCGCTGTATAAATGTGAATGGCGCCAAAAATGTGTCAAAAGTGTCCGATGTGTCCGTCGCAATATCGCAGTCCCAATAAAAATCGCAGATCGCCGCCATTACTAGTAAAAAAAAAATATAAAAAAAAAAATCATAATTATGTCCCCTATTTTGTAGGTGCTATAATTTTTGCGCAAAGCAGTCACTTATTGTGATTTTTTTTTTTTTTTTTTACAAAAATACGTAGAAGAATACGTATCGGCCTTAACTGAGAAAAAAAAATATAAAAAAAAAAAAAATGGGATATTTATTATAGCAACAAGTAAAAAATATATATATATTTTTAAATTGTCGCTCTTTTTTTCATTATAACGCAAAAAATAAAAACCGCACGGGCGATCAAATACCACCAAAAGAAAGCTCTATTTGTGGGGAAAAAAGGGACGCCAATTTTGTTTGGGTGCCACGTCGCACGACCGCGCAATTGTCAGTTAAAGCGACGCAGTGCCGGAAGCTGAAATTTCGCCTGGGCACGAAGGGGGTTTATGTGCCCAGTAAGCAAGTGGTTAACAGTTGTTCTAGAGATGTGTCTGCTGCAAAAGGTGGCTACTTTGAAGAACCTAGAATATGACATATATTTTCAGTTGTTTCACACTTTTTTGTTATGTATAAAATTCCACATGTGTTAATTCATAGTTTTGATGCCTTCAGTGTGACGCTACAATTTTCATAGTCATGAAAATAAAGAAAACTCTTTGAATGAGAAGGTGTCCAAACTTTTGTAGTGTGTGTGTGTGTGTGTGTGTGTGTGTGTGTGTGTGTGTGTGTGTGTGTGTGTGTGTGTGTGTATGTATATATATATATATATATATATATATATATAATATATATATATATATATATATATTACACACAATTGTATTATATTAGACTTTTTAATTAAAGGTGCCATTATCTTTAGCACAAGAAAAGCTCAATAAAAATGTATCCCTTTAAATTCTATGTATATCTTCACCCTGGTCTGTTGTGTTTTCTGCTGTGGTGTTAAAAATCTTGCTTCCTGCATTTTTGGTCAGTAAAAAAAAAAATATATAAAATAAAAAAAACGCACCAAAAATGCACCTTAGTTGAAATGCATTGAAAACGCAACAAGAACGCATTACATTTTGGATGCGGTTTCTGAGTCACATGACCTATGAAAACCACACCATGTGCAGAGTAAAATGGTGGTGAAATTGTGTGCATTTTGGGGGCCGGTATCGGCACCTTTTTGTCTTATTGGCAAATAGCACCATTTTCAGCGGCTATGTTTCGGTGCATCTCTACTTTAATTTAGCTTTCGTGGTTGTATGGAGTGATGCCTATTACAAGCAGCGAGAAGGGAGGGAAGGGTGTATGTATGTATGTATGTATGTATGTATATATATATATATATATATATATATATATATATTTTTTTTTTTCCCTTTAAGAGCTGCCAGAGTGCGATCGCGTGTACGAGAGCCAACACAGGGATTTGTGTGTGTAAACACACAAATCCCTGTCCTGTCAGGGGAGAGGAGACATATCGTTTCTAGTAAGTAGGAACAACAATATGTCTCCGCACCTAGTTCGTCCTATCCCCATGCAGTTAGAACACACCCCCTACCAGTGACATTTAAACAGGAATAAGTGCATATTTATAGCACTGATCGCTGTATAAATGTCAATGGTCCCAAAAACATGTGGCGATTTGTTCCTTCGCAGTGTCGCAGTACTGTTTAAAATCGCAAATCACTGCCATTACTAGTAAAAATAATAATAATAATAATGCCATAAATCTTTCCCATAGTTTGTAGACGCTATAACTTTTACACAAACCAATCAATATATGCTTATTGTGATTTTATTTTTACCAGAATATGTAGAAGAATATATATTGGCCTAATCTGATGAAGAAATATTTTTTTTTTAAACATTTTTGGGGAAATTATAGCAAAAAAAATAAAAAAAATAATGTTTTTTCAAAAGTGTGGCTCTTTTTTTGTTAATAGTGCAAAATAAATTAAAAACAGAGGTGATCAAATACCACCAAAAGAAAGCTCTATTCGTGGGAAAAAAAGTTTCGTTTGTGGTAGAAAATGGCATGACCGCGCAATTACCAGTTAAAGCAGCACCAAATTGTAAAAAGTGCTCTGGTCAGGAAGGGGGTAAAACCTTTTATGGCTTAAGCATTGCCTATGGCAGGGTTTGACAAATTTGCTTGGAATCTAGGAGCCAGAAAACGCACCCCACTGAGCTTGTGCACAGAAGCATTCGAGAGTAGCGCCTGCATATGTAAACGGTATTCAAACCACATGTGAGGTATCGCCGCAATCGATAGAGCAAGAGCAATAATTCTAGCTCTAGACCTCCTCTAACTCAAAACATGCAACCTGTAGAATTTTTTAAACGTCGCCTATGGAGATTTTAAAGCAGGGGTGTCAAACAGGCGGCCCTCCAGCTGTTGCAAAACTACAAGTCCCATGAGGCATTGCAAGGCTAACAGTTACAAGCATGACTCCCACAGGCCAGTTTGACACCCCTGTTTTAAAGGGTAAAATTTGGTCAATATTGGACGAGCAGATGCAATGTTGAAGCGTGACATGTTGGGTATCAATTGACTCGGCGTAAAATGATCTTTCACAATATAAAAAAAATTGGGCTGACTTTACAGGTGTTTTATTTAAAAAAAAAAAAAGAAGTATTTTTCCCCCCAAAAAAGTGCGCTGGTAAGGCGCAAATACGGTGTGACAGAAAGTATTGCAACGACCGCCATTTTATTCTTTAGGGTGTTAGAATAAAAAATATATATAATGTTTGGGGGCTCTAATTAGAGGGAAGGAGATGGCAGTGAAAAACACAGAATTGCTGGATTGCTGTTTTACTTGTAATGCAAACGGCCACCACATGATGGTGCACCACAAGATCACAGAATGAAGCCTAAAGGTAAAGGAATTTTTTTTTTTCATAATAAGCATCATTTACCCGCAGACATTCGTCTTTTCACTTTCTAATTGTTCGTTTTTGCTCAGAAGTTGCTCTATTTCTTCTCTGTTCTGTTCACTTCCTGCTTGTCTGATTGTTACTCACCACCGTGAAGGGAGGCTTTACTGCGGTGGTCAGTGACATGCTCGCCCCCTCCTGGGAACTACATCTGTACAGCAGGACGCTCTCTATGTGTTAGAGGCTTCAAGGAGGTGTGAATTACTGGGCGTGCCACAATGCTTACTGGGAAATGTAGTTCTTACATGAACGAGCGCCGCAAAACCAGGAAGTGAATGAGAGATCAGAAACTAGAACACCGGAGGTGATATAGATGAAGGAATTTATTAGGCATTTACTCGTTTTTTAACAGAATCATTACACTATTCTGTCCGTCTACCTTGCAGACATTAATTTTAGGCAAAACATTTTTTTTCCTTTAAAACTCCTTTAACCACTTGACCACTGGGCACTTAAACCTACTTAATAACCAGACCAATTTTCAGCTTTCGGTGCTCTCACATTTTGAATGACAATAACTCAGTCATACAACACTGTAACCAAATGAAATTTTTGTCCTTTTTTTCCCCACAAATAGAGCTTTCTTTTGGTGGTATTTTATCACCTCTGCAGTTTTTATTTCTTTCACTATAAATGAAAAAAGAACGAAAATTTAGTAAAAAAATTAATTTTTCTTCATTTCTATTATAACATTTTGCAAAAAAGTAATTTTTCTTCATAAACTTGGCCTAAAATGTATACTGCTACATATCTTTGGTAACAAAACAAAAAAAATTTAGATATTATTTAGTCTGGGTGAAAGTTAGTTATAGGGTCTAAAAGCTATGGTACCAATTACTGAAAATTGATCAATTTGATCACATCTGATGTACTGACAGCCTCTCTCATTTCTTGAGGCCCTAACATGCCAGAAAAGTACAAATACCCCCCAAATGACCCCTTTTTGGAAAGAAGACATTCCAAGGTATTTAGAAAGAGGCATTGTGAGTTTTTTGAAGTTGTAATTTTTCCCACAATTCTTTGCAAAAATCAAGATTTTTTTCATTTTTATTTTCTTTCCACAAAATGTTCATATTAGCGGGTTATTTCTCACACACAGCATATGCATACCACAAATTACACCCCAAAACACATTCTGCTATTCCTCCCGAGTATGGCGATACCACATGTGTGAGACTTTTACACCACGTGGCCACATACAGAGGCCCAACATGCAGGGAACGCCATCAGGCGTTCTGGAGCACCCAGGCCAATTCTGACATTTCTCTCCTACAAGTAAAAATCAACACTTATTTGCTAAAAAATTACATAGAACCCCAAAACATTATATATGCTTTTTTAGCAAAGACCCTAGAAAATACAATGGCGGTTGTTGCAACTTTTTATCGCGCATGGTATTTGCACAGCAATTTTTCGAACACATTTTTTTTGGAAATAAAACAGTTTTGTGCTTTGAAAAAAAAAACATTAAATTTAGCCCAATGTTTTTGCATAATATGAAAGATGAAGTTACGCCGAGTAAATAGATACCCAACATGTCACCCTTCAATATTGCACACGCTCGTGGAATGGCGCCAAACTTTGCGACTTAAAAATCCCCATAGGTGACGATTTAAATATTTTTACTGGTTACATCATTTTAGTTGGAGAAGAGGTCTAGGGCCAAAATTATTGCTCTCGCTCTAACGTTCGCAGCGATACCTCACATGTGTGGTTTGAACACTGTTTTCATATGTGGACGGGACTTGCGTATGCGTTCGCTTCTGCATGCAAGCTCACGGGGACAGGGGCGCTGTATGCCCAGAGTGTTGCAGAGTATGCCCAGAGTGTGGCAGAGTATGCCCAGAGTGTGGCAGAGTATGCCCAGAGTGTGGCAGAGTATGCCCAGAGTGTGGCAGAGTATGCCCAGAGTGTTGCCCCCCAGAGTGTTGCCCCCCCATTACAGAGTATTGCAGCAGGGATGGCTGAGGAGGGAGGGAGGGATGGATGGATGGATGGATCTGTGACTGCATTTGTCACAGATCCAGCCCGCAGCACTGCCGCTGCCATCCGCTCCCTCCCCTCTCCTCTCCTCTCACACTGTACCGATCGGTACAGAGAAAGGAGGGAGGAACCGGCGTCATCAAATGATGCCGGTCTGTTTACATCTGATCGCGCCGTCATTGGACGGCGCGATCATGTGGTAAACCGCCGCAATCAGCGGCGATTTACCGTGATCCGTGAGCGTGACTCTGGAATCACGTTATATAACGTGATCCCAGAGTTAAGCAACCACCTTGCCGCTGTTATTTTTCGGCAGGTGGTTGCTAAGTGGTTAAGCTTCCCCCGGGCAGATTTTGTTGAGCCCTGTCCTATGGAGATTTGTAAGTACCGTAGTTTGTCTCCAATCCTCGACTGTGCGTAATTTTAGAAGCGTGACATGTTGGGTATTTTTTTACTCGGTGCAACATCATCTTTACACACACACACACACATATACATACACAAAAAATTGTTGTGCCAACTTTATTTTTTACTGTGTACCGTGTGACATAAAATATCGCAATGACCCCCATTTTATTCTCTAGGGTTTCTGCTAAATATACATACAGTAGTACCTTAGATTACGAGCATAATTCATTCTAGAAGCATGCTTGTACTCCAAAGCACTCATATCAAAGCAAGTTACCCCATAGGAGTCATCGGAAACTCAGATGAATCGTTCGTGCCACTGCTGGTGTATGCAGTACCGCATGTGGGCAGAGGTGTGGGGCGCTGGAGACACACGGAGACGCTCTGGAACTGAGTGTCTCGGACCGACCTTTGGCACCCCCATACCTTTGGTCACATGCAGTACTGCACACCACTGAGGCATAAATCCTGTTCGTCTTGCAAGACAATGCTCGCAAATGGAGTCAGGACTTTTTTTAAACAAAAAAAATAGCTTGTGTTGTGAAACGCTCGTAAACCACATTACTTGCAATTCAAGGTATTGCTGTATATAATGTTTGGGGGTTTAAAGTAATTTAATAGCAAAAAATACTGATTTTAACTAGTAAACAACAAAAGTCAGAAATAGGCCTGGTACTTGGATAGTTCACTTTTACAAAAAAACTGCCTATGCAGTTAAGGGATGTTTGTAGATTAAAACAAACTGTGCAGCTCTGACTAAAGATGAATAATACCCCTGCTACAGGTGTAGGCCATTTACATACTGTATGATGCCTGACTGGAATATTCCCAGGACATGGTCTTTACTGCTCACCTCCACCATCACAGGAGGGAGCTCTTTCTCCGATTCAAACCCCTCCTCACATGCTCTCTCTCCCCCCTTGATGCAGTAGCTCCGACGTTGGAGGTGAGCAGTGATGACTAGGCCTAATTTAGCAACGTCCCGAGGAGCACTCCAGTTAGGCTACATAAAAAGGTATGTAAATAGCCTACACCTATAGCAAGGGCATATTTCAACTTTAGTCAGAGCTGCAGTTTTTTTTTTTTTTAATCTTCAGATGCCCCTTATTTGCATCGGCAGTTATGTGGTAAAAATCAACTATCCCTTTAGCCTTTTTTTGCGATACAGCACTGAGTCGCTTTAACTGACGATTGTGCGACGTTGTACCCAAAAAAAAACATCCTTTTCCCCCTCACAAACAGAGCTTTCTTTTGGTGGTATTTGATCACCTCTGCCTTTTTTATTTTGTGTGCTATAAACAAAAAAAGCTATATTTTTTACTTTTTGCTTTAATAAAAAATAAATAAAAAAAAGAAATTATATATATATATATATATATATATATATATATATATATATATATATATACACACACATAGATAGATATATATCTATCTATCTATCTTCCTCAATTTAGGCTGATACGTATTCTTCTACATATTTTTGGTAAAAAAACGCAATAAGCGTATATTGATTGTAGATGCAATGACTTTTTTGCGCAAACCAAAGTAGATGTATGGCATGTATATATATATATATATATATATATATATATATATATATATACATACACATAAGGGGTTAAACACTAGGGGGCGAATCAAGGGGTTAAGTGTGTTCCCTTGTGTGTGTTCTAACTGTAGGGGGGGGGGGGCCTCACTACAACATGAACGATCATTATTCCCAGTCACAGGGAGCAGTAAATTCCTGTCATGTTGCTAGGCAAAACAGGGAAATGCCTTGTTTACATGGGCATCTCCCCGTTCTGTCTCTCGTCACTGTATGACAATCGCGAGCCACTGGTGGACATCAAGTCCGCGTTACCCACGCGCGCCTCTGGCGGAGTGCACACGCCCACTAGCCGCCGATGACGGAGCGATGTACGGGTACGTCGTTTTGCGCACCCGTGCCATTCGGCCAGTGTGAGCCGGTCAGGAAGTGGTTAAAGTGGTTTGTAAAGTAATTTTTTTTATCTTAATAGCTTCCTTTACTTTAATGCAGTGCTGTTTTCATATCCTCGTTCGTTTTTGCTCTCAACTTGCTGAAATTCTTCTCTGATATCCACACTTCCTGGTTGCCTGTTTCCTTATAACCACAGTGCTGGGAGCTTTCTCTATGTGGTCACTAATCAAGGAGGTGTGATTACTGTGTGTCTAAAACCCCTCAGCACCAATCACTTTCGTTTTCCAAACCATCACTGCCCTGTATTGGCTCTGTACATCACAGAAGCATGAAAAAGCATGCAAAAACGAGACTAGGTACTGCAGGTACATTATATGATTGATTTTTATCTATTTTTAATCGTTTTTTTAAAAGGAATCAGTTAACTATTATGTCTCTATACCCTGTAAACAGTCATTTCAGCAAAAAAAAAAAAATCCTTTACAACTCCTTTAAGCGTTTTGTCTCATCTATGCAAATGAATTCTGCCGCAGAGCTTGATCTTTTGATAAAAACAACAGACTTACTGGCTGTATCACTGTATACAAATGGAAAAAAAAAATGCTCCATTCACACCTGAGCATACTGGAATCAGGGGACATCCAATGATTTATCATCACATCTAATGATTGGGTTGAAGGAAAGTGAGGAGTACATGTGGAGAACTGGAGATGTATGAGGGGGGTGACAGAAGAGGTCTGAAGGCCATGTGCTGGCCGTGTATGAGGGGAGGTGGGCGGTGGCCCCCGGTGGCCCCGTATATAACCGACATACCTTTATGCTGGTGTAGAAGGTAGCGATGTGCAGCCCCGGGGCCCGCACTCTCCCCGGCAGCCCTCCCAGCAAACAGCTCTGTACTCCGGGCACTCCTCTCCTCAGTAGCGCGGCTCCCCGGCCCCTCAGCACTAGCTGAGCTATTGAGGCACTAATGACCCTGCAGCTCCCGGCCATGCAGAGAACCAGAACACCCACCAAAGCCGGAATCGCAGCAACAACACCCGCCGCTAGAGCCGGCCCCAAACCACTCTACACGCTACATGGCCCATCAGCCACCGCTCACACGCCGACCAATCACCAAGCGACCATGCCTACGAAAACTACATGTCCCGGCAAGCCTGCTCTGCCTCCGACCAATCACAGGCGGCAGTAGCCGAACGTCAGTACGCACTTCATTGCCCTGCGCGAATCGCGCTGCGCCCGACCAATGAGGACTGGTATGAACCTGCACCAGGACTGCATTTCCCATCATGCCCTGGCATCACGTGGGGGGAACAGGTCATGGTGACATTGTGCCAATCAGCTGACCTTGTCATATAGATCCTTCAGTACTTCCTGCACCTGGCTTTGTACTAGACAAGTGCATGGAACATCAATCCCAACTGTCCCTAATTTGAAGCAATGTCCCTTATGTGTCCCTCATTTTGGTTTTATCTATACAGTTGTATATAAAATGCACTTTTTATCTTTCAAAAGGTGTTTCTCAGCGCTAAATCTTTCATCCAATTTCTAAATTGCTGCATTTGTAAATTGTAAAAATGAATATAAAGGAATAGTAGTGGAAAAACATTCCTTATGGATTTTTTTTTTGAGTAAATTCTCCTTTCAAGGGGGTGTGGTGGGGGCGTGTCCTATTCCTACATATGTTTGCTAGTAGGTGTCCCTCAATCCCATCTTAAAGCGGAGTTCCACCCAAAAATGGAACTTCCGCTAGACCCACTCCTCACCCCCTTACATGCCACATGTAATTTTTTGGAGTGGGGGCTTCAGGAGGAGTGGGACTTCCTGTCACACTTCCACCTTCCGCCGAGGGGCTGGTTAGGCGATTAAGCTTAATCGCCTAACTTCAGCCCCTCCCTGCGCATGGGCAGTGCCGATCGCGCATGCGCAGTGGGTGCCCGGCCGTGAAGCCGAAGGCTGTCACGGCCGGGTTCCCACAATTGTAATGAAGACGCCGGACAGGGAGGGGGGGAGAGGAGCGGAGCCCCGGCCGGCGCGACGCTGGAACCATGGACAAGGTAAGTGTCTGTTTATTAAAAGCCAGCAGCTACACTTTTTGTAGCTGCTAACTTTTAATAAACATTAAAAAGGGCTGGAACACCCCTTTAAAATGGTGGAAGGTGTGCATGGAGCAGGGTTGCCAACCGCCAGTAAGTTTACTGACAGTTTTTTTTTTACAACTGCCAGTAAATATCAGGGGCTGACCATTTCATGCTGTTTTGGCTTTTTAGGTGTAAATGACGTTGTTATAGGTATTGTCAGTGTTTACATATAATGTTTATACTGTTTAAATATTCACTGTGTTAGTTTTCAATAGGAGTTCTGTAATTTCTCAGGTTACCAGTAAAAAATGTGCTCCGCCAGTAAATTTTCTTTTTTTTTTTGTCAGTAAAAAATGCTGCAGGAGGTTGGCAACCCTGGCATGGAGCCATAGTTCAAGTCACCCTCAAGGCTGGCAAGGGTATTTTCTGCTGGTGGAAGTGCTACTGCCAGAAGGGTCTTCAAGTGGATTTCCAGGCTACACCTAACTAGTCTTAAAAATGTCCCCGCTTCCCGCCTAACACCTATGTTGACTAATCTGTGTAAGAAAAAGGTATATACTTACCTATTTTCAGCCCGCTTTGGTCATATGATTTCCTCAGTGTCAGCCAGTCACAGCTGCAGGGGAGAGGAGAGAGCACCAACAGATAGGCTATGGAAGGCTGTGGGTGATGTCAATACTACTAAGCATTTCAGCCATTGTCAGAGTGCTCCATCCTCTCCCCTGCAGCTCTGACTGGCTGTCAAACAGGAGATCACATGACTGAACCATAGCAGGCTGAAAATAGATCTTTCTTACACAGGGTAGTCAGCACATGTGTTAGGGGCATTTTCAAGAATAGTCAGGCTTAGCCTAGAATTCCATTTTAAATGGAAATGAGCTTGGATTTGTTCAGAACCAGATTCAGGTCTGAACCCAGAAGTCAGCTGTCATTCTTGGGTAGGTTCAGACGGCTGGTGGATTTTTCTTTTGGGGGGGGGGGGGGGAACTGACAGAAGCACCCCACCCAGGGAAGATTGTGGCGTGACACATGCCACAAAATTAAATTTCAGCAGCTACAAATTCTGTAGCTGCTGACTTTTAATATCAGGACACTTACCTGTCCAGGGTTCTCCCGATGTTGGCACCCGATGTTGGCACCCCAGCTGATTTTCGGATAGACTCTCGCGTGCTGCCGCCGTCATGCATCCCCCAAACAGTTAGTAAACACACTGAGGGAACACAGTTACCCTTTCATCCCCCCTGATGTTAACCTTTTCCCAGCCAGTGTCATTAGTACATGCATATTTTTAGCACTGATCACTGTAATAATGTCACTGGTTCCCCAAAAAGTGTCAAAAATGTCAGGTGTTCTGCAGTTCTGCTAAAAATCGCTGATCACCACCATTACTAGTAAAAAAAAAATATATATATAATAAAAATGGCATAAATCTATCCCCCATTATAAAAATGTCATTTAAAATGATTGTGTGTGGGCTTCAAAAACGTCGTTTTTTAACCACTTCAGCCCCGAGCCTGTTTTTCAGATTCGGTGCTCACGAGACTAAAACAGTTTTTTTTGCTAGAAAATTATTTAAAACCCCCAAACATTATATATATTTTTTTCTAACACCCTAGAGAATAAAATGGCGGTCATTGCAATACTTTTTCTCACACCGTATTTGCGCAGCGGTCTTACAAGCGCACTTTTTTTGGAAAAAATTCACTTTCTTGAATTAAAAAATAAGACAACAATAAATTTGGCCCAATTTGTTTATATATTGTGAAAGATAATGTTACACCGAGTAAAATGATACCCAACATGTCACGCTTAAAAATTGCGCCCGCTCGTGGCATGGCGTCAAACTTTTACCCTTAAAAATCTCGATAGGCGACGTTTAAAAAATTCTACAGGTTGCATTTTTTGAGATGCAGAGGAGGTCTAGGGCTAGAATTATTGCTCTCGCGCTAACGATCGCGGCGATACCTCACTTGTGTGGTTTGAACACCGTTTTCATATGCGGGCGCTACTCGCGTATGCGTTTGCTTCTGCGCGCGAGCTCGTCGGGACGGGGCACTTTAAAAAAAATTTTTTTGGGTTTTCGTTTTTATTTTTATTTATTTTATCATTTTTAACACTGAAAAAAAAAAAATTATCACTTTTATTCCTATTACAAGGAATGTAAACATCCCTTGTAATAGAAAAAAGCATGACAGGTCCTCTTATATATGAGATCTGGGGTCAAAAAGACCTCAGATCTCATATTTAGGCTTAAATGCAAAAAAAAAAAAAAAAAAGTCAAAATGTAAACAAATTAAATGTCTCTTTAAGACGCTGGGCGGAAATGACGTTTTGACGTCACTTCCGCCCAGCAGAGGTATGGGGACGGCTGAGGGACATTTTTTCCCTCAGTCGCATCCCCGGACAGCCAGCAAGAGGACCCGATCGCCTCCGCCGCTACCGACGGCTACGGTAAGCGGCGGAGGGCGCGGGAGAGCGGCGGGAGGGGGGGGGCACCCTCTCCCGCCACCGGTAACGGCGATCTTGCGGCGAATCCGCCGCGATGACCGCCGTTATCGTTAACAGGTCCGCCCCACGAAGAGATGGATATCTCGGTTGTGGCAGCAGCTGCTGCCGTTACCGAGATATCCATCTTCAAAAAAATGACGTCTTTGGACGTGGGGCCGGTCAGAAGTGGTTAAAACTTTGTTTTTCTTCATGCCGAAAAACAACGTTTTATTCCATGATGAAAAACGATCGTGTGTACGCAGGGTTAGACTGAGCAGGACTTTGAAAACACCTCCTGCTAGGGACAGCAGCTTCTTTCTAGTCATTGGGGGTTAATTTAGGGCAAATAGACTGTGCACTCTGCATGTGCAGTTGCTCTATAGCTTAGTAAATGAGGGGAAGTTATGTTGACTTCCATCATCAAATCATGTGCTAGCAAGCTGTTTTTTTTTTTCCTGACAGTAAATGCCTTACAGCCCACTTCCTGTTTCTTGTTTGGTAAAAAGCCTAGGCTTATGACATCATGTACAGCTCTCTCTCTCTCTCACTCTCCTGAGAGTTTGCCAGAAAGGGACGGAGATCAGTCATAAGAGGGGCAATTAGAGCTGCAGAGCTGGAGCTGTGCCTTTGTGTAAATCCAGGAAGTGAACAGGCAGCAGCTTCAGCCGCCCACAGTTAAAATGGATGCAGCCAGACTCAGTGGAGGGAGATTTCTGCAGCACATTTTGGCAAGTACAGAATCACAGTATATATAAAATAAATATGCAAAGTGGTTGGAGGGAAGCTTCAGAATGACAAAGATGTTTTTATTACATCTTAGCCAGACTGGAGTTCCTCTTTAACGTGCTCCCCACACATTCAATACCTACCAAGGTTCCTGCTATTAAAGTTTCATCCCTTCTGCTTTACTTGAGATTTACTACTATTCAAGGCCCTGTTAGTTCTTATCAAGGCACAAGTGATGGCTACACCAAAACCTCCCAATGTTCGGAGATTGGAGGAACACCTTTTAGTATTACGCATGTAGGCAAATGACACACCCTTACCAATTTCATTAACAAAATGCAATGACTAAGGCCCCATTCACACTTGCGTGATGCATAAACGCACACTTCTTTCTGCATTTTAATGCACGTTCATGCAACAACGTGACTGTGCAATCGCTACACTCCCGGGACTCTTATAGGAGAGATGCTGCGTTTTCTCACACATCATCTCTGCCCGCCCCTTCGCAGAAAGTGCTCTGTGATTGGGCAGGAAGAAGGGAAGGGTGGGCAGAATGGCTGCAAGTGGCTCTGCAGCCTCAGGAGCTGAGACCATAAAGCCCAGTGTCAGAGTGGCAGAAGTATAGCAATAGCAATGTTTCTTTGGTATTAGCAGCACCAGTATCTGCAGGCAGGCTTGCATGCATGCAGCACAGCTCCCAACTGTCCTTGATTTGGAGGGGGTGTCCCTAGGGTGACCACGTGTCCCAGATTGCCTGGGACAGTCTTGCATTTTGTAGGTCTATCCCAGGTCCCGGGCACCTTCATTCCAGGACAATACAGTGTCCTGGAATGAAGCTGACACAGCCACCCCCCTCCCCTCTATCTGTTGCCCCCAAAAAGGCCACCAAATCGCTGCTTTACTCACTGACAGCACTTGTCCTGGCTGGGAATGTCTGGAGAGGCACAATCCCCGCCCCCGCTTGTGATTGGAGAAATCATAAATCCCACCTCTTAAAGCGGAAGTAAACCCATCAATTTAACAGTTTCAAAAAGCAGTTAAAGCGGATCTCCACCCTAAAGTGAAGATCCGCTGATCGGAACCCTCCCCCCCTCCGGTGTCACATTTGACACCTTTCAGGGGGGAGGGGGGTGCAGATACCTGTCTAAAGACAGGTATCCGCACCCACTTCCGGCCCGCAGTCTCGGGCAAAAGACGGGCTTTTCCCGTTGTGTGCTGGGAACTCTCAGCTCCCAGCACACAGCGGGAGCCAATCGCGGGCGCAGCGCGACTCGCGCATGCGCCGTAGGGAACCGGGCAGTGAAGCCGGAGCACTTCACTTCCTGGTTCCCTCGCCGTGGATGGAGGGGGGAGCAGCAGGGTGACGAGCGATCGCTCATCCTCTGCTGCGGACGCCGCTGGACTCCAGGACAGGTAAGTGTCCTAATATTAAAAGTCAGCAGCTGCAGTATTTGTTGCTGCTGGCTTTTAATATTTATTTATGGTGAACCATCCGCTTTAAATTTCCGGCATGCCGGGATTGCCAACTGTCACATTGGTTGTGCTCTCAACCAAACTGTCAAACCATCCAATTTCTGGTGTCATAACTGATCACATGTGCAGCACCACGGCAGTTGAAGTTTAAACATTAGCCAAGATGGCAGCTTCCTTGGCTGAAAATGATAGAAGGGTTTACTTCCACTTCAAGTCTAATCACAGCAGGGCAATGTAAAGCCAGCCTTGGAACAAGGTAAAACGGGTCTCGGCCAGTCAGGACAAGTACTGTCAATGAGTAAAGTGGCGATGCGGCTGCCTTTTTGGGGGGCCTGATCAGTTCTCCTTTGTAAAGCTCGCATCCGCTGCCCCAGCTGTGCTGTGATGCATTACAGCACAAGCTGATTTTTGGTAAGGGGTCCCGTAATGGCCGTTTTGGAATGTGGTCACCCTAGCTGTCCCTGATTTGGAGCAATGTCCATCTGTCCCCTTTTTCCTCCTCTTTTGTCCCTTATTTTGGTCTAATATATAAAGCTGTATATAAAATGCATGTTTTTTTTCAAAAAGTGTTCCCCAGTGCTAAACCTTTCATCCAATTTCTAAATCTGCATTTGTACATTTTGAAAAGCCAGTATAAAGGAATAGTAGTAGTAAAAAAAAAAGCCCTTGTGGATTCGATTAACCTTTTTTTTCCGGTTAAGTCTCCATTAAGTGGGTGTGGCATGGGGCGTGTCCTATGCCTACATACGTTTGCTAGTAGGTGTCCCTCATTCCCATCCCAAAATGTTGGGAGGTATGCCCATGGTTTTCACTGATAAAAGAGAGGTGGGTGGGCAAGGTGTTGTAATTTACAACCTAGGGGGCTGTCAAATACAGCCAAGCCATAGTGTGCCACAATAGGCTTTTCTTCATAGTTGTCTCAAATTTTGCAACAGTCCTGAAAACCCGATCACGAAAAAGAAATAAAGGTTGCTGTATTGCTTGTTATATGATTTTCTCCTGTGATCATCAGCTCCATCTTGTGGTCATAATGTTTGTTTTTTTCCAGGAAAATACTGCATTATGGCCACTGTCAATCATAGCAGATAATCGTATTACAAATAATATGGCAAACATTTTTGGTGCCCATGAAGGTTGTTAAAGGATCACTAAAGGAATTTTTTTTTTTTACCCTACTGCAGTACTGGTTTCGTGTCCTTATTGTTTGTTTTTGCTTTGAAGTTGCTGTAATTCTGCTCTGTTCTCCACACTTCCTGCTTGTCTGTTTCCTTATAACCACAGTGCTGGGAGCTTTCTCACGGTGGTCTAAGCTGTCATTACTGTGTGTCTAAAACTTCCCAGAACCAATCGGATTCATTTTAAAAACAAAACACTGCCCTGGATTTGTTTGTTTTTGTTCTGTGTCTATTTCTACTTCACAGAAACATGAAGCCAGTTCAAAAGTGAAACTAACCTGCAGGCACATTATATGATTGATTTTTATCTATTTTTAATCACTTTGAAAAGGAATCAGTTAACTTTTATGTCTCTATATCCTGTAAACAGTCATTTCAGCAACAAATAATTTTTCCTTTAGTGACCCTTAAGAAAGTTTTATACAAAGACCACAAGGTACAAGGTTTTGCTCATGCGTTTGGATGCATTGGTCAATGCATGGCCAAGGCACAAAGCCTTGTCTTCTTTTGTGTGAGTTCTCACCAATGTAGCACTGAAAAAAAAAAAAAGGGAAAGGTTGCATTTTTACACAGCAACGCACATTATGATGCATGCAACAAGCTATACTGTGTGATAAAGTGGTGTGTAGTACTGAAATAAAAAAAGAGATGCACTACAGTACATATTAAAAATGCATTGCAACAGAATGTAAAGTCACATATCTCTATAGTGGGGATATATATGTGTAGCGCCTGTGTACTTTCAGTCCAGGTGCTGTGTTAAATTTAGAGGGGGATGAGAGAGTTACTTTGCTCTCATCCATGTTGATTATGAAAATTAGGTTTCTGCCAGGCTGGGCTGCCTGCGGTTTTATTCTGAATTCCAGAGATGCTTTTCCATCTCTGGGTGACAGGTGGCGCCAGAGGGGTCCAGGCGGAGACGCCTTTCTCCAGCAGCCAATTAGAGGAGTGTTTCCCTCACGGGGCATGCTGGGGGAGGGTATTTCTGGCGCAGAGGCCATTTTGTGGAGTCCTTCTACCCGTTCCTGGTTGCCTACCAGGCCGAGGCGCACATGCTACGCGGAGTTCCTGGCTCTGGACCCTCATGGCCCGGAGCAACCAAAGCTGAAAAGGGGCCTCAGTGACTTACTGAGTCCCCGCATCCAGGAGAAGATCCCAAGCGAAATTGTGCTGTTCGGTGGAGAGGTCGGTCTGAGGTGAGCCTGGAGGCAGGTGATCCAACAGGGCTTAGACAATCCACCGGGGATCCAAATTGCCGGACACCAACAAGTTATTTGATGTAACTTGTCAGTCGGTGACTTCAAAATCGAAGACGCTGCCCGAGGGGAATTCAGGCAAATTTAATTAACCACTTCCATACCGGGTCATAGGGGATTGACGTCTGTAGAAACCCCTCACCGATTAGAGTGGACGTCACACAACGTCCTTTGTTTCCCGCCGTTCTAGGACGCGCACGCCCGCGGCGCTACTCGCGATCCCGCGCATGCCCGACGGCCGCAATTGCCGCCGGGCACCCTGGATTACCGCTGATCACGGCAGGAGTGTGGATCTGTGTGTGTAAACACACAGATCCACCTCCTTTCAGCGGTGAGGAGACTGATGTGTGTTCCCAGTACAGAGGAACACACATCGGTCTCCTCCCCTTGTGAGTCCCCTCCCCCTACAGTTAGAACATACTTTAGGTAACATTTTAACCCCTTCAGCTCCCCTAGTGTTAACCCCTTCCCTGCCAGTCACATTTACACAGTAATCAGTGCAGTTTTATAGCACCAATCGCTGTGTAAATGTGAATGGTCCCAAAAACGTGTCAAAAGTGTCCGATATGTCCGCCGCAATGTCACGGTCACAAAAAAAAAACGCAGATCGCCGCCATTACTAGTAAAAAAATAAAAATGCCATAAATCTATCACCTATTTTGTAAACGCTATAACTTTTGCGCAAACCAATCAGTATACGATTATTGCATTTTCTTTTTTACCAAAAGCACGTAGAATACGTATCGGTCTAAACTGAGGAAAAAAAATTTTTTTTTTTTAAAAAAAAGTGATATTTATTAAATAAAATAGTAAAAAAAAAAAATATATTTTTTAAATTGTCGCTCTTCTTTTGTTTATAGCGTAAAAAACGCAGAGATGATCAAATACCACCAAAAGAAAGCTCTATTTGTGGGGAAAAAAACATAACGATTTCATTTGGGTACAGTGTTGCATGACGCAATTGTCATTCAAAGTGCAACAGCGCTGAAAACTAAAAATTGGTCTGGGCAGGAAGGGGGTGAAAATGCCCTGTATGGAAGGGGTTAATAAGAAGGAATTGCTCCATAAAGCTGCGTTCCAGACCAGGGGCCTGTGGCAGAGGTACCACTCCTATTCCATTGAGCCAAGTCTGTGGCAGAGGCTTGTCTTCCTTCTCAAGGTTCTCCGTGATACTCCGGCTGCCAGTTCTGTGAGAGAGACTGTCCGGGTACACTACACCCACTCCGGCTAGAGTGGCAATGAAGTAAAGGTATCATTGAAGCAGGACTGCTTCTGCATAGTTAAGGCCTGAATCTCTGCAACTTCTCTCTTTCACCATCTTTCCTCTATTCACCTGAAGTTACCTGTTTGCCGTGTTGGGCAAGAAAATAAAAGCACAGAAAACGACACCTTGCTGTTTGGACATTTCGTCATTGCTCACATCATCTGTTCATCATCATATCCCTAGACATGCTACAGAGGTGACACGCCGATCCCAAATCTAACCAGCGGCTCCTGAGGGGTAGCGCTACACACATATATATATATATATATATATATATATACTGTATTTGCCAGTGTATAAGGCGACTGGGCGTATAAGACGACCCCCTAATTTTCCAGCTAAAATGTTGGTTTTGTGATATATATTTGCCATAAAAGACGACCCCCTTCCTGACAGGAACAACCGCTGACAGGAACAGGCTTTATTCAGCTTTTTTCAAATCTCACTGTGCCATTACATGCCTCACCTCATTGATCCCATACCTTATCCCTGGCAGAGTCTCAGTCAGACTTCGGGTGCCTCCTCCTCGTGCTGTTCCGTGATAGGCAGAACACTGAACAGAGGCTCTGCTGGGAAACTGAGTGTTCCGCCTATCACGGAACAGCACGAAGAGGAGGCGTGGCTTTTGAACCATGGACTCAGTCTGACTGAGACTCTGCATATAGGTACTGGCGTATAAGATGACCCCCGAGTTTTGAGGCCTATTTTTAAGTACAAAATGTTGTCTTATACGCCGGAAAATACGGTATATATTTTTTCAAAGCAAGATTCTCATGCAGTTTTGCGTGTCACATAGTTAATTGTCTGCCCCGTGCGCTCAAAAAGAAGCTCCTGCTCCTCTTCAGATGATAAGCTTCACACGATTTTTAAAGATGCGGTTTGCGATTGCCGCTTGATCCAATCACATTGCGTTTGAGGTGGCATGAAAGGATAATGGCTCCCAAACACACACCGTGTTTTGTGCAGTGATTTCCATGTGATTTGCAACCGTAGGCAGAATCGCGGTGATCCTGCCTGCGATTCCAAATTACAAAGTGTGAATGAAGCTTGATTTTCAGGTTAATGTTCTTTGTATGTAAAAGGAAAAAATATCACTTCTTAACCCCAGCCTCTTACACAATTAAAGCTCACCACTCATGTTATGACTGTACAATCTCCTTTAGGCTGCATTCACACCTGAGCGGCAAGTAACGCCGCATACGCGGCATTACTTGCCGCGATTCATTTTTTTTTTTTTACAAATCATCCCCATTGATGTCTATGGCCAAATGCCAATGTCGCCTGAAAAAAAGGGTCCGGGACTTTTTTTCAGGCGACAGGCGTTCGGCGTTTCAGAGATGTGAACCATCTCTATAGACATGAATGGGGATTCGCCCCTCCAGCGGCATGAGCGTCGGGCGACAGGCAATTTGTCGCTCAGGTGTGAATGCAGCCTTAGGGGAGCTCATTCACACAGGCAGAAAAATGCTGCATTTAGATGCGCACAGCGTATAGCTTTTTGCACATCTAAACACAGCACTGTAGTAATCAATAAGCTCATACACACAGCTGTATCTAAATGCGAAAACGTGTGCTGCATTTATCCTCACACAAAAAACGATAGGAAGCTCAGATCTCCATGTACGCACATAAATGTGTATAAATATGTACGAATGTGCTTGTTTAGTCATTCATTGGAATGAAAAAATGTGAATTGTATGGGCTAGATTCAGGAAAGAGATACGACGGCGTATCTCCAGATACGCCGTCGTATCTCTGCGTCTGAGCCCTCCTATCTATGCGACTGATTCATAGAATCAGTTACGCATAGATTTCCATTAGATCCAACTGGCGTAAGTCTCTTACGCCATCGTATCTAAGTTGCATTTTTACGCTGGCCGCTAGGTGGCGTTCCCGTCGATTTACGCGTCGAATATACAAATGAGATAGATACGCTGATTCCCGAACGTATCCCCGTCCGGCGCATTTTTTACGTCATTTGCGTAAGCGTAACTCCAGCTTAATGTTACCCCTGCTATATGAGGCGCAGCCAATGTTAAGTATGGACGGCGTGGCGGCGTATTTTTTTCCGTTGTTTACGTCGTTTGCGTAAAACGTTCGCGAATAGGGCTTTGCGTAAGTGACGTTCACGTCGTTTTCATTGAGTATTTGCGTGGTGATTTGGAGCATGCGCACTGGGCTACGTTCCCAGCCGGCGCATGCGCAGTTTGTTCGGCGCGGGGGCGTGCTTAATTTAAATAGAAGACGCCCCCTACCTTCCCATTTTGCATTATGCCGGCCTATTTACGCTACGCCGCCGCAACTTACGGAGCAAGTGCTTTGAGAATACAGTACTTGCCCGTAAAAGTTGCGGCGGCGTAGTGTTAATAGCATACGCTACGCAACTTTAGAATTACGCCGCTCCTACCTGAATCTAGCCCTATGTGTATAAATGTACCTAAACAAGCGTACTTTAGGCACACATTTTACATAGGATTGTCCTCTAGCTTTGCCAGCAAAACCTGTGTTCTGTGCAGAAAATACACCTATGTCCATGTCCGGCCCGCGATCGCAGTGATGAGAGGCAGAACGGGGAACTGCCTATGAAAACAAGGCATTTCCCCGTTCTGCGTTATGAGATGACAGGGATCTTCTGTTCCCAGTGATTGGGAACAGTGATCTCTGTCATGTTTCAGTAAGCCCATCCCCCTTCCCTATCAGTGTCATTTTTACATTGATCAGTGCATTTTTATAGCATTGATCAATGTAATAATGTCACTGGTCCCCAAAAAGAGTAATTTTGGATCAGATTTGTCCACTGCAGTGTCGCAGTCCTGCTAAAAATTGCATATCGCCGCCATTACCAGTTAAAGCGGTTGTATACCCGCTGACAGTTTTTTTTTGGCCCACTTGTAAGGCAAAAAGCATAATGAGCTAGTATACACTGCATTCTAGCTTATTATGAAATACTCACCTTACAACGAGGCGTCGGTATCTTAGCCGGTCCACGCCGAGGGAGATGACATGTTGCCTAGGCGTGTCTTCCGGGTATCGCGGTTCCAGCACTATGAGTGGCTGAAGCCGCAATGTTGTTACTCCCGCGCAGACTTCTTTCCGGCAAGGTCCGGCGTCTGCCGGGCTTTCAGCCGAGAATCCCAGATGCACATGCGTCACTGAAGTCAGCGGCACATTTCAAAAGGAATATCTCCTAAACCGTACAGGTTTAGGAGATATTCTTTATACCTACAGGTAAGCCTTATTATAGGCTTACCTGTAGGTAAAAGTAAAAAAACTTACTATACAACCACATTAAAAAAATAAGAAAAAATTAAAAGTCCCTAAATCAATTCGTAGTTTGTAGACGCGATAACTTTTGCGCAAACCAACCATTATACGCTTATTGCGATTTTTTTATTTACCAAAAATATGTAGAAGAATATATATTGGCCTAAACTAAAAAAGAAATACATTTTTTTATATATATTTTTTAGATATGTATTCTAGCAGAAAGTACAAGAAATAGTTTTGTTTCAAAATTGTTGGTCTTTTTTTTATATATATAGTGCAAAAAATAAAAACCACAGAGGTGATCAAATACCACCAAAAGAAAGCTCTATTTGTGGGGAAAAAAGGACATTGATTTTGTTTGGGTACAGCATCGCACGGCACAGTTAAAGCGACCCAGTGCCGTATCGCAAAAAATGCTCTGGTCATTAAGGGGGCAAATCCTTCCAGGGCTGAAGTGATTAAAGTGGTTGTGAACCCACAAAAAATAAAAATAAATAAAGAAACCCTGTAAGACAAAGGCATAATGAGTAGTGTTGAGCGGAATACGCCATATTCGATTTCGCGATATTGCGCGAATATATAGAAGAATATTCGCGAATATTCGCTAATATCGAATATTCGTGATATTTTATCTAAAAAAAATTTTGCGAAATTCTCATAAACGGAGATCATTTCCTGTATTACTAAACTAATATACACTAAACACTAACTCTACACTAACTCTTCTTAAAAGAAAGGAGAATAAGGGGGCAAAAGAAGGGCGGAGAAGATAATCGCGCAATATTCCTTTTGCCGAATATTCGAGTTATTCTGATTGGCTCTGATGCAAAAGAAGGGCGGAGAAGATAATCGCGCAATATTCCGTTTGCCGAATATTCGAGTTATTCTGATTGGCTCTGATGCAAAAGAAGGGCCGAATAGCTGATGCGATTCTTTTAAGTTGCCGAAAATTCGCAATGCGAATTTTCGGCAACCTAAAAGAATCGCATCAGCTACTCGGCCCAGGGTCTTTCTCTAATCATACCAGCAATGCTTTTAGACGTCGATGGAGATCACTAGGATGTGATCTGTTTTAAAAATAAATTTGAAAAAATACGAATATTCGCCATAGCGAATATTCGCCGCAATATTCGAGTTATTCGCGAATACTCGAATATGCAATATTCATAGCGAATATTCGCAATGCGAATATTCGTGAACAACACTAATAATGAGCTAGTATGCATCGCAAAGCTGTTGCAACGGTTTCCGATGATGTCATGGCAAGGCTGCTGATGAAACAAAACAGCTGTTTCTTAAAGGAGTTGTAAAGGTAAAAGTGTTTTTTACCTTAATGCATCCTATGCATTAAGGTAAAAAAACATCTGACAGCACCGCCCCCGAGCCCCCGTTTTACTTACCTGACCGTTCGACCTGACCGTCATCCTGTTCGGTTCCCAGCCTGGCTGTTGATTGGCTAGGCTGGGCGGATTGACAGCAGCGCAGCCATTGACTGGCGCTGCTGTCAATCACAGCGGATGATGCGGCGCGCCGTGGGGCGGGGACGAGTGATACAGTCGGCGGCTGTATCACAGGAGCGCGCTTGCAAAAGCTTTCCACCGTGCGAGCTCTCTCGCATGAAGGTAGAAAGCTTTTGCGAGGAGGAGCCCAGACAGCCGCCGAGGGACCCCAGAAGACAGCTTTCCAGGCCACTCTGTGCAAAACGAACTGCACAGTGGAGGTAAGTATCACATGTTTGTTATTTTAAAAACAAAATATTCCTGACTTTAGTGTTCCTTTAATGCAGCCTATGCATTAAGGTGAAAAAACAACTGACAGTACTAATATTAGAGCAGCAAAAAGCTGGTATAGTGTTACGCAAAAAAAAGATGACTAAAGATGCTGTAAGAGATTGCGTTTGAAGATCGTAATTTCTGGGATCGCCGGCAAAAGCTCATTAGCATAGCCCGACGCGGAAAACGACAGGAAGTCCACCCAGTGGCCGCAATTTTATTGCAGCGTAGATCCGAAGGCGTACGAACACGTAATCCAGTCGAATTGAAGCCCGCAGCCGTCTATTCATGGTTTGAGGTTTCCGACTAGCTAAAAAACGCGCGTAATTTGAAATTACTCCAGTCTAACACCAGTTAGACAGGAGTTACGGCTCTCTGAATCTGGCCCAATGTATTTTATAATGTTATGCGAATTGGATGCGGTTTAAGCCACAACCAATTCGCATAGGTGTGAATCCGGCCTGAAGTGCGCATGCGCTGATGATGTTGGTGCAAGCGTATATGGTAAATATCTTTTTTTTTTTGCATGCTATTCTCTAATCGAAAATGAAGAGGTTACTAAAGTTACGAAAATTCTCGTCCGACAGAATACAACTTTGTAAGTGAATGTGTTGCATTTTAATTTCTTCTTTCATTTCTGAGCATGCGCGGTCTTGCTTTTCCTATTTTTTAATTTTTTTTAAGATGAATACTGTACTGATGAAATGAGAATTTTTTTTTTTTATGGCAACGTACAAGAAAGATTCGTATCATTTCACATTAGGGTTGTCCCGATACCACTTTTTTAGGACCGAGTACAAGTACCGATACTTTTTTCAAGTAGTCGCCGATACCGAATACCGATACTTTTTTAAAATGTGTCCCCAAATGCAGCCATGTCCCCCACAAATGCAGCCATGTCCCTCCAGCCATGTCCCCCACATATGCAGCCATGTCCCTCCAGCCATGTCCCCCACATATGCAGCCATGTCCCTCCAGCCATGTCCCCCACATATGCAGCCATGTCCCTCCAGCCATGTCCCCCACATATGCAGCCATGTCCCTCCAGCCATGTCCCCCACATATGCAGCCATGTCCCTCCAGCCATGTCCCCCCCATACCTAGCCGCCGAAAGCCGCCGCCGCCGCACGGAGAACATCACAGCATTCATTTTAATAGCTGTTTTGCCCGCACGTGTAGACACTCCCCCTTGCTCGGGATTGGACAGATCACGATAACCCATCCAATCCCGAGCAAGGGGGGAGTGTCTATACGCAGAGGGAACACTACAGCTATTCAAATGAAAGCTGTGATGTTCCCACACGCTGTATAACCAATGCGGCGGCGCGATGCGGCAGCAGTGGGGGGGGGGGGAGTATTCTATTTAGGTATCGGGGGTATTTGCGGGAGTACAAGTACTCCCGCAAATACTCGGTATCGGTCCCGATACTGGTATCGGTATCGGGACAACCCTATTTCACATGAACGGTTGTGATTGGCTCCCGAAAGCTGCGTATTAATGATTCGATTCTCTTACGATCGCTCGGAAATCTGTATATTTTTCGCCTGATTTTCTGATTGCGTTTACTAGGCATTAGCCGCATCGTTTTTTTTTTTTTGTTGCAGCTCAGGCCACTTACTTATCATTTTTCCCAATTTGACATTTCCGTGATTATCATTTTTAGGTATAGTATGTTCTATGCTGATTCATGTAAAAAAAAAAAAATAGACTTATGTTAGTAAAACTTATTGATGATTAAAGGAAATGTCAAAGGCGAAACGTAGGAAAATCTGGCCTGTTAGTGGGTCCTGAGGACAGGAGTTGAGAACCAAGGTAAAGCAGTGCATGAGAAGCAATGTGTTTTGTTGCAGTTGTAGTGTGTAAATAAAGTTATTGAGGAAAAAAAGGCAGTCTGCAGCGTGTGGTTCACACCCCCATCTCCCTGGCAGAAGGATCTCATCTGCTGTGTGGAGTGGACTGTCACCTCCTGCGCCCGCCCGGCTGCTGTCCCTGCTGCTGCTGTCAGCTCAGCGAGGAGATGAGCTTCTTGTTGTGAGTGTCACTGGGGCTGTCATTGCCTTTTATATTGTCCCTTTATTCCTCACGTAGTTTAGTTATAGTCTTCTCTTTATACTGCCTTCCTTTCTCCTACAATCTATCATTTTCTCTATTGTCGCAGGGTGATGTGTCCCCTGTCACCCCAGACTTTAGTGACTTAGCAGCATTTATGTCCTTTGTGTGCCTGTGACATAAAGCCCCCCTCCCTCCTGTGACCGCAGTCTCCCTACACTGATCCCTACATGATCCCTACTGCTCTGCATAACCCACTGTGTTGTGTTTGCCTGGCTGCAGCTGTCTTATGTAGAAGGATCATAGAGGTGTTCCTGGTAAACTTTTCATGGCACACAGGCCTACCTTGACAACCATTCCCACTCCTATTGTATTCTATGATTGCCCACTTCATGCAAATTCTTTATAGATACACTTGGGAATTCAGGAGCGATAGAAAAAAAAAACAGTTGTCAATAAAGTCAAGTGATGTCACAGACTGGTGTTTATAGATGTAACACCTATCAGATTAGGGACCCTATAACAATACTGTGTCGTTGGCTAAATATGTTGTTTTTTTTTTTTTTTTCATTTTATCAATCGATGTAAACAGCTTACTATGTTGCTTTTTATTCTATTATTATTTCAGGTATTTATATAGCGCCGTCAATTTACGTAGCGCTTTACATATACATTTGTACAATGTATATATGAAGCTCTGCGTAAATTGATGGCTATATAAATACATTCACGTCGGTCCCTAACCTCAAGGAGCTTACAATCTTTCTTCCATTTGAGCTTACAATCTAAGGTCCCTAACTCACATTTATATACTAGGGCCGATTTTAGACAGAAGCTAAGGGTTGTAAAGGTAAAACAAATGTTTTCCCTAAATAGCTTCCTTTACCTTAGTGCAGTCCTCCTTCACTTACCTCATCCTTCCATTTTTGCTTATAAATGTCCTTTATTTCTTCTGAGAAATGCTCACTTCCTGTTCTTCTGTCTGTAACTTCACACCATAATGCAAGACTTTCTCCCTGGTGTGGAGTGTCTTGCTCGCTCCCTTGGACTACAGGAGAGCCAGGACGCCCACTAACACACAGCTCCTTTCTCTATCTGCAACGTAGAGAGCGTCCTGACTCTCCTGTAGTCCAAGGGAGGGGGCGAGGAGGACACTCCACACCAGGGAGAAAGCCTTGCATTACTGTGTGGAGTTACAGACAGAAGAACAGGAAGTGAGGATTTCTCAGAAGAAATAAGGATAGTTAAAAGCAAAATGGAAGGATGAGGTAAGTGAAGGAGGACTGCACTAAGGTAAAGGAAGCTATTTAGGAAAAAAAAAATACCTTGACAGCCCCTTTAACCTACCAGCATGTCTTTTGGATTGTGGGAGGTAACCGGAGTACCCGGAGGAAACCCATGCAGGCACAAGGAGAACATACAAACTCCAGGCAGGTAGTGCTGTTTTTGGGATTCAAACTAGCGATTCTTTTGGCTGCTAGGCGAAAGCGCTACCCACTACATTATGTGCTGCCCAATTCTACCAATACAATATAAATAGTTAAATATTAGGGTTGCAGCGATACCGTTTTTTTTTTTTTTTTTTTATGCAGTTCCGAGTACTGATACTTGTGCTCAATTACTCACCGATACCGATATCTTTGCGGTGCGATTTGAGCCCATACAAAATTAACAGGTTCTAATCTCCTGCAAAGAAATGCATGCGATTTGAACAGGAATGTGGTGCGATTCGTGCCCGAATTGCATTGTGGTTTCCTGCGCCGCTCCTGTGTGAACCCAGGCTTAAGTCGCTATGACAAGCCTGGGTTCACACAGCAGCGGTGGGGGAAACTGGAATAGATTTGCACAGAAATTCCTGTTCAAATAACATGCAGTGTGGATAAAAATTGATGATTTGTTTTTGACATGCATTTCTTAAAAATATGATCCTTTTTTTATATTTAAAGAATTTTTTGGGGATATAAATAGATTTTTTTTGGATTTATCAAATTTAATAAAATTCCTTTGGAGTAAAAATGTATCTAAAGATAGTTTTCTATTCAAGATACATTCATTTAGTTTATTCAGCATGAAATGGGGTTTAGTTACTGTATGTAGCATGAGGCTGTATATTTTTGGTAAACTCATTCAATGAATCCAAGCTGAGATAACATGCACTGCATTGATGCATTCAGACAATTTCACAGTAACCATGAGATAAAAACAAAGTTTAGGAATATTTTTTTTTTATCCTATTGTTTTGCAAATCTATGTACACTACAAACTGTATGATTGAATCGGTTCTGGTATTGCTGTTTTACTAACTTGACAGCTTATTATTGTAAATGGGAAACCTTCATTTTGTTTGCAAACTAGCAACGTTTCCCAAAAGTAGTTCCTGCACTACTTTTGCCAACTTCTGGGGCGATATCGATAGACATTTGTGCAGGAACTCGTGCACATGTCTCTGATATTGCTCCCGAAGTCGGACTGACATGCGGCTTTGAAATCTGAACTCGCACATTTTAAGCCCACATCAGTGTGAACCTGGGCTGAGGAAGAGTTACTACAATTGGAGCGCACAGAATCTGGCACAGCTGTGCGCAGTAACCAATCAGCTTCTAGGTGCGAGCCTTATGGCCCATACACACGATCTGAATATCAGACGAAAACGATCGTCCGATGATGGATCGTACGATTTTCGGATCGTGTGTACACTACTTTCGAGAGCCGATCACGACCGTTCATCCGATATTTTTCGATCGGACATGCAGATCGTACGATTTTCGTTTAGTCAGTACAGCCGTCGTCCGACAATACGATACAAATACATTACAACACGTGACATCACTTCCGATCTTTTTTTTCTGTCGTACGAGAATTTTCGTGAGTTTAATAACCTATTTTATTTTACTTGCGATTATTAAGCGAAAAAAGTCGTACGATTCATCGGCCGATATTCGGATCGTGTGTATGGGCCATTAGTTCACAACAGTGTGGCTTTGAAATTGCGTGATTTCAAAGCCTCAGATCAGTGCGATTTGCACAACTAATTTTATTGTTGCTTGCGACTTTGTTTAACAGAAGTCCTATGCAAGTCGCAATGAAATCGAAAAAAAAATAGTGCAGGAACCTCTTTCAAAGTTGCTGCGGCGTGAGTGGCGCCAATTTGAATGGTTCTATTGCTGACTTGTCATGCAATTTGGAACTGTCAAATTGTATGACAAATCGCACCAGTGTAAACGGGGCATATTGTCAAAGATTGGTTGAAAAAGCTGAAGTTAAAAGCTGGTTGGTGAATATGCACAACTGCACCAGATTCTGTGTGGAGCGATTTAAGGATTCTTTCCCACAGGCTTTGAAAATAGGCAGTTGGGTGGCATTTCTAATGCTTTGGAATATTTATTAAAATGTTCTCCTTTTTATCATTATTTTGATATCTCCCCTTTGAGACAAGGAAAGGGACAGAGGACATGGATTCCCCAGTCCCTTTCTCTGCAGAGTTAGCTGCACCGAGGATGAATGGACAGGAGATAGTGGCTCCTCTCCATTCATAAACTGAAACATCGTAAACACAGGTTGACTGTCCATTCAAAAAAGGAAGGAATGACAGTATTTACTGACTCCTTCCTCCGCTCTCCATAATGAAATATCCAGGACAGGGGGAGACCAGAGGAGGAGAGAGGGGGACCCAGAGTAGCACACGAGACGGGGAGGACCCAGGGAATGACACAAAGGGGGACCCAGAGGGCGGAACGGATCAGGACACAAAGCAAGCTCCATAAAGACATGGATAAGCGAGTTTGGGGTGGAGGAACTTGACTGACCTGCACAGAGTCCTGACCTGAACCCGATAGAACAGATGAATTCGAGTGGAGAGCCAGGCCTTTCTCGTCCACATCAGTACCTGACCTAGAGCTGCACGATTAATCGCGGAGAGAATCGCGATTTTGATTCTCCCGCCCACGATCTCCCCGCGGGATGACCCCTGATTCTTCTGTTTCACAGCTGGTTCCACGTAACCAGCGTGGACCATAAATGGCGCCGATATCGGCACCGACATCAGCAGCCTGCGCCGCTGGATGGATGTCTGGGCTTTTCCCTCACAGTTCTGTACAACTGTAGCGTTTATCCATGCGCCACCCAGTGGTTGCCGCCGGTACTGCTTCTGATGTATTAATCTTTCTTATAGTTCTGTACAACTGTTTGTATCCATGTGCCACCCAATGGTCGGTGGCGGTACTGCTTCTGATAAAAAAGAGACCAGTGATATTTCTATAATGTTAAAGACCATATAACTTCTATGAAAAAAGTAGAAGCAAAGTTTGATTCTGCTTTTTTCATAGGAGTTATATGGTCTTTAACATTATAGACCTATCACTGGTTTGTTTTTTATATATTCATATTTTCAGATAAATCACAGGTTTATTTATATGGGGGGGGGGGGGGTGTTCTGCTATTCAGTTTTTGAGAATCGTGTTCTTTAGTCTAAGCAAAAGAATCGTGATTCTCATTTTGACCAGAATCATGCAGCCCTAACCTGTCCTCACAAATGCGCTTCTGGAAGAATGGTCAAACATTCCCATAGGCACAATCCCAAACCTTGTGGACAGACTTCCCAGAAGAGTTGAAGCTGTTATAGCTGCAAAGGGTGGGCCAACTCAACATTGAACCTTACGGACAAAGACTAGGATGCCATTAAAGTTCATGTGTGTGTAAAGGCAGGCGTCCCAATACTTTTGGTAATATAGTGTATGTACTGTAATACATTTTCATTAAGAAAGGGAAAAAAAATGTATGAATACACGTGTGACCAATTTGTGCAGAAATCCTTATCATTCCAAAAGGATTCACATACTTTTTTTTGCAACTGTAGTTGAAGGTAAATCTAAAGCAAATTGAACAAGAAAATTGTATAATGTGTAGCCAGCTTAAGTTGGCAGTACAAGATGATTCATCTGATTGAATGTTACATTACAGAAAAAGTTTGAATCCATCTGATATACTTATTGATATTTTAGTTAACTTAACTTAAAGTGAACTTTTTTTTTATATAATTTTGGATAGAGTGGTCAGAGGTTAGAACCTCTGTCTGGTTTTATTGCTGTGTCCCCATCTCTGGGGAGATTCACGCCATCTGTGGTTCCTGGAAAGATTGGCAAAGACAAGGTTGCTTTAATATGTATTTATTACCCATGGCATTTTAGCAGGACTGAAACCAAGGAGCACTCCAAAGTTTTGAGTTCTTACTAGAAGAGGAATACAAAGAGGAAAACGAAAAAAATAAAAAGGTTTTGACTTAAAGGGTCACTAAAGGAAAACATTTTTTTAAGCTTAATAGCTTCCTTTACCTAACTGCAGTGCTGTTGTCATGTCCTCATTGTTAGTTTTTGCTTTGATGTTGCTGTAATTCCTCTCTGTTCTAGACACTTCCTGGTTGTCTGTTTCCTTATAACCACAGTGCTGGGAGCTTTCTCACTGTGGTCACTAATCAAGGAGGTGTGATTACTGTGTGTAAACTGAAACTGGGTTGGTGCTGATGGGTTTTAGACAAACCATCACTGCCCTCTATTGGCTCTCTGGCTCTGTACATCAGAGAGACCGGAAACAACAGCAAAAATGAAACTAGAACTGTAGGTTGATTATATGATTGATTTTTATTTATTTTTAATCATTTTTAAAAGAATCAGTTAACTATTATGTCTCTATACCCTGTAAACAGTAATTTCAGCCCAAAAATGTTTTTCCTTTAGTGACCGTTTAAGCATCAGACTCCATCTGTATGTTATGGACACAAAGTAGCAGAGGTGCACAATGCAATACAAAAACCTGAACACATTCGGTCAGATATGCACATGCCGTGGCTGCAAACATGGCTTAAAATGCTGAAAGCCGGCTTCTCCTCTTCTCCCTCTCACTGGCATTCAGCAGCTGCAATAAGAAGATGTTCAGTATGTTCTTCATAATAAAAAAAAATCATTTTGTTTTATTGAGGCCCGCGGCTGGTTACCAAATCCCTTAAGTGGCTCTCGTTCTTCAAAAGGTTGAGCATCCCTGCTGTACAGTCACATTATAATATGTATGGATAGTTTGGCCAGCTGTCACCAGAACAAGTGTCTCTTTTGGAAGTTTTCACTTCTTCTATTCCTCTTCTGGTAACAACTCAAAACCTTGGAGCTTTCCTTGCAGGCCCGGACTGGCCACAGGGCACACCAGGGTGTCTGTCTGGTGGATCGGGGCCACATATCCTTCTGGGTCCCGACTCCCTAGGCAGCCCAGCTGCTGCATGGGCCGGCGCCGCTCACACGGCCTCTCTATGGCTAGCTCCATGGCTAGCTCCATGGCTGTCCAGTCTCCTGTTCAGTTCAGACCGTCAGAGCCAGGGGGTGGAAATTAGGTGTCAGCTGACCGTGAAGGGGGAGGAACAGGAGGAGACCCCTTCGGCCTGATGTCAGGAAAGTTGTCTCTGAAGCAGCACACACTAGGGCCTGAACTGCTGATAAAGTGAGTGCCCCTATGCCAGACTGAGTGTTTTATATATATATATATATATATATATATATATATATATATATATTCTCTAATATAGCAATCTCTATATCCCTAAGCTGATCCAGTGTGTGTTACAGATAAAGTCCTGGAGTGGGGCAGAGGGGTGAATTGGGGATGTCTCTTTGCTGGACTGGGGCTGTCTCTGCTGGATGGGAATGTCTCTTTGCTATATCACCTAAACTGACAGGCCGGACAAGGAGAGCAAATAATTGGAAAAGCAGCCAAGAGGCCCATTGTAACTCTGGAGGAGCTGCAGAGATCCACACCTCAGGTGGGAGGATCTGTTCACAGGACAAATCTGCCTATTATGGAGAAGCAGCAAAAAGAAAGCCTTTGTTGAAGGAGAGCCATGAGAAGTCCCGTTGGCAGTTTGAGAGAAGCCATGTGGGGGACACAGCAAACACGTGGAAGAAGGTGATCTGGTCAGATGAGACCAAAATTTAACTTTTTGGCCTAAAAGCAAAACGTTGTGTGACGGAAAACTAACACTGCATATCACCCTGAACACACCATCCCCACTGTGAAACATGGTGGTGGCAGAATCATGTTGTGGGGATTCTTTTCTTTAGTGGAGAAAGGGAAGCTGGTCAGAGTTGATGGGAAGATGGATGGAGCTAAATACAGGGCAATACTAGAAGAAAACCTGTTATGCCACGTACACGTGATCGGTACATCCGATGAAAACGAACCGATGGATTTTTTCATCAGATATCCGATGAAGCTGACTTTCATCAGTCTTGCCTACACACCATCAGTTAAAAATACGATTGTGTCCAACGCGGTGACGTAAGACACAACGACGTGCAGAGAAAAATGAAGTTCAATGCTTCGGAGCATGCGTGGATTTTTGACCAATGGATTTCCCCACAGACGATGGTTAAAAAACTGATAGGAAAAAAAAACAATCAGAAATTTTTAAAACGGGTTCTATTTTTTTCACCGATTTGGGGGGGGGGGGCGATGACAATGGGGCCCACACACGATCGGTTCGTCTGATGAAAACGGTACATCAGACCGGTTTCATCAGATGAACCGATCGTGTGTACAGGGCATAAGAGTCTGCAAAAGACTTGAGACTGGGGCGGAGGTTAACCTTCCAGCAGGACAACGACCAGAAACATACAGTCAGAGCTACAATGGAGAATGGTTTAGATCAAAGCATATTCATATGTTAGAATGGCCCAGTCAAAGTCCAGACCTAAATCACATTGGGAATCTGTGGCAAGATTTGAAAATTACTGCTCACAGACTCTCTCAATCCAATCTGACAGAGCTTGAGCGATTTTGCAAAAATGTCACTCACTAGATGTGCAAAGCTAGTAGAGACATCCCCAAAAAGACTTGCAGCTGTAATTGCAGCAAAAGGTGGTTCTACAAAATATTGACCCTGGGGCTGAATACAAATGCGCACCACACTTTTCACATATTTATTTGTGAAAAATTGAAAAGCATTTATAATTTTCCTTCCACTTCACAATTATGTGCCACTTTGTGTTGGTCTGTCACATAAAATCCCAATAAAATACAGTTTAGATTTTTGGTTGTAGCATGACAAAATGTGGACAATTTCAAGGGGTATAAATACTTTTTGGAGGCACTGTATATCAGCAGCCAGAGAGGGTGGTTAGATACGATCTAAGGTGTTGACTTTTTACAAAGTCAACATTTGCATAGAAACAACGCTGTTTCATCTGCTAAAGCTGTATGTTTTTAAGTAAAAAGAAGTGCAAATGCATACTATGAAGTTACTACTATGTTTGCATGTTTAGTGAATGGAAAATTCCACTGTAATGTATTCAAACCTGCAGAAAGGTTGTTGGAGGTCAAGGAAAGAAAGATTTGTTTGCATTGGAAACAGATCTTCAAACATCATGCATTTATAGGCTGGCCACACAGCTTTAGCGCAATCGCTCCACTAAAACCTGTAGTGATTAATCCCAGTGAGTACTAGTCAGGTGTGACAAATGGCTACCTATGTTGTAAGCTACACAAGTACCATATAGTAGTGATTATTCCAGTACGGTGTGCCAATTGTGTGCAACTAATCTCTGCTACATTCTGATATACATCATAGTGACTGGCCACTACTAGACCTAGACGATTTTTTATTTTATTTTTTCCTTAAAAAAATATTTTATTAACAAAAAACTCGATTTACGATTCGGACCTTTTTTTCTTTTTCTTTTTTTGATGGACCCCGCGCCGGTCCTCAGGAGCTGCGGGCAGGAGTTTTTAGGCGAGGCTGCGGCTTCAGCCTAGTCCGCAGCCTCCAGCCTTGCGGCCTTTTCCCAGGATCATGGCAGATAGCCTCTCTGGGGTGTGCAGGGGAGAAGACAATCAAGACAGGAGGGACACATGAGGGTCGTTTGTGAGGGTCTGCACCCGGTAATAGGAGGATTCTTAGCGCCGGTCCTGGGGATTTTTTTTTTTTTTTTAATATGAATCGATTTGACCTACCAACTCAATTTTTAAATCAAATCAATTTTTTTCCCCAGCCCTAGTCACTACTATGGGCAAGTAATAGTGACTTATCCTAATAGCACTGCTGAGTTACTTTAAATGTCCCACAAGGCTTACAATCCATGTAGGCATTTGAAATTACTGCTGCGATGACACATTGCGTTATCTAAACTAGGGACTTCTTTCAGGATAGGTAAAGGTGATACAATGCTTCACTTCTGAGAAAGAGACTAGAGCGCCACCTGCTGGCTGAAAAAAACACTACAGTACAGAATACTGTTTATACTCACTCTAATGCCTTGTACCTATATAAGGTCCGTCGGACTTCCAACAAAAAAAGTCCGATGGAGGCTACACACAGCCAGACTTTTCGGGAAAAAAAACAAAGCCTGTCTGACTTTTTTTCCCGGAAAGTCTGGCCGTGTGTACAAGGCCTTAGTGACTGAGTGAGTATGAACAGCATGTATTATACACCATTTTATTATAGTTTTTTTTTTATGATGTGGATTTAGTGACATTTTTTTATATATTTATTGCTTGTGTGAGTGTTTACGCTATATGCTGCTTTTTTTTTCCGATCTTAAAGACCTTGCTTTCGCCTACCTTTTTTTGATGGTCCCTTTTCTTCTCCCTACATTCCATTGTTGGGGTGACTTCTTTCCCTTGCAGGGCCGTACAGAGCCACCCTTGCATGTGTGCTTCTGCCCTACTTGTGCTCCTCCTACTACCCTTGCTCCTCCTCCAATGTATGACTGAAGCTAGGTGTAGAAGGAGGGGCATAGGGTGATGGAATTTGTAATCACAAAAATGTGATCATGTGACGTGCTCATTATTTACTTCCTGACCGCAAATTCAGGAAAGCGCTACTAAGCAACCTGGATCCAACAACTATGATCACTTATATTTTGTGTAGGGTTGTCCTGATACCACTTTTTTAGGACCGAGTACAAGTACCGATACTTTTTGTTCAAGTAGTCGCCGATACCGAATACCGATACTTTTTTTTAAAATGTGTCCCCAAATGCAGCCATGTCCCCCCACACATATCCAGCCATGTCCCCCCACACATATGTAGCCATGTCCCTCCAGCCATGTCCCCTACATATGCAGCCATGTCCCTCCAGCCATGTAGCCATGTCCCTCCAGCCATGTCCCCTACATATGCAGCCATGTCACTCCAGCCATGTCCCCCACATATGCAGCCATTTCCCACCAGTCATGTCCCTCCAGCCATGTCCCCCCATACCAAGCCGCCGCACGGAGAACATCACAGCATTCATTTGAATAGCTGTTTTGCCCGCACGTATAGACACTCCCCCTTGCTCGGGATTGGACAGATCACGATCACCCATCCAATCCCAAGCAAGGGGGAGTGTCTATACGCAGCGGGAACACTACAGCTATTCAAATGAAAGCTGTGATGTTCCCGCACGCAGTTTAACCCATGCGGCGGCTTTCGATGCGGCAGCGGGGGGGGGGGTATTCCCCATAGGAAATAATGAAAACTCTGTTAATCTGTTCCAGTGGCACTGCTAGTGTATGCAGTACCGCATGTAACCAGAAGTGGGGGGGCGACAGACACTCGGGAACAGAGCGGCTCTGAATGGCTCCAAACTGCTCTGAGTGTCACCGGCACCTCTGCCTTAATGCGGTACTGCACACCCCAGAGGCTTGAGGTTGTTTACGAGACAACAATATTTAGCAAAAAACAATTCGAGATTTTCCTAGCTTGTGACGGAAAATATTGATTATATGAAGACAGGAGGCGAGTATCTTATGCATTAATCTTTCTTTATTAATGCTCACAGCAGAAACAAAACTGATAAGTATTCAAGCTTTTCTAAAAATAACATGAAACAGAAAAGCTGAAACTTGAAAACTAGAAAGAAACTACGTTTCCCAGCAGTCCTTGGGTCTGTGACCCCTCCCTCTGGCCTCTGCATATAAGGACTGCTCCTCCCCTTCCTATTCCTCTTTCTTCATGCGAACTTCCAAACAAATTGAAAATGATTCACCAGTCTCTGGGACCCCCAACTCCGGGGACTTCGGCCGGCCTTTTCTGAATCCCAGACGTTCCGTTGTACGCGGGGTAACATTCGTCCCAACGGGGACCAACCGACAGCTTCTACGGCCAACCGGGCCTTTGGAAACGAAACCATGTTAGAAGGAACGTGTCTTCGACCTTCCTGAACGCAGTCGAACGTGTTCAGTATCCTGTAAGAGAGTAGAAGGAACCATAATAGGGTAGGGTAGGGAGGGAAGATACTCGCCTCCTGTCTTCATATAATCAATATTTTCCGTCACAAGCTAGGAAAATCTCGAATTATACCTCAGACAGGAGGCTCATATCTTATGCAAGTTCAAAGCTAGCATTTCTTACAGAAAATGAAGACAATATACATCAGATTACCCCAAAGCGGCCATAGACACATGTGTTTCCGGTCTGAAGTAAAAGGAGCGGAAAACGGTCTCCGAGGACCAGTCCGCCGCCAGTAGAAGATCTGACAGAGATCCCCCGGCCGAGACCACCTTAGTAGCCATTGCACTTCTAGTGGAGTGTGCGCCGAATTTAGTGGTATCTATACCCGCCATGTCCATAGTCGACCTGACCCAGCGCGCTAGAGTGCCAGAAGTCACCGGGCGATGAGGTTGGACGTAGGAAACCAATAATTGGGGCAAAGATGGAGAACGAAGTTCGGCGGTACGCGTTTCATAGGCCTGCAGGCACTTGACGACACATAAGCGCGGACGATCCGAAAAGAAAGGATAGAATACCGACTGAATGCCGGTCTTGGTCCTACGCACGACCGAGAACCTAACTCCTAGGGGCGAAAATTGTCGCCTGGAAATACCCAGTGCTCTAACATCTGAAACCCTTTTGACCGAGATAAGACAGAGGAGGATCGTAAGTTTGTACGTGAGATGTTTGAGAGACAAGTCCTCATTGTCATCCCACGTGGATAGCATGTCTAGGACCCTGGATACGTCCCATGTTGATAGGTATTTGGGACGAGGAGGTCGTTTAAACTTGATACCTCTCATTAGTTTGCAAATGAGAGGGTGTCTACCCACCGGCAAGGCATCCACAGGGTGATGGTAAGCCGAAATAGCTGATCGATACACGTTAATGGAGCTGTACGCTCTACCGGTATCGAAAGCCTCCGCCAGGAAGTTCACTATAAGTGCTACAGGGGTATGTATCGGATCAGCCTGTCGTTGATTACACCAACGCACCCAGATTCCCCAGGCTGACCTATACGCCGATCGAGTCCCGGGGGCCCAGGCCAGGGCGAGAAGCTCTCTAGCTGACTGTGAAAGGCCTCCGTCAGTGTCTGGCATCCTGAGACCAGGCAGGCTAGGAGGGTCAGAGAGCCGTCTGAAATTAGCGGGTGTATGTCTTTGGACGGGTGTGAAAGGAGGACTGGAAACGAGGGCAAGACCCTGGGAAGGTCGATGACCATTTCCAACAGAAGAGGAAACCACGGTTGTGTTGGCCACCAGGGCACAATCAACACCACCTTGGCTCCCTGGGTAGCGATCTGCAATAAGGTCCGGCATATCAGCTGGAATGGTGGAAACGCGTAATGCGTCCCCCCCCGTCCAGGATTGGCGGAAAGCATCCACCGCTGTTGCCGTTGGGTCCGGCCTCCAACTGAAGAATTGGGGCAACTGATGGTTGAGTCTGGAGGCGAACAAGTCTATGGACAGTGGTCCCCAGAGATGGATGATACTGATGAAGGTCGAGCGGTCTAGCCGCCACTCGCTGGAATCGGTAATGTATATGGAGTTCCAGTCCGCCACGATATTGGAGGATCCCGGAATGTACTCCGCCATGGGGACGATGTTCCTGGCCAGGCAGAAGTGCCATTAAGCCTTGGCGATATCCGCCAAGATTTTGGACCTGGTGCCCCCCAAACGGTTGACGTATTGTACCGCTGAAATGTTGTCCATGCGCAGCAATACGCAACAGTTTGATCTCTTCGAGAGAAAACTCTGAACCGCGAAGAGGGCAGCTAGTAGCTCTAGGGCATTGATGTGTAGGAAGGATTCCCTGACTGACCAGATCCCTCCTGTTGAAATCTCTCCGAATCGTGCGCCCCAGCCCCTCCGACTTGCGTCGGATTCTAAGACGACGTCCGGATAGGAATTGAAGATTGTCTTGCCGTTCCAATCGACGGCATGACCGAGCCACCACTTCAGTTCCGTCCTGGCCTCTGCGGAGAGTGGAATCTCGTCTGCATAACGGAGACCTTGTCTCAGGTGAAGGATTTTGAGGCGTTGAAGGGCTCTGTAATGGAGAGGGGCCGGGAAGACGGCCTGTATGGATGCGGCCAGGAGGCCCACTATTCTGGCTAATACCCGTAAAGATAGGGATTGCTTGCGCAGTACTGCTCTGATCTCTCTGCGGATCAGAGCAAGTTTTGCCTTGGGTAAACGCAAGACCGCCTGGTTGGTATCTACCAGGAAACCGAGAAACTCCATGCTCTGGGATGGTGCTAGAATAGACTTCTCCATGTTGATGAGGAAGCCTAGGTCCTGCAGGAGACGTACGGTCCAGCCTACGTGGGTCTGAGCCTGAGATTTTGAGTTCGCAATGATAAGGATATCGTCTAGGTAAATAATCAGACGAACGCCCCTGCTCCGCAACGCGGCTACCACGGGCTTGAGTAATTTGGTGAAGCACCATGGGGCCGATGACAGCCCGAACGGTAGGCATGTAAACTGCCACGTGCGATCCCACCATTTGAATCGGAGTAGGTGTTGTGACTCCGGATGTACGGGGACTGTGAGATATGCATCTTTTAAGTCCACCTTTGCCAGCCAATCCCCTGGGTGGAGGAGGTCTCGGAGGCAATGGATACCCTCCATCTTGAAGTGACGGTATGTGACGTTTTGATTCAGGGCCCGGAGATTTATCACGGGGCGGTAACCTCCCCCCTTCTTTTTGACTATAAAAAGACTGCTTATGAACCCCAGGGAGAGAGGGTCTACCTCGAGCACTGCTTGTTTGGAAATCAGTTCTCCCAACTCGTTGTCTATGAGTGCAATGTTCTGAGCAGTGAAACGAATGGGGGGAGGAATAATGCCCAGTTGAGGGCAGGACAACAGTTCTATCTGGAACCCTGTGACTGTGTTTATCACCCATGCGTCTGCCGTAATCGCAGACCAGGCGTGGATAAAAAACCATAGTCTTCCCCCTACAGGGGTGGAAAAACTTGGAGTCAGAAGAGGACTTACCGGAGTATGGACGGGATCTGGGGTCACCTCTGCTCCCACGTCCTCTCCATGGTCTGCCACGTGGTGGAAAGAACGGTGCGGGTTGTGCCACCGTGGTATAGGAGGCAGGAGTCTGAGCGTAATGTTGCTGGGCGGGAGCCCTATTAAATGGTCTGGAGTAACCAGCTCGGCCGGCAGAGCGGCCCCTACCTCTGCCGGCCCTAGCAAAAACCTTTTGGTTGCCTGCCCTTTTGAGGGACGATTGAGCTTTGTCGAGACTATTGAATAGTCCCACGAATTTGTTAATGTCCCTAACAAGGGAGTCCCCAAATAGTAGGCCTTCAGCAGAGGGTCCCGGTTCGGTCTCCGCCAGGTGGGCCAGTTGTGGATCCAGGCGCATGAGGATGGAGCGTCTGCGCTCCGTGGAGCATGCCGTGTTGGCGTTACCTAAAAGGCATATGGCCCTCTGGGCCCACCCCCGAAGTTGTTGCACATCAACCTCTTGTGCTGAGGCAGCTGTTTGCTCAGACAAGTTAAGGATTTTTGTCAGTGGGCCCAACATGTCGAGGACCCGGTCCTGGATGCTCCTGAATGAGCGATCTATCCCCTTCTTGGGGAATTTCCCTGATTTGGCCAGGTACTTAGATAAGACGGGATCAATGTCTTGTGTACATGCCACCTTACTGGGTAGGCAAGGGCGTGGGCATTCCGCCCGCAATTTATTTCGGTTAGCTCTATCCAGCGATCTACGGGTCCAGAGTTCCACGTATTGAGACACGTGGGGCAGGGGAGCCCAATCTCCCGACCGCGGGTGAGATATGGCATCTGGATGGAAGAGAGGTTCTCCCAGAGCGTCTGTGATTGTATTGCCCTGAATATCAGGTTTGGCGTCGTGTGGGATCGCCATTGACCCAGCACCCATATCATCATTGTCATCGTACTCGGACCCCGAGAATCCGGCTTCTGAGGAATCGTCAGACGAAATATCGTCTGAGTCGAGTACGTAGGAGTCCGGTTTGTTCCGCCTGGCGGATGTACGCCTCATGCATGACTCCCTGAGGCTCAGGGGTTGAAAGGGGTCCGGTGGGTGCGTGGGGTGGCAATCCGGGTGAGGGAGAGCCTTGTGCACATTGTTTGCTTCCCCTGCCGGGGAGTCCTCGATATGAGCCAAATGCTTCCTCTTTTGGGAGGATTTCCCTCTTTTTACTAGAGGTTCTTCAATTACGGTGGGGGCAACCCTGGGGGTTTGTTGTGAACCCGAGGGTAACGCCACGGCTGCCATGGCAGCTTGCACAGACCTGGCTACCAGGTCCTGAATCTGTGCAGCGTTAAGCATGCATGATGGCTCCAGAGGCACTTCAGGTCCCTTCAAGGGGACAGAGCGGTCCTCAGACATTGCCTTCTGGCAGTGCAGTTATAGAATGCTAAGTAACTGGGTGATGATAAATCACCACCTCAGATCCTGACCTATGGGAAGGAGGGGGCCTGCCAGAGAGAGGTGTACTACACCTGTTAGATGTTAAGTATTATTAGTAGCCCAGCAACCGCTCCTGTCACCTCCTCAGCTCCGTCCGCACTGCCGTGCGGTGCGCGGGAAGAAGGGAAGAAAACCGTCTCCTGGGCGAAATCTCGCGAGATTACGCCGCAGGGACGAGAGGAGACCAGGCTGCGAGCTTATTGGTCATCGTGGACCAATCGCGCGTGCGGGAGGAACGTAATCCCGCCCCGCCCCGCCCCTCCTCACCGAGCAGAGGGGAGGGAGGTGAAATGGGCGCCGAGCGCAGTGTGACCAACGGCTGCGACAAGGCGAACGAGCGGTGTATAAACGAACAATGTTCAGTAATAAGCACTAGGTTATAATAATAATAAGTTATAATAAGGTTACACAGGTTTTGTAAAAGTAAAACACCTCACAGATAACTAGCAGCAGTGCAATACTTATCTCTCCTGTGAGCAGAAAGAAAGAGGAATAGGAAGGGGAGGAGCAGTCCTTATATGCAGAGGCCAGAGGGAGGGGTCACAGACCCAAGGACTGCTGCGAAACGTAGTTTCTTTCTAGTTTTCAAGTTTCAGCTTTTCTGTTTCATGTTATTTTTGGAAAAGCTTGAATACTGATCAGTTTTGTTTCTGCTGTGAGCATTAATAAAGAAAGATTAATGCATAAGATATGAGCCTCCTGTCTGAGGTATAATTCCTGATTGTATTCAATAAATTAAACAAGTATGTGTGTGTGTGTGTGTGTATGTGTATATATTATTATATAATTTTTCCCCCCTGTAAGTAAGACTAAGTAAAATGAGCTGTGTCAGGAGTTTCCCTTCAACATGTTTTGTCCTTTCCTCAATGACATCCTATTGATTCTTGTGATTGGTGAAGAAGCAGATTTCAGCTAACAAAGCAGACTCTTGAGCACATATTAACGGCCGGGCTAATAAAACATAATTTATTGGACACTACATTGCTGTTAGAGCATGCAGCCTCTGTCCGTCCTTTGTGCAAGCAGACAGAATGGGCCTGAAAGGAGGACCGATCATCTACGTATAATGCCTGCTTGTCACTCTGTGTTTTGTGTGTACTTCGGTTGGTTAATTAAAACTGGACAAAGGAGGAGTTCCATTTTCATGTTGCAAAGTTATGCTAATAACTGGTCACTGTGATCACAGGACACTTATCTTTCCTCCTGTTTTTATAAAAAGTGAAACTCAAACAATATCCTTCTTCTCTAAAAATAGTACATACACATCCAATACTTAATGGCCATGTAATCTTTTTTATATTAAATCATTTCTTACTGTGTTTTTCCGCCTCCTTGTAATGACCTTCATGAGCTCCAGAACATCTCCTTTTCCCCCTCACGTCTGTTTAGATTAAGCAGTGCACTGCTCTATGCACACTACAAATCCCATAGACCCTAGTCCAGGGGTGTCCAACCTTTTGAAGAGCAAGAGCCACTTAAAGCGGATGGTTCACCAAAAAAAAATAATAAAAGCCAGCAGCAACAAATACTGCAGCTGCTGACTTTTAATATTAGGACACTTACCTGTCCTGGAGTCCAGCGGCGTCCGCAGCAGAGGACGATCGATCGCTCGTCTCCCTGCTGCTCCCCCCTCCATCCACGGTGAGGGAACCAGGAAGTGAAGCGCTGCGGCTTCACTGCCCGGTTCCCTACGGCGCATGCGTGAGTCGCGCTGCGCCCGCCGATTGGCTCCCGCTGTGTGCTGGGAGCCGAGAGTTCCCAGCACACAACGGGAAAAGCCCGTCTTTTGCCCGAGACTGCGGGCCGGAAGTGGGTGCAGATACCTGTCTTTAGACAGGTATCTGCACCCCCCCTCCCCCCTGAAAGGTGTCAAATGTGACGCCGGAGGGGGGGAGGGTTCCGATCAGCGGATCTTCACTTTAGGGTGGAGATCCGCTTTAAGCAACTTGATAACCGGTCGCAGGCCATAATGAGTGGAGTGGGTGGATGGCAGCCCACTCAGCTCTATAGAGCCCACTCTACTCTCAGCCGACCAAACTCACAGGTAATAGAAGTGTATGGCTCAGTGTAGGTTACCCACAGGTGTACTTCTCTGCACCCGTGGGTCAGTTTGAAAGCAGCCCAGTAACCACTGCAGAACAGATATGCCCAAATATATCCATATCTAGTAATAAACTTGCCTTTTATAACCGTATTCTGTTCTATTTTTATTCCATTCCAGAGCAAGAGGTTGTGTGCCATATCATAGGGCTCTTCCGGGCCACATGTGGCCCCCGGGCCACTGGTTGGGCACCCCTGCCCTAGTCCATAGTCTATTTTAGGAGTGAACAAGAGAGGGTAACTACGCTCCTACATACAGTGGGACTATAGAGAACAAGCTTATCCACCCTCAACAGGAAAGCAGATCACAAAAAAGAAATACAAAAAGAACAGATTTGTAGATTTGCAGGAGGCTAAGAGCAATAGAAAGTAATGTTTTGAGTTAAGAATACATACTTGAATAATTTTTTTTTTTTTTTTTTTTTTAAATGTCCCTTTAACCACTTCTCGCCCGCACTTTAGCCGAAACACTTTTCTAGTAGGGTGTCATATAACATCCTCCCGTAAACAGACACAGATCTGGGTAAAGGGCCAATCACAGCGGTCCTTTACCATATTATCAGCTGTGTCAAGACAGCTGATCACGATGTAAACACAAGATTATCGGCATTCCTTTCCTCACACTGACAGTGAGGAGTGGATAAGAGAGCTGGTAATCGGCTTGTGCTAAAGGGACATCTACACTGATAATCAGGGCAGTCCCATAAGTGCCCACCAGTGCTGCTTATCAATGTCGCCCATCAGTACCACCTATCGGTGCAGCCTCCTCAGAGTCCATCAGTGCAGCCACATCAGCACGCATTTTTTTAATGTATTTTTTTGTTGGTTTAGCAAAAAATAAAAAACATAGTGGTGATTAAAGTGGTTGTATGCCCTGAATAATAAAATAAAAAAAAAACTGTAAGGCAAATGGATAGCTCATTATGATATAATTATGAAATGCCTTAATATGAAGCGTCTGCACCGCCACACTGTGACCGCTGAGGGAGCTGACATGTTCCCTCTGCGTTTCTTCTGGGTTTACGGCTCTGGCGCTGTGAGTAGCCGGAGCCGTGATGACATTGCTCCTGGGAAGGTCCGGCAGCATCCGCCAGACCTGACGTCAGTGGCTGCATGGAAGGTAAATATTTCTCCTAAACCGTATAGATTTAGAAGATATTCATTTTACCTACAAGTACGCCTTATTATAGGCTTACCTGTGGGTAAAAATTTGAAAACGGGGTATACAACCACTTTAAATACCACCAAAAGAAAAAACTCTGTTTGTGAAAAAAATGATAACAATTTCATATGGGTACAGTGTTTCATGACCGCGTAATTGTCATTCAAAGAGTGATAGCGCTGAAAGCTAAAAATTGGCCTAGAAGGGGTGAAAGTGCCCGGTAGGCAAGTGGGGAGCCCTTTTTGCAGCACTGGGGCAGGTATGCAGTGACACCAGTGTTTGGGGCACCCTGTACACAGGTACACGTTCCTGTCTGGACTTCCATTCATGCCAGTTCACTCATGACGTGCATTAACATGCTTTGTGTTAACTTGTTTACCTAAATGGATAACAGAATGCACAGATGCATTGTGGGCCTACCTAGAAGGTGTGTGCTGATTCATGTTTAAATTTAGCAAAACAATAAATGTCATTCATATTTCTGCATATAAGTACATAATACATGTTACTGAAACTTTATTATTATTATTTCTAATGTGTTTAGGGAGACCCTTGTGTTTGGGGGGGGGGGGTAAAACCACTTTCTTAGGCCTTATTTTACATGGGTGCTGTGGCCTGTACAGCCATTTGTTTCTAATTTGACAGACATGCATGGGCAGGTGAGTGGCCTATCTGCTGACCCATCCTTGCATACCACACAGCTCCTGGTGGCTCCATCCATATAAACAAATGTCTGATTCACGCTATACAGGTCACAGCACGAATGAGGCCCTGGAGTTAAAGCGGTATTAAACATTAGATGTGATGGCTGCCTTTGGTTTTTCTTTTTAGGCTTTCTTTTTTTTCTATTTTCATCTGGTGATCCAGCCATTATGTTGATTGTTTTTCAAAAGAACAAGCTCTCTTCCAGATGTATCAGTTTACAGGGATGAGACAAACCATTTAAGAGTCGGTTCACACTGGGGCGACTTGGGATCAGACTTGAAGTCGTCTCAAGTCGCCCCAAGTCGTGCTGTCCAGAAAAGCAATGCAAGTGAATGGGAGCGGTGTTAATACACACTACTCAAGTCGCTCCGACTTCAGAAGAGGTTCCTGTACTACTTCAATCAGACTTCCAGGCGATTTGTACCCATTGATTTCAATGGAAGTCGCTTCCAAGTCTGATCACTGTTTTAATTGAAGCTACTTTCCAGCAAGATAACATACATTTCTCAGGCAAACCCCTCCCTCCCCCTCCCTCTCCCAGAGCTGATTGTTGTTTTATTGGCCACTGGAATGTCTCCTGACCTGAAAAGGACTTCAAGTCGTGTTGTAAATCTCCCCAGATCGCCCTGTGGTTCATGCTCAAGTCGTGTTGAAGTTGCTTCTGAAAGTCGTGCTGGAAGTCGTGTCGCCCCAGTGTGAACCGACTCTAACACTGACGGGTGCTTACAATGATAAGCATTTATTTATTTATTCATTCATGTAAAACCTTTATCCCAAAAAGAAAAAGCTGTTTGCTGTAACTGATTATATAAGTGTGAGCTGGAATTTGGCTTCAGTTTGTTAGTGTATTTAAAGTGTTACTAAACCCACAACAGTAAAATCAGTCTGTATATGCATTAAAGCATGCTTGTTATACTCACTGTGGCATTGTGTAAAAAGGCTGCTTGAGCCTGTCTTCTCTTGGTGTTAGTGAACCCACAACAGTAAAATCAGTCTGTATATGCAGGAAAGTATGTTTGTTATACATTCAGTCCCTGAGTTACGAACAAATCTTATTTACGAATGACCTCAAATGCCGGCCGCTTGTGCTCCACGCTGGTCCTGGATACCTCCGAGCACCTCTGGACACATGCCGTATTGCATGGCCAGAGGAACCCCAGATAACATAACAAGCGCCCAACATCCCACATCCATGCACAGGCAGAAGTTACACTTACGAAGGCAGTGTTACGACTTAAGAAAAAAATCCACAAGGGAAACACTGCGCTTGATAAAAAGTTACAAAATGATAAATTGACATGTACAAGTGTGAGACTATGTAAAAGCAGCCAGTATCAAAAATTTGTGATACAAAAATTAAACCATAGAAAAAAGAAACGGATACGGCGCTGGAAGAAAATGAAGACTGGATGGACAAACATATGACTACAGCGTGTTAAAGGTGGATAACGCCATAGAAAACCAACCAAAATGTATAAACAAGAAACCTTATGAACAAAAATATTCACACACTGTAATATTATACCAGACTGTGCAAAAATATGACATAAGACTAAAGATGTATATGATCAGTGTGTGAATATTTTTCATATATAACAATACTGTGTACAAAACATAACAAAGAAGTTCTTATTCAATTTAAATTTCCACAGGTAAGATGTTTAAAATAATAGAGGGAGTCCCAGAAATTGAGTCCTACGGGTCATCAAAGGAAGTGGAAAGTATAAGTAGGCTTGATTCACCAGTAGAGACACCCAAAGTGAAGATGTAGTCTCCTTACCGACTATACTGACCAATATGCTGGTCACTCTGAGCCCGGGGGTTTAAGGTCTCCCTCCTGACCGTCTGTATGTTCTCTAGATGGCTCTAAATTGACTCTCTGTCCAGGTCTCCGGTGTTCTCTCCCCGCTGGCTCTGGCTTGGTCAGCAGTTCGCTCGGCTTTACAAACATCCGCAGTGCACTGCTCCGGCTAGTTCTTCCTCTTTTGTTCTGCGGATGTTTGTAAAGCCGAGCGAACTGCGGACCAAGCCAGAGCCAGCGGGGAGAGAACACCGGAGACCTGGACAGAGAGTCAATTTAGAGCCGTCTAGAGAACATACAGACGGTCAGGAGGGAGACCTTAAACCCCCGGGCTCAGAGTGACCAGCATATTGGTCAGTATAGTCGGTAAGGAGACTACATCTTCACTTTGGGTGTCTCTACTGGTGAATCAAGCCTACTTATACTTTCCACTTCCTTTGATGACCCGTAGGACTCAATTTCTGGGACTCCCTCTATTATTTTAAACATCATCTTACCTGTGGAAATTTAAATTGAATAAGAACTTCTTTGTTATGTTTTGTACACAGTATTGTTATATATGAAAAATATTCACACACTGATCATATACATCTTTAGTCTTATGTCATATTTTTGCACAGTCTGGTATAATATTACAGTGTGTGAATATTTTTGTTCATAAGGTTTCTTGTTTATACATTTTGGTTGGTTTTCTATGGCGTTATCCACCTTTAACACGGTGTAGTCATATGTTTGTCCATCCAGTCTTCATTTTCTTCCAGCGCCGTATCCGTTTCTTTTTTCTAGTGTTACGACTTAGGAACAACTTCAATTTAAAAAGTGGATGTAAACCCAAAAATGTTTTATGTCACAATGTAGAGTATAAGATTTCCCATCATCTGTGCCCAGTCTTGCCACACGGAGTTAATCCAGCTCTAAGCAATCCTCTTTTATTGTTCAGTGAAAATTAACAGAATTTCAGATAAAAACTTGCCAAATTATAAAGTCCGTTTCTCTGTTTTAGCTTTTAGTAACAGGTTATTTACAAATCCTAGCTTGGACATGTTTATCATAACATGAGGTGATCCAAATTTCATTGTATATTACCAGGATGTGTTATGTGGGGGAGGGGTGGATTTCTCACTTTTTATACCTCATGTTATGATAAACATAACATAACATATGATAAACATGTCCTAGCTAGATATGTGAATAACCTGTCACTCAAAGCAAGACGAGAGAAAACTGACTTTTTATTTAGGCAGGTTTTTATCTGGAAGGCTGTTCATTTTCACTGAACGTTAAAAGAGGATTTCTCAGATCTAGATTAACTCTTGGGGCAAGACTGGGCACAGATGATAGGAAATCTTATACTCTACATTGTGACATCCACTTTAAAGTTTTTGTTAAACCAGGATTTAGTGTCACTTTAATTGGCCAAACTAGGCATTGCATACAGTGCAATTCTATCCAGCAGTGATTGAACACGATATTGATCAAACAAAATATGTATACGTGTAATTTCTGCTTGTATATAATGCAGCATTGTATCTATGACATTGGACGATGGGATCAGTGTCACCGTTGACTGGGCGAGTTTTACTCCCTTGAGCTCAGGATTTGGCATGGATCACAAAGGGCCATACATTTTACCTCCAGCTACATATGCCTAGGGTCTTGGTGTGAAAGTGTTCCTTGACTTTATGACATGCGTTGTTGTTCATGGATACTGGGATCTGTGCTGTAGGCGAGAACAGCTGGGCCCCTCGCTTTCTTTTCTTTTCCTTCCCACGTGCATTGTATGTGTGCTCGGCAAAGGCCATGTGTTTCCATTATTCATGCTTGTCATGCACGCTACAAAAGCAGGCTAGTTGTGACATATATCTACTCAGACCAAATGCATTTGTGAATTAGTCAGTGGGGGGATATGTAGATGGCCTGAATAGATTTTACTCAGCGAGGGTCATTTAAATCCCCATACGCACACACTCATGTGTGCGCCACCCTGGTAATGCTCGATGAAATCACCCTGATGTCTAAAACCAGTATTTATAGTATGCCGACGTCGGGGTCATTCTTCTTTTTAATGGGGCTCATGTGCGTTTTCATTTGGTGTGTGTGCTGTGTATTCAATCTTTATAGAACACCCTCTGCTGCTCATGTTATCTAAAATCTAAGCAATCATAAAGAGTACGTCATTGAAGCCTTCTAGAGGCGGCCGAGGCGCTAACATAAAGCCGGGCCTGGGAAAGAAGGAGCATAATCTTAATTACCTTGGCTTCTTTACACCCAGGTATTATATCATTATGCTGTTCCCAGCTTTTTATTTAACATATGCCCTCCAGGGGTATGACTTAGTTTCATAATGGTAGCTGATTAATATTTAAAGTGCAATCGGTTGCCATTTTCGTCCTCCTGCAATTTTAGTTTGATATCCGGTTGTCTGGCTGTGCATTTTGTGCTAACGTTTTATAATTATTTCCAAGGATACGCTGTTACCAAAGTAATATATCTAAGCTAGATTGAACTGTCACACCCCAGCACACTACAATCCAATTCTGACACAATGATGAATACTTTTTCAGTATCTTAAAGGCGCCATTTTGGAATTATTTAAAGCGGTTCTGGGGAATACGGAAAGTCAATCAGCTGCTAATGGTATCCAATAAATTGTGCTAAATTCAGAAAGTCGTTTCACTTTATCTTGGTTTACATTTCTTAGAATTTAGAAACTGTTAGATAAAGCAGGACTTTTAAAACACCTCCTCTTAGGGACAGCAGTTTCTTCATACTCTGCATGTTCAGTTGCTCTATAGCAGATATCTCCAAAGTCCAGCCCGCGGGCCAATTGCAACCCGTGTTCCGGTTTAATATGCCCCCACTGGTAATTTGCATATATACATATCTTTTGTGGCACAGTGCTCAGGGATTCAAAAGATATATAGTGTATTTATCGTTCAGCTCTGGCTGCCTCGTAGGAGACGGGACGAGTGCTGTCAGATTACATACAGGAGAATCTCCTGTTTACTTGGCGGCCTCTGTAATAGGAAGTGCCGTCTCCTGGGCTGGCATTGGACAAGTGTTCTGTTCGTCATAGGAGGCGGGACTTTGTATGAAAGAGGCCACTGAGTAAACAGGAGATTATCCTGTATGTAATCTGTCGTCACTTGTCCCGCACCCTCCCCCCCTCCAAGGCTGCAGATGGGCATGGATCAGGCTGCACTTATGGCTCTGGTAAGGCTGCATTCAGAAACTGCATTCATGGCAATAGTGAGGCTGCATTCATGGCAATGGTGAGGCTGCATTCATGGCACTTGTGAGGCTGCATTCAGAGGCTACATTCATGTCAATGGCGGGGCTGCATTCATGTCAATGGCGAGGCTGCATTCATTCAATAGTGACTCCTGCATTCATGGCAATGGCGAGGCCTGCATTCACGTCAATTATAGAGCGGCTGCATTCACGTCAATTATAGAGCGGCTGCATTCACGTCAATTATAGAGCGGCTGCATTCACGTCAATTATAGAGCGGCTGCATTCACGTCAATTATAGAGCGGCTGCATTCACGTCAATTATAGAGCGGCTGCATTCATGTCAATTATAGAGCGGCTGCATTCATGTCACTTATAGAGCGGCTGCGTTCATGTCAATGGTTAGGCTACAGATGGGCACTGATTAGGCTGCATAGATGGGCACTGACCTTTATTTTGCTTCACAGTTCTTTCTTTATTTCTTTATTTTTTACTGAAACTTCCCTCTTAAAGGGAAGGTGGGTATTTTTTTTTTTTCTTTTTTTTTTTTTTTAATTTCCACATCAGACTTAACCCAAAGTTTTGATCTTTGTTCCGCCCTTCATATTTCGACCTCGGATTCGCATCACTTGTGGTTACTTCAGTTAGTTTATTTAATTATTTGTTTTATTATTATTTTATTTTTTTCCACAAAGGTACATTTAGTGATAGCGAATCGTATACTTAGTATGTAGCTCTTATAGGAAGAAGGGCTTCCGCTACGCCCCTCTACCCTGGGAAGGTGGGTATTATGCCGATAAATACGGTATATACAAATAACACACCTAAGCTCATCCTTGGACTTTTCACCACACAAAGGCAAGGGAATTTTTGTTGGGCAGTGTATTAGTTAATTTGCATTTAATTTTAATGGTTCAAAGGATGACAGGCAAAATAGTCAGACCTCTTGCATGTTCACTTCATCAAATCTGGCCCTCTATTAAAAAAGTTTGGACACCCCTGCTCTATAGCTTAGTATATGAGGGGAAGTTATATTGACTTCCATCATCCAATCATGTGCAAGCATGCTGTTTTAAAAAAAAAAAAAAATTTCCTTGCATTTGATTGGGTATTCTTTGTAAAATAAAGCAGACTTTCAGTATTTTTTTTCAACTTTCCATCTATTAAATCTTCTGCTCTGTTTTAAGTTTGGATAGTAAAACATGCCAGTAAATACCTTTTACAGCCCACTTCCTGTTTCTTATCTGGTAAAAAGCCTAGGCTTATGACATGAACAGCTCTCTCACTCACTCTCCTGAGAGTTTGCCAGGAAGGGAGGGGGGGTAAGTTATAAGAGGGCTAATGGGAGCTGCAAAGCTGGAGGTGTGTCTTTGTAAATCCAGGAAGTGAACAGGCAGCAGCTTCAGCCGCCCACAGATAAAATGGCTGCAGCCAGACTTGGAGATTTCTGCAGAATATTTGGAAAGTACAGAATCACAGTATATATAAGATAATATGCAAAGTGGTTGGAGGGAAGCTTCAGAATGGCAAAGATGTTTTTATTACAAATTATGGGAGCAGACTGCAGTTTCTCTTTAAGCTTTACTTTATTAAGCCATGGAGCAGCTGCACTTGCAATGTGCACAGTCTATTTGCCTTTAGTAAATCTACCCCATTGTGTAAGAAATGTGACACTGCACCAGTTTTAAATTAAAGGGGTGTTTCAGCCAAAAAATGTGTTTATTGAAAGTCAGCAGCTACAAAAAGTGTAGCTGCTGGCTTTTAATAAACACTCACTTACCTGCTCCTGCGTTCCAGCGACGCGGCGACCGGGGTTCCGCTCCTCTCCCCCCCTCCCCGGCCGGCGTCTCCATCCTGACTGTGGGCACCCAGCCGTGACAGCCTTCGGCTTCACGGCCGGGCACCCACTGCGCATGCGCGAGCCGCACTGCGCGCGCGGCGCGGCTCGCCGCTGATTGGAGAGGCGATCGCATGGGACCTGTCAGTGTCCCATGTGATCGCCTACAGGGAGGGGCTGGTGTAGGCGATTAAGGCTTAATCGCCTAACCAGCCCCTCGGCGGAAGCAGGAAGTGGGACAGGAAGTCCCACTCCTACTGAAGCCCCCACTCCCCCCCAAAAAAAATTACATGCCAAATGTGGCATGTATGGGGGTGAGGAGTGGGATAAGAGGAAGTTCCAAATTTGGGTGGAACTCCTCTTTAAAGCTGCAAGCACAAAAGTGAAAAATCACCCAACATAAATGTATAGAAATATGCTGCTGATTCATATAACCAAATTAAAATGGTGCTACATGTAAACCTGTGTATAAATGATCCAAAATCGCCATAAAACAGTGTTTCACACAAATGTCTGCGAATAAGGTTGTGATACAATCCACCAATACAATAAGTCCACATATATAGTTCAATTAACTGAGAACAGATTGTATGATAGTAGACACCTCCACCAATGCCCTTTGGGGCACACAATCACCTTATTGGTGATTGACCCTTATTAGAAAGATCTTATTGCGCCTTTAATCAAATCCATCGGAATCCACAAACACAGCTGGACTCTTCCATGGCTCAAACAATAGTTTTATAGTTGGTAAGGTTGATTAAAAACATTAGTCCATCCAGTTCAACCTGTGTGGGTGTGTGTTCCTGTAGATACTAATTTCCCATATCCCTGTATATAATGTTTGCTAAGATTCACGTTAAAGAGTCTTTTAAAACTATCAATACTTCCGGCTGCCACCACCAATTGTGGAAGAGAGTTCCACATCCTTATCGCCCTAACAGTGAAACAGTGACCCTCTATGCAGCTTATGGTTAAACCGCTTCTCCTCCAATCTCATTGTGTGGCCCCGTGTCTTCTTGCACTCCCAAGACTGAATAGTTTCCTCCCTAGTCGCTAATTAAGATATTTTGTGTATCACTATCATATATCCTTTTAAGCGTCTCTCCAGGGAAAATAAGTTAAGTGCTTGTAGTCGTTCCTCATAATTAAGTTCCTCCAGTCCCTATATTAAGCCCTTCCATACCGGGCCATAATAAAATGACGCTGGCAGGAACCCTCCCTCCAGGTGTACGTCATATGACATCCTTTATTCCCGGCCCTCTAGGGGGCGGGCTCGTGCCCGCAGTACCGCTCGTGACCCTGTGTGCATGCCCGGCGGCTGCACTGTCTGCCAGGCACCCGTGATTGCCTGCGATTACAGCAGGAGTGTGGATTTGTGTAAACACACAGATCCAACTCCTGTCAGAGGTGTGGAGACCAATGTGTGTTCCCAGTACAGAGGAACACTGATCGGTTCCCACCCCCTACAGTTATAATCACGCATTAGGGAACATATTAAGCCCTAAAAAACAAAAAAGACAAAACAAAAGCTGATATAGTGCTCACCATTTGCGCCGGCCCCTAATCTACATGCAGGGCACCGGACACATAGATTTCAATGGGGGTTTTTCTTTTGAAGCACATGATTAGAGCTTGAGGCTCTAATTGGCTTAAAAAATGGGTGGGCTAGAGAGCTGTGCCCTGAGCCCACGCAGTTGTGGGACAATAGCGAATTAATATTTGCAATTGTCTTCCTGATTCTCCTCTTGGCCAATCGTTAAGCAAGACCAAATTGGCCAGGGAGTCCCTATTTGGGTCGGTCTCAGGGCCCACTTCCAATTCGGCTGGGAGGAGAAGCAACGGCCCGGTGTCACGGCAAGCTGCAGCAGGTGGAGGGGCATCTTCCAGGAGCCCTAGCCTAAGGTAAGGGTGGGGCTTGTGTGAGCGAGGGGGGCCAGGAGCCTGCACCACCTCCGATTCCTGTTCATCTCCCAGTCCTTTTCTCCAGGAACATTTGTCCTACAGGTAAGAATAAAGAAAACACAGTGTTTACAAGAATATAAATGCTTACATTCATTTTCTGAATACTCTCTATAAAAATGTGTTCATTTGCAAGGAATAGTTTGTGTATGTGCTTTCGTAACTTCCTTATCTCATTATAACTATGCACTTATACCATCAAGATGAGGTTTTGCAGCGGCTGTCAGAATACAATTGCATACGACGTGCACTGCACAGCTAAACTTTGTGTTATTCCAGGTCAGGCATCGTGCGTCTCTACCTGAAGGTATAAATATGCATACAAGGGAGGGCAAAGCACTGAGCAGCTACTGTAACATACCTACATCATCTAGAAGTGGAATTGTGTTTATAATAAGACTCTCACGTTTTGACAGGAGTCACATTTTTACTTCTTCCTTGCTGTCCCATATTTTTTTTTTTTTTTTTACCAAATTATCACAAATAATCAAATCTGCATATGTTTTATTAAGCTTCTCAAATATTTCTACACTCTCTTCAAAAAAATCTGAAGAGCTGAACAGACATTCTCTGCTTTAGCTGTAGACTATATCAAGTCAAACCTGGATAGAGATGGGAAGAATCAAGAATGTAAAGGCCTGCTGTGTTTTCCTGCTTTCCAGGGTTTGATTAAATAGAAGTCTCATTGCTTGAAGTGGCACTACTCTCTGGTTTCAAAAAATGATTTTATTCAAGTATGTATTCTTACAAATTCCTATATGTAGTCAAGACCCCCCATCCATAAACACCTACCTGGCTCCTCTCGCTGCTCCAGCGCTGTCCAAGCTGCAGCCCCACTCCTATCTTTTCCAATTCTCACATTAGACACGGAGGACGGAGGAAGCCAAAGGCTCCTGCTGTTGTCAGGCAAACTACTGTGAGTGGGGTGCATGGCCTGCTGGCATTATGTGTGTCTATGGATGCACACAGCTCAGGTCTGGAGTGCACATGCACAGGAGCCTCTATAACACTTGGCTTGCTAAGGAAGCACTTGGAGCAGGGAGAAGTAGACCGCACCGGCGGAAGAGGTGAAGGACCCTTCCTAGGTAGTTATGTTGCCCAGAGCAGGTAGGTCATTTTTATTTTAGGGCCCTCAAAGTTTTGTAGTATCACTTCAACCCGAAAAAGTACCTTGGAATGCTCTCGGCCTCCTCCAAATCTCCAAATTCCTTTCTTGCTTTGTTCTGTGATAGACTGGGGACTATGGGTTATGGGTTTCCAAGTGTTCATAGAGCAGTATACATGATGGCAACTAACGGGTACTGCTCACTCCAAACAAAAGAAATTAAGGGAGGAGAGGTTCAGGAGCTCACAAAGGACATTACATGAAGGCAGAAAAACACAGTAAGAAACAATTTCATAAAAAATGGATTACAGGCCATGAAGTAGTGGATGTGCCACTTTAAGCTAATCTAAACGTAATTAGAAATGTTGGTTTTCAAATGGTTAGTGTGTTCAAATCAACTTTCATGTTCAACCATAGTGATGAGAAAATAAAAGTTCAGGATGGAGACTTATTCTTAAACACCAAAAATTCTGATATTGTGCTTTTTTTTCAATAAAATATTTTTTTTTTTTTTCGTGACTGCGACATTATGGCGGACACATCGGACACTTTTGACACATTTTTGGGACCATTGTCATTTTTACAGTGATCTGTGCTATAAAAATGCACTGATTACTGTGAAAATGACACTGGCAGTGAAGGGGTTAATCACCACGTGGCACTGTAGAGGTTAAGTGTGCCCTAGGTAGTGATTTTTACTGTAGGGGGGATGGGTTGTGTGTGACAAGACGGTGATCACCGCTTCCGATTACAGGAAGCGGTGATCACTGTCAGGGCAGTCTTGATAGCATCATGGGCCCCTGGGCAAAGTAATGCTGTGGGGCCCCTACAATGATGATAGTGCAGGTAAACAGACATCAAGTAGGTGAGGGGCAGATTGCCTCCCCTGTGCATCTATCACTCAGTCCCATCATGGGGCCCCCAATTTCGGGGGAAGTGTGTGCTCAAGGACAAGCTGCTTTGGTGAAAGTGCAGGGGCCCCCCATGCAACTGGGGCCCCTGGGCAGTGCCCAGGTGTGCCCTCTCATTAAGATAGCCCTGATCACTGTCATTGTCACTAGGCAGAGCAGCGGGGTGATGCTTGTTTACATCAGCATGAGATGATCGCAGGTATCCCCGCAGCGATCGAGTCCGCGAGACCCGCGGTCGGGTTAATGGAGCTTGTGGCGGGTGAGCGTGTCCATAATGCTGCAATCTTAAAGGGGACGCATTATACGTCCTTCTGCCTGTCCGTGCCATGCTGTCGACATATAGTCGTGCACTGGTCGGCAAGCAGTTAAAATACATTTACATGCTTCAAATTGAAAAAAGTACAAAATTAGAAAAAAAAAATTTTGTAAATTACTTTTCAATGTCTTTGTACTATTGCTTACATCTGGTGTAGGTATCGGCGAGTACTAAAAAAAAGTATCGTTGCTTGTACTCGTAAAAAAAAAAAAAAAAAAAATGGTCTCGTGTATCCCTATTTTTTGTATCTATAACAATTGTGTTGTCGGTCTATATTACAGCTAGGTCATGCAGGTTGTATGTTGAATTTGCAGAACGGGTGGTGGCATGTGCTGAATGGGTGATGTCTGTTAAGCACTATTGCTTGCGGCAGGGATGTCAACATTACTGCATGTAAGCACTTGAAAGGAAAAGTATTTTTGTCTTAATACAGTAGGAAGGATTTCCTGACCTCTTGTGTTTACTGCTTTCAGTCTACTGTCCAGGCAAAAAATACATTGAAATGTTTATGTAAGGAAACAGTATGGAACTGTATTGTTCTGGTGATGATGAAACAAACATATGATCTACAGGGGGTAACCTGAAGACAAATGAGTATGTATTAAATAGGGGAATCTATGTCAATTCAGTGCAAGGTCTCCATTATATAAAAATAGGTAAATACATAATTGAAATTCATACAGTATATTAGAGCTGATTTGCCTGCAAAGATTATTGCATCCATGCAGTCTGGAGATTTACACAGTCATGCCACAGCCCGTCTGGAGGGCCGAGTGCGGTTTGGGGACCGTGGAGGGCCGAGTGCGGTTTGGGGACGGTGGAGGGCCGAGTGCGGTTTGGGGACGGTGGAGGGCCGAGTGCGGTTTGGGGACCGTGGAGTTTGGGGACGGTGGAGGGCCGAGTGCGGTTTGGGGACCATGGAGGGCCAAATGTGGTTAGGGGACCGTGGAGTTTGGGGACCGTGGAGGGCCGAGTGCGGTTTGGGGATTGTGGAGTTTGGGGACCGTGGAGGGCCGAGTGCGGTTTGGGGACTGGAGTTTGGGTCCGTGGAGGGCCGAGTGCGGTTTGGGGACTGTGGAGTTTGGGGACCGTGGAGGGCCGAGTGCGGTTTGGGGATTGTGGAGTTTGGGGACCGTGGAGGGCCGAGTGCGGTTTGGGGACTGTGGAGTTTGGGGACCGTGGAGGGCCGAGTGCGGTTTGGGGACTGTGGAGTTTGGGGACCGTGGAGGGCCGAGTGCGGTTTGGGGATTGTGGAGTTTGGGGACCGTGGAGGGCCGAGTGCGGTTTGGGGACTGGAGTTTGGGGACCGTGGAGGGCCGAGTGCGGTTTGGGGACTGTGGAGTTTGGGGACCGTGGAGGGCCGAGTGCGGTTTGGGGATTGTGGAGTTTGGGGACCGTGGAGGGCCGAGTGCGGTTTGGGGACTGGAGTTTGGGGACCGTGGAGGGCCGAGTGCGGTTTGGGGACTGTGGAGTTTGGGGACCGTGGAGGGCCGAGTGCGGTTTGGGGATTGTGGAGTTTGGGGACCGTGGAGGGCCGAGTGCGGTTTGGGGACTGTGGAGTTTGGGGACCGTGGAGGGCCGAGTGCGTTTTGGGGACTGTGGAGTTTGGGGACCGTGGAGGGCCGAGTGCGGTTTGGGGATTGTGGAGTTTGGGGACCGTGGAGGGCCGAGGGCGGTTTGGGGACTGGAGTTTGGGGACCGTGGAGGGCCGAGTGCGGTTTGGGGACTGTGGAGTTTGGGGACCGTGGAGGGCCGAGTGCGGTTTGGGGACTGTGGAGTTTGGGGACCGTGGAGGGCCGAGTGCGGTTTGGGGACCGTGGAGTTTGGGGACCGTGGAGGGCCGAGTGCGGTTTGGGGACCGTGGAGTTTGGGGACCGTGGAGGGCCGAGTGCGGTTTGGGGACCGTGGAGTTTGGGGACCGTGGAGGGCCGCAGCTGCCGTTCACTCGTGAGTGCAGTGTCGCTTGAAGCTCACCATTTACAAAAGCACAAGAGCTTCTTTTGTGACAGTCATGTATTTTTACCCCAATATACTTAATGGGAGCGCATAAAAAGCATGTGTCACATGTTTTTTTAAGAGTTTTCTTGCCTAGTAACTACATTTTATCAATAACTGACAATCCTCTAATTAGAAATGCATGTTCACTTGAATTATTGTGTATATATTTAACTGGGGACCTCATATGGGAGTTAACAGTGATCCCCTGTAAGAACTAAAGTAAACTTACCTTATTTTAGAAACAATCCACATGTATGCATTGTGTATTATATGCCATTCAAATGCCCAGATACAAGGTTCACCTTACTGGCAATGTAGCAAGGGGTTAATGTGTAAAACATGTGCTCTACAATAACTGCTAGCTGTCTTTTTTCACCCATTTATTCTCATTCAACAGTAAACGTGCCAAAGAATCACTCACATTTTTCCATAGCAGAGAATATATGCAAATGGAATTGCATACGGCAGAAAGCTATTATTGGGTTTCTGTGTATGTAAAAGAAGAATTACCTGGCTCATGCTGACAGAATTTAATCTCAAGTCATTTGTATATTTTTTAAAGCTTAAGGGAAGGTTTTACGGTCTGTATTATAAATCTCAGCAAAAGAAGAAAAGAGTGAAGCAAACAGATCACTGTAAAAAGAGAAATTGAAGGGTAAAGTGGGTTAGTGTTTGATACAATTTAGATATATATATATTTGCAGTATTATAGAACTATACTATACACACCTCCCATTTTTCTGACATGGGAACAAGGGACACCTATTGGCAAAAGTATGTAGGCATAGGACACACCCCCTTAAATGAGAATTCTAAAAAATATACTATTTAAACCCACAAGTGCTTTTTTTTTTTTTTTTTACCACTACTATTCCTTTATATTGGCTTTTGAAACTTACAAATGCAGAAATTTGGATGAAAGGTTTAGCACTGGGATCACTTTTTGAAAGACAAAAAGTGCATTTTATTATCATCTATATAGATCAGATCGAAATGAGGGACAAATGAGGAGGACAAAGGGACTTTGTTCCAAATCGGGGACAGTCCCTAGAAATCGGGAAAGAACACACAGTAATTATATGTTAAAACACATGCAAAAGACTAAAGCTGCGTACACATTTCATCGGTCAAAACCGATCGTGTGTGGGGACCATAGGTTATTTAACCTTAGGTTAAAAAAAAGCAAACTTGCTTTAAAATGTATCCGATGGATTGATGACCGATAGGTCAAAATCGATCGTTAGTATGCAAAACCATCGGTTAAAAACCCACGCATGCTCAGAATCAAGTCGACGCATGCTTGGAAGCATTGAACTTTATTTTTTTCAGCACGTCGTTGTGTTTAAGTCACGCAATCTGATACGATCAGTTTTTTAACTGATGGTGTGTAGGCACATCAGACCATCAGTCAGCTTCATCGGTTAACCTAAGACAACTGTCCTTCAGGCCGTTCTCATCGGTTTGACCGATTGTGTGTACGCGGCTTAACGCGGCTTTGATAAATAACCAAATTATTTTCCAAACTATTTTCTTCATTAGGAATACTCAATCTATGGTCAACAACCCATTTGATCAATATGCCACACACACACAGAAGTGGATTTCAATTAATAGTCAGGATATGATCGAGACGTACAATTGTACGTTATCGAATGCATCTCTGTTTCCACCATGTAATCTTATAATTGAAATACAATTTTAATCATGAACAAAGTATTTCAGAGTTGCCGATCAATGCAACGTGACTGGAAATTTTCGGCCCTGGCCAATCAACTCAGTTTGATCAAATATGATCTAAACTGAGTCTTAATCGATCAGAAGGGAAATTAGATTGTAAGCTCCATGAGCAGGGCCCTCCTATTACTTCTGTAGTGAACTGTATTGTAATTCTACTCTCCAATCTTTCATTTTTAAGCTCTACATAAACTGTTGGCGTTTTATAAATTCTGTATAATACAAATAATAATAATGGCTATTCACTTGTTTATGGGTTCAATCATTTTGATGGAATCTTACATGGATCAGATAAAAAGATCAAAGTGTGTGTGTGGCCACCATTACCCATACAAATGTAAAATGCACAGGATTGTATGGAAGAACTGACATTAAAAATGAACTTTTGCCTAGAGGAGGATTGGAACCGAACCAGTTTGATTCAATGAAGTAATAAGAATAGCGGAAAAACAAATCCAATTTACATTTCTTCATCAGCTTTAAGGCCCGTACACACACGATCAGATTATTTATGTGGTGACAGGCTGTCCGACCGTTTATATGCTCCATCGGACAAATGTTGTCAGATTTTCCGCCAACAAATGTTGGATAGCATGCTTTAAAATTTTCCAAAAACAAAGTGTGTTTTGTCGGATTATCCGATCGTGTGTATAATAGTCCATCGGACAAAACTCCAAAGTACAAACACGTATGCTCAGAAGCAATGCTAACCATAACCCAACATTATCAGAAGTTGCCCAAAGGGTGGTGCCAAAGAGCTGTGTTTGTCGGCTGAAAATTCTTTGCCATTTTTGTATGCAAGACAAGTTCATGGCCAACTTCCTTCGAACAAAAGTCCTACGCTTTGTCTGCAGAAAATCCAATTGTGTGTACGAGGCTTAATACTCCAGCAAAGCTTTATAACTTTGGAATTCTCCATAGTCTTGACTCATGCCTATAACCGCTGCTCCAACTCTCCTGCTGATATGTTCCACACATTCTGGATGGCCCACAAATCGCTTCCTAGTGAACCCACCTCCATGATTTTATGGTTACCAGTTTTGGATTTTTAGACCTTAAGACCCCAGAGGTTTGTCTGCTGGGGCTACTTGATGCTTTTGTATCTTTCAGTGCCCAAAAAACAATGTTTAACCTGCTGCTCTTATTTACTAGGAAGTTTATCCTTCTGCATTGTAAAGAACATTCCTCTCCCTATATTGCTCAAGTTATTAATGTCATCAATAGTTGTCGTCAAAAACTTAGAATTATTCACAAGAGTAGATCTCCTCAAAAATGTACAAAACTCTGGAAAAAATATGGTTGACCAATATAAAAGGCCCTCAGATCATGGACCCTCTGCGATGAGGGGTTGTCTAATCTAGGCTGTAAAGCTAGGTACAAAAGATCCATACGAGGCGCGATCATTCGATTTTCGTATAGTGTGACTGTGTACACAACTTTCGACATCCGATTCAGACTTTCCATCCCAAATTTTTCTCGTATGCGGACAGACATTTTTCTTTTATGTCCCGGTTCACACAGGGGCAATGTAGATGGCCAGCTAGAACCTGTCCTAGGTAGCTAATATAACCTACATGTATATACAGCTAAACCTGTTAAGAACCTACATGTAGTGCACATGTTTATATGTGAGAGACAAAAGCAGAGTTATTCACTGTGATTTAATGCTTGGATGTCATATAACAGTAGTATTTTTTGTGTTCACAGAAGCAAAAGAAAAAAATATGCCTTTAAGAATCCTTTATTTATATGACAGTAAAGGTAAGCAATAACACAGTAGAATTCATACCCAAAAGTATAGAGTAAAGCCTTTGTGACTCATCAGGAGTCTAGACCTATCACAGCCAGCTTTGCATCCACTCTGTCTGGGAAGTTCCCCAGCACATGGGCTGGAAAAATCATTCCACCACAGACAGAGAACAGAACAGACACACAGAACCAGAGTTCAGTCTTATGGAAGCAAGGGGCCAAATAGGTATGCCATACAGTTATATATATGTTCCTATTGTAAATAATGTGAATAGAACTGTATACTGAACTGGTTATGTGTTCACTTGTAGTTCCACCTCAAACTCATCAGGCTCACCCAGCAAACCTAATTCACAAACTAAATCAACCTCACCAAACCCTGCAAACCACAGAGTTATACATTTTCAAAGTAATTGGAGAATGCTTTAATAACTTACACAGAGAGAGAGAGAGAGAGTATAAATACTGAAGAAAGAAATATATCCACCATCTTATGTTAAATGACAAGACTGAATATTTGAACCACCATTTTCTGTTATACTTATTCATCACGTGTTTTTTGTACATGGACTGTCTGCTGCAAAGCAGCAGTATTATATATGAAGAAAAGTGAAGTTATTAAAGAAGTTATTTTAAGCATTTAGTGTGCTCTTTAAACCTACTGCTTCCATAGAACGGCGCTAGAGGAATTTCAGAGTAATAGACAGTCTTGTTGGACTGAAAAGTCAGAGATATCACAATTCTTCTAATGCCACAGCGCATGAGGCACTTCATAGTGCTGCGCCTGCCACAGGCAACCCGACTTACAGCGTGACTTTCCAATGCGACTTGGAGCAACTTGCAACGCAACTTAAAGTTGCCTCCAGGACAGGCGACTTTGGCTTTGGCCAATCACAGAATAATCAGCTCTGTGGGAGGGAGGGGTTTGCCTGAGAAAACAATTTTCTCTTCCTGTAAAGTTGCTTCAGTTAAGACACTGATCCGACTTTGGAGCCAACTTCCATTGAAATCAATGGGTACAAGTCGCCTAGAAGTCTCCTTGAATTAGTACAGGAACCTTTTCTGAAGTCTCAGCGACTTAAGTAGTGTACATTAAGAGGGCTCTATTTCTCTTCAATGGAATTTCTCATCTCACGCGACACAAGTCGGATCCCAAGTCGCTGTAGTGTGAACCGGCACTTAATGTGTACTGTTTTCTTAAAAGAAAAATTGGATACAAAAGACTACGTATGATCAAAAACAATAAACAACAAAAAAAGAAAAACCTTTGTCGTAATAGAATTTCCATACATTATTTCCATTCTCTGTTTCATCTAGCTGTGAAATATCAAGGAAAACCAGACAATCGTTTGTCCGATTTTACTATAGTGTTTACTGGTCTCAAACCCCTCCTGATATGTACTGATGGGTGCAGAGAGATTCCCTCCAAGATGGACTTCTCCCCTACATTGTTCTAAGCTTTCGACAGTAGAAATGTACAGGGAACTTTGAACTGTAATTGTGCTCTCCTGCATCAGGGCTGGACTGGGACAGAAATTCGGCCCTGGACTTCATCTAGACTGGCCCACTTTGACAGGTCTCTTCCCATGGTGGCCGGACAACTCCCACACCCCCCCGCCCACCCAAGCCCCCTCTCCCCCTTCACTAGCCATTCGACTTTAGTAGAGTAGAACAGCTGGTACTCTTATAGGCAGTACCAGTGGGGAATCTAGACAATTTTTTCGCCCGGGGCAAAGAATCAGTTCTGTGCCCCCCCTTATGGGACAAGATTAGGCAGAAGGGAGAAACTCCCAGGCCATAGCTGTTGAGTCAGCCGTCTGTCCCCTCCCCCATGCTCCTCAGTCATTCCCCCCTGCTTCTCTGGTCCTCCCCCTGCTTCTTTGTTCCCCCCCCAGGTGAGCGCTGCGGGGAGGGAGAGGAGGTAAGCGCTGCGGGAAGGGGGAGACAGAGAAGCGGAGGGCTTGGCGCCCCATTGTCACTGAAGCCGGTCTACTGAGCCATCGGCCCACCGGGAAACTCCCTGTAGTCCCAATGGCCAGTCCATCCCTGCCCTGCATTATATTGTACTTTTTTTGTTGTTCTTTGTAGACTGAATTCACATTGCACAGACATTGCATGTGACCTGCACAGCAATTCGGTGCGAATTGCATGCAATGTCTGTGATCGCACCAGTGTGAACCCAGCCTTAGGTATAAAGGGGCCCCTTATGGTAATCTAACATGACAGTTTATAGAAGGCAGAGAGTTATGCAGCTGGGACAGTACACGCTGGGTCACATTTTCCTGTTTTTGTCACCGTTATCTTTCATTTCCTTTATTGATTTTGAACAATGTGTGTCTGCTTTGAGAAGCCAAATAGTATTTCCTTTATAACATCATCTTGATTGTTGTTGTTTCCCTTCTTGCGTCATAGTATTTAGGAATCGTGGCAAGGAACTCGCAACTAGTATGACTAGGGGAGATAATCTTAAAGAAATAGACTTCATATCTATGCCTGCGCAAAATAAATAAATGGGAAAAAAAACACAAATTTTCAGTACAGCTCTGCAATACTATTTCCTGTTTGTTAATCCTTTAAAAATTATTCAAGTGCAGAAAAAAAATTAATCTGACAGAAGACCAATAAACTGTTAATGTCCATTGAGCTGCACTGAAATCTTAAACAGTGTAAAAGTGCTTGTAAACCCTTGTTTAATAAAAATAAAAAAAATAACTAACATATTATGCTTACCTGCTCTGTGCAATAGTTTTGCACCGAGCAACCCCAAACCTCCTTTTCTGTGGCCCCCTGCCCGTGCTTAAGGCCCCCTCCTCATTGGGTGCGGCTTTCCCTGGGGGCACCTGTGCGGTCCAGCTGCTGTGTCCATTGACACAAACAGCGGGTGCCGGCCCCGCCCCCTGCGTCACTGGATTTGATTGACAGCAGCGGGAACCAATTGCTCCTGCTACTATCAATCTGTCTAAGGAGGAGAGAGAAAGCGTCTGAAATCGCTGCTCCGGTAAGAAAAATGGGGGGGGGAAGCTACAGCACAGGATTTTCACCTTCTATGCATTCTATGAAAAACCTTGAGGCTTTACAACCACTTTAAAAGCATGTATGATGTATGAGTTCTCTTTTCTTGACTACAGAACACCTCCCCATTATGGTATGGAGAGTTGGAAAAGGGGACATATTCTGGTATCCAGAAGGGAGAACTGGGAAAGACTGACAACGTGGCTTGGGATTTCAAGGTAGCAGAGGCACTTACACTTAAAATTTATTTTAGGGTTGTCCATGCATTTTGAAAAGGAGTCAACTTGGTAATATTATTGTACTGGAACACGCTGGCCTTGTGAGTAATATGGGGCAACATTAGACTAACTACATTTTTTTGAATTCATGCACACAGGCAGTTTGAGGCTGAAAAAATGCACTAGCGTAACATACCAGCATTTTTTGGTTTCTGGGAAACTGCAGGTAGCATGTACAGCTGACCATAAAAAGTTAATGTCTGTATGTGATTTTACTCACTAGGGGTCCCTTGTGCTGATGGCTCATCAGGATCTAAGAATGAAGGATTGACAGGTAATTGAATGGTCCGCCTTCTCCATTTATAGATTTTGTTTCATTCAAGGGAAATGGAGGAAGGGGGTGGAAAAGGCCGGCATAATCGGGCACTCTTGGTGAGTGTCTTTCACAGTTCTGTTGGCCGTCCTACCCCTCACTGCACCAGCAGGGGTAAAAGGGAATCAGCTAAAAGAGGAATCGGCAGCACAAGGGACACATCCTACTGAGTGTAAGTAATGTCCCTTGTTTTGATATATATTTTTTTTTTCATATGTGACAAATTTAGGCTTTAACGATTAACTCCACTTTTGTTGAGAAAAAAACATTTTCCTCTGGGTGATCTACTGTATGTACATTGCAAGGGTTTTAACAAATTGTGTTTCAGAGTCCTGCCTTTTTTGTTATTCTCCAATAGGAGTGATTTCATAATCGTGAACAAGCTGCTGCACCTGCAGGGCTGTAATGGGGAACATCTCTGGGCCTGCATCCCATTTAGACATACATTTTTTTATTGGGAGTATCTCACCAAAATTACATTAATTTTTTTGCAGGGGATGACAAAAATCTGGCTTGTAGCCTACTGTAGACTCCTGGGAAAATCAGTGAGCCAATCACACAATGATGTTTCTGGGGGGTGGTCAGTACACATTCTGTGTACAGTACAGTAGCCATATTGCATTGCATTTTACAGAAAATTACAGCATTGCAGATTGAAAAGGAAAGGTCATTTTTAATAACATCCAATTTACAATATGACTTGTGTCGCAATTGTATATGCTATATTATTATTATTTTTTTTATTTGCTCCCCCCACAAATTGGAGTTACCATTTAACCAAGAAAGTGGCACAGTTAATCCATGATGTTTGCAATTTTTGCTATATATTATTACTGCAAAGTAAAGTTATCTTAAAGGAGAAATTGGCTTAGTGGTATCAGTGATGTTTATATATAGAGACAAGGAGTGGGTGTATATGCATATTAATAGCAGGCTAGAATTCCTGTCTGACAACTTGAACTACAGCAAACACTCATCTTATATTATCAACAGGTTTCCAGAGCATTCATGCATTCAGGGCTAGATTTCCTGCTTTCACAAAAATCCTGACCTACACATGCATGCGTGTGTGTGTGTGTTGTGTATTTGCGAAGTTTAGACTGATACAGGCACCTTTCTCACATAGTGTGTGTGTGTGTGTTTATCCGTGTGGTAATAAGCATGATAATGTGCAGTATATGTGCATTGTCATTTAATCTAAATGGCACCTTAACTCCCTTTATTCAGTGTAAAGCAATGCACAGGCCTGTCGACGCACCACAACACACTAATGTGTATGTAATGTGCTTTGCAGTGACCTGCTTTTTACTAAAAGAAGCTCAGCTTTTTTTATGCATTGATGTTTGTTGGTCCCATTGAAAGTGAATGGGTGTTCAATATGTGAAAAAAAATAAACATAGATGTGACTAGAGCCCTCGTTTAATATAATAACCCACGCGTTGAAACTCTGCTTCTTCTCTGATATATCGCTGTATGGCAGTGGTTTCTCATCCATCCCTGTACGAAAGTAAACGTTTGTGTATGTGGTAACCATTGTACAGTTGCAGCCTGTTGTTGATTTGTACAGGTGGCTGTACGCAAACACCTGTCACTTCTGTTTTTCACAGTGTATAGCTCTTTGCACTTGTCTGAGTGAGCCCTAAAAGACTTATTCCAGTGAAATTTTTTTCTTTTTTTTAGTTTTGAATATAGTGGGGCAAGGTTTAAAATAGTTTTTGTTTCTGTCTGTAACTCCATAGGGAGATTTCACCCCCCTTCCTGTTAGGTTGACATCAGAAATGGACAGATAGCTATAACAATGTTGCAGTTCTTGACTAAAACTGTGCATTTGGCATTGACTTTTCCTCATGACTTCCTGACCAGAGACTTCTCCTTTATCCAAAAGTAAAGTAGATCTTGTAGTAAAATGCAAAGTCAGCTTTTTAGGTTCAGGTCACTTTTTTCTGTAAAAATTTCTTCTACGTGCCCCCATAGTCATCAGAGGTAGTCATGACCAAGACTTGTGTGGAGGTCCTTACATGGGGACAGTATCATCACTATAGGTTGCATTATAATCTTCCAGTCAGTTTGTGAAGCATGGAACCGTCTCCCTCTCGTTTATGCATTTCAGGAGAGGATCAAGCCCTCTGCCTCCTATTTCTTTTCACATATGTAGGGTCCATGGCACCTTTAGATCATAAGGCAAAGTAGACACACACTACTGTGGACACTTGCAAGGCCTGGCTGTATCGTGGTTCCAGCTGGGTTGCAGATCATGCACTGTGATTCAGCCCAGAACCAATTGGAGTAGACCAGCTGCTAGAAGAGATGCGTCTTGACTAGCGGTGCACCAAAATGAAAATTCTGGACCAAGACCAAAAATTCAGGATGCACTTGGTGGAAAACTGAAACCGAAATGGACAGTTTAAAAAAAAAATACTATGGCCCGGATTCACGTACCCGGGCGTATCTTTGTGCGGGCATAGCGTATCTTATTTACGCTACGCCGCCGCAACTTAGAGAGGCAAGTGCTGTATTCACAAAGATCTTGCTCCCTAAGTTACGGCCGCGTAGCGTAAATGGGCGGCTTAAGTCCACGTTATTCAAAGTAGCTAGGCAGTGGGCGTGTTTTAGTATAATGATCCGTGACTCCATGCAAATGATGGGCCGAACGAACGGCGCATGCGCCGTCCAGGGACGTATCCCAGTGCGCATGTTTAGAATCACGTCGGATAGAATGCCTAAGTGACGTCGGCGCGCAATGTTTACGACGCATGAACGTAACCCACGCCCAGCCCTATTCACGTACTCTGTAAACGGTGTAAACAACGTAAAATTACACAGCATCGTTCCCTGGCCCATACCTTTAGCTGCGCCTCATATAAGCAGGGGTAACTTTACGCCGGACGTAAGCCTTACGCAAAGCGCTTATATGAAGCGGCCGGGCGCATCTACGTTTGTGAATCGGCATATCTTGCTCATTTGCATATTTTACTCATTTGCATATTTTACATGGGAACACCGAATGCGGACGACTGAAGCCATGTTTTTCGGCGTATCTTGCTTTATAAATCGGCGCTAAGATGTGACGGCGCAAATTTAAAATTACGGCGGTGGAACTCTTGAATCCGGGCTATGTGTGTATATATATATATATATATATATATATATATATATATATATATATATATATAATTTTATTTAATAGTTTTTTGAAGTGCTTTTGCTTAAAAGAAGTACAAGAAAGGCTATAGAAAAAAGGCATCTCTTTGAAATTCTTTGTATGTCTTCACATTGGTCCGTTGCTCTTCCATTGCGGTATTAAGAATCCTGCTTGAGGCATTTTTGGTGCATGTTTCATTATCATTATTATTCATTATAAGTTACAAAAATGGACCTCCAAATGCATTGAACACATGGCAAAAATGTGTTTTTGAGTCACATGGCCTATGAAAAATGCACCGCGAACACAGTAAAATCACAGCAAAATCGTGAGCGTTTTTCATCGGCCATTATCGCTACATTTGTTTTATCGTCAAAATGCCGATAACCCTATTTTTGGATGATATATTGTGCATCCCTAGTCTTGACCCATATAAATCACCTCTCCCTTGACTGTAGTTTATGGTACAAACAGTTCTAAATGATGGCAGTTATAATAGTTCAACAGAACATAGGCTGTAACAGCCTGAGAGTAGACTACTTTCCAAATTAAACAAGAGGGGGTGCTAATGTTTTGAGTTTCATGCTGTACGAGCCTACGGCTGAACAGTGCCCCCAGACGTTGCCTACACTCAGGAACCTTCTCACTTCATGTACTTCTTCTGGCAGGAAACCTGATCTCAGCTCCTTCTACTAAAAATCCTTCACATGATGTCATCCATTCTCTCTCCAATTCAGGACTCCACTCACATGGTATGGCACACAGGCCCGAACTCGGACAAAAAATAGGCCCGGGCATTTGAGACTGTGCAGCCGGGTGGGGCGGCGCTTCGCGGCGGTGGTTAATGATGGGATGTGGGGGTTCCAGCACCTTGTACCTCTGGACCCCTTTACATTACACAACACCCTGCAACTCTGGACCCCTTTTTATTACACAGAACCGCACCTCTAGATCCATTTACATTACACAGCACCCTGCACCTCTTTACATTACACAGCACCCTGCATCTCTTTACATTACACAGCACCCTGCATCTCTGGGCCCCTTTACATTACACAGCACCCTGCACCTCTAGACCCATTTACATTACACAGCACCCTGCACCCCTGGACCCCTTTACATTACACAGTCCCCCACAGTTTGTTACACTGGAGGGAGACTTGACATGAAGCCCGAGGGCTGTCGAGGCCCACCGGGCATATGCCTGGTATGCCCTATGGCCAGTCCGGACCTGATGGCACATGATATATAAACAGTATATCATGGCCATGCCAAAATAGCTTTTTCTTACGGGACACTAGCTTTCCAAAGACGGCCACTGAGACCTAATACAGGGGACAAATTGGTGCTTCACCGAGCTTCCCTAGTGCATGCAGTATAGCAGTGGTCTTGTCTACTGCAGCATAGAGTAACATCTTTTTTTAAAGGGAAGACCCCTAGTGGCATGCTATACATCTCAAACCACAGTCAAAATGAAAAGCGCTATCAGAACGGATTTGTGCTTTGTGATCGCTGTGAACCAGTCACAGCAATCACAAGTGTAAACTCTGTCTGTGAATAGCAGCCAGCCCTCACCTTCATTTCTGTCTGCGTGAAAGGGAGGAGGATTATTCAGGCCTATTTGTGTTAAGCCTGTCATAGATGGTTAGACTCTCGGCCAGTTCAGCAAGGACCGGCTGGGATTCGAACCATGTATGGGTAGGCTGATTGTATCAAAGTTGGTAAATCATTAAATTCGGGTACAACAAGTCTGTTGGATTTTACATGAGATTATTGCTAACAGCTATTATAGCCGCTAGCGGTAATCACTGTATTTTCCCGGCAGGGACAGCTCCCCACGTCCCTCCGGCTGGAGAACACAATGGCTCCATGGATGGAATTCCCCCATAAACACAGTGGTTGCAGGAAAGAAAATCACTGTGTCTATGGCAGGCTTTAATCAGTGACACTCTCTATTCCTGTCTCCCAATTGTGTTTCTGCATATGATACACGCTTCTGATGGCCAAGGGGCTGTCTAAAAAACTACTTTCACAAAGGCATGGTCCACGGTTGTCACCATCAGGAACCCCACTGATTGGATTCAATCAGAACATTTTCATATGACCAGCCATCTCTAGCAGGAGCAATAATATTTAACAAAAGGATAAAAAAAAAAAAGGTCTAAGCATGTACTTTATTTAAAAGGCAATGATTTATGATACACTGCACTATAGCAAATTTAAATATTCAGTAAGAATTTACATTTATTTTAATAAAATGTCCTGGTTGAAGTTAGGCTTTTAGGGCTTACATTTGTTGTACAGCAATCTTGACACCTAGTACTGTTGGATTAGTTTTGCATTTCAGGTACAGGTTTGCTTTAAGAAACTATAACGTACAGAAGCTCTTGGGATGCAGTGATTGCCGGGAGAAGCTTATGCGACTTAATCCTGAACAAATGTGGCAGCTGGAAATGCAAAGAACCTTGCTATTCTGCTATATTCAGTGTAACTGAACCACAGTATTCAAAAGAGCCTAAAATTAAACTTCCTCTTAAAGATGATGCAGCTGCAAATGCAGCATACTGTACATTAATAAGAATATCTCCATGACTGGTGTATTGCTGATGTCCCCACTTACCTCCCCCTTGACCCAACTTACTCTAAATTGAAGACAAACGACTTCTTGGTTAAGTAGCTACCTGGCCATTTTATTTAACAAATAACAAACAGTAAAATAAATTAATTTATAAAATATATATATATATATATATATATATATAACAAAATATATCACAAATAAACATAACCCACAACTTTCTAACTGCAGTCTAACTGAGGTAAGTGAAGGAATTTTAAGAACTACCCCCATCGGCTGCACTATCACCACCTCACCATCCTGGCCCCTAGCTGTGGTCCCACAAGCTAAGGCACAAGCTGTTGCTTCATGCCACTGCAGCCCAATGTTTTGGTAGCCCACTAATTTTCGCTAGGGAGGGTACCCATACCTAGATAGGTCCAACCCATCCCATAACATACCAGATTTCCTTCACTATACCACCAAGACCCATGACCATCACACCCCCCACACGCTAAAAACGAGACCCTAAACACAGGGTGGGCGGGCGAGAAAAAACTCCCCTCTAATGACTGGTGTCCTGCTCTCCTAACTGGGAATGAGCTGGACCCACCCACTACCCGGGGCAATATAACTACTGCCCCCACCCACCTAACCTTCTTCTTTTTTTTTTATCTTTTTTTTTAGGTACAACATTAACAGATACAAATCCATACTTAGAAAATGTGCAAATAACAGGCTCCACCCACCTAACCTGGTTCCCTCCCACCCACCAGAATTTTCTAAACACACCCTAACCTGTATCCTGGTGTTCTCCCCACAGCTACCCCCAGTCATGCTGGCCCTACACATAGGTTCCCTTTTTGTTCCGGGCCTGTCCTTTACCTTCTGTACTGTTGCTTAATTCTGAAACCGTATCCAAAAAAAGCCTTAGTACTGAGTGTTAAGGAAATCTAGAGTAGGGCACCAAGGCTATGGTTAAAAGTAAACTTGTATATTATTTTTTTTTTTAAAACTTTGTTTATTGATTTTCAATCAGTACAATTTCCACATGGCACATTTGTCTTTACAACACCGGTAGGAAATGAAACACATAACATTTATGCCAATTGGATAGACCGTGCATTAGAAGCAAAACCCATCACATCCCACACATACACCATCCATAGCCACTCACACACACACATCCCTCCTGGCCCTCACCTCCGCCCCAGATGTTACCTGTGCCCCCCCTCGCCACCCTCCAAACACTCTACGGTTCACTACCTCATCACGTAATCCACCCATACACGGCCCCTCAAGGCTGAGAGAGTGGGGCATCCTTCCAGAAGGAGTCTTCAATATCCAGCCAGGGTTGCCAGATTTTGTAAAACTTTTTGGGGCAGGCCCTGCTTTTGTATACACATTTGAATATGGGTAGGACCTTGTTCACCATACGATATAACATTTGAACAGTGGGGGAGGAAGCACTCTTCCAATGTAGTAATAACAGTTTCCTGGCATAGAAAAGGATTATGCGCACCAGAGTCCGAGCATGAGCCTTGAAAACAAAATCATTGAGCACCTCCAGTAGTCCAACCTCCGGGGTGAAAGGTAAAGGAAAATGTAGGTTGTCCTTAAAAAAAGAAAACAAGTCCATCCAATATGACAGTACAGTAGGGCATGACCAGAACATATGTATGCAATCGGCCTCAGTGGAGCCGCACCTAGGGCGGTTAGCAACAGAAATCAGACCCATTCGGGCCAACCTGGCGGGAGTATAGTGCAACTGGTGGATAAACTTAAACTGAACAAATTGATCGTTAGTCCCAATAAGGTCAAGGAAGCAGACCTCCGAGGCCTCCTCCCACCCTTCCTCGGACAGCCCCGGAATATCCACCTCCCATTTCCGCTGAGCTGTCACAAAGGGTTTAACCCCCGCCGATTGGAGACGTGAGTAAAACGTTGTGACCAGCTTCCCCAGATCGGTGTATGACATGAGCGCCTCAAGAGGCGATTCGCTGAGCTCCTGGGACAGACCCTCAAATTGTGTCCGTATTGCATGACGGAGTGACATATATCTGAACAGGGAGTTAGCTGGCACCCCACTGCGCGCCCTCAGTACATCGAATGAAACAAACTCGCCTCCCGCAAAAATGTGTGAGATACGTGAGACCCCATTTTGTGTCCACCACCCGGAATCCGGGTGGCCCAGGAGCTCAGGGAGGTTAAGATTGTGCCATAGGGGAGCTCTAGGGGACACCCCACCCAACTCTGCAAGTATCCCGTTACCCTCATGCCAGGCCAGCCAGCTAACCTCCATCGGGGAGTCCCGGGAGCATCGCCCGGCCCTAGACCTAAGTAGGTCATCGACCAGCGAGTCCCTGGACCCCACGAAGGCGGACAAAAGAGCGGTGGAGCAGGACGGGGAGGCCTCCAGGAACCAGTCATAAACATATGTAAGTTGTGACGCTATAAAGTACTGTCTCAGGTTAGGACACGCCAAGCCTCCATCCAGCTTGGGGGCCTGGAGAGAGGCCCTAGCAATGCGTGGACACGACCCCTGCCAAAGAAAAGTGAACAGGAGCGAATTAATTTTCTTAAAGAGTTTTTTCAACAGAAAAATAGGGGATGCCCGGAACACATACAGAAACTTAGGTAGGTATATCATTTTGAAAACATTAACCCGGCCTATAAGATTAAGCGGTAGAGAAGCCCAGGTCTTAAGTCTTGTCTCCATATGGGACACAATTGGGGCAACATTTAGGGCCTCATACGAAGACAAGTCTGCACTAACGTGTATCCCCAAGTATTTGAAGGTAGGTTGGATGGATAGTTTAGACCCAGAGAGGTAGGAGTAGTCCTGCTCTGGGCCTATAGGGAATGCTACCGACTTCTCCCAACCCACCCTCAGCCCGGAGACCCTCCCAAATTCCTCCACCACGGCCATCAATGAGACAAAAGACCGCTCAGCGCCATCAAGGTAAATCAGGGCATCATCAGCATATAGAGAGATCTTTTCAGAGAGGGAACCATAGCAGATGCCCCCCACCCCCGCCGTCTGCCGCACCGCCAGAGCCAAAGGCTCAATGGCCAGGGCGAACAGGAGTGGCGAGAGCGGGCAGCCCTGCCTGGTGCCCCTCTGCAAAGTAAAGACAGCCGAGACATCTCTGTTAGTGCATACTCTGGCTGTTGGGTTAGTGTATAGCAGGCGGACCCACCGAATAAACTGGGCGCTAATACCCATGCGGTGCATGGTCTCCCACAAAAAGGACCAGTTGACAGTGTCAAAGGCCTTCAGCACATCCAAAGATAACACCAAACCCCCCCTATTCACCGCTGCTGACCTGTGTATGTGTAAGTAGAGCCGTCGGATGTTATCGTACGTACTCTTTCCCGGCATGAATCCCGCCTGATCTCTGTGAATAAGGCGGAGAATAACCCCCTGAAGTCTAATAGCTAAAACTTTTGCAAGCACCTTTACGTCGCTATTTAGCAGGGATATGGGGCGGTACGACCCACACAGCAGTTTATCTTTATCGGGTTTGGGGAGCACCACTATCAGGGCCTCGCACATGGAGAGGGGAAGCTCGCCCTCCTGCAGTGCCTGCCCAAACAGGGAGTGCAGCTTCTGTGCTAGTTCCGCCGCATAGTTTTTGTACCACTCCGCGGGTAAGCCGTCCAGCCCAGGGGCCTTGTTGGGAGGGAGTGAATAAATGGCCTCAGTGACCTCTTCTACCGTAAGGGCTTTGTCCAAGGTCGCATTATGCGACGCTTCCAGGACAGGGAATTGGAGTGATTCCAGGAAACCCAACGTTTCCACCTCGTCCGGAGGGGGCGGAGCTGTATAGAGGTTTTCATAGAAAGCCTGAAAGGTTCGATTTATGACCAAGGGGTCCGATGTAGCAGATCCGTCCAGCAGCCGGATACGAGGGATCGTCCGATCCACGTACTCCGTGCGGGAGAGGTATGCCAACAACTTACCATTCTTACCACTATATTCCATCAACCTGGCAGATAGATATAACTGCTGTTTGTTCGTCACCTCCACCCTGTGAAGGTCCAGAGCCCTATGCGCTCCCACCAGAACAGAACGTGAGTCCGGGGTGGGATGCGCAGAGTATTGGGCCCTGGCGTTCTCCAGGGAGGATTCCAAGGCCAAAAGGGCAGCCTGGGAGGACTTCTTATGTCGGGCAATGTTGGAGATGTATGAGCCCCGTACTGACGCCTTAAAGGCATCCCACACGGGGCCAAAGGAGGCCGAACCAGCATTGTCCCCCCAATAGTGGGACATATCTTGCTGAACCGGCTCCTGAAACTCAGGAGTGGAGACCCAGATTGGACTGAGCCGCCACACCCGAAAGGAGGGCCTGTGTCCCAGCACCAGGTCTATAGAGATGGCAGAGTGGTCTGATAGCGTCTGAGACAGGTGGGAAACCGACCGCACACTGGGGATCAAATGGGGGGTCCCCAAAGCGTAGTCTAACCTGGAGAGGGCACGGTACGTCCTTGATTGGCACGTATACTCCCGAGTCTCGGGACGGCCGAGCCTCCAGAGATCTACATATCCAAAGGAGGCACACCACTGACTAAATAACTTCGATTCATATTGGGTGGGCCTCAAGCGGTCCCGAACAGGGTCAAGCACCGAGTTGAAGTCCAGCTTTGGGAGGGTGGCAAACTGTACACTTAAGTCCGTGAAGACATCCGCTGTGACAGGGGGAGGAACGTACACCACCACTAACAGTAGCGGCGTGGCGTGTACTGTACAGTGGAGAAATACATACCGACCCTTAGGGTCCGATATCACCCTCTCACAAGAGAATGGGAGGCCCTTCCGCACCAATATGGATACCCCCCGTGCATAGTTAGAATAGGTGGAATGGTACCCATGCATGACCCAGCACTTCTTAAGTGCCATCACCTTTGATCCCAAAAGGTGCGTTTCTTGCAAACATAGTAATTGAGGTTTATGCACCTTAAGAAAATCAAACAGCAGAGCTCTTTTAAATCTTGAGTTTAGACCCCTGACATTCCAGGAGATACATCTAATCATCGACATATTACGACAGTTGCAAAATTGAGGCACAGCAGATTACCTTCAGATACACAGGTGGGGGCAGAGAGAAGGCCAAACACATTCGCACACATGCATACCACACACACACCACAACATACAGCATAACATCGATAATGCAAACAAAAAGAAAAAATAAGGTTACACAACAAAAAACTCAGAGTAGGCAACGGCCTACCACACTTAACCCCTGCCAGGCCCCAAGAACAAGGGGCTGGCTTTGACCCCGAACTACAATTAGATGCTAGGAACATGGCCTGCCGCAGGCAAGGCAGCAATCTAAGATGGAACAGTCAGTGACCAAACAGGTGCAAAAAAGAAAAGAAAAAAAGGAACAGTTTTTAAATATGTACTAGCAGCTCAGTCAGTCAACAGGGATTCATGACCCCCTATCTCCAGTGAACGACTGGAGCCTTCTGCCCCGGGCACACTCCGGTGGGACAGGAAAACATCAAGCAGGAGTCCCAGAAATGAAGAGACAAATGAGAAAAACAGGAGCAGCAAAAAACAAACAAAAAAGAAAAAAACCAAAGAGATCAAGTGTCAGGAGCTCGATCAGATCCACGGCCAGGCTGGTGTAGAGATTCAAACCAGGATAACGCGTTGGCAGGGGTTTGGAAAAAATGCACCTGGCTCTGGTGCACTACTCTCAGCGTCGCAGGAAACAGCATGGAGTATTGGATGGTCTTCTCCCTCGGCTTCTGTTTGACGTGCTGGTACTTGGCCCTCGAGGCGCGGACAGCAGGGGAGTAGTCAGGGAAGAGAGACACCGAGGCATTATTGATTTTCAGGCTCCCCTTAATACGGGCAGCCCGCAGGATAGCGTCCCGGTCCCTATAGTTGAGGAGACGCATTATCATGGTGCGAGGGGGCTCCCCCGCAGGCAGCGGTCTGCCCGGCACTCTGTGGGCCCTCTCAATAACAAAGCAGGGGGATAGGCAGTTCTCACCAAATTCCTGGGCAAACCAGCTCTCCAGGAAGGCAACCGGGTCGGAACCCTCAACCCGTTCGGGAAGGCCCACTAAGCGCAAGTTATTCCTGCGCAAACGGTTCTCCAAATCGTCCATTTTGTCCTCTAAAGAGCGGATTCTAGTGCCCTGGGCCTTTAGGGTGGGGATGGCTGGGCCTACCGTGTCCTCCAAATCGCTAATGCGGCGTTCAGTTTCTGCGACCCGGTCCCGCACTTTATGCATGTCCTGGCGCATTATAGTAATGTCCAGTTTAAGCTTATCCATTTTCCCCATCATGTCAGAGTGATTTACCTTCATGAGGTTGAGGACCTCCAGCAGCGTGGGCTCCGGTTCCGGGCCTTCCTCCAGGCCGTCCTCAGTGGGTGACGCAGGAGCGGGCAGCGCTCGGGCAGCGGAGGTCCCAGGGGAGGGTGGGGGAGAGGACCCACGGTCATCGTCGAAGAGCTCTGGCGTGGATGCCATAGAGGAGAGCGGCGCGGTGTTGCGGCGGCCATCATGGCCGGAGCGCGTGGTAACATTCATCCTGACCGCGGGCTGCTTCTTCCGTCTTCCCATCCACCGGACCGCACCAAAAAGTATCCCAGGGGGTTCCCTGAGGGAACTGCAAGGTTAGTAGCAGAGTTAGTGGGGCAGAAGAGCAGGATGGCTTAGGATTGTTTCAAGGGATCTCGGAGCTGCTAGGAAAGACGTCTGCTCACATGCTGCTCCAGGCCACGCCCCCTTACTGTATCAACTTGTATATTATTATTAAGAAAGGGGGTTGAGAAGGCAAATATAAACCAACAACGATCATAATTACACAATCCACCACACTGAATAGTTAACTAAAGAAAGAGAGGGTGGGGCATACATGGTGTAATGGCCCCAGATCAGCATAAACAGTGGCAATGCTGCGCAGAGCACCCAACAGGCAGTAAACAGACAATTATTTAACAACAACAGAACTATACTGCTCACGTCTCCTAATGATGGCTGTGCTAGGCCTAAACTGTATGGAGGAACAAGTTCAGCGTTAAACAGCATAAACAATCTAAAGGGGGAAAAAAAAGGAAGGCACTATTACATTTAGTAAAAGGGACGGTCTCTAAGATGGATCCTCTGCCAGCTAACATTGGGGCCCTTAGATGACGATTGGTACACTAGAGATAGCCTTTATGTTCTGCAGGCAGTGGGAGAGGCAGCTTAAAGTGATTGAAAAGGCTCATGAAAAAAATAACAAACATGTCATACTTACTTGCTCTGTGTAGTGGTTTTGCACATAGCAGCTTAGATCCTCCACTTCCTGGGTTCCTTGCCCACGCTCCTGGGTCCCCCCACCTGCTGGGTGCCCCCACAGCAGGCAGCTTGCAATGGGGGCACCCAAGCAGGCGCGCTCCCAATCGGTTCTGTGTGTTTATTCACCTTTTCCGTCTCCTGATTGGCTCACTGGCCGTGATTGACAGCAGTGGGAGCCAATGGCTCCTGCTGTTGCTAAAAGCATATCGGGAGTGCGACTCCTGGGAGAGGCAAAGGCTGTCGTGGACATTGCTGGATAGAGAGGGGGCTCAGGTAATTATGAGGGGGGGTTTCGGGGACTGCTTCACACATGATTTTTTTACCTTCATGCATAGAATGTTGGTTTGAAAACAAATCCTATGCATGAAAGTAAAAAATCTGTGTGGAAACGAATCCTCCTACATAACTTTATCTCCAGTCCTCTCCGCATTTATTCAAAGTGCAGAATTTATAAAGCTTGTCTTAGTTGTCAGAAAAAAAAGGGGAGGCAAGCTGAAGGTATACTGGAGAGCTCTGAGAGCTGATTGGAAGGAAGGGGCACCCCCCCCCCCTTTACACAGAAACAGAGCTAAGGCTGTCAATCAGCTAGAGGTCCCTCCCCTGACACCATTTTTCTCTTGATGTCAGGAAATCTTGTCAGAAGTGATTCATGCTAATAACAGAGTAATGACATGGCAGACAGAATTGACACTTTGTGCTCTGGGCTGAGACAAGTACACACTATAGATGGATATGCTTTGCCCATATTTCATGTCTGAGGTTTACAACCCCTTTAATAAATTGAAGAGGAAACATGTAGCAATCTCTTTTTATATATATAGATTTATAGGAATCGATTACACGAGGAAGAATAATATCTCTGAGATTTTCTGAGAACACGACCAAGTGCTGCCCTCTGCACAGTGCTATGTTCTATATAGGGAGACACATCTATTACCAGTTCATCGAATAATAATAGTGATTTGTGTGTTCACAAAGCTGAAAATATTCAGGAATTAGTGTGCCAAAATGCAGAGCTTAATACTAGATTGTCAGAGTAGGAGAACTGCACAATTCTAGCTATTCTGGTGTTGTGTTGCTTCATGCCCACATCTAGTTGCCAGGTTTCTGAATCACTGTGATCTTTAGCTTCTGAGGAAAGCAACATAGTTTTATGTATTTACTGAGAAATGTGGTGCTGCAAGTGTACATTTTTTGGGGATATTTATCAGGCAACAGAATTGGACTTGCATTTAGGGTGTTATTTACTAAAAGCAAATAGACTGTGTACTTTGCAAAGTGTAGTTGCTCTTTGCAAGTGCAGTTACTCCAGAGCTTGGTAAATTAGGTAAGGTTTCACTTTGCACCCAATCACGTGCAAGAAAAAAACAAAACCGCATTTTTTTTTCCTTGCACATGATTGGATGATAGAAGTCAGTGGAGCTTCTGCTCATTTACTAAGCTCTGGAGCAACTGCAAAGTTCACAGTCCTTTTGCCTTTAGTAAATCAACCCCTATATCTCTCATTTGGCAAAATATATGCATTTTGTTTTGTGTATCTGTGACCCTTGCCCCTGAACAACTACCATATATTTACCACTGTAGGTGAGACAGAAGAAGATGTCGGACAGGTTTTACAGTATGTTGTTGCAGTGGTACTTTGTAGTAGCAGAGGGAAGAATTTATGAATCCAGATGTAATCTTGATAGTAAATCTGTTTTATAATAGAGGCTTGGAAATAGATATAGATATAGACATCACAATGCTCCTTAACTCGTTCCCGCCCAGCCCCAGCATTCTACAGCTTTACCCAATGTTTTTTTTACCAGGGTCGTTACGCTTGGAGGCATGATCCACTGCTTAGTCATGTGACCACTGTGACTGGCATTACTAGAGACCTGGAGCTGGAGTTGGCACACTCACCGTAGAAGCCTTGGTTGTCCAATGGACACATTTGTTCAGTGTGTTCATGTTGAAGCCCATTTTCTTTGTTGCTGCATATGTGTTAAGTGTGTCGCGTGGCATGAGGTTAAAGCTGAATTCCAGATATGGCCAATTTTGCATAGTTATATTGGTCAAGCTTGGACCAATGTAGCTATCTATGATTGTGCCATACCTGACTGATCTCTGAGGAAGCTGAAAATCACTGTAGTAGGCTGCGCTATCACAGCAATTGCCGCTGGCTTTTAGGTCCTGTGCTGAACGCCTGCCTTGCTGCTTAGGCCGGCTATACATGGAGTGAATTTCTCGATTCCCACATCAACACAGACAGTGTTGATGCGGGAATCCCTCTTGCCAGGCCATTGTCTTCCCGGGGCGGGGAAGCCGCCCCTGCCGGGAGAAGACCAGTATGTGTGTGTATATATGTGTGTGTGTGTATATATATATATATATATATATTTTTTTTTTAAAACATTTTAAACAAGACATACAAACATTGAAACAGGGGGTCCTTGGCAAAACACCAGGCCCCTCCTTGACCAACATGGTCAACAATACATAGCTAGTGCAATCTTCCTAACATAGGTAACTGACTGCGCGTACTTACTGAAAACCCTAACCCAAAACTCTGTTCACCACATTCCTCGGATGACAAATTCCCCAAGAATAAGGAGATACACAGGTCCACCAATCACTGCGTGCATTTGCAATAAGATGTTTAGCAACGTCCTGAGAGCTCTTGAGGGGACAACCTCCTCCACCAGGCCCAAAATACATACCTGAACTGATAGGGGACTAGGCACCTTCCAAATGTCCTCTATGCAGGAGGCCACCCCCTCCCAGAACGCCTTGATCTGAGGGCACTCCCAGAAGATGTGTTTAGTATCAGCCGGCGAAAAGGAGCATCTCCAGCACTCCGAGGAGACAGAAGGGTAGATAACTGAAAGCCTGGCAGGGGTGAAGTAGATCCTATGTGAAAATGTAAAGTGCATCAGTCTATCCCTTGCGGAAAACCAATTGTTTAAATGGTGATCCCACATATCGTCCCAGTCCTCGCCATCTATACCAGGGACTTCCCTCTCCCACCACTCCCTACATTTAGTTAGTGCCACTGGGCTCTTCTTAAATAGTTCTTTATATGTGACAGACAGGGTTTTAGGAAGGTCCTCCACCATGAGCATATCCTCCAGGGCCGACAGGATGGACTCAACTGCCCTCTCCCAGAATTGAGCCTGGAAGGCATGACGAAGCTGTATGAACCTGAAGAAATACAAGTTAGGGAGATCATGTCTGGCCTTGAGCAAAAGTTAAGAGTACCCCATCTCTGGTAATATCTTTAAGGAGCTTAATGCCTTTGACCACCCACACCATTGGATCAGGGAAAGAGTGAAAATAAGGCAACTTGGGGTTCCCCCACAGTGGAGTCTGTGGCGAGAAACCAAAGTAACTTGGGCAACAGTGATTATATTTAATGGCTATACCAGCCAGTAGCCATAACCGCAGGTAAAACCCAGCATGGTGGTTGTACCCAGGTTTATCGATCGATCAACCTGGTACATTCAACCTGGCCATACACGGTTCGATCTCGGCTGGTTCCTGCTGAACCAGACCAGATTCAAACCATGTATGGCTTGCCTAAGTATACACAGAAGGTTGCTTGCTTGGCTCGGGTGCCATTTAGAGAACGCTTTACATTTTCTGAATAAATGCAAAGCATTCTCTGATTGGGTGAGGTGGAGACTGTGATGTCACAATCCCAACTCTCCACATCAACCAATCAAATAACACATTGCATTCATTGAGAAAAATGCAAGGTGTTCTCTGAATGGTGACCCAGAAGCTAGCTTCCAAGAGGATAGGCCAGGTATGGCCAAGCTGGACCAATGTAACTATGCCAAAATAGCCATACCTGGAGAATTCAGCTTTACACTCAATGGCAATTGAGGTTCACTTTAATGTTTTCATGTAAGCATGTGGGGTTTGGCATATGGTGGAGGATCAAAGTGGTGAGGTAGATCACCGCCTGTGAATCTACACCTATTTTGTGGTGGTGTTGCACTTCACGGCAATGTTCTTGTAAGACTTTGAACATCACTTATTGGATGCAGGACTTGCGGTATATTCTGAACTCATTTTTTTTTTTACGACTATCCACTGAATTTCAAGTCATGCATATCATTACTTATTATGACTTTTTTTTATTTTTGTTTGTTGGATGTTATGGGCCAGATTCACAGAGCGATTACGCGTGCGCAACTGCTGTTGCGCGTGCGTAAGTCTAAATGTGCGCGTGCGTATAGTTGGACGCGATTCACAAAACAATATACGCCAGAAATCTACGTTTTTTGGTCCGGCGTAATTGAGTTAGACATTCGCTTCCCTTCGCGCAAAACTGCGCTAGACACACCATTGATTTGCTAGTCAAATATGCTAATGAGGGAGTTACGGGGATCCACAAAAAAACGCAGTTGCTGCGCAGGCTACGCGATGTGCGCAACTGCAAAATGTCCTGTCTAAAGTTAGAGCACATAAAAGCTGATCTAACTTTTGAAAAAAAGTCTAATTGTCAGATAAAGCAACACCGTTATTGAGGAGCAGACCACACACACGTGTTGCACTACAATTTGACTGCCAACATGCTAGGGGCATCGTCGCTCATAGCTGCACTAGTGAATATAGATGACCAAAGAAGGAGGAGGGCACAGAGGATGGCACGGAGGATGGCACGGGAGAGGGTATACCGCACCCGCATACACCTGTTTGGCATGAATGATTCAGAGGTCTTTCGCATCTTCAGATTCCCCCCTCATGCCATCCTGGAATTAACCACAACCTTGCAGGAGGACATCACCAGCCCAACACAACGCTCACATGCAGTGCAGCCACTGGTCAAGGTCCTGGCAACACTCCATGTCCTTGCCAGTGGCTCTTTTCAGTGTACAAGTGGAGTGGTGGCTGGGATGTCACAATCCTCCATGAGCAGATGTGTGCACCAGGTTGTCCCTGCAATCCTCACACGCTTGGCCAACCAAATCATCAAACCCACCACTGAGGAGCTTCGAATCAAGGCAATGGCAGATTTCTACCGAATTGCCAGATTCCCACGCACCATCGGGGCCATAGATTGCACACATGTGGCACTCCAGCCCCCCCATGAGACCGAGCACATGTACCGCAATCGGAAGAATTGGCACTCCATCAACGTACAGGTGATAGTTGATGCCCAAGGCCTCATATGGCACGTCCGTGCCAAACACCCAGGGTCCAGCCATGACAGCTACATCTACAATCAAAGCCACATCCGAACAGAATTCGAACAGAACGTGTATGGGAACACCTGGCTGGTTGGTGAGTGACATGGGAGTCAGGCATGACTATCCCCTCCCGTGATGCACAACAGAAGTGGCACATGCATGACTAACATTCTCCTGTCTTTTCCTTTACAGGTGACTCTGCATATGCACTGGGACCCCATCTCATGACTCCTATCCGGAACCCCCAAACCCCAGGAGAGGAACGATACAATGAAGCACACATCAAAACCCGTGCAGTGGTGGAGCGCACCTTTGGCCTCCTGAAGTCACGTTTCCGATGCCTGGATAAGTCTGGGGGTACACTGTTGTATTCCCCAAACTTCGTGTGCCATATCATCGCTGCATGTTGCATGCTACACAATCTCGCAGTGAGGAAGGGCCTGCAGGTTGAGCTACGTGATGATCTGACCCCCCAACCAGAAAATCAACCCCTAACCGAGGATACCCCGTCTTCTGAGGGAAGAGCAGTCAGGAGGCAGCTCATATTGGGCATCTTTGCACGTTAAACACACACATTAATCATGGCACAATGAGAATGCATGCATGCACACCACTATGGTCCCTAGCACACACACCCCACATCCTCATCAAATTGGATTGGCACCAGTCCACCATGCAAGACTGGTGAGCAGTAACGCCACGTCAAGGCTCCAATTATGTCACTGTACATTCATACACCATTCACACGGACCTGGGAATCACTTCTCCCTGGTCCTGGGGAACCCTTCTCCACCAAAATTGAGGGTGACACCCCTTTTCCAGCAGGAATGTCACCCCCACATTCAAACATCATTCACAACCCAAAATATGCCAAAAAAGTCAAACAAACAAAAATGCATAGAAACAAAAAATGCATAGTAAAAAAAAATTGCTTAGAAAAAACAAAAAAAAGCAGAGAACAAAAATAAAAAAGCTTTCAAAACAAACAAAAGGGGGAAAAAAAAATTAGTGCCCTCTGCCTGAGCCACGCCTGGGGCGCCCCCGGCCACGGCCCCGGACCCTCAGGGGAGACGCATGGGGGAGGGGAAAAGCCGGGGAAGGAGGAGCAGCCCCTGAGATCTGCCCACCTGGCGGCCTGCCCTCCAAGGCCACGGCTATTCTGTCCAGGGCAGCACCAAGTGTTGCCGTGTTGCCCTGGATAGCCTGGGTAAGGGCCCTCACATCCTGCCCAACGCCTGCTGCTGTAGTTTGCAGGTCATTTAGGCAGGTTGTGGAGGCCCGGGAGTGGGAGTCCAGGTTACCCAGGCTATCATTAATGGAGGACAGGCTCTGATCCACCCGCCCCATAGTCTGGCAGAGCTGTCTCAGAAGGCGGGTCTGGGTGGCCAGGTTCCTTCTCAGACAGGCGGGCATGAGATTGGGCGCCCCCCTGGTGCTTGGGGATGACCTCCTGGCTCTTGCTGATGGTTGTGGCCGGGGAGAAGGGGAGGCCCTTGTGAGGGGAGCCATGTTGGGGGAGGAGGGGGGGGGGCTGACCCTTAGGGAGGGCAGGCTTCTTGCAGCCAGAGGGGAAGAGTCCGCAGAAACCAAAGGGCCAGTGCCTTCCATGGACTCCTCCTCCTCATGATTCTGCTCCTCCTCATGATCGTCCTCCGCATGATCCTCCCCCTCCTCTTGTTCCTCCTCTGCGGACTCTGGCCTTGTTGGGGGGGCCTCATTAGGCTGCTGTCCTGGGGTTGGAGCGGTCAGTCCAGATGGCCCTGCACCCTCCTGCACAGCTGTGGATGACACAAAACATTCACAGGTTGGAGGATCCACACACTTGCCACATATTCCCTTTCACCCCCTCCCCCACACATGCTACACACCTGAGAGAAATAAAAACCTTACCTGGCACCGCGGGGACCGGACTTGTGTCAAAGCCTGGCAGGCCCTCCACTTCATGCCGGTGAAAGGTCAGGGCCACCACACGCTCCGTCTCTGAAAATCTAACCCGGCATGGTGGGCCCCCTCCTGTGCCCCTGGCATGGGCATTTATTGCGGCCAGTTTTTTTTTCACCTCACGCCGGAGGTCATTTATTTTCTTTTCTATCCCAGAGCGGGTCCGTGTCTCCCCCTCCCCCGATGAATTGACCTGCTCCGTGATTATATCCAATATCTCCCTCCTCCTGGCCGGGGTGGTGGTGGCACTCTGCGGGCCGTGGAGAAAACGCCCATAGTCGGTAATGGCCCGGGCAAGAATTCTTTTTTCCCCCACAGTAAAATTGAGCTTTCTTTTTCTCTCAGTCATACTTCCAAACAAACTCACTAGCAGTCACCAAAAATCTGTCACAAATACAAGCACAACCAATCAGACAAGAACACACACAAAGAGAAAAAGAACAGCCAAAAATCACACTAGCACTCAGCAAGAAACAGACACAAAAAAATCAGATGAAAAAATAAAGCAAGAAAACAAACGCTCAGAAATCTATCAATCAAACAAACAGTCTCAAACACTTATCAAAATACACTTTCACAAAACTACCAACAAGCACAAGATCACACAGAACACTAATCTCACAACTACAAAACACACTCTAACGAACAACAGAGCAAAAGCACTTGATTCAATGGGAAGGGACACAAAGGGATGTACTTTTGCAATGGAAGGGCGTTTGTGTGTGTCTATTTATGCTGTCTGCGTAGTTCACAACATTGCCCTAGTCCATTTCCAATTTCAATGATTGCGCCGCTCCCGAGTTGTGAGCATGCGCACAACGGAGCTGACATGGTTTCCTTCACGCGCGCATGCGCGAGTCGGCCGGCCCTTCATTTGCATGGGGTCACGGCTCATTTCAATGTAACACGCCCACGTCCCTCCCAATTTGTATTACTCCTCCTTACGCCTACGGAAAAAACCTTACGTTTGCGCAAGCTCTTGCGTAAAAGCTACGTGAATCGCCGGATTACGCGGCTAGATTGCGCAAGTCTAACGGAAAAGTGGTGCGCTACGCCGGAATGATAATGCGCCGATCTACGTGAATCTGCCCCTATATGTTTAACATTTAGAAAGTGCTGCACGTTTCTTATTTTTTTTTAAAAATTCAGTAATATTATTATATCTATGGGGGTGCTAGCGGCAACACATTTGTATACCCTGTGAATAGAACATTTTGGATACGTTGCACTCCCACACAACTAAATATATCAAATTCTTTATTAGAATACCATAAAAGTGCAGGGTGGGTACAAGCGGGGGATGAGAATGAACGAGGTTGACGCGTTTCACACCATTTACATGCTTTGTCAAAACCACAAATCTGCAAGCACAATACTCTATTATAAAAGGTTAATCGCGTAATAGTTCAGGTGTATCCAATGAAGTGATTGCAAAAATCATTCTAAAAAGACTACTCTCATTTAAACAAATTACAATGTGAAATCATATAATTAAAACAGAATCCAAACAACAACAGGAAAAACAAGAAAAGTTCAATACAGAAATAGAATCTTACACGCTTTATTAACTAAGTGTGACCACACATGGTAACAGGTAGAGGATGAACAAGGATAAACTAATAACTGTCATTAAGTAGCCAATGTACTCTTAAGGATGTCCAATTTTTTTTATTTTTTTTTTTTTTTTTTTATGTACATTCATATACCCTCTAGCACAATTACATTTTATGATTTATCTTTAAGCTTCATACATTTTCCCCAGTCACTTCTCCCAGATCTTTAGGGGATGCAAAAAGAGAGGCCCACTCAAACACATTTGGTGGGACCAAGATACCAACACCTTTCAGATCCACAGCCAATTGTGCCTGCCTCCTCCCAAGCCTAGTGCTCCAGTGAGTACTGAAGAAGCAGAGTGGTAAGCAGTGACTGACATAGCAAGTGCCTTGTTATGGTGAGCACTCAGCAGGGGGGGGGGGGCAGGATCGCCAGCTGAAAACCTGGAGGGAGGAGGATCGGAGCTGCTCTGTGCAAAACCATTATACAGAGCAGGTAAGTTTAACATGTTTGTTATTTTAAAGCAATACACATTGTTGGTTTAGAATCACTTTAAGTGTCTCACCATTTTTTCTCCATTTATTTATACAAGAGCAGGTGAACAGAGGTAAAATGTGTGTATTTATTTTAGGCATTTTTGTACTAGTCTGTGTATACCCCCCTCATTACCAGGCCATTTTTTTTTTTTGCTTTGAGTGCTGTGGTAGTTTAACTGGCAATACACAAATTATTTTTTTATAATTATTTGGAGACATATAGAGATATTGTTTTGTAGTATTTATTAACGGCTATAATTTTTCATTTTAACTATATAAAAGGAAAAAATGAAAGAAAAGAAAATGCCTATTGTATGCCTAAAACTCGTTTGGCTGTACTTCTCCTGTGGATCAGAGAAGTACAGGGCGTTCGGCACTTCTGTGACCCGTTTTCAGCAGACAGCATGCTGAAGTCCACTGTCTGCTGACATCATAGAGCTGGTCCAGGCTGGGACAAAATTGTGACAATGGAGTCGGGATCTGCCCACATACATGGATTGGCACCTGGCTCAGGCTCTCGGTGAGCTGCTGAGAGCCTGAGCATGGGGGCAGAGCAGAGAACTGCTAACTTACAGGGGAGCTGTGAGAACCAACGATCTGCTGTGTTAGCTCGCTCAGTTCTCGGTGTTAAATCCAGTGGGGGACAGATGCAGCATCAGACCAGTGCTGCACCCACCTAGGCAAGTATGATTCAAGAAAAAAAAAATTCCCCACACCTCTTTTAAGGCCTTAAATTTCTGCAAAATTGTTTCACCTAGGACACATCCTATACAGTATAGCAGTCAGAGTGTAGGGTTCAGTACTATGTAATACACAGAACAGTTCATTGTTGGGCCACATTAACATCTGAGTTTTGGCCCAACAACGTGTAATGTGAGAACCCCAGTAATTATCTGTGAGAGGCGCTGCAGACTGCGTCCATGGCCGATCATTCACAAGTAATCGCTGCATGCGATTACATGCGAGTAGCTGCACTTAGCTGCGGGAGCTTTCACTGGAAGCAAGCTTTTGTAACCCTGGGATTTTTTGAGGGTATATAATGGGAAAATAGTAACACTGAAACAATATGAAAAAAATATACAGTATATTAAAAAAAAAGTTTTTTTACAGAAACTAAAAAGGACATAGCAGTGACCATATCCATATGTTGCAGTGAAGCAGGGTTCACATGTTCTTAAAACATGATTTTTGTTGTTACACAACTGCTTGACATGAAAGTTTAAAGCTTTCACTGGGTCTGCCTCCCGCAGCTAATAGCTGGTATCCCCCACTGGGGTTGTCACAGGTATATGCCGGACCAAGTCGTGAACATAGCATTAGGGTTTAAATACAATTAAAGGCATATTGTTCCATTTTGACTGGGGTGTACCTTGAATGATATCCGAAACATTTTGATCACCTAAAGCTACAGATTCTTCATGTTTTTCAGTATATGTATCCGGTTTAGTTGCTATGCCCTTAAAGGATCACTAAAGAATTTTTTTTTTTTTAGCTAAATAGCTTCCTTTACCTTAATGCAGTGCTGTTTTCATGTTTTAATTGTTCGTTTTTTTTTCTTTGAAGTTACTGTAATTCTGCTCTGATCTCCACACTTCCTGCTTGTCTGGCTCCTTATGAAAAATCTCATGGCAGCTTTTCACTGTGGTCCAAGCTGTGTGACTAAAACTCCTCAGAACCAATCAGATTCAATTTAAAAACAAAACACTGCCCTGGATTTGTTTGTTTTTGTGAAACTGCAGGCATATTATATGATTGATTTTTATCTATTTTTAATCATTTTTAAAATGAATCAGTTAACTTTTATGTCTCTATACCCTGCAAACAGTCATTTCAGCAAAAAATTTTTTTCCTTTAGTGATCCTTTAAGGAGGCAGCATTGTATATAAAAATCTGCCGTACATTTACATGTTAAAAGTTTTTTATTTTTTTATTTACATAATGTTATGTTCATATTCTGTAGCTCTTTTTTATAAAAAAAAATATTTCACGTCCGTTTTGTCACCAGCAGTGGTAACTCAAAACACTAACTTACTCCTTGGCCTTTTTTGTGTTCATATCATATGCAGTGGCAATCGCTCTTCGAAGACCTTCAAACCAAAGAAGAGTATTCCTGAAGGCTCCCACCAGTATGAGCTGCTCAAACATGCAGAAGCCACTCTGGGCAGTGGTAACCTCCGCATGGCTGTCATGTTACCAGAAGGGGAGGACCTCAATGAATGGGTAGCTGTAAATAGTAAGTGCGGATATATTCTAAAATCTAAATCCGATTTTTATTTTATTTTTTCCTAGAAGATTTTTGCTTCTGTGTCTCTATAAAGTGTGCAGGAGCTGTATTTGAACACAGCACCTATATTTAAGGTCCAACGCCAAAACAAATTAAATCAAATTATGTTGGGTTGAGCAGTTGGTGTGTTAGAAGGCTTGTGACCTAATGCTTCAGTTGCAAAAATCTAATTCCATGAACTGCATTTTAATACACTAATCCACAAATAAACAACTACTGAATGAAATTCAGAATTGGACAATGATGAATAGTTACAAATCGCCCTCTTCTGCTGTTGCTGCATGAGCTGCTCACCTCTAGATCTCTATCGGTGAGTTGAGGAGGGGAAAAGTATTCGGTGGAAGATCTCCTGCTCTGCCAGTGACACTGGGCCACTCAACACCACCTCCAGACCTTCATCAAAGCAGGACTCACCATGGGCGTCCGCTGAAATTTTTTCAGAGGGGGGCGCTTCGGCAGTGGCGATACACAGTGGCGATACACAGTCGCATTTTACCCTTTCTTCGACCGCTAGCGGGGGTTAAAAGCGCCCCCCCCCCCCACATTAAAATGTAAAAACACCCCACTGTGCCCCCTGTATCTTTCAATATCTCTTTGTCACTACTGTGTACCCCCTCTCCACAACTGCACCTCTGGACCCCTTTTTACATTACACAGCACCTCACAGATCTGGACCCCTTTACATTACACAGCACCCCACAGCTCTGGACCGCTTTACATTACACAGCACCCCACAGCTCTGGACCCCTTTACATTACACAGCACCCTGCATCACTGGCCCCCTTTACATTACACAGCACCCTGCATCACTGGACCCCTTTACATTCATTACACAGCACCCTGCATCACTGGACCCCTTTATATTACACAGCACCCCTTTCCCTTGACTGAAACACTACACTATATGGACAGTATATTTATTTCAGGTCTAAAAGAGGAACCTTTTGGAATAAGGGACACATGGATTTGATTCCAGAAGAGGGACAGGCACTCTAAATAAGGGACAACTAGAGGGGAGGGGAGCGCTGCAGTCACCGCTTAAATCGGCCCCAGGGCCAGTTCGGCCCCAGGGCCAGTTCGGCCCTGCTCCTGGCTCTCCCTGGCGATTCCAGGGGGGGCAAACGACCCCCCCTTGCCCTATGGAGAGGATGCCCATGGGACCCACACAGGATGTTACAACTCACCCGCTGTCATTTGTAAACACAGTATCCGGCAGAGGAAAGCGTACACTGCTTTCTCTGCCGAACTACATGTCATCAGTCAGAGCAACAGAGAAAGTGAGTAGAGGAAGACCGCTTCTGAGTTTACTAAGGAATTAGGAAATCGGGTGCTGTGCAGGTTTCATGCTAAGGAGGGCCTGTATATGAGGATCATAGCAAGTGAAATGGGGGCATTGCTCATAGTAACTGTCTTATCCAAATACTCAGATTCCTATGTATCAGTTTAGGTTAAATCCATATACAGTGGGGGAAGATAATTATTTGATCCCCTGCAGATGTAAGTTTGCCCACTTACAAAAACATAAAGGGTCTATAAAACATGATACAAATGTTATAAATTGAGTTGCAGCTCAGTTAGTAAAATAAGTATTTGATCCCCAAGCAAAACTTGACTTGGTAATTGGTGGAGAAACCCTTGTTGGCAAGCACAGAGGCAAGACGTTTCTTGTAGTTAGTTACCAGGTTTTCACAAATTTCAGGAGGGATTTTGGTCCACTCTTCTTTACAGATATTTTCTAAATCCTTAAAGGGGTTGTAAAGGTACAATGTATTTTTTTTCCTAAATAGCTTCTTTACCTTAGTGCAGTCCTCCTTCACTTTACCTCATCCTTCCATTTTGCTTTTAAATGTCCTTATTTCTTCTGAGAAATCCTCACTTCCTGTTCTTCTGTCTGTAACTACACACAGTAATGCGAGGCTTTCTCCCTGGTGTGGACTGTTGTGCTTGCCCCCTCCCTTGGACTACAGGAGAGTCAGGACACCCACTAACACACAGCTCCTTTCTCTATCTGCAACATAGAGAGCATCCTGACTCTCCTGTAGTCCAAGGGAGGGGGCGAGCGCGACACTCCACACCAGGGAGAAAGCCTCGCATCACTGTGGGGAGTTAGACAGAAGAACAGGAAGTGAGGATTTCTCAGAAGAAATAAGGACATTTAAAAGCAAAGTCGAAGGATGAGGTAAGTGAAGGAGGACTGCACTAAGGTAAAGGAAGCTATTTAGGGGAATTTTTTTTTTACCTTTACAACCCCTTTAAAGCGGAGCTCCACCCAGGAAAACAAAATTTTCCCATGTTGTTTAAAAAAATTTAATTAAAAAAACCTGAAAAAAAAAAAATACTCACCCGAAATACCTGTTGCTATGCGGAAGTCCGTAATCTGCCTCTTCCACTCCGCGGTGCCTTTTCTTCTTGTCCTTCTCCTTGTGAATGGGGCGCGCTGCTTTCTGGGAACTGTGTGTGTTCTCAGAGAGCAGCGCGCCCATTCACAAGCCAGCGTGAGACTCACGCAGGCGCAGTAGGAAATGGGCAGTGAAGCCGTACGGCTTCACTGCCTGTTTCCCATAGTGTGAATGGCGGCGCGGGACCCGGAGCGATCGTGGGACCGGCATCAGGGGGCCCATCAGCGCGGGCAAGTAGGACAAGGTAAGTGTCCTTATTTAAAGTCAGCAGCTACACTGTTAGTAGCTGCTGACTTTAAAAAAAAGCTCCGCTTTAAGGTTTCTTGGCTGTCTCTTGCCAACTAAAAATTTCAGCTCCCTCCTTATATTTTCTATAGGATTAAAATCTGATTACTGGCTGGGCTTGATCTTGAGCCACTCCTTTGTTGCCGTGGTGGTATGTTTTGGATCATTGTCATGCTGGAAGACACATCCATGACCCATCTTCAGTGTTTTTGGGTAAGGGAAGAAGGTTCTCATCCAAGATTTTACAATACATGGCCATGTCCATTGGCCCCTCAATGTGGCAAATTCGGCCAGTACCTTTACCAGAGAAACAGCCCCAAAGCATCATGTTTCCAACTCCGTGCTAGATTGTAGGGATGGTGTTCTTATGCCGCGTACACACGATCATTTTTCGGCTTGTAAAAAAACAACGTTTTTCAGCCTCTAGAAGTTTTTTCCAACTTCATCATTAAAACGACGTTGCCCACACACGATCATAAAAAAAAAATGCTCTAGCAAAGTGCAGTGATGTACAACGCGTATGACGCACTATAAAGGGGAAGTTCCATGTGGATGACGCCACCCTTTGGGTTGCTTTAGCTGATTTTGTGTTAGTAAAAGACGATTCGCACTTTTTTGTCTGTTACAGCGTAATAATTGTGTTATCTCCATTACGAACGGTAGTTTTACCAGAACGAGCGCTCCCATCTCATAACTTGCTTCTGAGCATGTGCAGGTTTTTACGTCGTTTTAGCCCACATACGATCATTTTTTTACAACTCGTTTAAAACGTTGTTAAAAAATGCAGCATGTTCAAATTTTTTTTTTTGTTTGTTTTTCAGAACTTAAAATATTATGTTAAGCCCACACACAATCATTTTAAATTACAAGTTCTTAAAACGTTGTTTTTTACATGCCGAAAAATAAATGTATGTGCGCGGCATTAGGGTCAAAGTCAGCATTTTTCTTCCTCCAAACACGGTGAGTCGAGTTAATGTCAAGAGCTAAATTTTGGTCTCATCTGACAACAGCACTTTCTCCCAATCCTTCTCCGATTCATTTAGATGTTCATTGGCATGACTGTACTGTGCATGTGCCTTCTTGAGGAGGGGGACTTTCCATGTTTGGAAAAAGAAAAATGCTGACCATGACCCCAAGAACACCATCCCTACAGTCAAGCACAGAGGGGAAACATTATGCTTTGGGGCTGTTTATCTGCTAAAGGTACAGACTGACTTTGCCACATTGAGGGGCCAATAGATGATGTACTGTAAAATCTTGGATGAGAACCTTCTTCACTCAGCCAGAACACTGGAAATGGGTCATGGATGGGTCTTCCAGCATGAAAATGACCCAAAACATACCGCCACGGAAACAAAGGAGCGGCTCAAGAAGAAGCACATTAAGGTCATGGAGTGGCCCAGCCATTCTCCAGACCTTAATCCTATAGAAAATGTATGAAGGGAGCTGAAACTTTGAGTTGCCAAGTGACAGCCAAGAAACCTTAAAGATTTAGAGAAGATCTGTAAATAAGAGTGGACCAAAATCCCTCCTGAGATGTGTGCAAACCTGGTCACTAACTACAGAAACGTCTTACCTCTGTGCTTGCCAACAAGGGTTTCTCCACCAAGTACTAAGTCATGTTTTGCTTGGGGATCAAATACTCAATTTATAACATTCGTATCATGTGTTTTTTCTGGATTTTTGGTTGCTTTTTCTGTCTCCATCATGTAAAATACACTTATGATAAATAATATAGACCCTTCATAGCTTTGTAAGTGGGCAAACTTACAGCATCTGCAGGGGGATCAAATAATAATTTTCCACACTGTATATGTACCTCTGTGTCAGCTCCGTTTTATTGTGAGGAGGCCAAAATATTCTCTTCGCATTTCTCCAGTCTGTTGCCATGAAGAATACAGAATACAAAAATAGTACTTTTTGGAAGGTACACAAAAAAATTATTTAAAAATGGTTATAGTATAGTTATCTTTTTCAGTATTTGAAGCGACTGTATCTTCACAAAGTGCAGAATTACTGCCTAGTAATTTTCCATCTGCTCATATTTAGGCATCTAACAGTTTGATGTTTTCACTTGCAGCTGTGGATTTTTTTAACCAGATCAATATGTTGTATGGAACCATTACAGATTTCTGCACAGAAGAGAGTTGTCCAGTAATGTCTGCTGGACCCAAGTAAGGTTTTTTTTTTTTTTGTTTTATACGTGTCATGACTGTTTATGTCCACATTATTAGTTTGCATTCTCACATCATTGGGACATCTCATTGGTATAGTGGCAATAACTTGTTTAACCTGGAAGTGCTTTATCCTAAAATCTACCACAGAAGCATGACGTGAATATCTACTTAACCACTTAAGGACCGCCTACTGCACATATACGTTGGCAGAATGGCACGGCTGGGCACCTCAACGTATATATACGTTGATTTTAGTACCCAGCCGTGGGTCACGGGCGCGCGCCCGCGGCGCGCTCCCATGACCCGGTCCGAAGCTCCAGGAACGGGACCGCGGGATTCGCGGACCCGATCGTCGCCGCAGTGCGGCGATCCGTCCCTGGAGCTAAAGAACGGGGAGAGCCGTGTGTAAACACGGCTTCCCCGTGCTTCACTGTGGCCGCAGCATCGATCGCAGCATCGATCGCGTCATCCCTGTAATAGGGGGACGCGATCGACGACGTCACACCTACAGCCACACCCACCTACAGTTGTAAACACACACACAGGGAACACTTAAATTCACAGCGCCCCCTGTGGTTAACTCCCAAACTGCAACTGTCATTTCCACAGTAAACAATGCAATTTAAATGCATTTTTTGCTGTGAAAATGACAATTGTCCCAAAAATGTGTCAAAATTGTCCGAAGTGTCCGCCATAATGTCGCAGTCACGAAAAAAATCGCTGATCGCCGCTATTAGTAGTAAAAAAAAAAAAAATTCATAAAAATGCAATAAAACTATCCCTTATTTTGTAAACGCTATAAATTTTGCGAAAACCAACCGATAAACGCTTATTGCGATTTTTTTTTTTTTATTTTTTTTTTTTTACCAAAAATATGTAGAAGAATACGTATCGGCCTAAACTGAGGAAAAAATATGTTTTTTTTATATATTTTTTGGGGATATTTATTATAGCAAAAAGTAAAAAATATTGAATTTTTTTTTTTAATTGTCGCTCTATTTTTGTTTATAGCGCAAAAAATAAAAACCGCAGAGGTGATCAAATACCACCAAAAGAAAGCTCTATTTGTGGGGAAAATAGGGCGCCAATTTTGTTTGGGAGCCACGTCGCACGACCGCGCAATTGTCAGTTAAAACGACGCAGTGCCGAATCGCAAAAAGGGGCAAGGTCCTTTACCTGCATTTTGGTCCGGGTCTTAAGTGGTTAAAGTAGATATAAACCTGTTTCATGAAATTTGACCTGCATCTGTTTCTGAATATCCGATCCATTGTGGGCAGCTTCTTTGTTTTGCCATTTGGATCTCTCAGGACTCACTCAGTGGCAGCTGGTGCTAAATTTTGGGGGGCGGCAAACAAACCCCCCACCAGCCCCAGGTCCGCACTCACCCAATCCATGGACGTGGCTTCCTAAACTTCTCCTACCGGATAATACGATCTTAAGATCCTCATTGGCCAGGAGGAGAAGGTAGAAGACAATAGCGAATATTGATTTGCTAATGTCACAAGTTGGTGGGGTTTTGAAGCCAATTTGACCCTCAGGCTCTAATCCTGTGCTTCCAAAAAAACAAGAAAACCTAGACACCGGCACCCCTCATAGAAATTAGGGGGGCCGCACCCCTTATGGACCGTCCGCTGCTGCGCTCACTTCTATTTCCTCTTTCTCTAATCTATTCCTTCTAAGTTCTATCCACATAGTGGTCGCTTTCCTCTCTCCCTCTGAGTTCTCATGTGTTTCTTTTTCTACTACCCTACTTTCTTCATCAGTTTTCTGGTATCTCTCTTAGGAATAATTTACTGAAATGGATTAAGGTCTATTACACTTCTATATAATCCTATATCTTGGGTGACTTATGGGCTCTGGCCATTGATATAGACCATTCATGCTTGTAAAATGACCTTTTTTATTATGACCACCCCTTGTGCTGTTATACTCCTGACAATTGCTGGGCTTTTTGTCTGTAGCCCATACTGTTAACCGGTTTAAAGGGGTTGTAAGGGTTTGTTTTTTATTTTTTTAAATAGGTTCCTTTAAGCTAGTGCATTGTTGGTTCACTTACCTTTTTCTTCGATTTCCCTTCTAAATGTTTTGTTTTCTTTGTCTGAATTTCTCACTTCCTGGTCCTCCTCAGTAAGCTGTTCTGGCTGACTAACCCCCAGGGATGATGGGGCAAGCTTACTAAGGAGAAACAGGAAGTGAGAAATTCAGACAAAGAAAAAAAAACATTTAGAAGGGAAATCGAAGGAAAAGGTAAGTGAACCAACAATGCACTAACTTAAGGGAACCTATTTAGAAAATAAAAAACAAATCTTTACAGCCCCTTTAACTTTTCTTGATTGTCTGTCTTATTAAAAAAATAAAGAAATTTTGCCTCTAATTTTTACATACCTAGTGAACTGGTCGAGAATGTGAACTGATGTTCTTGAACTATAATGCTCAATAGTGAAAACTGAAATAAACGCACAACTATTAAATGAGCTAGAGCAGTGATTTATCCTACCTCCTTCTCTGCCTATCATGACCAGTACTATAGAGATTAAATTAGGATGAAAGAATCTGTAACGGAATGACCCGTGATACTCTGAGACTTTTGAAGGATGCGGTGTACTCCTGTGCCAGCTTCACCAATGACTCTTGGGTCTAGGGTCATCCTATGTCCCTTAGGGGCATAGGATGACTGGGAAATTATGTCATAAATTACATGAGATGGGACATTACTGATAATTCATGTATTGTAGGATATCTTGAAATATTACAAGTTGTTAAAGTCTGACTCCAACAGGTTAATTAAAAGATGTTAATTGATGTTACATCACCTCCAGCTACCTTACCTGGCTGTAGTGATGGGGCTTGCGGTGATTAGATGCTAATGACACTGTATTGTGTGGAAATCTATTGATGATAGATGTATTGTGAGTTAGCAGTCTAAAGGTCAGACGTCTGACTTTCAAGTGTAGTGGATTAGCATGTCAATTATGTTTACTAAAAGAATGTGCATTATGTAGCAGGTGAATAACTGTTGTCAGAGTCAGGACATCTGGGGAATGACTAATAACTCATCTGAATGTCATTGTCTAAGAGAGTGTGTATTGCAGTTCCTTGTGTAAGGTGGTGGTGGAGTTTATTCATTGTTCACTTGGTTTCTAAAACTGTATATTACCAGCTGAGTGTACCATTAAAGTATTCATTCATTTTGGAACCAGAGAACAGAGCTGTGCGTGTCTCGTTTATTCTGGGAAATGGAATGGGTCATGTCTGCCGGATTGTGGAGTGTCGGATAAGCTGTCTTGGGTCGGTGGAATGTAACGGTGGTGACCGTTACAGAGTCTAAAAGCAAATATTGTCTGCTGTGTCCCCATTTTAGAAAATACATAATACTCTGCAACATCTGTGATTGGCACACTGTGTATTTCATTTTTATTTGTAAAATGTATAAACCATCACCGCATTTTTAAACGGAACTAAAATCTATCATTCAGAATACTGATAAAGAGGGAACTTTTAAACCTTTTTTTTTACATATGTTTTATTGAACCTGGCATAGAGGACCTATCTTTTTTGTGATTAAATTAAGGGATGGTTGTTTTTATTAAATTGGTTTGGGTTTGCTGTATATACAGTGCAGAAAATAAGTATTTGAACACCCTGCTATTTTGCAAGTTCTCCCACTTGGAAATCATGGAGGGGTCTGAAATTGTCATCGTAAGTGCATGTCCACTGTGAGAGACATAATCCAAAAAAAAAATTCCAGAAATCACAATTTATGATTTTTTAACTATTTATTTGTATGATACAGCTGCAAAGAAGTATTTGAACACCTGTCTATCAGCTAGAATTCTGACCCTCAAAGACCTGTTAGTCTGCCTTTAAAATGTCCACCTCCACTCCATTTATTATCCTAACTTAGATGCACCTGTTTGAGGTCATTAGCTGCATAAAGACACCTGTCCACCCCATACAATCAGTAAGAATCCAACTACTAACATGGCCAAGACCAAAGAGCTGTCTAAAGACACTAGAGACAAAATTGTACACCTCCACAAGGCTGGAAAGGGCTACGGGGAAATTGCCAAGCAGCTTGGTGAAAAAAGGTCCACTGTTGGAGCAATCATTAGAAAATGGAAGAAGCTAAACATGACTGTCAATCTCCCTCGGACTGGGACTCCATGCAAAATCTCACCTCGTGGGGTCTCAATGATCCTAACAAAGGTGAGAAATCAGCCCAGGACTACACGGGAGGAGCTGGTCAATGACCTGAAAAGAGCTGGGACCACCGTTTCCAAGGTTACTGTTGGTAATACACTAAGACGTCATGGTTTGAAATCATGCATGGCACGGAAGGTTCCCCTGCTTAAACCAGCACATGTCAAGGCCCGTCTTAAGTTTGCCAATGACCATTTGGATGATCCAGAGGAGTCATGGGAGAAAGTCATGTGGTCAGATGAGACCAAAATAGAACTTTTTGGTCATAATTCCACTAACCGTGTTTGGAGGAAGAAGAATGATGAGTACCATCCCAAGAACACCATCCCTACTGTGAAGCATGGGGGTGGTAGCATCATGCTTTGGGGGTGTTTTTCTGCACATGGGACAGGGCGACTGCACTGTATTAAGGAGAGGATGACCGGGGCCATGTATTGCGAGATTTTGGGCAACAACCTCCTTCCCTCAGAGCTTTGAAGATGGGTCGAGGCTGGGTCTTCCAACATGACAATGACCCGAAGCACACAGCCAGGATAACCAAGGAGTGGCTCTGTAAGAAGCATATCAAGGTTCTGGCGTGGCCTAGCCAGTCTCCAGACCTAAACCCAATAGAGAATCTTTGGAGGGAGCTCAAACTCTGTGTTTTTCAGCGACAGCCCAGAAACCTGACTGATCTAGAGAAGATCTGTGTGGAGGAGTGGGCCAAAATCCCTCCATGAAAAACTACAAGAAACGTTTGACCTCTGTAATTGCAAACAAAGGCTACTGTACCAAATATTAACATTGATTTTCTCAGGTGTTCAAATACTTATTTGCAGCTGTATCATACAAATAAATAGTTAAAAAAATCATACATTGTGATTTCTGGATTTTTTTTTTTGATTATGTCTCTCACAGTGGTCATGCACCTACGATGACAATTTCAGACCCCTCCATGATTTCCAAGTGGAAGAACTTGCAAAATAGCAGGGTGTTCAAATACTTATTTTCTGCACTGTAGTTTAGATGTAAATAGTACTTATCAGGGTTCTTCCTTATGTATAGGAATCCACAGCGTCTCTCGTCCCCATTTTCTTAATGTGTTGAATACTGATGTGGCTCCTAATCAGGAACCTGAAAGAAAATTGATTCAATTTTGTATGGAGTGCTAATAACCATGGCTAAGAAAACCTCTAAAAATTAGCACCACATCCAGTTATAAATGATTTGCCTTACCTGCTGGACAAACATGTTTTCTGATAAGATCTGACTCTATACGATGTTCACTACATTAACAAAAGGTCCAACCATTTTTCTTAACGTTGTTAGAAAATGGCCATGATGTAAAGTGAATTAGGCTATTATTACTTGGTTTTCTACTCTCTAATAGTATTAATGCTGGAAAATCTGCCAAGGTTCCTTCAGCAGAATGTAACTGAAAAGAAACAGGATTCAAAATAGATGGTCTTGTTTAGTCTCTGTCGTCATTACATCCTGTAACAATTAGAGCATATTATAATGGACAACAACCCAAATAATACAGTGCAATATTTCAGCTTTTTTAATGTACTTATTACAGGTATGTATATTAATTTACGCAGTGCTTTACCGTATATACTCGAGTATAAGCCAAGTTCTTCAGCACATTTTTTGATGTTGAAAATTCCCCCCTCGGCTTATACTTGACTTTGAGGGTCCTAGCCCCACTCTTCCTCTACAAGTGTGCAAAGTTTGTTGTCCGGGGGACCTACGGTTGGGGAGCACCAATTTTTCAAAGTCGGGCACCCCTTCCATAGACTCCATGTTAAACAGTAATTTGGGGTAATCTGGTAACTTTGGGGACCCAGTACCGGCTGGCCGTAGGTCCCCCGGATCCGAAACTTGCCACACATGTAGCCCCAGTTCTCCTCCACAAGTGTCCAAAATTTGCTGTCTGGGTGACCTACGGCCAGGGAGCACCGATTTTTTCAAAGCCGGGCACCCCTTCTATATACTCCCATGTTAAACGCATGGGAGTAATCAAACAGTCTCCTTAGACTCTACAAGGATGTAAACAATCAATTTAATTTAATGCATTAAGGTCTATATATAGATATGTATAAAAATGGTTCCCTGAGTGAATGGTTTTGTTTCTACAGTTATTTCTGCATATACACTATCCTACTCAGTAGGATAGCAATCATGATAGAAATCACCTTAAAAGATTCCTAAACCCACAACCGTAAAATCAATTAATTCATTCTCTGAATTGTGTATAAAGGCTGTTTGATCCTGTACACAGATCATCTTCTTTCTCCGCTGACTTCAAAACATGTCCGGATAAGACAGAGTTACTTGAGTCAGGCTGCATATGCTCAGTTTAGTGTTTATTACTAGAGTTTTTTTTTTGGGGAGAGTGCATGTAATTAGCACAGGGCAAATCGGCACTGTCCAGACAGAAGGTCAGGAGTCCTGCATCCTGATAGGACAGCCAGTACGGTATAAAACTTCTACAAGCTTTAACCAGGAACTGATGGAAGTCACAAGACTGCTAATGAGAAAAGATATTTAACAGTTTATATTATTTCAATTAATTGCATTTACATGTTCTGTATACGCTGGGAGCCTAGGTATGGCAAATGCAGGTTCCTGGGTTTAGTAACACTTTAATGTTTAACTTGGACTGTGAATTTTGACAGGTGGCACCATCACATCTGCCAACCAAACGATTGGCGTGTAGTTGCGGCGCATTCCTGCAATATAAAATTGCTGTTTGGCAATAAAAAGTAGAAAAAATAATATACAGGCGCCTTAAGGTAGAAGTAACGCTGTATGGATTACCTGCTTCTATACTGTCCTCTGAAAAGCTTTTCAGAATGTGGTAAACATTATCACCAGTGTGAAAGAGCACCGAAGAAAATGCCTCCTTTTCTCTGCTACACCCTGTACACTAATAATACTACTACCCAGCTCAATCAATACACAAATGTAGCATACGATTTTCTTCTTTTTCTCTTCTTTTTTTTTTTTTCTACACAGGAGCAGAAATAGAGGTATTTACCAACATTTTTGTATACAAATAAGGTCTTCCAGCATGCAGAAAGGGAACTAAAACTGAAGTGTGCAAAATCTGGTGTAGCTGTGCATGGTAGCCAATCAGCTTCTAACTTCAGCTTGTTCAATTAAGCTTTGACAAAAAAAATGGAAGATGATTGGTTTCTATGCAAAGTTGCACCAGATTTTGCACTCTTCAGTTTTAGTAAATCAACCCCCAACTGTAAAAGCTGCTCCCTAGTCAACCTCTATATGACCTGAAAATCACAAACCATGCTGGAATCTGATGCTTCACTTGTGTGTGTGTGTGTGTGTGTGTGTGTGGGGGTGCTTATAAGATGCATTTTCTTGCATAAATGTTGAGGTATTTGTGTACATATATCAGTTAAAGGGGTTGTAAAGGTACGAGTTTTTTTACCTTCATGCATCCTATGCATGAAGGTAAAAAAACATCTAGCAGCACCGGCCCCCCCCGAGCCCCCGTTGTACTTACCTGACCGTTCGAATCTCCCGGGCGCGTCCACGTCGTCCTCTTCGGTTCCCAGCCTGGCCGTTGATTGGCTAGGCTGGGCGGATTGATAGCAGCGCAGCCAATGGCTGCGCTGCTGTCAATCAGGGCGGATGACGCGGCGCGCTGGGGGGCGGAGCCGAGTGATACAGTCGGCGGCTATGGCCGCCGCTGTATCACGGGAGCGCGCTCGCAAAAGCTTTCCTCCATGCGAGCGCCCTCGCATGAAGAAGGAAAGCTTTTGCGAGGAGGAGCCCAGACAGCCGCCGAGGGACCCCAGAAGACAGGTTTCCGGGCCACTCTGTGCAAAACGAACTGCACAGTGGAGGTAATTATCACATGTTTGTTATTTTTTTCAAAAAATATCCCTGACTTTAGTGTCCCTTTAAGTGGCACAGCAAAGTTGTTGAAATATTATGCAACCAGGGGAAGCAACAAGCTCCCTGTGCCCACAGCACTGCCTGTGCATTGTCTAGTGTTCTTGTTATTTTCGCCTACATCATTCTTTACAATTCATTTGCTTCTACAGTATTATGTAACCATAGCAATACTGCAAGTTTATGTGAGAATCTCATGCTGCTACAAGCTTCTCTGTTAATCAAGCTAAAGTCTAACTGTGGATTGTATTGCATATTTACATGGTTTAGCTTAGGCAATGTAATTATGTATGTGCAACACCTATGGAATCCCTGTAGAAACTGTAAATCACTGTAGTAGTATGTGCTACTACAGTGGTTGCCTCTGTCCTCTGGGTACTGTGCCAAGCAACTGCCCTGCTGCATAGTGAATACAGGTGGTTGCTTGTCTAAGACAGGCACCATTCACAGAACATTGCATTTTTGTCGAAGAATGCAGGGTGATCTCTGATTGGACAAGTTGGGGAGGCGAGTGGCATACATGGCAATCTTCACCTAATCCAATCGGAGAACAAGTTGTCACTGTCTTCTGGTTACTATGCCACGGTGCTGCCCTGCTGCATGTTGAACACAGGGGGTTGCTCATTACTTTGACATGACCACCGTACATAGAACGCCTTGCATTTTTCTCAATGAATGGATTTTGATTGGACTAGTTGGAGTTTGTAATTTTAAACAGCCATTCCCCCAGCCCACCCCCCGCTCACCTCTCCACCTCGTCCAGTTGGAGAACACCCTTTATTTATTAATTCATTGAGATAAATTACATTGACCCGCCGGGGCCCGACCCCAATGTTCTCTCCTCTCTCCAGCCATGAGCTGAGAACCGGGGGATGCAACCAAAAAACTGAAAGTGTCGCCTCTCCTCTCTCCAGCCACGAGCAGAGAATCTGGGGGGGGGGGGGTGCTGCCAAAGTCATGAAAGTGTCATCTCCTCTCGGGCGGGGGCGTGCGGGTCTCCCTGGGGACATTAGGGCCCCTTGCATGTGTAATGCCTGTACCCCCCTGATGGTGGCCCTGCCCCCAGTGGTTACTATTCATCGGAGACACAGCTCGGCAAAAGACTTTGAAAAGAGCGGCATTGTTCACACTTTTCATCTCTGGATTTTATTGAGTAATTTATTGGGACTTTTTTGTACTTTATTTAAGTTTATAATTTTTTTTTTTTTTTGGGATTGAGTTACATACTTTCTCTTCTTTTTTATAGGACATTTTGTTGCACTTTTTTGAGTCCTGTTTATATCATGTTGTTAGATTTCTTATTTATTTATAAGGTTGATTTAGTGGGTGAGTACACCTATCTTAATTGCATTGTCTAAGCAGGGTAGTCAGGCTTTTACAGGGGTTGCTGCCAATTTAGATCTCAGCACAGGTTTTATATTTTATTTTTATTTTATTTTATTGTTAAGAACACTGATATGTCCAAAGATCATTGTGGTTTTTTTTTTGTTTTTTTTAGATATGAATATCACTGGGCTGATGGGACCAACATAAAGAAGCCAATTAAGTGTTCTGCTCCCAAATATATTGATTATTTGATGACTTGGGTGCAAGACCAGCTTGATGATGAAACTCTCTTCCCTTCAAAAATCGGTAAGCACTCACTCATGAAAAAGGTATCTTGTAATCTAGTACTAGTTGGTCACATCAATCAAAATCAAACAAAACTCGCTAACTGCTAGTTCACACTGCAGCGACTTGGGATCCGACTTGTCAGACCTCAAGTTGCCCCAAGTCGCTGGACATAATAAATTCCATGGAAGTGAATGAGACCCGTCTTAACCTCCCTGGCAGGAGGATTATTTCAGATTTTAGGTGCCATTATTTGCATGGAAATTTGGCGTTTTAAATTGTAGGCCTGTAATTCTTAGAAAATAACTCACTTAAATCTGTCCAAACAAGAGTCTAGTAGACATCTCGGGTATGATGAAGTTTGAAAAACAAAATCATAAATTATAATATAATAAATTAACTATAATTATAACAAATAATCATGTAATTATAATAAAAATTATTCAATAATGTAATCAAATCAAAAACACTGAAATTTGCTCAGTTGCAGAATTGTTGCTGTCATTACTTTAATTTTTTTATGACGAATTTCCTCAAAAATCGATATCACTCAGTTCTGCAAGTGATTACATTTTATTATCGCTGTTTTCTAGCTGCTCTAAAATCACTTTTGACATAAAGGGACACTTTTTGGTTGCTATGGACAATCTACAGTTTGCAGGCACAAAGAACAGTTTTTATTTTATAAAAGTTCATGTAGGACACTGGGCAGACCACTAGGGACAAAGGGGGTGTGTATTTTTTTACATGCAGTACTGTAATTTATAATGTTGTGGAAAAAGTGTAGCGCTAATAATGAATATGATGCTAGTGAAAAAATCAATAAACTTAATATACAACACCACATGTGAAAATTATAGTCATAAATATACTAATTATAGTCCATATATCCTTCAATGAACGAATGATAATGGTGATAACATCTGATCAATGCCAGAAAAAAGTTAATTAGATCATAAAAGAAGTCCAGTGACTAAGTGAATGAACAAAATCCAATGGTGATCTCTACATAGGGGATCCACCACCACGTATGACAAGGAGCTTACCAGATGGATTGGACCCAGAAGGGCATATACCCGCTAGGCCAATCAAGCTTGTATAAACGATACACTTTGTAGGGTACACCATAGATGTCTCAAAAACCAGGTAATCTTGATAAGACCTCAGACAGAGAAATCCAGGGGTTCACACCAGGTGATGGTATACAAATCTCACAAGAAATATATCAGATATCCAAACGATAGGTATGAAAAAAAAAAATTGGAGTGCACATAGCATAATTCTGTATAAATAACACAACATTTATTTAAAAGAAAGAAACTTGCATATTGCAGTGGTAAAACGAGCTCATAAAATCAGGGTAGCAATGACAACAGCAGTCCTTCCTGACATGTTTCGTTACAAAAGATCTCATTCATCTCGGGTGCTGACGTCTTGCTACACTTACCCTTAAATACATTAAAGGACCGCCATGTTCAAATCATGGCTCCAATAGGAGAGTGGCAGCAATAACTCACCACTTCCTGGTTGGTAGAAGATGGAGAATATGGCGTGCGGGTCAAGCCTGACTTTCAACACAGTGTCTCAGAGAGGAAATAAAACAAAGCTAAAATATAATGTATAAAAAAAAAAAAAAACTGTCCAAACATGAATCATTAAGCCAATTATAAAGATCCATGGTGGCACAAGCAAATCTATTTGTAGCGACAAAGCTGTGTGTATGTGGCGTATTCCGGAAGTGTTCCCCTGTATACAATGTTATTTGTGCGTTTCACAGCAGGTCATGTGACCGCACAACCAAGCCTCACTCTGGTACCAGTGAGACGACTATACGCTCCAAGTAGGCATTGGTGGATAGCGTCACGTGACATCACCACGTATCCGTGCCCAGAGACAGCAATTAACCCCCTAAACATACTAATCATACTGCGCTTTAATACCTGGATACCAACAGGCACCAGTGAAGCAGCGGTCTGAGCAAAAAATCCCGATCGCTCCAGAGATTGCGTGGGCCAGATCGGCCATATGTCCACACATGATCAGACAAGATGCACACTGGCAACATAAGGGGGAGGATTTTTTATCAGAAAATTCTCGTGGCACAGGTGATACAAGTCCCACAGCCTATCCAGAAACCTAATCAAAAATCACTATAATTAGTTACAATACAAACACTCTCATAAATAAAGATATTTGATTAAACCTATATAGAAAAAGGAAGAAAGAAGAAAAAAAGGGAAAAAAGAACTGGTATTAGCAATAATAATAGAGCCATGTGAAGGCTCTAAAAATTACCATAAACCCCTAAAAAATGAAAAGTTTATACCTGTTAGGAAGAGGGAAAATTGTATTTATCGTGGAGCCATAATTGAACAAGGATTATCCAAATTTACAATACAAAAACATTCTAAACATATGATATTTAACATAGAATAAACTAAGATCTAAATTAATTTGGATGTATAGAAATAACCGACTATTTAAGACTGGTTTATAAATGAATTGATATCCCACTCTACATTCATACCCTGGGGCGAGTGGGATTGCAGTTTATAGATCCAGTATGTTTCCAACCTAGATACTCCTCGGGTTTTTGCTCCTCCTCTCCAGGGTGGGATGTATCTATCAATAATCAAAAATTGTGACCCCTTAGGGTCTCGACCGTGACATGATCTGTAGTGCCTTGGTACAGTGTGTTTCGTTTCGCCTCCTATGATTTTAGCTATATGTTCACCCATCCACTCCCACCCATCCTATTCCTCAAAGATGGTGCAGCCTTGAAAACAATCTTAGCTTGTTCAGGTAGGACCGGCCGATGTATTTTATCGTTTTTTAACACTGACGGTTAATGATAGTTTTTAGATCCTTGTGTTGGTTAGAGTAAGATGTGAGCATGGAATATCCAAATGACTTATTATCTCGCGGAGGTCTATCGATCAAGTGAGATCCCTGGTCTATCTGTTCAACATTCAATAACTCCAGGTCTACAGCAGACTCCTCATAACCCTTCTCCAGAAATCTCTGCTTGAGCAAAGAAGCCTGGGAAAGGTACATAGCCGTGTCGCTACAGTTCCTCCGGAGACGTAAGAACTGACTAAGGGGGAACTGATTTAAGCCATGACCTATGATGACAACTATCCGTAGGGATGAAGCTATTAGGATCTGTAGCTTTGAAGTGAGTCTGAAACTTGAACTGTCTGGATTCCAACCCGATCTCGAGATCAAGAAAGTTAATCTTAGTGGTGCTGCATTTAAATGTAAGGGAAATACCTTGGTTGTTATCATTCAATACAGAAAATAAATCTTCAAGTGATTCCGAACAGCCATCCCATAGGAGGAGGATGTTGTCTATATACCTGGCCCATAGGACCAGGGAAGGGTGGCGCTCAGAATAGACTCCTACCATTTAGCCATAAATAAATTGGCTAGGCTCGGAGCGAATTTGGCACCCATCGCCACTCCACGCTTTTGTAAAAAGAACTTCTGATCAAACCAGAAGTAATTGTGGGTAGTGGCGAATTTGAGTAATTCGATAATGAAACGTCTTTGCTCATCCATTAGGGAATAATCGCGGTCTAGAAACAGAGTGACTGCTTCTATTCCCAAATCTTGGGGGATATTTGTGTGTAAAGAAGCTACGTCAGCGGTAGCAAGTAGGTAATCGCCCCGTATTTCCATACTCTCTAATAGTTTAATGGTAGAGGTAGTGTCCTTCAAATAGTACAGGGTTAGTTTAACCAATAGTTGGAGGAAAAAAATCAATGTAACAGCCAATGCGAGAGGTAATGGAGTCTATACCGCTCACAATAGGCCTTCCGGGAGGGTGTGTGGAATCCTTGTGGATCTTTGGTAAGTGATAAATAGTCGGGATTCTGGGGGCAGTGGGTACTAGATATGCTCGTTCTTTTTTTTGTTCAAGATACTAGACTGAAAACCTTTAGTAACAAGATCAACAAGTTCCTTTTTGAACCTGTTGGTGGGGTTATTCTGTAGTTCTCGATAAGTTACTTCCGCCCTCAAAAATTCCACTCTTTGCTCGCAAAATGCGAGTAGAATTTATTCCAGGGCGAGTGAGGAGCGGGGGTGAACCAGGCTGACAGATTCCTGGCTGAAGCGATCAGCCAGGAAACTGTCAGTCGAATGACACAGCGAGAGGCAGGGCTGGACTGCCCTGGTGCCGCTTTGAGCCGTGGCTGCAGCTCTCTCCTTCTCCTCCTCTCGTATCACACACACACAGCGCTTCCGCTGTGTGTCATGGAGCTGGGCAGGCCCCCCCCCGTCGAGTGGTGGGTTGGGATGTAAACTACAGGTCATGTGATCTGTGTGAGTATGATGAGGGAGAGGGGATCTGGAGGATACGCCGGACCTGAACAAAGGTAACGCTCCCTGTGTGCCTGGATAGGAGGAGCGGCGGGACGTCTGCATAGAACAATCATTTTCTATATTTTACTCCTGCAGCCTCTTAAAGCCAGCTTATCCTCCTCTCTCCCACATTCAGAGGCTGCAGGAGTAAAATAAAGAGTGATTCTTCAAAATCCTCCCATCCAGCCATTTTCCGCTGCCCCATCTGTGCTCTCAGGCGCCCCCATGTTCTCACCACCACCCTCCCCCCAGTGCTCTCTGACCCCCCCATGTGCTCACCAAACCCCCCCCCCCAGTGCTCTGACCCACCTATGCGCTCTCCACCCCGCATGAGCTCTCCACCCCCCCATGCTCTCAGGCGTTACCATGTGCTCACCACCAACCCCCAATGCTTCTGACCCCCCCATGCTCTCAGGTATCCCCATGTGCTCACCACCACCCCCCAATGCTTCTGACCCCCCATGCTCTCAGGCACCCCCCCATGTGCTCACCACCACCCCCCAGTGCTCTCTGATCCCCATGAGCTCTCCACCACCCCCTGTGCTCTCTGACCCCCAATGCTCTCAGGTGCCCCCATGTGCTCACCACCACCCCCAGTGCTCTCTGACCCCCAATGCTCTCAGGTGCCCCCATGTGCTCACCATGCTCCACCCCCATGTGCTCACCATCATTCTCCCACCAATGCTCTCCACCCCCCCTCTCTGTGCCCCATATGCTCTCAGGCACCCCCATGTGTTTGCCCCCTTCTCACTGCTCTCTGACCCCCCCATGCGCTCTCCACCACCCCCAGGTGCTCTCTGACCACCCATGCTCTCAGGCACCCCCATGTGTTTGCCCCCTTCTCAGTGCTCTCATTCCACCACCCCCTCCCACCACGGCACTGTGCTGCACTGATGGGGCACTGTAAGGCTGCACTGATGGGGCACTGTAAGGCTGCACTGATGGGGCACTGTAAGGCTGCACTGATGGGGCACTGTAAGGCTGCACTGATGGGGCACTGTAAGGCTGCACTGATGGGGCAAGAAAGAAAAGATGGAGTTGCGCTAAAAATAAAAAATAAATGAAAACAAAAGTATTGAGTGATGCCAAATGGTTATAATACCCAAGAAAAATATTATGTGAATCTAAAGTCAGGTGTACAAAAAATTAATGCAAAAGAGTATAAGTGGAAGACCAAAAAAACTCTGATGGGCAGTTGTGTGAAAAAAAGTTGTTTACCTGCCAAAACTGTAAATATGATAAACAATGGAGGCTTGCATAACGCTGCGGCTACAACCCACCAGGGCCTTTAGGAGTCCCAGGTGCAGGAAAGAGGGTTGAGAGGTTGTGGGTAGCTCCAGGTGACAGCAGTTAATTGCCAAAAAAAGTTATTAAATAAACATATGTACTCAAACCAGCACATTGAAAAAATGATAAAAAATAATATATAAGGATGTCCTAGATAGTGACTTGAAATAACACCACCACCGTGTCCCAAATAAATTGAAGGCTTACCAGAAGCCAGTGTTCGCATAGGAGAGAAAGCCTTGATTAAAAAAAAAAAGTGGAGCAGCTGTTGCCAGGGTGTATTAACCACTTACCACTGTGCACCTAAACCCCCTTCCTGCCCAGACAAAATATAAGCTTCCCGCACTCTGCTTTAACTGACAATTGCGCGGTCGTGCGACGTGGCTCCCAAACAAAATTGGCGTCCTTTTTTTCCCACAAATAGAGCTTTCTTTTGGTGGTATTTGATCACCTCTGCGGTTTTTATTTTTTGCGCTATAAACAAAAATGAGCGTCAATTTTTAAAAAAATGCAATATTTTTTCCTTTTTGCTATAATAAATAACCCCAAAAAATATATAAAAAAAATATTTTTTCCCTCAGTTTAGGCCGATACGTATTCTTCTACATATTTTTGGTAAAAAAAAAATGCAATAAGCGTTTATCGGTTGGTTTGCGCAAAATTTATAGCGTTTACAAAATAGGGGATAGTTTATGCATTTTTTTTTTTTTTTTTTTTTTACTATTAATGGCAGCATCTGCGATTTTTTTATTGCGACTAATGCGACTGGCACTGACATTTTTGGGACCATTTACATTTATGTGGCTATAAATATGCATTGATTACTGTAAAAGGCAGTGCACTAGGGGGCGGGGAAGGGGATGTGTGGGGTTCACTGTAAGTGCTGGGGGAGGTGCACTATGTGATCTGTCGCCTCTCTCCCTGACAGGGGTGCAGCTCTGTACAGAAGTCCCAGCTCACTGCAGGGACGTGTGCCCGGCGGCGATGGGGCACTCGCACGGGCTATCCCCGCGGAAGGCTTTGTGACGTGATGTGATGGAGGGCCGCACGGTGGGCGGTAAGTGGGATCTTCCAGGTGTCAGCAGTGCACGAAAATAAATAAATGATGGGCGGGGCTTAAAAACAGGGTTTAATAAAAAAAATGTAAGTATAAAAAGTTAAAACATGGAATTATGCACTGACGCCCGTGTCTCTGGGTCTCGCACGTCAGCACGTACCTTGACGGCTGTTCTAGTGACGAGATGTTCCGAGAGACGGGCGTTCGTGTAAGCCGGCCGGGCTATAATTCCATGTTTTAACTTTTTATACCACAGTGCATTTTTTTATTAAACCCTGAAGACTTTTTAAGCATACTTAACTGCTATTTATTTATTTTCGGTGCACTGCTGACATGATCTTTAATACATAAGCAACAGCTGCTCCACTGTTTTTTTTTGCAGGCTTTCTCTCCATGCGTATCTATCTGGCTTCTGGTGCCCACAATTTATTTGGTGCACGGTGGTGGTGTTATTTCAAGTCACTATGACATCCTTATATATTATTTTTTATTATTTTTCAATGTGCTGGGGTACTTCACTATGTTTATTTAATAACTTTTTTTGGCAATTAATGCACCTGCTACCCTCAACCTCTCACTGTATCAACCTACTGTGGACTCCTAAAGGCGCTGGATTGTAGCCGCAAGCAATGCTGCTGGTAAGCCTCCTGTTTATCATATGTTTTGTAGGGTAAACAACTTTTTTTCACACATTGTAAGGCTGCATTTTCATAATTTTTTGAGTACACCTGGGATTCACATAATATTTTTTCTTGCACATGGTATTATAATTTGGGTTTTCATTTATTTTTTATTTTTGCATTGATTTGTGGTGGCACAGTAAATTGTCATTTCTGCTTTTTTTGCATTGCATGGGGGCACAGTAAGGCTGCATTGCATGATGGGGCACAGTAAGGCTGCAAGTGATGGGGGCACAGTAAGGCTGCAAGTGATGGGGGCACAGTAAGGCTGCAGTAATGCTGTGATGGGGGCACAGTAAGGCTGCTGATGGGGGCAGTAAGGCTGCATTGATGGGGGCACAGTAAGGCTGCAAGTGATGGGGGCACAGTAAGGCTGCAAGTGATGGGGGCACAGTAAGGCTGCAAGTGATGGGGGCACAGTAAGGCTGTACTGATGGGGCACTGTAAGGCTGCACTGATGGGGCACAGTAAGGCTGCACTGATGGGGGCACAGTAAGGCTGCAAGTGATGGGGGCACAGTAATGCTGCACTGATGGGGGCACAGTAATGCTGCACTGATGGGGGCACAGTAATGCTGCACTGATGGGGGCACAGTAATGCTGCACTGATGGGGGCACAGTAATGCTGCACTGATGGGGGCACAGTAATGCTGCACTGATGGGGCACTGTAAGGCTGCATTGATGGGGCACTGTAAGGCTGCATTGATGGGGCACTGTAAGGCTGCATTGATGGGGCACAGTAAGGCTGCATTGATGGGGCACAGTGAGACACAGATGGGTACTGATATGCTTTATGTTACTATTGTTAAAGTTGTTAATATTTATTTTTGGAACGTAATTCTGCCTTAAATATTTAACAGTGTAATTTCATGAGATAATTTACATGTCGTGTTTAGGGGCGGACTTAGGGGTAGGACAGGGGAGGTGTTGGGTGGGGCAACTGGTGGCGAGTAACTCTTAAGGCCTGGCTAGTGGCTCAGAACTTGAAATTTTGAGCCCTGGGTTACTTGATCATTTCCTGTTTTGTAGTCACCAACATCACGGGAATATTTTTTCTGTTTTTTTTTTTCTGTTCCACCTCTTCTTTTTCAAGATGAGATTGAAGGTTAGAGGAGAGGGAATTATATTTCGTAGAATTTTTAAACGTCAGGAGTTTATCACTTAACTCCTTAAAGCGGAGCTCCACCCATATAAACAACATTTTGCCATGTTGTTTAAAAAAATAAAAATAAAAAAACCTGAAAAAAAAAAAAAAAATACTCACCCGAGATAGCTGTTGCTATGCGGAAGTCCGTAATCTGCCTCTTCCACTCCGCGGTTTGATTTCTTCTTCTCCTTCTCCTTGTGAATGGGCGCGCTGCTTTCTGGGAACTGTGTGTGTTCTCAGAGAGCAGCGCGCCCATTCACAAGCCAGCGTGAGACTCGCGCAGGCACAGTAGGAAACGGGCAGTGAAGCCGTACGGCTTCACTGCCTGTTTCCCATAGTGTGAATGGCGGCGCGGGACTCGGAGCGATCGCGGGACCGGCATCGGGGGGGCCATCAGCGCGGGTGCCTAGGACAGGTAAGTGTCCTTATTTAAAGTCAGCAGCTACACTGTTAGTAGCTGCTGACTTTAAAAAAAAATGTTTTCGCGGCTGGAGCTCCGCTTTAACCACTTAAGCCCCGGACCAAAATGCAGCTAAAGGACCAGGCCCCTTTTTGCGATTCGGCACTTTAACTGACAATTGCGCGGTCGTGCGACGTGGCTCCCAAACAAAATTGGCGTCCTTTTTTTTCCCACAAATAGAGCTTTCTTTTGGTGGTATTTGATCACCTCTGCGGTTTTTATTTTTTGCGCTATAAACAAAAATAGAGCGACGATTTTGAAACTTTTTGCTATAATATCCCTCAAAAATATATACAAACTATTTTCTTTCCTCAGTTTAGGCCGATACGTATTTTTCTACCTATTTTTGGTATAAAAAAAAAATCGCAATAAGCGTTTATCGGTTGGTTTTTTCGTGACTGCGACATTATGGCGGACACTTCAGACAATTTTGATACATTTTTGGGACAATTGTCATTTTCACAGCAAAAAAATCATTTAAATTGCATTGTTTATTGTGGAAATGCCAGTTACAGTTTGGGAGTTAACCACAGGGGGCGCTGAAGGGGTTATGTGTTCCCTAACGTGTGTTTACAACTGTAGGGGGGTGTGGCTGTAGGTGTGACGTCATCGATCGTGTCCCCCCTATAAAAGGGATGACGCGATTGATGCAGCCGCCACAGTGAAGCACGGAGAAGCCATGTTTACACGGCTCTCCCCGTTCTTCAGCTCCGGTCCCGGAGCTTCGGACTGGGTTGCTGGAGCACGCCTGCGAACCCACGGCTGGGCTTAAAGAGCAACGTACATATAGGTTGGTTTGCCCAGCCGTGCCATTCTGCGGACGTATATCAGCGGTAGGCGGTCCTTAAGTGATTAATCTCTCTGTCTAGAAGTTAAAGTCTAATTTGTTTCCTTGAAATAAAAAACAAAACAAAAATTTGTACCAGCTTCGTTAATATACCGATACCAGGAGTCAAGATCGGGGTCGCCTTGTTGAGGCTGGACATCCAATCTGAGACTCCTAGGGACCATACCCTCTGTTATATACTGTTGTAGGAAAGCTATATCCCACTGTAGGTGTAATTCTAAAAACCTTAATGTTCTTAAGAACATTCCACCTTTCATTTCATTTCAGTGTCATTACCCATGACGTTGAATACCCCCTCAGTGTTAACAGTCCGTTTGGCCCTATATTCAAAAACCTCCACGATAGAATGTGTAAAAAAGATAAGATTACAGTATACTGTATGTAATGTGTTTATTTACTTTTTTGAATTTGGCGTTGTTCTCCGCCCCCGTGCGTTGTAACGTCTCAGGGAATGGAGAACGATGGGACACAGGGGACTGTGAATCGAGCGAGAAGGACACCACTCGCTCACACAGCGAGGTGGCATCACAGGATCCAGGGACAAGGTAAGTAGACACTGCCTGTGGATGCTGCGAGGCGAGCCAGAGTCTGGCTCGGGGTTACCAATCGCAGAACAAAAATTTAACCCCGAGCCAGACTCGGGAATACCGCCAGACAGGTTAATGTACACTACTGAAGTTGCTCTGACTTCCGAAAAGATTCCTGTACTACTTCAAGGCGACTTCTAGGGAACTTGTACCCATAGATTTCAATGAAAGTTGCCTCCAAGTCAGATCTCCATCTTGACTGAAGCAACTTTACAGGAAAATAAAAAAGTTTACCCAGGCAAACCCCTCTTTCCCAGGGAGCTGATTATTATGTGATTGGCCACAGCCAAGGTCGCCTGTCCTGGAGGCAACTTTAAGTTGCGTTGTAAGTTGCTCAAAGTCATGCTGAAGTCGCACTGAATTTTGCCTCTAAATCGCCTTGCAAAATCGATGTAAGTCGAGTTGCTCCTGTGTGAACCGGCACTTAACATATTCAACTGGACTTGTCCTGTAACATTGAAGATGTTGTGTGGCTTGTCCAAGCCACTTCTTCATTCTAAAGAAGAAAAATACGTAAGCATTTATATCCAAACTGGATAAGGGCAGGATGAAAGGTGAGAAAATTGCGGAATCACACTGTCGGGGGCGGACTGGCCTGTGTGGCAGGCAGGATATTTCCCCCCAGGCCACCTATCTTATCATTAAAACGGAGGCAGGGCTGTCTGTTACGTAAGCTTATTTTTCTGCAGTGATGAGTCTCCCATCTGCTTGGTTGAGCAGAGCAGTGTCAGTGTATCATAGCTCCTCCCCTCCTCAGTCCGTTCTGTAAACACACACATGAGGAGGAGGGGGCAGCAGAGGCGCTCTGATCTCAGGTCTGCACTAAAGTTTTTATTATGCTCTGCAGATGGAGGAGGGAGGGGGAGAGTGTCTGGAAAGAAGGACAAGGTAGATGTCATATGAGTGATCGAGGGGTTAGGAGGATATTATAACATTTTGCTATAATAAATATCGCCCAAAAAATATATTTCTTAATCAGTCTTGGCCAATATGTATCATTTTACTTATTTTTGATTAAAAAAATAAAAAGTGCAGTAATCGTGTATTGATTGGTTTGCGCAAAAGTTAGTGTCTAAAATGTCATAAATCTATTCCCTCTTTTGTAATTTTATTTCTAGTAATGGCAGTGATCAGCAATTTTTAGCAGGACTGCAACATTGCGGCGGACAGATTGGAAACTTGCCACTTTTTTGGGACCACTGACATTTATACAGCAATCAGAGCTAAAAATACCCACTGATTTTTGTATAAATGTCACTGGCAGGGTAGAGGTTAACACTAGAGGGCAATCAAGGGGTTAAGTGTTCCATAGGGAGGTGTTTTTAAGTGTGGGGGGGGGGGGTGTAGTGACTGGGAGTAGAGAGAGATCGATGTTACTGATCATTAGGAACAGCAGATCTCTCTCTAACTCCCCTGTCAGAACAGGGATGTCTGTTTACATTGACAGATCCCCCTTCTGTCTCTCTCAGGAGCGATTGCGGGTCGCCGGCGGATATCGTGGCCACTAGCCACCCGCATCGGTTCCAGTGTCCTGCTGTGTGCGCCAGGAGCCAACCTGCTGCTGTATAACATCGGCGGCTGATCGGCAAGGTGTTAATGGGCCACTTGACTGGACTTGCCCCCCAGGCCTAAGGCTGCCAGTCCTCCCCTGCACACTGTACTAGTTACATAATCCCATCCTTGCTGTCAGGATGGCTTTTTAAATGTAAATGCTTTGATTTTCATGGTTGAAAGTGTGATTTGTTTTCCAAATGCTGTGGTAGAGAAGATGAACTGTGGAAGATAGATGGTGTTCAAGACTCCCACCCCTGTTCAATGATGGGTTTTCTAATCTGATGTAGATGACCTCTCACTGTTATTTTAATCTGTGTGTCTTCTCTGTCCTAAATATGCAGAATGTTTCTGTTCCTTAAAGCGGAGTTCCGGCCACAATTTCACTTTTTAAATATAAATACCCCTGTAATACACAAGCTTAATGACAGGGGCCGATGCGGTGGGGCCGATGCCGTGTGACAGGGGCCGATGCAGTGTGACCCAGGACACCGCATCGGCCCCCGTCACGCCGCATCGGCCCCGTCACACCGCATCGGGGGGTATTAGTGGCAGTAATGGTGGTGGTGGGGGGGTATCAGTGGCAGTAATGGTGGTGGTGGGGGGTGTCAGTAATGGTGGTGGTGGGGGGTGGCAGCAATGGTGGTGGTGGGGTGGTGGCAGCAATGGTGGTGGTGGGGGGTGTCAGTGGCAGCAATGGTGGTGGTGGGGGGTGTCAGTGGCAGCAATGGTGGTGGTGGGGGGTGTCAGTGGCAGCAATGGTGGTGGTGGGGGGTGTCAGTGGCAGCAATGGTGGTGGGGGGGTGTCAGTGGCAGCAATGGTGGTGGTGGGGGGTGTCAGTGGCAGCAATGGTGGTGGTGGGGGGTGTCAGTGGCAGCAATGGTGGTGGTGGGGGGTGTCAGTGGCAGCAATGGTGGTGGTGGGGGGTGTCAGTGGCAGCAATGGTGGTGGTGGGGGTGTCATGGTGGTGGTGGTGTCAGTGGCAGCAGTGGTGGTGGTGGGGGTGTCAGTGGCAGCAATGGTGGTGGTAGGTGTCAGTGGCAGCAGTGGTGGTGGTGGGGGGTGTCAGTGGCAGCAATGGTGGTGGTGGGGGGTGTCAGTGGCAGCAATGGTGTTGGTGGGGGGGATCAGTAGCAGTGTTGATACTGTGCCCGTAAGGGCAGCAAGGATAGGCGGAGCCTCCCCCGCCCCTTCACTCACCGCCGATACATTGCAGTGTGCTTGTGAGTGAGGGCGGGGAAGATGGGCGGAGCAGGCAGAGAAGATGGGCGGAGCCAGTACTGTACAGCGTGCCCGTGAGTGCGGGCGGGAGGAGACTGTGCCGTGAGGGCAGCAAGGATAGGTGGAGCCTCCCCCGCCCCTTCACTCACTGCCGAGCCATTGCAGTGTGCTTGTGAGTGAGGGCGGAGCAGGCGGAGAAGATGGGCGGAGCCAGGACTCTACAGCGTGCCCGTGAGTGCGGGCGGGAGGAGGCTGTCCCCCTTCGCCGGGTACATGATTAGTGCGGTGGGCGGGTCTGTTGCTCGCTCGAGATTGCCACTGTGGCTGAAGTTCTGCGATACTTCTGCCTCCTGGGATTGATAACAAACATCTCCCAGGAGGCATAGCAGCGCTGGATGCGCCGCGGCGGGGGAAAAAGAATAACCAGCAGAGCACAGTGAGTTTTTAAAACAAAATAAAAAAACATGCCAAATATATATAACCACTTGTCATCTGCCCACCGTCAAATAACGGCGGGCAGACGACTCCATTATCCTGACATCACGTCATATGACGTGATGTCCCTTTAAAGCCGCGGGCACGCGCGCGTCACCGGCGGCGTGCGCGCGCACCCGCCGCTCTGCGGGGATCCCGTGCGAGTGCCCGGCGGCAACGATCGCCGCCGGGCACACGCGATTGCTCAGTAACTGAGCTGGGACGTGCAGCTCTGTATGTAAACACAGAGCTGCACGTCCCTGTCAGGGAGAGAGGAGATCGATTGTGTCCCTTGTACATAGGGACACAATCGGTCACCTCCCCCAGTCACCCCCCTCCCCCCACAGTTAGAACACTCATAGGACACACATTTAACCCCTTCCCCGCCCCCTAGTGGTTAACCCCTTCACTGCCAGTCACATTTATACAGTAATCAATGCATATTTATAGCATTGTTCACTGTATAAATGTAAATGGTCCCAAAAATGTCAGAAAAGTGTCCGAAATGTCCGCCATAACGTCGCAGTCCCAATAAAAAAATCGCAGATCGCCGCCATTAATAGTAAAAAATAAAAATAAAAATGCCATAAACTATCCCCTATTTTGTAAACGCTATAAATTTTGCGCAAACCAATCGATAAACGCTTATTGCATTTTTTTTTTTTACCAAAAATATGTAGAAGAATACGTATCGGCCTAAACTGAGGGAAAAAATATTTTTTTTATATATTTTTTGGGTTATTTATTATAGCAAAAAGGAAAAAATATTGCATTTTTTTAAAAATTTACGCTCTATTTTTGTTTATAGCGCAAAAAATAAAAACCGCAGAGGTGATCAAATACCACCAAAAGAAAGCTCTATTTGTGGGAAAAAAAGGACGCCAATTTTGTTTGGGAGCCACATCGCACGACCGCGCAATTGTCAGTTAAAGCGACGCAGTGCCGGAAGCTTATATTTTGTCTGGGCAGGAAGGGGGTGTAGGTGCACAGTAGGCAAGTGGTTAAGGGGGCAGTATTAAATCGGATGGTACAAAGTTGAAAAAGAGGGTGGAGCTCCACTTTAAGGTGTAGAATAAAAAATGCTGAGCCATCGCTGTAAACCTGTTTGTATGTTTTGTTTTTTTTATAAATGGTCAATTTTAGAGATGTAATGGCATTCTTTTAATTTGGTTATGTTTTCTAGGGGTTCCGTTTCCAAAGAACTTTATGTCTGTAGCTAAAATCATATTAAAGCGACTTTTCCGGGTTTATGCCCACATCTATCACCAGCACTTTGACTCAGTGATCCAGCTGCAGGAAGAGGCACATCTCAACACATCTTTCAAGCACTTTATATTTTTTGTCCAGGTAACTGTATATTCTGTTTATGCTGACACCTGAAAAGGCACAATTATCCTATAGTTTGTTGGAACTGCCAAAATAATATGCTATGACATTAAAGCTGAACTCCAGGAAACTAAAAAGTCCTCCCTTGCAGTGGGGCGTTTATGCCTAGGAGACCATAAAAAACTGTTATTTACCTGATCCTCCACTCTACTCTGCACTCTCGCAGACTCTAGTACTGCTAGATCAATCTCTCCAGCCTCTTCTCCCCTAAACTCAGGGAGTCTAAGGTCCTTTGACATCATCAAGACCAATGCAGTAATGATAGCCCTGCACTGGATGTGAGGACTCGTAGGGATAGTCCACTGCTTAACAACACCTAGACTAAGGGTCTTCAAACTTTCTAAGCAAAGGGCCCTTTTATTGTCTTTCAGACTTGAGGGGCTGCACTGTGGCCAGTGGAAGTATAAATGAACCAGGGTCAGTGAGAGTAAAAAATTTCTCAGGCTTGGTGGTCAGTAGGGGTAAAAAAGTTACAAAGTGTATGTGGTTGGTAGGAGGAGGTATAATGCCTCATTGGTATTGTTGGGAAGAATAGTGCCCAATAACTGGTGTCAATGGAAGAAATGGTGCCCCGTTGTTGGTGTCAGTGGGAGGATAAATGCCCCATTGTTGATTTGAGTGAAAGGAATGGTGCCTAAACCTTGTCGACAGTGGAATGAATATTGCCTCATATCAGTGAGAGGAATAGTGACCCAAGGGCCAGATAAAGGCAAAGGGCCACATCTGTCCTACGTACCACAGTTTGAAGACTACTGCCCTAGACCAAACAAGCAGTTAATCCTTGAAGTGTGAGCATAGCCCCACTTCTGTCTGTAACTCCACACGGTAATGCAAGGTTTTCTCCGTGGTGTGGAGTGTCGTGCTCGCCCCCTCCCTTGGAGAGAGTCAGGATGCCCACTAGCACACAGCTCCTTTATCTGCAATGTAGAGAGCATCCTGACTCTCCTGAAATCTAAGGGAGGGGCGAGCATGACACTCCAGACCAGGGAGAAAGCCTTGCATTACTGTGTGGAGTTAGACAGAAGAACAGGAAGTGAGGATTTCTCAGAAGACATAAGGACATTTAAAAGCAAAATCAAAGGATGAGGTAAGTGAAGTAGGACTGCGCTAAGGTAAAGGAAGCTATTTAGGGAAACAACAATTTACCTTTACAACTTCTTTAAGAACCTTTAAATGGCATTAACCTTTATAGAGATGATTGCAAAATTAGAGTTCATGTTATTGTACATAGGAAGAAATGAGGCAATACTAAATAGAAACTAACCTGTTGCTGCATTCTATTTGGGGGGAGCAATTCCTATGGGTGGTTAGGTTGGATCAATGTTCCTGTGGGGGACCAAAAACCAGGGCTAGAAAGGGCTCAAGATAATTCTAATGGATAACACACCACTTAGGCCACGTACACACGATCGGTCAAACCGATGAGTACGGTCTGATGGACCGTTTTCATCGGTCAAACCCGATCGTGTGTGGGCTCCATCGGTTATTTAATCATCGGTTGAAAAAAAGCTAACTTGCTTTAAATTTAACCAATGGATTCCTAACCGATAGGTCAAAACCGATGGTTCGTAGGCACGAACCATCCGTTAAAATCCATGCATGCTCAGACTAAATTAGGGGACAGGAGCGCTCGTTCTGGTAAAACTAGCGTACGTTTTGGAGATGGCACATTCTACATTTTTAAAATGAGTGCCTCGTTTTTCTTTGTTCTATTGCTAGAATAAAGACGTTGTTATGCTGATGGTATTTAGACAGAGTTTTCCCATACTGACTTCTTTTTTATTTTGCTTTTGATCTCATGAATATTTATTTATTTTTCTTTTCTATTCAACTTAAATTAAATCTCCATTTATTCTGGTACAAACAATTAAACATGAAGGGCAACAATTGAGCACTCAGCCAAATCTATGTAGACTTTGAAGCCCAAAGGCTCATTCCACCATGATAAACATCAAAATCAATAACCTCTAATTGGGGTCACAATGTGCTCCTCAAATCCCAGAAATCTGAAGCAGCAGCAGATGTCATACATAACCCCAAGCTATGGTACTACAACCTCCGTTTTCTGGCATATCAGCTTGAAGTCACGGATTCACTTTCTGGTCTTCCTTGCAGCCTTCCTTCCACGGCCCCTTGCAGGTGGTGAGAATGTGGCAGCAGGAGGAGGAGGAGGTGACTGGGCCGGGTCACTGATTTGCATGGTCTCAGTCAGCAGGCCCCTTCTTCCCCTCTGTATCACAGATGCAAAAAGATCCTCTGCCAGGCGCTCTTCCATATTTTGCAGCTGGTCAGCAAGGTAGGAGCTGTAGTCCTCAACAGGGTTAACTGGAGGGGAGGCACCTGTGATTCAGTGCTGCCACTGGGCCTGGGCACCTGCTGACTGCCACTCACCCCTTCCCCCTCTTGGCTGATCTCTTCCTGTGTATAAAAAAGAGACTGGCATTTTTTTTTGTTTGGTAAATTGAACAGGCTCTCATTCTGACCCCTGCAGTTGGCATCCCTGTCACTATATTTTCTGTACACAACTTTTGTTTGGGTTTTCAAGCTTTTAATTTGGTTCCAAAAACATCTTGTTAAACCATCAATAATTTGAGGCCAAGAAATATGTAAACTACTATACCTGACTTAAGATGTTCAGATCTGGCTCCTCAATCTCAGCCAGCTCTGCGGCCCCCTCTGCAGGAGTGTGGGGGGGGGGGGGACGGGACAGTGGAAGGAACTGTGGAGGGAAGGGTGAAAGGAAGACTGTAAAGTGTTCTTCTCTGGCCTCGATTTGATCATCCAGAAAAATGAGGTGTTTATAGTACCACAGCTTGGGCTCCTGTACTTCATCTGCTGCTGCTCCTGACCTCTGATAAGCACGGACCTGTATAAAACGCTTCTTGTAAGCATTTCTCATGTTCTTGATTTTATTGCTTATGTTGAAAGTTAGCTCTGGTATCCAGGTCTGCATATAAGTGACCAATTGGTCATTTGTTGCCCTTCGAACATTCTTGTTATAATAGGATGGATTTATTATTTCTCTCAGGTTTTTTGCATTGCGATATTTGTCAATGAATCGCATCAAATTCTCTGGCTAAAATATCCTCTGCTAGGGCCTATTGTCTCTCCTCCATTTTTTGCAGCTGGTCAGCAAGGTAGGTGCTGTAGTCCTCAACAGGGTTAAGGGGGCCCTCATGATGGCAGCTTCCCCCCTAATAACCTGCAGACACTCTTCCTCCAGCTGGGACATGCTCCTCGGTCTTTTTTTATTTTTTTAAGAAATATGGTCTGGCATAGCAATGGCCCCCCTACCAGTGAAGTACTCCACGTATACATCACGGGACTGGGGCAAATCCAGTACGGCCAGTGTCCAGGCCAGTCAGGTTATCAGATGATTGTCTGGCCTCGGGCCCAATGTTTGAAAGATACAGTATGTCTTTGAATGCCTGCGCCAAAAATTAGGAAAAAAGCAGCAGGTAAAATGACAGTGTTCAGTTTATAGTCTGCCATGTGGATGCCTGTCTGGAACAGGCGGAATCGTCTGGCCATCATGCTGAAGGCATTCTCGACAACCCTCTGGGCTCTGGCAAGCCGGAAATCAAAAACGCTCCTATCCGGGGTGAGAGTCCTCTGGGGAAACGGCCTCATGATGTGTAGTCCAAGCCCGAAAGCTTCATCTGTGACAAAAAACACATTACCCACATTGTCTTCATCCCGTGGCAGGGCCACCAGTCTGGAGACGTTGGGCAAACTCCATCTGCGCAAAGACTCCGCCGTCGGACATCGGGCCGTTCTTCGCCACGTCCACATACAAAAACTCATACTGTGCCGACACCACCACCATCCTATACTATGAAAACCTTTGTAGTTGAAATAGTATGACCCCGAACGGGGTGGTGGCACTATGCGGACGTGTTTTCAATCTATTGCCCCTCCGCAGTTAGAGAAGTCCTACCGCTGGGCCAATTGGGAAGCCACAGTCTGCCATTCCTGTGGCGTGCAAGGAAACTGTGGAGTCAAACAAAAATAAAAATTAGTACTTTGGCACATAAACATTGCAATCACAATACAAAATAATCCTTGTTCAACATCAGTATATAATTTATTAGTGGAGTGAGTATTTCATGCCAGAACTAAAATAGGCCCACTTATCAGACTACTCACCCCTCTGATGGGTCATTAAACATTTTGGGGGGGGGGATTTCTAATTTGGGCCCAGAAAAATAAACCCTCTAGCACTCTGCCAAAAAGGACTGAGAAAAGATACATTGGGACACATTTTAAGGGGGGGGGGGGGCGCATGACATTGTGATTACATGAGCTTTGTTAGTAAACAAACCCATATAAAAAAAAAAATATCTATTTGACAGGATATAGAAATTCACCCAAACAGGGTATTTATTAAAAAATGTTACTAAATAAATACATAAAAATGTGTGAGAAATATGTGATAATTGAGGTATACTGTATGTACCAGTAATTGGGATAACAAAACAATATGCAGAATGTAAGAATGTTGCACTTTTTATTTTTACACTCCATTTTATTTATTCTCTCTTTTTTTTTTTTTAGGAATTTAACTTAATTGACAGAAGAGAACAAGCTCCCCTGCAGGAACTAATTGAAAAGCTGACCTCAAAGGACAGATAAGGTCCCAATGATATGAGCACAGTTGCCTTTCATTCAAGCAAGCTTTGTTTTATCGTTTCTGGCCCATTCATATAACAGCCAAAACTTGTATGATTTTCTTTTTGTGTGTGTGTGCTTACAGAGGGAACGTGATGTATCTATTTTCTTACCTTCTAGTGATTGCAGTTGATTGTATTTTTACATAACCTGTTTGCAAAAGGAAGAGAAGTGTGAATCCCCTGTAATAATTTGCACACCCTTTACTGCACTGAAGAGTATAATGTGCCTAATTTAAATATGCCTCAATTTTTACTCAACCACTAAACATATTGTACATTTTAATGCTTGATAATTTACTATCTATGTAGCGGTGCAGAGAACAAGGGAACAGAGCATGAGCTTTGAGAACAGACCTCTGATGGGTAGAGTGTGGTGGCCAAGTAGGTTTAATAATAAGCAAACATGGTCATAAGTTCCAAAGCCAAAAGCATTTTAATTATCTCTACCTAGGTCATATTTTTAAGATCCAAAATTGTCGCTTTCAGTATTTTTCTGAATTATGCTCAAAGGAAATCATTTACCCCTATGTCAGAACTAAGGCAGAGCTTGGAATGTCGGTGTTCTGTAAGAACATTAGAGCTTGAGCAGCTGTTAATAATAGTTTGCCTTATGGTATTTTAGCTCATACAGATTAGAGAGTAGCTTAAATATGAGCTGCTGAAATAATTTGTGAATTGACTTTGTAGCTGTTAGGAGAAATCCTATGATAGGAACATAATAAAATCTAAAGATTGCACATATACCGCTGAAAAAAAGCAATATTTTGGATGATTTTGTATAGAAAAATAAGCGATTACTTAGTTTAGATATCTGCCCTGTGTATTTGGAATTTAGGAATATAGCATAAAGAATGAGTCTATCCACTACTTGGTTATTTGTCAGGAACCAATAAGACACTTTAATAGTCAAGGACTGAAACCATTTTCTCTTGTGCACGGAATGGAGCATGGCATGCACTTTTACACCCTATGTTTGCTTTGTGCATTGCTGTCTCGAACATATTAATATTGGTTAATGTCTATAATTACAGAGATCAAAGATCTTTTTTGGAAGAAAAAACACATTGTTTTTAGTGAATGACTGTGCATATACCCTTAGCACACAGGTGTCAAACACGAGGCCCGCGGGTCAAATCCGGCCCTCCAGGCCATTTTATGTGGCCCTCAAACCCCTGCTGCAGCTGCAGAAGAGATCCAGCCCTCCTCTGGTCCTACTCCAGACCCTTACTTTCTGCTTTCAAGCAATGCATCCAGCTTCTTCCCAGCAGCAGCATAAGGAAAGGGGGGTGCAATGTGATGTAAGGGAGAGTGGGAGGACTCAATTTCTGATGGTGGGATGGCTTTTGACATCTAATGTAAAGGGGAGGGGATGCACTGGACATCTAATCTTACAGATACAATGATAATGCCGATGAGGCCCACGATGATATTGAGTTTGACACCCCTGCCTTAGCATATTGTTTTTAGACGGCAAATGAGGGTCAAGCAGAAATATACATGTGTATAAAAGGTCCATGAAACTTAACAACTATCCTGTAACATTCTCAAACAAATGGAAATACTTTATTTATTGGCGTATAACACTCACTTTTTTACCCTAAAATAGAGGGTAAACTGTGCCTGCGTGTTATAGGCAGGGGCTGTGGAAAGTTTTTTTTCCTGAAACTTCCCTCTGAAAGTTAGGGTGCGTTTTATACGCCGATAAATACGGTAGTCTGAACAATCTACTGTATCTGTCCATCGAAAGTAATGAGATTAGCAGCAGACATGGACTGCTTAGGGACCTTTTGCTAACAGCTGTGTGGCCCTTCGTCAACACTCCTCCATGTGGCTTTGCAGAAACACTTCATCAGAGTATTTCCTTTTAATTGAAGTACTGTCTGGTGTATTTATTTCATAACCTAACTTCTGCTTCCCTGCCACCCACCTCTCCACATGTGCCAATAATGCCCCTACAATTCCTGCCATGCCACTTTTAGTGCCAACAGACCCTCTCCTGTACCACTTGAATTTAAATGCCATAGAAAAGGTCTTGTCTAGCTATAGTGCTCCCCGCTTCTTCTACATGTACCTCTTAGTGGCAGCCTTATTTGGACCAGTCGATCTTTGGAATCCTTGTGCAGCTGAATCCACTACACAGGCAATATGTTGTTTCCTGCTTATTATTAACCACTTCAGCCAACCATTTTTGGATATTGTTACAATTCTTGTTTTACTTTAGAGAAATGTGCATGAACATGATATTCTGCATTTTACTCAAACGCCAAGGCTCACCAAGCTGTCTCTTAAAGCCTGTTAAAGTGGCTTATCAATGGAGAGGTCACTTAAGCACACTTGAAATACTAAGGCAGCTTGAGAAATCAGGACCCCAAACTCTTAATATTGTAGAATAATAGTTATGGGTATGGTATCAGATTCCAAAAAACATGCAGTAAACGTATGACTAATACAGTGCTTAACTAGTTTAAAAAAGGGGTTTATATTTGGCAGGAGAAGAACAGACCCTGAACATTTAAAAAAAAAAAAATACTTAAGACAAGACAAGACAAGAATATAGCAGATACAGAACAGTAAAAGGAATTGTAGAAAAGCAAGATACACAGCCACAGGTCAGGGGAGGCTTAATTCTATGGTTACAGCATATATGATGAGATATAGAATATAGTACTGGAAGCCCTGTGACCACTAAACACTTTTAAACTGAATGAAAACTATTTAACTGTGTAGATGCTGCTACTAAAATGTATTGGAAATATTAAAAATGTTACAAAGATGTATTTTCATGAGTACGCTGCCATTTAAATCAGACCTAAATGTAAAGTATTTAAAAAATTAAGAAATCTGAATTACTTAAAGTGGATGTAAACCCAAAGTATAAAAAGTGAGAAATCCACCCCTCCCCCACATAACACATTCTGGTAATATACAATGAACTGTGGATCACATCATATTATGATAAACATAACCTAACTTATGATAAACATGTCCAAGCTAGATATGTAAATAACCTGTCACTCAAAGCAAGGAGAGAGGAAAGGACTTTTTGTTTAGACATGTTTTTATCTGGAAGTCTGTTAATTTTCACTGAACAATAAAAGCGGATTGCTCGGAGCTGGATTAACTCTGTGTGGCAAGACTGGGCACAGATCATAGGAAATCTTATACTCTACATTGTGACATATAAAATCATTTGTCATTTTTTTTTTTTTTTTTTAAGTATTGAAGGTTACATCCTTTCAGATTTGAGTGTTTTGCTGCATTCAAACCTTAATATATGCAAGGTGATCATAAAAGATGTAAATGAGGACTGTTAAGCTTTACAAAGGGGAAAAAAATACAACAAAAACCTGAATTGCCAAAATAAGCAAAAGAGAGAAAATGAACAGTATGAATGGGTAATATTTTTAATCTGCTTCATGCTCCAAATATCTTCAAGTAGAACTATAGGCAAAACTTTTAAAAAAATGTTTTGGGTAGGGGAGGGATTCTTTTTCACCATCTGTGTCCGATTTGGGAGATTTGCCTTCAAATTAAGGGAATTCCTTGAAGAACCCCAGGTCACCAGAATAGTGTCCCTATTGGAAGATTTCCCCTCTAACTTTCTGGGGACAACCCAAAATTTGTGATTTTCTTTTACTTTCACTTTCAATGATAATGGAAAACAGAACAAATAGAGAGGGTCAATCTCCTTAATTGGGACACCGACTGCAATAAAATCTGACAGGTGTTCTAATGTCTCTCCACTTTGTCCAAAACTAGAAAAAAATGACCTTTTAGGTATAGCTTAATAAATTGTTTGATAGCTTCTGAAATAAGTTGAAAAAAAATGTGGAGACCTATTTTACAAAGCTGATTAAGAATAGAGTTCAGGTGAGGCACAAGGTCCACTGGCACCTATGGCAAGGATTCCCAAGTAAAACAGTAGCTTGAATTCATAAATAAATGCAGATCAAGACCCAAGCAGTCAGTCAAAACACGGTCATGGAGATTACACAAGGAAAACATGGCACTCCCTGTGTGATCGTCAGATCTTTGTGGCATCTGGTGCTGTGCTTTGTTTACTAGGCTCCTGACATGTAGTGGACAGATTCCACAATGACAGCAAAGTGTTGCTGGTTACACAGGGAAAACACCAATCTCCCTGTGTAACCTGCAAGACTGAGCTATCAGTCTTGTATTGCACAGGGAGGACACAACTGCATCAACCTGGCCCTGGTGTGAGGATATTTACAAAGGACACAAAATAGGCAAACCATTGTCTGTTAAAAAAAAAGAATACATCATCAAGGTATAAAATATAGGAACCAGATTTGTCCTTTCGCTGTTTTTTTTTCTTGGTGGCCATGTGTGCAGGCAGTGTATTGTCAAACAGACTATGCCTTCAATTTTACCATATTTCTTAACCAGCTTTTAAATAAAAGTATAACAGAAAAAATAAAGAAGCCAACAATCCTCTGTGCCAAACTATTATTACAACATGGGCTATTTCTAAATCTTTATTTCTTTGATTTTTTTTTTAAAATCTCGCTTTATATCCCACTTTCCAATCTCACTGTAGACACCAAGCTTAATAATTAGTTATAGAGGTTTACATTTAAGCCCAACCCCAGGCAAATAAAAACAACCCCCCTCCCAGCTCTCCTTCCCACTACCCTATAGCTGAGTGCTGGAATGAAAAACAAAATACCTATTATATTTACCTAAACCCAATGACTTTTGGGTGCTGATCCTTTACTGCTCTATTTTCTTTCGGCATGGTTGTTCTTTGGGGTGTCAACATCAATGTCTGCAAGATGAGAACACTTCTATTGGCTATCCAACAGCAGGTTTCTCATGATTCAGAAGAGGGGTGCTGTCATACCTAGAGAACTGGAATTGGGAAAGCGAAGGGATAACCTTACATCTGGATCAGTCATCCCTGCAGCAGTAAGTGGTGCTGGCAATGGACCCAGACAGCAAACTTAGGTGAATATATCTTTGTTCACCAGGTACTACAAAAAAAATAGCCTTGCACGATAAATTAAAGGTGGGTGAGAAAGTGAAATAGGACATTTTTCATTCTTGCCTGGAGTTGGGCATTAAAATAAAAAACATAAGGAAAGCATGATCAGTCCAGTAATTTACTGTACTCCACAGGAAGCAACCTGAGGCTAGAAGCTAGGCAGCCACTATTCTCATCATAATGATGTATATACAGGTGTCAAACATACATGGATGCAGAAGAACCTCTATTCAACGCCAGACTGCTGTAATACACTTCAGCGGGCACAAACTAAACTCAAATATCCCTATGTCTGGCAACATCCATCATAGTGCTAATGCTGTGTGTTCACATCAACCTCTGGAAAAGGTTGAAGAACTTAACGTGGAACTAAACCCTCCAATGCTTTTCAGCCAAGGAATCTTAACTTCTGTTCTACAACTGCCATGTCGCTGCACATGTGATCAGTTATGACACCAGTCATTTGATGGTTTGACAGTTTGGTTGGAGACGCAAGCAAATGTGACAGTTGGCATTTCGGGAATGTAACAGTTTTTTAAACTGTTATATCGATGGATTTAGTTCCGCTTTAGACCCCTTTCACATAGGCATTCTGTTTTGTCGATTTCTCATCCATCTGTTCACAGATTAAAAATGAACATCAATGCATCTCTGTGGATCTACATTCGCTTCCATCAACTTCTTCTTTTTTTTAAATAAGTGAAAGCCCTATTTTTCTTCTGTAATTTTTTTTAAGTGGAACGGACGAAAAACTGACAAATAGTCTGTTTTTGTTATTGATTTTGCTTTGGTACTGGATGTAAAAAACGGATGTAAAACTTATAAGAACCTGAAACTGATGAAATACTGATGTATACTCCTTTCACGCAGGCGCCTCCATGTAGTGGATTTTGCTTGCTCAGCCAGGGATCGATTCGCTGATTCCTGCTGAGCAGGTAGATGACAGGTTCGTTTCCATCCTGTCCGCCGAATGGATGGAAAATAGGACCACCATCCGTCTTTTTTGCAGGCAGGATCGAATGACATCTGCCACTTCATAGGAGAGAATGGATGTTCGATCAGGTCCTCCTCAAAGACTGACAGGTGGACCTTATTTTGACAGCCAGTGTAAAAGTGCCCATAAACTGATCTGTTTTTGCATGGAACACTTGTGTGAAAGGACCAGTGAGCTGGTGAAAATAAAGAAGGTAGTACAATTTAAAACCGAACTTACAAAGTATAACATAACTGCAATACAAATTTAAGGAACAACCTAGCAGTGAGAAAATATTTACTGATTTTGGGGTCCTCAATGTTCCTCTTCATAAAGAGCAGAGTTAAAATAATAAGCATTATTGTGTGGTTCCTCATCTACTGCATGGCATAGCTGGTCAAGTTTTTGTTAGCCAAAAATGATATGAAGTACAGCATCCTCTACCTCCTTTACAGTGTGAATCTGCTTCACCTTCATTGAACATGGCATGTGGTTGTGCATCAACTAATCGGCACAAACAGCAGGTGGACACATTGACGAGGTCCTGGGATGCCATAGTTCACTTAGTTCTGCTCCCTTGTTTGCAATGCATGGCTGTGAGACAAGTCATTAGTCATGATTTGTCAAATTGGTTTGTTGGGTGTAACTGGGAAACTTCCATATGTACTTTTAGAAAGATTAAAAAAATCTATTTGCATAGTATATTTGCACATATTTCCAACAAGGCAATGCAAATGCATATTCCCCTTTTCTAAATCGACAGTTCTTTAAAGATGCAAGATATGTCATGTGCATATGTGATATCTATGTACCTAAAGCATCAGCACTTAGCAAATATGATTTAGGACAAGGTGTGCTCAGGTGGTTAAACCTGGGCCTTATACATGAAACGATCACGCCAGGGGTGTTACCTTTTTTTTTGGGACCTTGGGTATAAACATGGAAGACCCAAATATAAAAGTTTATGCCCAAAGTTGAAGACCTATGAATTCTAGGGCCGCCTTAACCCCAGTATTTTTATACTGTGTCTGGCAACATATCTTAATCTTTAAAGCTTTAGGTATTTTATTCTGTATCCAATTAGGCACCGTTTGCACACTTTCCTACACATTATTATTGTACTGTTATAAAAAGTGTAAATCCCAAAGCTGTAACTTATGTTATTTTATCTAATGGCATCATTACCTATTCACTATGGCTAAGGCAGCTACACAGAGAGGACCCTTACAGGTCATGGCACACATGAATGCTTTATAAGCCATATTATTAGTAGAATGTATGTAACTTTCACATGCTAATACTATACAGAATGTCTCCCTGCCACTTGGGAAAGCTTCTGTTGTTGAAGTCTTATTTTAGTGCCTTGACAGGTGAAGTATTCCTACATAACAAAGAATCAGCACTTCCTACACTGTTATGGGTCACTGTTACACCTTAATATCTTTAGAGCAGACTTGTTGCATGAATAGACATGTTCTGTATACTAATCATAAATGCACTACAGTGGAAAGGTTATAAACTCTTTTACTCTAGTATTATTGGAGGATGCAGCCCTCTTCTCTCTAATGTGTTTGTATACCGACACCTACAGTTGGTTTGGACACTATACAAGGGGCCCCCTGACAGAAGCGGCCCCCTCTATACAAAAAGTATATAACACAAAATAAAAAAATGTTATGTATGTGTGTATATATATATATATATATATATATATATATATATATATATATATATATAATTACAGTAAAAATAAAATATAAAATGTATCTTGGGAAGTAATATTTCACCAGCTATCATCTGTAAAACCCTGGACTGGTATATTGTAACGTTTTTAAAAAATAAATCTTTGCAGCTCAAGCAAACCACACACAGAGCACTATGACCATGTGTGTAGCCCCTGGATGATGTCGCATTATGCATTTTGAAAATGTGTCACTGTCATTGAGAATGAAAGGCCGGGTTCACACCTATGCGTATTGGTTGCGGTTTAAACCGCATCCAATTCACAGAACATTTCTAAATATTATGTTTTCAATGAGGCTGGTTTACATATGTATGATGCATTCGCACTGCGCATTGTCGAAAAAACATGTTCGTTGTGGTGCAGCTCAGGGGTGAATTCAGGCCCATTATCTTCTATGGGTAAGCCTCTGATTCGCACATGTTTTCCGTTCTGAACAGGGATCATTAGGGGCAACTCAATGCCAAATTTCAAATAAAAACCAGAATGGGTTCCCCTCCATGAGCACATCAGGCCCTTAGGTCTGGTATGGATTTTAACTGGAACCCCTACGCCGAAAAAAAAACAGAGCCTTATCCGAGCACGCAGCCTGGCCGGTCATGAAAGGGGGTGGGGATGAGCGAGCCCCCCCCTCCTGAGCCGTACCAGGTCACATGCCCTCAACATGGGGTGAGACTTCCCTCCTCTCTCCAAGGCCATCAAATTCGCAACTAAAACAGTGGATCCGCTGAACAGCTGATTGAGAACTTGGCAAAGAGAACGGAGCTCAAAAACGCAACACACAAGGCAGCCCAAGGTCTAAATCTCTCTCTCTCGCTACCTGGTCCTTCATGCACACATTTTCAAAATTCTAGCAGGTGTATATGGATGCATTGGCAGATGCTAGCTTTGGAAATTTCATAAAATTCAATCTTGCAGTGGGGCTCCCAATGTCTAGAGATGCACAGTGCAGGCTCCATCTTATACCTTAATCCCTGCTCCAGCTGGCTCCAGTGCTCTCTTCCTCTTCCTGAAGCTCCGGGCTGTGGGCTGAGCCTCAGCGTCCTTATGTACAATACAGGGCAATTACTCTGCATTGTACGTTGAGGAGGCTCGAGTGCAACCAGAACCAGCTCACAACAGGGGACAGGAGACTGGTTGCAGCGCCTTGGGGAATCTGCTGGTGTAAGGAGTTAAGTATTTACTCCCTTTCTGTGCACCCCTGGACACAGAAAGCTTTTAACCCTTGCAGTGCAGGGAGGGGCCACACTTCAAGGGTGAATTTTAGGCTTTAAGGTCCTGCAGTTTTGCATAGTGTCCAAACCTCCTGTAGACTGTATACTCACATGCTAAGGACTAGAATGCTATGTCCTCCAAAGAACTACTGGGGAAAAGGATTTTAGTGAATACAAATACTATTTTTAATCGTTTGTTGTTTATTTCTTGGTTATTATTTTTGGGTTATACCAATCCAGCTCCACTACAACTAGGAGATAAAAGTTTATTTAAAATGGATACACACAGAAAAGTGACAAGCAACACACCTAGTTTACTATGAATTGTGTAATGACAATTTATGAGCACAAATTATCCTAAAATGTATTTTCCACATTTTTACAGTTCTGTACTTAGCTCATTACGTTGCATAGATATGCTCGCGTTCAAATGTATTTGATAGCATTGCAATTAAATAATCAGAGAATCTCTGCTTTGAATTTAACTATATCAACTTATGAATATTTTTTTTGTCCTGCAAATGACCCATACAGATTTTATTCTTTAAATATGTCCAATAATGATACATATTTCCTTGGTTTTCTCGACAGCTGGTAGAACTCAAATAGTGATGTATCAAATAAGCTGTGTGTGTGTGTGTGTGTGCCAATAGTGTTTCAGGTTCTTAAAGGCTAGTTCCATTAAACTAAACTTTGGTAGGAATTAAGTTATAAGACCAACATGCCCTCCAGTTTTCCATGCTGACTTGAGGTATACACACTCACAATGGACAATAGATCTGGTCTTCTTTGAACGTGGCATGTCCTTTTCTCTGTGAACCTTCTATTCTTATGAACATCATAGAGAAGGGTCTTTGACAACATTGATCCAAGTGCCAAATCCAAGGATAATGGGCAATAAACCCTAATATTTAAAATTTACCTTACTTAATTCCACTGAAAACTATAGTTGGTATTAGTCTTTAACTTGACCTAAATGTAAGTCTAATGCAACATTTTAAAGACTGAAATAGAATGTTTAAACTCTACAAAATGTAGACTGATGTACATAATGTGTACAAATTGTACTTGATGGCTTAAAGTATTTAAACCTCTTTTCTTTAGTGAAAACTGCTGTTTTTATGAAAATTCAATAAATATTTTGTTTGACCAACACTTGTGTTGACCTGGTTATGAAATTCACTTTTAGAAATGAATGAAGACTTAAAATTGTCCTCTCTAAATATCGTAAGACCACTCACAAGCAGGAGCAATCTTATGACAGATGTCACCTAAGGCCTGGGGCATAAATAAGGGGGAGGGAGGTTTACCCCCCACCAGAGGATCTAGTTCAAATGCTCCATCCTGCCACAGAACCATTAGTGCATCCACCATAGTGTGTATAGTTTTGTACTGCTCACCCTCAGTGAAATGCTGTCCCCGAATTTAGTGATCGGTCCCTCTTCTAAATAAATACAATTAAAAAGTGGGGTAATGGCGCTACCTAAGTGCACGCCTATGATGGTTGCAGTAACATAAATAGTGGTCCAATAAAATTTGGAAGTGATATAGAAATGCTAGTGTGTATAGAAAGTGTGGTCCACCTATGGATGAGCCAAGTAGCTAGGTCCAGTGACTCCGATATACCCTAGAGTGTGAATAGTGCCCAACACACTATATGGCAGTTTTACAGGGATGATTTAAGTGAATGTGAGGTGAGGATATAATTATCACATGTGAAAAAAATTATGAGATTGCACACTATTAAGAAAATAAACTGAACAGAAAAAACACAGCGTGTTACAATAAACACTGAATACAATGGTGCAGTAATAATACAATATTCATAAATCACAGGGTAGCAACTCTGATATGAACATTCATGAGGAGACCAAAACATATAGATTGAATCATATAAATGTCTATGTATGTCTCAGTAGGTGCCACACACAAGGGAGGCAGTATAAGTAGCAGGCCAGTACAATGGAGATCCAAACCATAGGAGTGGAAGAGGGTTATCTTGCTGTGAGGGAGGTGGTCCTATATACAGTGATGCGTAGTGGTCCCGGTGCACCCCTCAAGGGTCCCCACTCACCAGATCGCACTCCCCGTCAGGGGTGATGGGCACATAATCAAGGCTCCTCAGATGCTGCTCCTACTTGCTCCTCGGTTGGTCCTCAGATGCTACTTTTGCTAGTTCCTAAGTGGGTCTGCGGCTCTCCAGTTACTGGTTAACACGATAGCACAATCACCACTATCCCTCAGAGGCAAAAAATACAGAGGGGACTCCAATAGTGTGTTATTGTATAAAAAAATATATATATATAATTTATTAAGCCTGCTTTCTACAAAAAGATCCGCACTGCTAGGAGCGACTACAAGCAATTAAAAGAAGAAAATTTACAAAGAAATGCTAAAAACAAATAGTAAAATATGCTATGGTGTAATGACACTCAATGGCAGACGGGTAAACAAGCGTGTACACAGTGGTGGACAGCGTGCGTTCCAGCTACGCACCACCTCACGCTGACCCGGAAGTGACGTTGCGCAAGTACGCCTGACGTACGTTTAGATATCTCATCTTCTGAGGCAGACGAGATATCGAAATGTACGTCAGGCGTACTTGCGCAACGTCACTTCAGATCATTTTAAAACAAGTTCCTAGTTTTTTCACCGATGGATAAAAACCGATGGGGCCCACACACGATCAGTTCGTCTGATGAAAACGGTCCATCAGACGAACTGATCGTGTGTACGCGGCATAATGGAATTGGCCTGCAGGTTTTAATTAACCAATAATCTTATGGGGCCTTTGGGATTTCTCTTTTACCCCAAATGCCAACTGACTAAAGGAACTCATGACATCAGCATGACTACTCAACTTACACATTGGCTGGAGCAGTGAGCTGACACGATAAAGGAGGAAAGGGCTGGGTAGATGCATGGAGGGGGGTTGCTCTTTTTTTTACAGAGAAAAAGGTTGTGGCCCAAAGGAAAGGAGGATTACTACATGCAGCTTGGAGGCCTGCAGAAGAAATGAGGGGAGATGCCACACCAGTACATAGGCTTCAATATTTGTTCCTCTATTTAATTTTCTACATGTTGTCACCATTGTTGTCTGTTGCACACATACTGCATTGTCACGGCTGCCTGTTTGCTTACCTCATATTATTAGGATTGCATATTTATTGCCACAACTACCCAGTTGTTGCCTGTGATTTGTCATAATTGACTGTCTCTTGCCAATTTATTGTCAGGATTGCCTGTTTGTTACTTATGTATTGTCATGTTTTCCACCCACATATTGTAATGTTTGCTAGTGTTAGCCACCTGTTGTCACAATTGTCAGTGCATTACCCACATATTGCATGGACTGCTAGTGTGCTATGATGATACCTCCATTTCTACTGCATGGTGCAGGTCATTGTTTTATTTCTCCTTTTAACCACTTGATACCCGCCCACTGTCAAATGACGGCGGGCGGGTAACTGTATTGTCCTGACTGCACGTAATATGACGTGCTGTCATAGAAAGCTGCTAGGGGCGCATGCGCGACAACGGCGGCACGCGCGTGCACCCGTCGCATCACTGAGAACCCCGTGCGTGTACCCGGCGGCCGCGATGGCCGCCGGGCACACGCGATTGCCGATTAACTGAGCTGGGATGTGGAGCTCTGTGTGTAAACACAGAGCTGCACGTCCCTGTCTGGGAGAGAGGAGACCGATTGTGTCCCTTGTACATAGGGACACAATCGGTCACCCCCCCCTCCCCCCACAGTTAGAACACAAACTAGAAGAAACATTTAACCCCTTCCCCGCCCTCTAGTGGTTAACCCCTACCCTGCCAGTTACATTTATACAGTTATCAATGCATATTTATAGCATTGTTCACTGTATAAATGTAAATGGTCCCAAAAATGTGTCAAAAGTGTCCGCTATAATGTCCCAGTCCCGAAAAAAAATCGCAGATCGCCGCCATTCCTAGTAAAAAAATAAATAAATAAAAATCATAATTATGTCCCCTATTTTGTAGGCAATATAACTTTTGCGCAAACCAGTCACTATACGGTTATTGCGATTTTTATTTTTTACTTTTTTTTACCAAAAATATGTAGAAGAATACGTATCGGCCTAAACTGAGATAAAAAATGTTTTTGTTTTTTTTAAATGGAATATTTATTATAGCAAAAAGCAAAAAATATTGTATTTTTTTTTCAAAATTGTTGCTCTCTTTTTGTTTATAGGGCAAAAAATAAAAACCGCACGGGCGATTAAATACCACCAAAAGAAAGCTCTATTTGTGGGGAAAATAAGGACGTCAATTTTGTTTGGGAGCCACGTCGCACGACCGCGCAATTGTCAGTTAAAGCGACGCAGTGCCAGAAGCTAAAATTTTGTCTGGGCAGGAAGGGGGTATATGTGCCCAGTAGGCAAGTGGTTAAAGTAATTCCAGCAGTGTTTCAGAATTCCATCAAAGCATCTTAAGCATATCACTCTATCAAAGTGATTCACAAGAAAGATTTCACAATTTATGCCTTTGAAAATTAATAAGCTACTACACTGATTAGAACCCAACCATCATTAACTGTGGTACAAAAGAGGACCAGGAGAGTGGTATACAATCTTTTTCTTGTTTTAGCACATACTGGACTTTTCTTACAATTTGTCCATGCATTACCTGAGTTTAGTGCATCTATTTGTGCATGAAATCAAGTCAATGACTTAACTTTCTGCAGGCCTGTTACTATCAAGCTACATCTTTAAAAACTTTTGGTTAAGATATTATGGCTATACCCCAATGTGCGCTGCATGTGACACCCAAGCCACCCAATCTCCTGCACAATCTCAGACCAATGAAGTTGCAGATTTTTCAAGATATAATAATTCCTGATAATGTGGCTCCACCTCTGATGACATAACACATTCAAATACAATGTGACCTTCTCTTTAATATCATTTGCCTGGCAACAATTATGACCAACTGTTCTTCACCATTTCTAGGCACGGCAGTTTAAAAAATAGATTTCTAGTGTTCTGGCAGATAATGGGTATTCCATATGCAGCACTACCCCCGAAGGAGCTGCTGAATTATTTTCCAGCGGCATTTTTTTCGCCATCCAGGATGGTAGGTGAGAGTTGAAAAAGCTCAATGTGCGCACTTTACACTTCTTTTTCTAAGATGTATTTGCAGAACTTGTTAAGGAAAGAAGAAGTGATTGAAGGGGTGGAAGGGTAAACCGGTAGATAGGTTCAGGTGCATAATTTCAATGCGGAAACACTCCTGCTTCCAGCAACACAGCTTTTGTCACCACTCTAGCCAGAATGGGTCTTGCGCACCCGGATAGGTCCCTCTCACCGGCCTAGCAGCCTGATTGGCGCACGGAACAAAGTACAGTCTCTGCCACAGACCTTCCTTTGAGTGGAGACACTTTCGGTCCAGAATCCCCTAGCATAGGATTCAGGACCGGATCTCTCCAGATTAATTTCTGTAGAACTCAAGTATGATAGGCGATCACCCTCAAGCCTCTCATTATATGGTGCATCCTTCGATGAAGTTTCCAGGCCTCTCCCGAGATACCAGCCTCTTGCTTGGTCCTCTCCAAGATAGGTCCTTTATCAAGGGGCTTCCTCCCTCCAGGACAGACAGCACAGGATCACCTTGAAACCGTAGACCCAGTCTGACTACCGGGCCTACTCAACAGATCCCAACCCTGGACCAACGTGGTCCCAGAGCCAGGATTGCAGGAGTACACACTATTGGCCAGGAGGGCCACAAGGTGGTGGGATGACAGACCATGGATCAACAAACCCCGGTCCAGTGGCGTCTGTTCCTTAAGTACCCCTCCCCAGCATGCACAGCGGGACGATCAACCTCCACTGATTGGCTAGACCTAACATTCAACTCTAACCCTAAAGTATTGTATGCATGACTTTTGGCCATTCAAATAAATGGGCTGAAATCGCACTGCACCTGGATCACATGTGAATCGCTTAGGTATGCTTTCCTGTGCGATTCATGGTATGAACTGGCCTTTAAACCTGTCAAACTCTTCACAACAAGGTGCTGTGGGGGAGGTGCATCCCACACACTGCATTTTTGTTGCATGTTAACCACTTGCCGACCACCGCACACACATATATATCAACAACATCTGACAAAAACACTGAAGAAGCAGACTTTGTGAAAATTGTATATTTGTGTCATTCTCAAAACTTTTGGCCGTGGTGTTTTTGGCGGAAATTACGTTTCGGAGTCATGCATTTCAAACTTATTTTTACCAGTAAACGGAGATTATATAGTGAAATACAGTATTTCAAAATCCATCTGACTGTTTTGATGTTCAATTTTAAAAGCAGCGATCTCACAGGTTTGCTGATCTGACAGAAGAACGCTGCTTTTTAAAATGTAACATCAAAACAGTGTCACAGACTTCTAAATCCTGTATTTCACAATATAAGCTCAGTCTACTGTTAAAAATAAGTGTGAAATGTAAGACTCCGGTGGGTGAAACAAGATGTCAGCTTGCCGACTTCTCACTGTATCCTTACTGTGGAGGAGTGCGGGGTGTAGCAAGATGGCGGCATCGGAACGTCACTTCCGTTACAAAATCTGATGGGTCGCCTAATCTGACGAAACACCAGCTGTACATCTTCATTGATTTTTCTCAAGTTTTTCAACTTCTCCAATAGCAATAGAGAGTACTTGGTGGCCATCTAGTGGTGCCTTGCTATTATAACGCTTCTCTTGTTTTGTGAAGCTAGAATTTATTGTACGTATTGCTTTTTAGCTTCCCTAACTTTTCTCAAAACAATTAAAAAATCAATTGCATGCATACATTAGGAATGTATTTTCTTACTTTGTCTATATTTTGTATTTTGACTCTGAATCATGTATTTATTTATATAGTAAGTAGAAGGTTCTCATAATATTTATTTGTTGTCTGCCATTATTGTTTTTGTGTCACATTTCAGTTTTTTAATAATTAAAAATTTTAATAAAATAGTTTTTAAATTTTTTTTCACCAAAAGAATTTATTATAATTTTTTATAAACAGACAACAGCATAAAGTACTTGGGATTCAGGTTCCACATAACATTATCCAATCAGAGGCTTACATATAGCAGGCATCGAGATAAACCAGAAGAGATGAAATAAAAATCAACTCCAGGGGACCCATATAAACAGTACAAACAGTGCGCAAGGCGCAAACTTACAATGTCCTCTCTATAAAATAGTTTAGGTAATGAGTTTAGTATTGTGCATCAGGTAACAAATGCACTAGGTGCAATCAGCCTGCACATATATAGCATATTGCTCTTTAGAGGCAAACCCAAAATGCACTGGTAGTGTTCAGTTGTATGCGGGAAGGTGATGTGTGTTGACATACTCATTCATGATCAGGTTTACAGTGACAGTATACAGCTAGTTTTTAATTATATATACACCAGTGGCTGTCTGTTTCAGGGTAGCGCTAATTTCACCAAGGATCTGGCATTTGGTCCTTGGGTCTAGTGGAATCTTGCAATTCTTCACTGTAAGACCCCTTTCACACTGGAGCCTATTGCAGGCGCTATAGCGTTAAAAATAGCGCCTGCAATACGCCCTTAAATTTTTTTTAGCAAAGACCCTAGAGAATACAATACCGGTTGTTGCAACTTTTTATCGCGCATGGCATTTGCACAGCAATTTTTCGAACGCGTTTTTTTTGGAAATAAAACAGTTTTGTGCTTTTAAAAAAAAAAACATTAAATTTAGCCCAATGTTTTTGCATAATATGAAAGATGAAGTTATGCCGAGTAAATAAATACCCAACATGTGACCCTTCAATATTGCACATGCTTGTGGGATAGCACCACTTAAAAATCCCCATAGGTGATGCTTTAAATGTTTTTAGTTGGAGAAAAGGTCTTGGGCTAAAATGATTGCTCTCGCTCTAACATTCACAGCGGTACCTCACATGTGTGGTTTGAACACTGTTTTCATATGTGGGCTGGACTTACGTGCATGTTCGCTTCTGTATACGAGCACGCGGTAACAGGGGCGCTTTAAATTTTTTTTTTATTTTTTTTTTACTGTTCATTTTACTTTATTTATTTTAGTTTGACACGTTTTTCCCCAAAAATAAATGTTTTGATCACTTTTAATCCTATTACAAGGAATGTAAACTTCCCTTGTAATAGGAATATAGCATGACATGTCCAAAGACATGCTGGTAGGTAAATTGGATCGTCCAAAAATTGACCCAGTATATATGTATATATGTGTGTATGACTGTGTGTCCATAGCGTGTCAAGATCCTATGGGGTAAAAATGACCGCACCAGCCAAGCAGACACTGGCTGGAAAAAGCGCCCAGAGGCGATTCAGTTCGCATGCGTTGCGCTATACAAGTCATTCATTCATTCATTCATGTCCTCTTTACAGTGAGATATGGGGTCAATAAAATCTCCCATCTCACCTCTAGGCTGGGAAGCCTGGAAAAAAAAAACGATCCTGGCTTTGATCGGAGCGGTGAGTCGGAAGAAGCCCTGGAGGGCGAAGTGAGTCGGGATGTCCCCTTTTGTCTCCCGTAAGAATGATTAATGAATCGCCGGCTGAAAAAAAATGATATCTGAATGATGCCTGTAGCTGCAGGCATCATTCAGATATCACTGCACAAAGTCAAGGACGTCATATGACGTGGACGGGAAGTGGTTAAAACGCATTTTTTAGAGTATTGCGCAGGGGGTACTGCGGAGTATTGCGCAGGGGATATTGCAGAGTATTGCGCAGGGGGTATTGCAGAGTATTGTGCGGGGGGTATTGCAGAGTATTGTGCGGGGGGTATTGCAGAGTATTGAGCAAGTGGTATTGCAGAGTATTGTGCGGGGGTATTGCAGAGTATTGTGCGGGGGTATTGCAGAGTATTGTGCGGGGGTATTGCAGAGTATTGTGCGGGGGTATTGCAGAGTATTGCGCAGGGGGTATTGCAGAGTATTGTGCGGGGGGTATTGCAGAGTATTGTGCGGGGGGTATTGCAGAGTATTGAGCAAGTGGTATTGCAGAGTATTGAGCAAGTGGTATTGCAGAGTATTGTGCGGGGGTATTGCAGAGTATTGTGCGGGGGTATTGCAGAGTATTGTGCGGGGGTATTGCAGAGTATTGTGCGGGGGTATTGCAGAGTATTGTGCAGAGTACTGCGCAGGGGGAACTGCAGAGTATTGCGCAGGGGGTATAGCAGAGTATTGTGCGGTGGGTATAGCAGAGTATTGTGCGGGGGGTATTGCAGAGTATTGTGCGGGGTGTATTGCAGAGTATTGTGCAGAGTACTGCGCAGGGGGTACTGCAAAGTACTGCGCAGGGGGTACTGCAGAGTACTGTCAGTGGGTATTGCGGAGTATTGCGCAGTGGGTATTGCAGAGTATTGCACAGGGGGTATTGCAGGGAAGGAAGAGTATTGCAGGGGTTAATGCAGGGATGGCTGAGCAGGGATGGCTGGATCTGTGACTGCAATAGTCACAGATCCAGCCACAGCGCTGCTGACACCCGCGCTCCCCCTCTCACACTGTACCGATCGGTACAGAGAGAGGAGGGAGGAACCGGTTTGTTTACATGTGATCGCTCCGTCATTGGACGGAGCGATCACGTGGTAAACGGCCGCTATCAGCGGCAATTCACCGCGATCCATGATGCCTGGCGGTCACAGACATTCCCAGAGTTAAGCAACCACCTCCCTGCCGTTATTTGACGGCGGCTGGTGGTTAAGTGGTTAAGATAAATAGAATCCACCTGTGTGTAATCAAGTCTCCGTATAAATGCACCTGCACTGTAATAGTCTCAGAGTTCATTTTTTAAGCGCAGAGAGCATCATGAAGAACAAGGAACACACCAGGCAGGTCCGAGATACTGTTGTGGAGAAGTTTAAAGCCGGATTTGGATACAAAAAGATTTCCCAAGCTTTAAACATCCCAAGGAGCACTGTGCAAGCGATAATATTGAAATGGAAGGAGTATCAGACCACTGCAAATCTACGAAGACCTGGCTGTCACTCTAAACCAGGCATCCTCAAACTACGGCCCTCCAGCTGTTGCGGAACTACACATCCCATGAGGCATTGTACACTTCTGACATTCACAGACATGACTAGGCATGATGGGAATTGTAGTTCCTGAACAACTGGAGGGCCATAGTTTGAAGATCCCTGCTCTAAACGCTAAGCTCATACAAGGAGAAGACTGATCAGAGATGCAGCCAAGAGGCCCATGATCACTCTGGATGAACTGCAGAGATCTACAGCTGAGGTGGGAGACTCTGTCCATAGGACAACAATCAGTCGTATACTGCACAAATCTGGCATTTATGGAAGAGTGGCAAGAAGAAAGCCATCACTTAAAGCGGAGTTCCACCCAAAAATGGAACTTCCACTTAATCCACTCCCCTCCCCCTTACATGCCACATTTGGCATGTAATTTTTTTTGGGGGGGAGTGAGGGCTTCAGTAGGAGTGGGACTTCCTGTCCCACTTCCGCCGAGGGGCTGGTAAGGCGATTAGGCTTAATCGCCTTACTGCAGCCCCTCCCGTAGGCGATCGTCTAGGACACTGACAGGTCCTAGACGATCGCCTGTCCAATCAGCGGCGGGCCGCGCGTGCATGCGCAGTGCGGCTCGCGCATACGCAGTAGGTGCCCGGCCGTGAAGCCGAAGGCTGTCACGGCTGGGTGCCCACAGTCTAAATGAAGACGCTGGAACGTGGAGAAGGTAAGTGTCTGTTTATTAAAAGCCAGCAGCTACAAAAAGTGTTATTATATTATTATATTTAATAAACATTACATTTGGGTGGAACACCCCTTTAAAGATATCCATAAAAAGTGTCGTTTAAAGTTTGCCACAAGCCACCTGGGAGACACACCAAACATGTGGAAGATGAAACCAAAATCGAACTTTTTGGCAACAATGCAATACGGTATGTTTGGCGTAAAAGCAACACAGCTCATCACCCTGAACACACCATCCCCACTGTCAAACATGGTGGTGGCAGCATCATGGTTTGGGCCTGCTTTTCTTCAGCAGGGACAGGGAAGATGGTTAAAAATGATGGGAAGATGGATGGAGCCAAATACAGGACCATTCTGAGCTGGTACTTTTTTTAAAGTGTAGCTCCTGTCCACAAAAATCTATTTTGAAACTTTTTGGAAAACATAGAGAAGGGTTATCACCCCTGTAACATTTGTTTTGCTGTCTGTGCGCATCTGTTCAGAAGATTGCATCTAACTTCCTGTCCCAATTTTTTTTAGTGAAACAAGGATTGGTGATAAAGCATCAGTGGACAGGAGGCACCTCTTGTCTCCTTCCATTTGCAAGCAGGAGTCGTTTTTAGGTTGGATGTTTGAAAGTAGGGGCCTGCCCTATATACTCTGCAGAAATTTGGGTCCTAGGTGTTGGTGTTTCCACAACACTGTAGATCTCAGTTATGCCGCGCACACACGACTGTTTTTCGGGGTTGTAAAAAATGATGTTTATTTTTTAATGTCATTAAAAACAATCGTGCGTGGGCTCCATAGCATTTTTTTTTTTTAACCACTTGACCACTGGGCACTTAAACCCCCTTCCTAACCAGACCAATTTTCAGCTTTCGGTGCTCTCACAATTTGAATGAAAATTACTCAGTCATACAACATTGTACCCATTTGAAATTTTTGTCCTTTTTTTCACACAAATAGAGCTTTCTTTTGGTGGTATTTGATCACCTCTGGGTTTTTTATTTTTTGCGCTATAAAAGAAAAACAACTGAAAATTCTGTAAAAAAAATAAATAGTTTCTGTCATATTAGCAGGTTATTTCTCACACACAGCATATGCATACCACAAATTACACCCCAAAACACATTCTGCTATTCCTCCCGAGTATGGCGATACCCCATGTGTGGGACTTTTACACAGCATGGCCACATACAGAGGCCCAACATGCAGGGAACGCCATCAGGCGTTCTGGAACACCCAGACCAATTCTGACATTTCTCTCCTACATGGAAAAATCATCATTTATTTGCTAGAAAATTACATAGAACCCCAAAACATTATATATGCTTTTTTAGCAAAGACCCTAGAGAATACAATGGCGGCGGTTACAACTTTTTATCTCGCACAGTATTTTCGCAGACATTTATTGAACGCGTGTTTTTAAAAAAAACACTGTTTTTTGCTTAAAACAAAACAAAACAGTAAAGTTAGCCCAATTTTTTTTCATAATGTGAAAGATGAAGTTACGCCGAGTAAATAGATACCCAACATGTCACACTTCAAAACTGCGCACACTCGTGGAATGGCGCTAAACTTCGCTACTTAAAAATCCCCATAGGCAGTATTGCAGAGTATTGGGGTATTGCAAAGTATCATGCAGGGTATTGGGGGTATTGCAGAGTGTCGCGCGGGGTATTGCAGAGTATCGCGCGGGGTATTGCCGAGTACTGGGGTATTGCCGAGTACTGGGGTATTGCCGAGTACTGGGGTATTGCCGAGTATTGGGGTATTGCCGAGTACTGGGGTATTGCTGAGTACTGGGGTATTGTTGGGTACTGGGGTATTGCTGGGTACTGGGGTATTGCCGAGTATTGGGGTATTGCCGAGTACTGGGGTATTGCCGAGTACTGGGGTATTGCCGAGTATTGGGGTATTGCCGAGTACTGGGGTATTGCCGAGTACTGGGGTATTGTTGGGTACTGGGGGATTGCTGGGTACTGGGGTATTGCTGGGTACTGGGGTATTGCAGAGCTGGGATGGATTGAGGGATGGCTGGATCTGTGACTGCATTTGTCACAGATCCAGCCACAGCGCTGCTGACACCCCGCTCCCCCCCTCTCCTCGCACACTGTACCGAACGGTGACGCCGGTTTGTTTACAAGTGATCGTGCCGTCATTTGACGGTGCGATCACGTGGTAAACGGCCGCTACAGCGGCAATTTACCGTGATCCGTGATGCGCCGGGTCTTCTAGACCCGGCGAGCACGGACACTTCCGCGAGCGCGTCCCAGGGGACGCGCAATCTCGGAAGTGAAGGACGAAATAACCCCGCCGCGCTGTAGCAGTAAAATGCCTATGGCGCGGTGGGAAATTAAAAATTTTGAACATGCTCTAATTTTTTACGTTGTTTTTAACGTTGTCGTTTTTTACATCGTAGAGAAAATGGTCGTGTGTGGGCTTTAACGACGTGAAAAAAACGTGCATGCTCAGAAACAAGTTATGAGACGGGAGCGCTCGTTCTGGTAAAACTAGCATTTGTAATGGAGTAAGCACATTCATCACGCTGTAACAGACTGAAAATCGCGAATCGTCTTTTAAAAAACCAAGCTCCCCTGACCCTGTCCTGGTGCCATATTTGCACAGATACTTATTGATGGCCCTCTGCTGTGTGTGCAGCCGTTGCAGCATGGCCAACATAGAGTTCCACCTGGTGGGCATGTCATAGATTAGGCGGTTCTTGGGCAGGTTGTATTCCTTTTTTAGGTCTGCCCAGGGCCGTCTTTAATATGGTTTGGGCCCTGGGCAAACATTTTTTTTGGGCCCCCCTTCAGCTTATTTTGGGCCTGGCTGGTTCACATGTATGTGTTTTGGCGGCCCTCATTTGTGCAGGCACAGCAGCCCATTGATTTGAATGGGCTGCCATGCCTTTGTTTCCTGCAGAAAAAAGGTGCATTCAGCATTTTAAAAATCAGTTTCCTTGAAATCCATTCTGCTTTTGCACCATGCTACTTACCTGCAGTTCTTGCACACACAAACGCACTGTGTTTTTAAAAGCGTGACCTAAACATCTAAAAATGCAGCAAGTTTGACAGTGCAGGAACTGCAGATAAGTCACAGCAGACAGGAGAATGGACAGACAGTGCTGTATTTCATTGCTTGATGGGCATAGGTGTGCCGTGTGCTCAGCCTATTACATGAGGCATCAAATGAATGGGCTGCTGTGCCTGCACAAATGTGGGCCGCCAAAACACATACATGTGAACCAGTCAGGCCCAAAATAAGCCCATCAAGCAGTTAAATACAGACAGTAATGCCATGTGCTCTGAGGCCTTACTCAGCCTGGACTGCAGGTCTGGTCTGTGACTTAAAGAGTTCCTGTATTTTACACATGGCATGGCCTGGGGTCCTATGGTGCTAAAGCAGAATGGACAGATGGTGCTGTGACCCCATGCCATGCCATGTGTAAAATACAGGAACTTTTTAAAACACTGACCAGGCCTGCAGTGAATCATCAAATATTATAAAGACTTTGGGCACACTCTACAGAAAAATGTACAATATAGCAAACCGTGACATACATTGAGGAGCAGGACATGAAGAAGTCAGCCTCGGGAAGAGCAAACTGGGGATGTTATAAAATCACATTCTAATTCACTTTTATATACAAGCAGCACCCAGTGGCAGGAAGGGAGAAGTGCACGTCTAAAGGGAAGCCAGGGGTTCTGTACATTTTAAAACACTGGGAAGGGAAGCAGTACTGTCACCTGGCTGCGTGCCGCTGATGATTTTCAGCCTGATTTGTGGGCAGCACAGGGGCTTAATAGGCGGCAGGGTCGCCATCAGGAATTATGGGGCCCCTTACACAGCTTCAGGCATGAGCCCCCTGGAGCAGAGAACGGGGGGGTGCTGCCCCCTTAAATTGAGACGCGGGGGGGCGGGGCTGCTGCGAATTTAGAAGCGGGAGGCCCTTTACAAAAAAAAAGATTTAATAAAGAAAAATATATATAAAAAAGGGGTGTAGCCATCCGGGGCCCTGGGGACCTCTGGGCCCTTTAATAAAAAGAAAAAAAGAAATAAAAAATGAAATATATATAAAAAATATATATATTTTTTTAAAAAGGGGGTTGCCATCTGGGGACCTCTGGGCCCTTTAATAATTTTTATTTTTTTTGAATAAAAATAAATTACAAAAAAAGGGGGGTTGCCATCTTATAAAAAAAGTGGGGTTGCCATCCACGGCCCTGGGGACCTCTGGGCCCTTTAATAAAAAAAATATATAAAACAAAAATAAAACAATAAACATTTATAAAAAAAATAAAAAAGGGTGTTTGCCACATGGTGCCCTGGGGACCTCTTAGCCCTTTAATATATATATATATATATATATATAATATATATATATATATATAAAAGAAAGAAAAAGAAAAAAAAGAAATAAAATATAAAAAAAAATATAAAAAAAGGGGGGGTTGCCATCCAGGGCCCTGGGGACCTCTGGGTCCTTTAATAATAATAACATTTATATTATATAATATGTGTATGTATATATATATATATATATATATATATATATATATATATATATAAAGAAATATATTAAAAAAATATTTTTTTTTTATAAAAAAGGGGGGTTGTAATCCGGGGCCCTGGGGAACTACGGGCCCCTGGGGACCTCCAGACCTCTAAAAAAAAATTGTCCCTTTAATAAAAAATTAAATAAAAATATATAAAATAAATATATTTTTTTATTTAAAAATAAATAAAAAAAGGGGGGGTTGCCATCTTGGGCCCTGGGGGCCTCCGGGTCCCTGGGAACCCCTAAAAAAAATGTCCCTTTAATAAAAAATAAAAATATATTTAAAAAAATTGGCCCTTTAATAAAAAATTAAATAAAAATATATAAAATAAATATATTTTTTTATTTAAAAATAAATAAAAAAAGGGGGGGTTGCCATCTTGGGCCCTGGGGGTCTCCAGGCCCCTGGGGACCTCCGGACCCCTAAAAAAAAAAAAAAAAAAAAAGTTTATTTTTTTTTTCCAAAGGGGGTTGCTTTGGGCCCCCAACAGTGACAGGGCCCTGGGCAGCTGCCCCTGTTTGCCCTATGGTAGAGACGGCCCTGGGTCTGCCAGCCGAGCACTGGCATTATATGACTGGCGGAAATGCACACAGAGTTTCCTGGCCTGCTTCAGGACATCCTGAAAAACCGGGTACCTGCCCAAGAACCGCTGCACCACCAAGTTAAGGACATGAGCAAAACAGGGCACATGGGTCAGATTTCCCTGTCGAAGGGTGGAGAGGAGGTTGGTGCCATTGTTGCAAACCACCATTCCTGGCTTAAGCTGGTGTGGCATCAACCACCTCTGAGCCTGCCCCTGCAGAGCTGACGGAACCTCTGCCCCAGTGTGGCTCCTGTCCCCCAAGCACACCAGCTAAAGCACCGCATGGCATCTCTTTGCCTGTGTAGCCCCTTGAATGTCTACGGAGCACCGCTGGTTCCAAAGACACATCAGCACAGGAAGAGGCCACAGAGGAAGAAGAGGAGGGGGTGGAGGAGAGAGGTTTGTCACAACCAGTAGTAACATTTTGGAGGTGTGGTGGCAGAACAACCTCCAACACTACTGTACCTTGTCCTGCATCCTTCCCAACTGCCAGCAGAGTCACCCAATGCGCCGTGAAACATAGGTAAAGTCCCTGTCCATGCCTGCTGGACCATGAATCAGCGGTAATATGCACGTTACCACTGACCGCTCTGTCCAGCGAGGCATGGACATTGCCTTCCACATGCCGGTAGAGAGCAGGGATCGTCTTCCGTGAGAAAAAGTTTGGGAAACTGCCACTGAGGTACCACACATTCCATAAACTCACGGAAGGGGGCAGAATCTACCAACTGAAAAGGCAGCAGTTGAAGTGCTAGCAATTTAGCTAAGCTAGCAATCAACCGCTGGGCATGTGGATGGTTGGGAGAGAACTTCTTTCAGCGCTGCAGCAGCTGGGGCAGGAAAATTTGCCTGGTACAATTTGACGTTGGTGTACCGATAGTAGATTGCCCGCAAGTACTTGGCTGTGACACACCTAATTCAACACCTTCAGTCCTATCAGTGCAGGCTTTAGAGAGGACTGAAGGTATAGTGGGGTTGGAGATCCCAGCAGATGAGTAGCATGACTAAGCATCGTTTGTCGATGTGAAACGCGTCAGTTTGTTTTTGTTGCTGTTGCAGTTACATTTTGATTGGAATAAATAGGCACTATTTTTTCCTTTTTTTTTTCATCTTATTGGAGTGCGGCTGTCCATTTCCTTCTTATATTGCGCATTGCCTGCACCCATTCGGGTTTTGAACCTCACCCACCACTGAAGAGCACCTGTCTGGAGCGGCGGTTCTCTCTTCATATTGTAGCAAGGAGAGGTGCGTTTGTTCTTTGGTGTGGGTCTCTGAGGTATGCTTGCCAATGAACTGCATGTTAGGTCGACATATGTCTGGTCAAGCATGTGGTGCCCAAGCGGGTGATGTTTTGGCCACGCGAGATACACTTGAGACATATGTTACAAATGGCAGCGGTGCGATCTGATGCACTCGTCTCAAAAAAGGCCCACACCAAAGAACTTTTGGAATTTTTGAGAGACAGCAGTGCCCTGCACATGCGGAGCTCTGCGTTGTGATGCAGTTGGTGTGCTGCCCTTAAGCTGGCCCCTGGCGGCATCCTGTCTCATTGGAGATGTGCCTCCTCCTCCTCTATCCTATCAGGCACCCACATGGAGTCAGTGACCTTATGATCCCCTCCCTCCTTATCACTGTAGAAAACCTGGCAGTATGCTGCAGCTGGGGGAACATGACTGCCAGATTGCTGTCCTTCTTGGGCACCCTCTCTCTCTGGGCACACGTTACTGCCTTCCTCTAGCTGTGTACCATCATCGGAGCCTTTAAAACGCTGCGCATCCTCCTGCAGCATGTACCCAACACTGTGGTCAAACAGTTCGGGGGACTCCTCAGGAGGACATGGTGGGGCTAGGGAAGGAGTTACTGATGCCATTGAGCAGAGGGAAGAGGCAGCGTTGGCAGCTGCTTTGCCAGACAAAGTACCCTGAGCCTGGGTGAGAGAGGATGAGGAGGATGAGAAGGATGAGGACTGCTTGGTCATCCACTCTACCAAGTTTTCAGCATGTTGCGGCTCAACGTAGCCAGCTGACGAAATAAAGGACAAGCCTGTCCCACGACCACATGCTGATGAGGATGCACCGTGTCCACGACCAGCACCGTTGCCTCTAGACGCAGAGCCTGCTTGCCCTCTTTTATCGGCTCGTCACTCTCTGCCTCTCCTTGTTGTCCTTCCAGACATACTAATGGCCTGCAGGGAGATGTAGCTGCACAAATACTCACAATACTTGCTGATCACTGCCTGTGGTATTAATCTGAGAACACCAGCAATTGTATTCACGCAGCTTTAGGTGCACACTGTGCAGAGGACATAGAACACCAAGTCAAAATACGTCTAGATCCCTGCCTGTGGTATTAATATGAGAACACCAGCAAATGTATTGATGCAGCTTTAGGTGCACACTGTGCACAGGACACAGTACACAAAGTGAAAATACTTTCAGATCCCTGCCTGTGGTATTAATATGAGAACACCAGCAAATGTATTGACGTAGCTTTAGGTGCACACTGTGCAGGGGACACAGTACACCAAGTGAAAATACTTGCAGATCCTTGCCTGTGGTATTAATATGAGCAGATCCCTGCCTGTAGGAATTAATATGAGAACACCAGCAAATGTATTCACGCAGCTTTAGGTGCACACTGTGCAGAGGACATAGAACACCAAGTCAAAATACGTGTAGATCCCTGCCTGTGGTATTAATATGAGAACACCAGCAAATGTATTGATGCAGCTTTAGGTGCACACTGTGCTCAGGACACAGTACACAAAGTGAAAATACTTTCAGATCCCTGCCTGTGGTATAATATGAGAACACCAGCAAATGTATTGACATAGCTTTAGGTGCACACTGTGCAGAGGACACAGTACACCAAGTGAGAATACTTGCTGATCAGCCACTGCCTGTGGTATTAATATGAAAACACCAGCAAATGTATTCACGTAGCTTTAGGTGCACACTGTGCAGAGGACACAGTACACCAAGTGAGAATACTTTCTGATCAGCCACTGCATGTGGTATTAGTATGAAAACACCAGCAATTGTATTCACATAGCTTTAGGTGCACATTGTGCAGAGGACATAGTTCACCAAGTGAGAATACTTGCTGATCAGCCACTGCCTGTGGTATTAATATGAGAACAACAGCAATAGTATTCACGTAGCTTTAGGAGACACAGACACCAAGTGAAAATACTGCAGCTGGCACAATCACCTGCTGTCTGTCAGTATATTAGGAAGAGCGGATCTAGCTAAACTCAATACAGTGTATAAATATATATACACACAACACCTGGGATGCATATATATCCTCTACACACTGTAACTGACTCGCCTTCCTGCTCTATCTACCTCAAAATAAATGACACTCTCTCTCTCTGTCTTAACCACCGCAACACACTACACAAGGCTGCCACGGAGGCGGCCTTATATAGTGTTTTGCGTGTACTAAACTCCCTGAGCCATAATTGGCCAAAGCCACCCTGGCTTTGGCCAATTATGGCTCTCTGTTGTTTGCACGCTGTGATTGGCCAAAGCATGCGGGTCATAGTGCATGTTTGGCCAATCATCAGCCAGCAATGCACTGCGATGCCGCAGTGAATTATGGCCCGTGACACGCCACCCAAATTTGGCGTGATCGGCCCATAACATTTGTTATTCGACGAATGGTCGAACAAACGATTTTCGAGTCGAACATGAGTTTGGCTCAAACACGAAGCTCATCCCTACTCAGTAGCAGCAGACTCAAGAAAAGTATAGTGCTACATATGCATGGCTGTATTCTCACGTTCTGTAAATCTTTGGAATTATCGTTTTATAAGCTTTACGAAGTCCATCGTTTATTGTTATCTGTTGCACACCTTTAAATAAAAAAAATAAAAAACTGTAATCATCATCTGGAAAATTCCAATCCAACTACTCTTCAAGAAGCATGCCCTTGGATTTTTACGTATTTTGTTACATTACAGCTTTTAGTTCAATGTTTTTTTTAATCTGAATTATATGTAATGGATCAGAACACAATAGTCTAAGTTGGTGTAGTAAAATTAGAAATATATATACATAAAACTTTTTCAGAAATAAAAAAATGATAATTGGCATGTGTGTATGTATTCACCCCCTTTGTTATGAAGCCCATAAAAAGCTCTGCTGCAACCAATTACCTTCAGAAGTCACATAATTAGTGAAATGATGTCCACCCGTGTGCAATCTAAGCGTCACATGATCTGTCATTATATATACACACACCTTTTTTGAAAGACCCCAGAGGCTGCAACACCTAAGCAAGAGGCACCACTAAACAAACACTGCCACGAAGTCCAGGGAACTCTCCAAACAGGTAAGGGGCAATGTTGTTGAGAAATACAAGTCAGGGTTAGGTTATAAAAAAATATCCAAATCTTCGATGATCCCTAGGAGCACCATCAAATCTATCATAACCAAATGGAAAGAACATAACACAACAGCAAACCTGACTAAAGACGGCCGCATACCAAAACTCAAAGACCGGGCAAGGAGGGCATTAATCAGAGAGGCAGCACAGAGACCTAAGGTAACCCTGGAGGAGCTGCAGAGTTCTACAACAGAGACTGGAGTATCTGTACATAGGCCGAAATAAGCCTTTACTTTCAGCAAAAAACGAAATGGTACTTTTTGAGTTTGCGAAAAGCCATGTGGGAGATTCATAAAATGTATGGAGGAAGGTGCTCTGATCTGATAAGACTAAAATTTTACTTTTTGGCCATCAAAGAAAACGCTATGTTTGGTGCAAACCTAATCCAACACATCACATCACCCAAAGAACACAGTGAAACATGGTGGTGGCAGAATCATGCTGTGGGGATGTTTTTCAGCAGTCAGGACTGGGAAACTGGTCAGAGTTGAGGGAAAGATGGATGGTGCTAAATACAGGGATACATTTTTTTTTTAAAACAAAAGTTTTATTGTAATCAAATTAAAGCGGAGTTCCACCCAAAAATGGAACTTCCGCTTAATCCACTCCTTGCCCGCTTACATGCCACATTTGGCATGTAAATTTTTTGGGGGGAGAGTGGGGGCTTCAGGAGGAGTGGGACTTCCTGTCCCACTTCCTCCTTCCGCCGAGGGGCTGCTAAGGCGAATAGTCAATTCGTCTTTTGGCAGCCCCTCACTGTAGGCGATCGCCTGGGACACGTGACAGGTCCCGGCTGTCGCCTGTCCAATCAGAAAGCGCAGCGCCCCTCGCGCATGTGCAGTGGGTGCCCAGCTGTGAAGCCGAAAGCTGTCACGGCCGGGTGCCCACACTTAGGATGAAGACGCCGACTGGGGGGGAGAGGAGCGGAGCCCTGGCCAGCGCATCGCCGGAACGTGGAGCAGGTGAGTGTATGTTTATTAAAAGTCAGCAGCTACACTTTTTGTAGCTGCTGAATTTTAATAAACATTAAAATTGGCTGGAACACCCCTTTAACAGTTGGACAATCATACTAGCATTTGTACATAAATGTTTAGCATGGAAAATGTAACATTTAGTATAGCTGAATTCAGTAGTGAATTTTTTTTTTTTTTTTTCTTTTTTCCCCTCCCTTCCCAACCAACTTTATTGTAACAAAAAGTGCATACATATCATTACATATAGCTAAAGTGTCAATGATAACACAAGGGTGTACAGTAATCAGAATACCGATAGTTCAAAACCGGAGTCATGACCAACAAACAGAAGAAAAAGAGAGAGCAGTATCTCGTGCCGACCATGCAGGTCCCATAGACCCGCAACAGATGCGTCTAGCCAGGTGTAGGCCACCCATCTGGCAACAGAGACCCGTGGCGCCTTACGTACAAGTATCAGAGTCCTGTAGCCACTGGTCCCAAATTTTGTCAAATTTGTTCAGGCATTCCCTGTTAATGTACAGAATTTTTTGTATGGTAGATTATTATTGACCTCCATCTTCCACTCCGCAAGCTTAGGGGGTATTGGTCGCATCCAATTCCGAACAATAACCTTCCGCACCGAGAACAATGTCTCGTGCAGGAACATCTTCGTATATATTTGTCTATAGTTTCCGGGAAAACACCCCAAGAAGACACCGTTTCGGGCCCAGCATGACCAGAGAGCCCATGTGATCATGCAGAAATGTTACAGCTTGTGCCCACAGTCCCTGCACTTTCGGACATGACCATATTAAGTGAAAGAACGTACCCACCTCCCTCCCTCACATCTGACAGAGTGTAGATTGGGTGCTTCTATATCTGGCAACCCGAAGGGGGGTGAGATATGCCTGATGGATAATATAGATTTGAATCAATATGTCGGAGAGCTTGGGTGAGACAGCCTTGAAGGTATCTAGAGCCTCTACCCATTCCTCATCCTCCAGGGGACCCAACACTCTCTCCCAGCGAGGTTCAAGTTTATACGCCAATTTGGTTGAAACGGGGGCAATGAGCATACTGTAGAAGGCTGATGTTAATTTGAGGGGGGCAGTACTTTTGATTATAGCTATAAGAGGATTAGGGCAGACTGTGGGATGGACCCCGGAAACTGAGCCCGGACCGTGTGTCTCACCTGCAAGAATTGAAAGAGCATGTATCTGGGAAGTGAAAATTCTTCACTAAGTGTGGTGAAAGGTTTGAGGGTTCTGTCTGTGAACAGTTGGTGCATGTAGAGAATACCATAATTAGACCATCGATCTGTATCAGGTAGTTTCAGAAAGTCCCATATGCATCTGTAATGGTACAGCAGGGTCCGTCTGTCATCCCCCAGTCCCGCACCACTAGAGCCCATAGCCAGCACGTAGATTGAGTCCTCAGTACGTCAAGCCAATCTCAGGCAGAGCAGCTGGAGAAACCGTTCCCTGTCCGTCTTGTCGATATGGTACAGTTGGGATAGTTGTGAGGCGATATAGTAGAGATTGAAATCAGGGAGGGCGGTGCCCCCCCCAGGTCTGTGGGGTTTTTAAGCACCTGCCAAGCCAATTTGTGTCTGTTGTTTCCCCATACAAAAGGTTAGAGAAGGGCCTCAAGGGATTTAAAATGTTTCAGGGGTAAGTACACCGGGGAGTACCAGAGAACATAGAGTATCTTGGGCAAGAGGACCATTTTAATGAGGTTCACCCGGCCCCAAACCCCCAATGGCAGACAGGCCCAGGCCCACAGTTTGGATTTAACGTGGGAAACTAGGGGGTCTAGATTTAAATTTATAAAATCTGCCAGTGTTCTTGATATGCAGATCCCTAAATATTTGATGGTACTTACTCTTTGTAATGGCAAACTGTTCTGAAATTCAGTCGGTGGGAAGCTGTCAAGGGGAAGAATCTAGGACTTACCCCAGTTGATTTTTTACCCCAAACTGTTTGATTGTCTGAAGAGCCACGTGTAGAGAGGGGCCCGAGTCCACCAGGTATAAAAGTGTGTCATCCGCTTACATGCTGATCTTTTCAGTCAGAGTGCCAGAACTCCGTCCCCTGATCTCCAGGTTAGCTCGGATGGACATGGCTAAGGGTTACGCGGCCAAGGCGTATAGTAGTTTCTAAAGAGGGAAGCCCTGTCTCGTGCCTCTGCTGAGGTTAAACATTTGAGACGGCCAGCCATTGACCACCACCCTGGCCGTGGGCGCCTGATACAGCAGTTGGACCCACTTGACAAACAAATACGGGGATATTCTTTAGCAAAACCTGTACTACTCTGTGTGTGATTTGAGGCTAGGACAGAGATTCACCTTCCAGCAGGACAATGACCCAAAACACACTCCTAAAGCAACACTTGAGTGGTTTAAGGGGAAACATGTAAATTTGTTGGACCTCAATCCAATAGAAAATCTGTGGTCAGACTTAAATATTGCTGTTCACAAGCGCAAACCATCCAACTTGTAGGAGCTGGAGCAGTTTTGCAAGGAGGACTGGGCAAAAATCCCAGTGGTAAGATATGGCAAGCTCATAAAGACTTATCCAAAGCGACTTGGAGCTGTGATAGGCGCAAAAGGTGGCTCTACAAAGTATTGATTTTAGGGAGGTGAATAGTTATGCACAATGTCTTTTTCTATTATTTTGTCCTATTTGTTGTTTGTTTCACAATAAAAAGAAAAAAGTTGTGGACATGTTCTGTAAATTAAATGATGCAAATCCTCAAATAATCCATGTTAATTCTAGGTTGTGAGGCAACAAAACACGAAAAATGCCAAGGGGGATAAATACTTTTGCAAGGCACTGTATATGAAAATGACAAATGACCCATTACTTGATTTCACTATGGAAGCCACAGTCCTAGTGAACCAAGCACTCACAAAGTGAAGTGAAGCATCATTCCTAGTCAAAAAATACCACCACACATCTTATTTTTATCATTTACCCAAGGTACATAAATGTACTACCAACCCCCCCGGTAGACCCATAGTAGCCTCCGTGAACATTATCACAAGTGGGTGCTCTCAATACGTGGACTTCTTCATGCAACCACTTGTATCTACGGTAACTTACAATCTTGCATCAAAGACGGAATACACCTGCCCATATCAATGCTAACCTACTTACTCCTAGCTCTCCCTAGACGTCCCATCACTGTACACCTCTATCCCCCATGATGTTGGTATGCAGGTTATACCAAATTTTCTGATAGAAGACACATCCATTGACCCAAACACAGTTCATCCTGCATGCCACGCTGTTCTGTCTAACGCACAACAAATTCTAGCTCAAAGACCACTACTATCGCCAAACCCATAGTACAGCCATAGGAACAAACTTTGCTCCATTCTACGTGGACCTAACCATGGGTCATTGGGAGTCGCAATACATATGGGTCAATAATCCCTTCATGTCCAATATAATTTTCTACGGTCATTGCATTGACAATGTAATCATCATCTGGGATGGGGACACCAACAACATAGAGAAGTTCATCTCCCACTGCAATAACAACAACAATATGAGCCTAGCCTTCACCTCAGTACAAGACAACACACACCTAGAATTCCTGGACCTGGAACTATACCAGGAGAATGGCCACATCTATGCCAAGAATTACAGCAAACCAACCGCAGGAAATTCCTTCTTACACTATAATAGCTGCCACCATCCTTGCTGGCTCAATAATATTCCTAAGAGACAATTTTGCCATCTCAGAAAATCTCAAAAATTCCTAGAAAAAGGGGACCTACCCTCTTTATCGAAAATGCATATACCACATATATAAACACAGACACTCCAGCTGACAGAAATGAGAATGCATCAAAAGTAATCCGCTTCACCACCCAGTTCCACAACAAACATAGAAACATTGAACACATGTATGCCTCATTTCCACTGAACGGAACGGTTTGGGTCGGTACAGTTTGGAGAGCTTAGAATGGTTCGGTCTATTCTGCTGAGCGTTTCCACTGCAAATTGGACCATCCAGGATCATACAAGGTTTAGAAAAAAATGCCTAGCACGTCCACCAATCAGTGAGATGTATTGTAGGTCCGCCCTAACCGAACCGTTCCATTTTCTATGGCCCCACATCTGAAGCAGGACCCAGAATGGTTCGGTACGGTTCGCTTTTATGGCACGCTTTTATAATGGAAACACCCAAAATAGCGTACCGTACCGAACCGTACCGAACCGATCCGCTCAGTGGAAACGAGGCAATAGTAAACAAGCACTGGCCTATACTACTTCAAGATCCTCATCTGAAAGATAGCATACCAACAAAACCAAAATTCTCCTAAAGAAAAGCCCCCAACATGAAAGGGAAAATATCCCACAGTAAACTCCAAACCACTAAACACATATCCCCATAACTCAAATTATTTTCCATCATCGAGATGTACCAGTACCGAAAACCTCTATGCCTCACATACAGTTTTGTCCACCATGGACAAAAATAATTCATAGTAAAAGGGAAAGTGTACAAAGTAAAATACCGTATATACTCGAGTATAAGCCGAGTTTTTCAGCAATATTTTTTTGTGCTGAAAAGGCACCGCTAGGCTCATACTCGAGTCACCTTTTTGCACCTGATCTCCTGGACTTTGGGGACCTGGTACCAGCACACATGTAACCCCATTTCTCCTCTACAAGTATGCAAAGTTTTTTGTCTGGGGGAACCTATGGCTGGGGAGCACCGATTTTTCCAATCTGGGCTCCCCTTCTATAGACTCCCATGTTAAACGTCAGTCTAGTCATGGACACAGTGAGGCATGGACACAGTGAGGCATGGACACAGTGAGGCATAGGCATAGTGAGGCATGGTCAAAGTGAGGTATGGACACAGTGAGGTATGGACACAGTGAGGTATGGACACAGTGAGGTATGGACACAGTGAGGCATGGACACAGTGAGGTATGGACACAGTGAGGCATGGACACAGTGAGGTATGGACACAGTGAGGCATGGACACAGTGAGGCATGGACACAGTGAGGCATGGACACAGTGAGGTATGGACACAGTGAGGTATGGACACAGTGAGGTATGGACACAGTGAGGCATGGACACAGTGAGGCATGGACACAGTGAGGCATTCACGTGGACACAGTGAGGCATGCAGATGGACACCCTAGGCTTTTACTCGAGTCAATACTTTTTCCGTTTTTGTGGTAAAATTAGGTGCCTCGGCTTAGATTCGGGTCGGCTTATACTCGAGTTTATACGGTAATTCTACACATGCTCCACCGAATATGTAGTCTATTGCTTGTCCTGTCCCTGTTCCCCTTTGTACTTGACTTCCTTCGTCACCCAACATAGCAAATTTGGTTGTAATCTACCCCCCCAATGTGCATAGCTCCCAACTGTCCCTGATTTCGAGGGACTGCCCCTCATTTGAAGGAATGTCCCTCTGTCCCTCATTCCTCCTTATTTGTCCCTCATTTTGGTCTGATCCATATAGATGTGTATAAAATGCACTTTTTATCTATTAACCACTTAAGGACCCCCGCACGCACATATACGGCCACAGAATGGCACGTACAGGCACAAGGGCGTAAATTTACGTCCCCGCCTAAGTGCGGTTCGGGGGTCCCATCGGGACCCCCTCCGCGGCGTGCGGGGGTCCCCCTGTCTCCGGGAGCGATCCGGGATCTGCGGGCGGATGTCGGCGAATATCCGCCCCCCCCGCGATCGCTCCCAGCCAATGGGAGCGCGCTCCCAACCTGCCACTTCCTCCTCCTGTGTTTACACAGGAAGGAGGAAATGATGTATTCTCTCATCGCAGCGCTGTTTCCCAGCGCTGCTGATGAGAGAAGACATCACAAGTAAGTGTGCACCAACACAACACTGACACACACTCACATAGGCATATTAACCCCTTGTGATCGCCCCCCCCACCCCCCTGTCACAGTGTCACTGAATGCAGTGATCTAATCACTGCATTTAGTGTCAGTGTGACAGGCAGTGTAAAAAACAGTTAGTGTTAGCTTCAGGATAGCCCCCCCACCCCCCCTAATAAAGTTTTAACCCCCTGATCACCGCCCTAGTTAACCCTTTCACTCCCTATTGCCAGCGTCACTAAGCGATCATTTTTCTGATCGCTGTATTAGTGTCGCTGTTCCCGCTAGGTAGCTATTTTTTTTTTTTGCGATTTTTTTTTTTACTAAAGACATGTGGCTAAATAAATTTTGGCCTAAATGTTTGACTAAAATTTAGTTTATTTGATTTTTTTTTAACAAAAAGTAAAAAATAGTGTTTTTTTTTCAAAAATGTCGCTCTATTTTTGTATATAGCGCAAAAAATAAAAATCGCAGAGGTGATCAAATACCACCAAAAGAAAGCTCTATTTGTGGGAAGAAAAGGACGCAAATTTTGTTTGGGAGCCACGTCGCACGACCGCGCAATTGACTGTTAAAGCGACGCAGTGCCGAATCGCAAAAACACCTTGGGTCATTTACCAGCGTATTGGTCCGGGTCTTAAGTGGTTAAAAAGTGTCTTCCAGCACTAACCTTTCATCTGACTTCTAAGCTACTGCATTTGTAAATTCCAAAAGCCAATATAAAGGAATGGTAGTGGTAAAAAAAAAGCACTTTTGGGTTTAACCAATCTTGTTTTGTTTTTTTACAATTCTCCTTTAAGGGGGCAAGGCAAGAGGTGTGTCCTAGGCCTGCATACTTTTGGCAATAGGTGTCCCTCATTCCCATCTCAAAAAGTTGGGAGGTATGCATGTGTATGTATGGACAGGTACTATATATATATATATATATATATATATATATATATATATATACACAGTATATATATATCATGGGCGTCCGCTCCATAGGGCAAGATGGGGCCATTGACCCCCCCTAAAAAAATCGAGAAGGTGTTGAAGAGTCTTGCGGCAGTGGGCTGTCTGAGCAGTCCCGGCCAGATGTCACACAGGCACAGTGAGCAGAGTGAAGCCGCCTCCCCCTCCAGTGTTTATGTGTACACAGGGGGAGGGAACCTGCTGCCTGTGCCATGCTGATGGCTGATCTGAGGTACTGAATGGGATGGGGGAGGGGGGGGGGGGTCCGTCTGTGCTGAAGGGAGTTTTGTACTGAATGGGGTATGTAGTGTAGCTGAAGGGGGGTCTGTACTGAAGGATGGTATGTTCTGAAGGGGGGGGTGCATCTGTGCTGAAGGGGGGTCTGTGCTTAAAGGGGGTCGATCTGTGCTGAATGGAGGGGTCTGTGCTGAAGGGGGGGTCCATCTGTGCTGAAGGGGAGTCGGTACATTCTCTAAGCTATATTTATATGGGCATGGAGTGAAGCTGAATTATCTGAAGAGCTATTTCACACTGCCAGCTGGCCACATTATCGGTGAAGCGGCGCTTTACCATCATTTTAGCTGCAGTGTTCGGCCGCTAGGGCGCTTTTAACCCCCGCTAGTGTTTGAAGAAAGGGTTAAACGCGATTGTGGATCACTGCTGCTGAAGCGCCCCCCCCTGAAAAAATTTCAGTGGACGCCCATGATATATATATATATATATATATATATACACACACACACACATACACACATTGATCAAAATTATAAACGCAGCAGTTTTGTGTTTGCCCCTATTTATCATAACTCAAAGATCTATGACTTTTTCTATGCCCACAAAAGGCCTATTTCTCTCAAATATTGTTCACAAATCTGTCTAAGCCCTGGTTCACACTGGGCTGCGGGAGTGAAATTGCGCGCTTTCAGCTGAACTCGCGCGATTTCACTCCCTCTGGCAGTCCCGATTTTGGCGCGATTTAGGAGACAACTGTGCAGGGTTCTGCACAGATGTCAATGTAAATCGCGTCCTGAAATTGCAAAAAGTAGTACAGGAACTACTTTTTGAAATCGGTGCAACGCCGCAGACGCGGCGTTGCACCGATTAGGACAGTGTCATTGCCGGCAATTGCCGCCGATTTGAGATGCGATTTCACATGTGAAATCGCATCTCAAATCGAACTAAATCATACCCAGTGTGAACCTGGGCTGAATCTGTGTTAGCGAGCACTTCTCCTTTGCCAAGATAATTCACCCACCTCACAGGTGTGGCATATCCAGATGCTGATTAGACACCATAATTATTGCACAGGTGTGGCTTAGGCTGGACACAAAAATGTGCAGTTTTATCACACAGCACAATGCCACAGATGTCGCAAGTTTTGAGGGAGCGTATAATTGGCATGCTGACTGCAGGAATGTCCTCCAAAGCTGTTGCCTTTAATAAATATATATATATATATATATATATATATATATATATATATATAAAAATATGCACGCCTCCATCTCATTATTCTGTTATATTGTACAAAGGGGGAAGCTCCACTTGTTTGTTACCCCCGTGCTGGCAGTTTTGGCACCTTTCTGGGGGGGGACCATAAGTTCGCCCCATCCCCCCTTTCCTACTACCGCTCCCGGGCCATTTAGAAAGCAGAGCACGCTTTGCATATGCACAGTAGGGAACCGGCTGGGGTGCGGACATTGCGGTATCCCTGGACAGGTATGCGTCCTAATATTAAAAGTCAGCAGCTACAGTATTTGTAGTTGAATTTTTGGAGGCGGGGGCTGACTGGAGCTCCGCTTTAAGTCTGCTTGTCTACAAATATCAGCTGCAGCTGCCTATTTTATCTTTAAAGTACTTCCTGTGTTTAGGTTCAGTGGAGCAAGGTGCCACCATTTACCGGCAATTTATTTGTGGGCACCCAACTGTTGCACCTGGCATTACAATTTAAAAAATGCTTCCATTAAAAAAATATTTTTAAATGTTGCCTTAAAGTGTGCGGTACATTGAGCCACCCCCAGAATCATTGTAGAAATGTCAGCTGTTGGTTGTATTCAGGTTGGTTGGATGAGCATGTTTAACTCATGCTTTTTACAGGTAACAGCTAGCTAGCAAAGCACCTTGACCCCATGTTGATGAGGACAAGGGCCTCTTTCTAACAACCCTGGCCTGGTGGTACCCTAAGGCTCCATTCACACCTGAGCGTTTTGTCGCCTGAAGCGCGACGCTCAGATACACTGGAGGGGAGAAATAACATTAATCTCTATAGAGATGGTTCACATCTCCACGCCGAACGCCGAAACGATTAAAAAAGATATATCCCTGTATGTAGATCCAGGGCTTTTTTTCTGGGGGAACTCAGTTCCACCACCTTTGGCTCAGACCCTTTGGTGCCCGCTCACCACAATCACTTGTGAACACAGAAGTCTGGTTTCTGTGTTTACAAGTGATTGCTTTGTAACCCCCTGAACTCTGCACACTGTATGTAATGCAATTCTGGTATTTAATGCCCCTTTAAGACCCTTCTACTGTTTGTGAAATCTGAACGGGTCGTGGTTGAGTTCCTGCACCTATTTTCTGAGAAAAAAAGCTCTGTGTAGATCCATAATGTAAATCACAATGAATGCCACCTGCATGGAATAAAAAAATGGCCACTTCCGCCAACTGAAGTGCTGCTTTCTCCTGATGCTTAAATAAATAAGGGGGTGGGGTCAATTACATCACAAGGGGTGGAGCCCCCCTGGTGGCCTGGTGACCTGGTCTGACGATTCATGTTTTCTTTTCCATCATGTGGATAGCTGGATGTATTTGTGTCACTCACCTGGGGAAGAGATGGCACCAGGATGTACTATGGGAAGGAGGCAGTGATCTGCTACTGATAGATTGGTGCCAGATACCACACATACCTTCAGAGGCCCATGAGTTGTGCTCATAAGTTGTAGCTGCTGGGACACAAAAAGTGTAGCTGCTGGCTTTTTTAATAAACATACACTTACCTGTTTGACGGTCCAGCGAAATGCCGCCGGGAGCTTCGTTCCGGCCCCCCCTTCACCGCCGGCACCTCCCTTGCAACTGTGGGCACCCGGCCGTGACAGCTTTCGGCTACACAGCCAGGCACTCACTGTGCATACGCGAACAGCGCAGCCCTCTCTGAGGGGACAGGCGATCGCCTGGGACCTGTCATGTGTCCCAGGTGATCGCCTACAGGGAGGGGCCACTAAAAGGCCAAATGACGTATCGCCTTAGTGGTCCCTGGGCGGAAGTGGGACAGGAAGTCTCACTCCTCCTGAAGCCCCCTCCAAGGAAATGACATGCTAAATGTGGCATGTAAGGGGCAAGGAGTGGATTAAGCGAAAGTTCCAATTTTGGGTGGAACTCCGCTTTAAGAAATGGGGTATGTAAACTTTTGATCAGGGTCATTTAGCTAGTTATTGTTCTTATTATGAAAAGAGTAAACACAGTTGGTTGATAATAAATGGCTTCAGCCAAACACTTACCATGAGTGAAAGAAATGTTTCTGTGTTATCATTCATAGTCTCTGAAAAATGGGCAAGAAATGATAAATTCTGCCAGGGTATGTAAGCACCACTGTATATATAGTAATAAAGATGTGATAAAGATGTAATGATGAGGGCGCAGTGTGTGAGCTTAGTATGAATACACATATCTCTATCCATACACTACAATGGCTTCACACATCTCCTTCCAGCAGCTGTCACATTCCCGCCCCTTTACATCCTGACATCTGCTCTCCGCCTCTCAGCGCTGATTGGTCAGCCCGTGTCCCGTATCCGAGCGGTGACACCCTGCTTGTCCTCTGAGCGCCAAAACTCAAACTCAGAACGAGCGGGAGACGGAGACATAGAAGGCGCGCTGTGTGATCTGTGACCGAGTATTGTGTGTTCTCTGGAGACCATGGCCACCCCACCCAAGAGAATATGTACCGACTCCCCGTCTTCACCTACCTCATCCACCTCCTCTCCGGGGAACAAGAGCAAGATCAAGAGGATCTCCATAGAGGGCAATATCGGTAAGAGGAGCGCAGTGTACTCACCGTGCTCAGTATACACTGTCACTGTATTGTCATATAGAGCTCCTTGCCATCCGGGGACTTTCCCGCCAATATGTTGTCATCTTCCTGCAGTCAATAATGGCCGCAGGTGTCCTCTCTGCTAGAACAGTGGAGACTTTATGCTGATCCGTGCTCTTCCCTCCGTTCTTCTCTATGTCTGATGGTCCCTACTTATCCCTCCATCCTTCTCTATGTCTGATGGTCCCTACTTATCCCTCCATCCTTCTCTATGTCTGATGGTCCCTACTTATCCCTCCATCCTTCTCTATGTCTGATGGTCCCTACTTATCCCTCCATCCTTCTCTATGTCTGATGGTCCCTACTTATCCCTCCATCCTTCTCTATGTCTGATGGTCCCTACTTATCGCTCCGTCCTTCTCTATGTCTGATGGTCCCTACTTATCGCTCCGTCCTTCTCTATGTCTGATGGTCCCTACTTATCCCTCCGTCCTTCTCTATGTCTGATGGTCCCTACTTATCGCTCCGTCCTTCTCTATGTCTGATGGTCCCTACTTATCCCTCCGTCCTTCTCTATGTCTGATGGTCCCTACTTATCGCTCCGTCCTTCTCTATGTCTGATGGTCCCTACTTATCCCTCTGTCCTTCTCTATGTCTGATGGTCCCTACTTATCCCTCTGTCCTTCTCTATGTCTGATGGTCCCTACTTATCCCTCTGTCCTTCTCTATGTCTGATGGTCCCTACTTATCCCTCTGTCCTTCTCTATGTCTGATGGTCCCTACTTATCCCTCTGTCCTTCTCTATGTCTGATGGTCCCTACTTATTCCTCCGTCCTTCTCTATGTCTGATGGTCCCTACTTATTCCTCCGTCCTTCTCTATGTCTGATGGTCCCTACTTATCCCTCCGTCCTTCTCTATGTCTGATGGTCCCTACTTATCCTCCGTCCTTCTCTATGTCTGATGGTCCCTACTTATCCCTCCGTCCTTCTCTATGTCTGATGGTCCCTACTTCCCCTCCGTCCTTCTCTATGTCTGATGGTCCCTACTTCTCCCTCCGTCCTTCTCTATGTCTGATGGTCCCTACTTCTCCCTCCGTCCTTCTCTATGTCTGATGGTCCCTACTTACCCCTCCGTCCTTCTCTATGTCTGATGGTCCCTACTTCTCCCTCCGTCCTTCTCTATGAACATGGCTCCACTGCGAGGGATGTGTTTTTCCTGGAGTTCATCTTTAGAAAAACCCACTTTATATGATTTTATTCTTACTCCCCTCCCCTCTAACAATTACATTTTCTTTTATGTATGTATTTTAAATACCTTTTGGACACACATCCTCACTCAGTATTATTCTGTAGTCAAGAATTCCATATTCAGCTGCTCACCGCCACCTGGAATACCCATTTAATGCATCCCAGTAAGCCTCAGATTACTCAGTGGTACATCATTGCTGTGTCTGGTTTGTACAGTTGGCCCCCTGATGATGTGCCACAGCAGATGTCTGTCATCGGGGGGCTGGCTGCAAGGACTTGGAAGAGACTGCCACCACCCGATGTTGGGAAAGAAGATGGTGTAGGACCGGGTGAGCAGGGCCGGTGCTACCACTAGGCAAAGTAGGCAGCCGCCTAGGGTGCACTGCTGCCTAGGGCGCCCGGCCACTGGTGTTCCTTCTCTCTGCAGCAAGCAACTAAGTCTCAGCATCAGCAGGCAGCCGCCGCTTTGTTCACACATAGTGTCAGAGGCGGCGGTGGACTGTTTGTGTCCTGACTCCCAAATGAATGGGAGTAAGCAAACATTCATTCATGGTGAGGCTGCAGTGGATGGGCGCTTGTGAGGCTGCAGTGGATGGGCGCTTGTGAGGCTGCAGTGGATGGGCGCTTGTGAGGCTGCAGTGGATGGGCGCTTGTGAGGCTGCAGTGGATGGGCACTTCATTAAAAAAGGTGTTATATACATGGGTAGGGCAAAGGGAGTGGAGCCGAAGGGGGGGCGGCAAAAAGAGGTTTCGCCTAGGGTCTCAAAAATCTTTGCACCAGCCCTGCCGGTGAGCAGCATTGGATCATTGGTGGGGGGGGGGGGAATCTTTAATATGAACAAAAGAGAAAGTAAGTTCCCAACCCTAGCCATGTTTTTACAGCCTAAAAAGTATTTTAAAGTCTCCCTGAGAGAACTGTCTGGCTGTCATTGCTGTCTGCAAAGCTCAAAGCAAGCAATCACATTTCCTTACAGTACAACCTTATCAAGAGTTAAAAAACAAAAAAAAACCCCACCTGTCACCTGCTGTCTCCGGGAACTAGCAGGGAGGAGCCTTACAGTGTGACGAGCTCCTATTGGGTGTTGTCAGGAAAGGGTAGTGTTGGGCTCTTAATGCTCATCAGAAGCACATCTGCTGAGTGATGAATGAGGCGCCAGCCCCCAGGAGAAAACAAAACGGTTCCTTCAAGTAACCCTCCGTACAAGCGCAAGCACCCACACCATTTCCATTTCTCGCACCACATTACTGTAAACCTGGGCTAAAAGTGTCTTATGAGTTTATGTTGCTAAACACACTGCAATGGCAGAATGAGAAGAAGAATCTGGTTGCTATGGAAGCAATTCTATTTTCAGACACTTTAATAAATACGTCTCAGATTAAGTTAGGTGTGTGGCTGACTTGAGATGATTGCAGTCACTCTCTGGTGCAGGTGATCGGTAGTAGAACTGGTTTTAATCATTGACCTGAACCAGGAAAAGATTTCCTGCTTTGTTAATAAGTAAAGCGGGTCCACCCATTGATGGATACATTTACTGGAACTTGTTTTCAGTCACACCCAATGCAGGCAAGTGCAGGAAAAAAAAAGATAAACAATTGGTAATAGACTTCAACTTGTTAGTGTATTTAAGTCTTGCGTTATTAAACATATATATGTGTATGCAGTTGGCTTTGCACAGAGTAGTCCGGATCCTCCTCTTCTTGGGTCCCTCTTTGCTGCTCCTGGCCCTTCCCTTCTGTCGAGTGCCCTCAGTCAGCAGCTTCCTATGGGGGCACTGGAGCAGAGTCACAGCTCTCTGTGTATCTGGACACGGAGCCCTGCCCCCGCCCCCTCTGGCTGACTGACTTTAATTGACAGCCGTGGGAGCCACTGCCAATCAAGCATTGTGTCCTGGATGTTTATAGACATTGCTGGAGAAAAATAGGTGGGTGCTGGGGTGGCTGCTACACACAAGTTTTTTTTTTTGCATAGAATACATTACAACTCCTCTAAATCTGCTAGTCCATCTAACACACCCCTTCCTCCAGACTGGCAGTGCTGTCTTGCTCATCTAATAATTGGTAAGCTGGAAAATATAACCTTTTTGGTTTTGGGGTTAAAGCAGATGTCCGCTCAAAAAAAAAAAAAAAAAAAATATTAAAAGCCAGCAGCTACAAATACTGACTTTTAATATTAGGACACTTGCCTGTCCTGGAGTCCAGCGGCGTCCGCAGCAAAGGACGAGCAATTGCTTGTCACCCTGCTGCTCCCCCCTCCATCCATGGTGAGGGAACCAGGAAGTGAAACGCTGCAGCTTCACTGCCCGGTTCCCTACAGCGCATGCGCGAGTCGCACTGATGCCGGGAGCCGAGTGTTCCCAGCACACAACGGGGGACGGACGGGATGTTAGGAAATGCCTGTCTTTTGCCCGAGACGTGTGGCCGGAAGTGGGTGCAAATACCTGTCTTTAGACAGGTATCTGCACCCCCCTCCCCCTGAAAGGTGTCAAATGTGACACCGGAGGGGGGGAGGGTTCCGATCAGCACGACTTCATTTTAGGGTGGAGCTCCGCTTTAATTCTACTTTAATGTGGAGTTCTGCCCAAAGGTGGAAGCTCTGCTTGTTTGCTTCCTGACACATTTGGCATCTTTCGGGGGGGGGGGGAGCAGGTACCAGTTTTTGACAATTACCCACTCTGCCTTTGAGTGACTTCGCTGCTCTGTGTCTTATGGACGTATAGAACAGGGCTCTGGAGCGGTACGCACCAGTTTCCCCTCATAGCAAACAGCTTGCCTCTGGGGTACAGGTTAAGTGGGAGGGGGACAGGAGTGCCAGTGGGGGGACCCGACAAGAGGGGGATCAGGGCTGCTCTGTGCAAGACCAATGCACAGAGCCGATAAGTATGACATGTTTATTGTGGTGTGTTTTTTTTTTTTTCCTCATAAAGCTGAACCTTTAATATCACTTTATATCTATATTCTATATTATGTTTCTGTGTTTAAGTTGTAACTATTTATGTACACCGGGCAGCCATGCTGTATTTGCACATGCTGGCATTGTTTGTCAGTGGAAAATGTTAATCAAATAACATTTACGTTGGTGTTCAATGGCCCATGTTGCTTGCGCTGGAGGCCAGAGCATTTCTACATTTTTCACCGGGTTGTCTCACACTATTAGCACTCATACTTATTATTTATATATAATAATAAATAATATCTCTTATTTAGATTTATGTTCAACTATGTAATGCAAGCGCCTACCTGATTGCTTACAAATTTGAAAGTGTTTTAGGTTTGACCTCATATTATATGGGTTTGGTAAAGCTAAATGAAAATTTGTATAATATATGGTCAGCATAACTCTAAGGCCCAGTACACACGACTAAACAAATCCGATGAAAACGGTCTGTCCGACTGTTTTCATCGGATATGTCTGCTGGGCTATTTTGGTTTGATCAGTGTACACACGATCAAACCAAAATCCCCGCGGACAGACAGCGCGGTGACGTTGACGCCGCCACGTCACCACTCCAGGAAGTAAAATACTTCCACGCATGCGTCGAATCCATTCGGCGCATATGGAGATTTTTGCCCGCTGGCCAGGCGTACTAACCAGCGGACATGTCGGACGGACGGGTTTCCAGCAGACAAGTTTTAAAGCTGGCCCGTACACACGATCGGATTTGTCTGCTGAAACGGTCCGTGTACACACGAGTAGATATATCCGATGAAAACGGTCCTGGAGATTTTGGTTTGATCTGTGTACACACGATCAAACCAAAATCCCCACGGACAGACAGCGGGTGACGTGGCGTGGCGGTGACGTTGACGCCGCCACGTCACCGAACCACGAAGTAAAATACTTCCACGCATGTGTCGAATCCATTCGACGCATGCGGGGGATTTATGTACGCTGGTTAGGCATACTAACCAGCGGGCATGTCAGACAGACGGGTTTCCAGCAGACAAGTTTTAAAGCATGCTTTAAAACTTTTTTGTCTGCTGGAAACCTGTCTGCTAGCCCGTACACATGATCGAATCTCTCCGCTGAAACTGGTCTGCGGACCAGTTTCAGCAGATATATTCGATCGTGTGTACGCGGCCTAAGACTGGGTTAACACTATTGCGAATTGTATGTGGGTTTGCTTGCATTCAATTTGCATGACAGTAGTGTGTGCCCGTCTCTCAGTGGAGCTGGGTCACACATCTCCAGGGTGGCCAAGGAGCGCACTGCAGAAGAGTCCTGTGCGTCTTTGGCTCAGTTTCATGTCTGAATTTAGCCAAAAGTTCGGACCTAATTTGGATCTGAAATGGTGAACGGGGATGCACCGGACCCCCTGCTGCGAGCCGCGCCGTACACGGTGTGAACCCGGCCTAAAAGCAATTGTGGGACAATATTCTGCCGTTGACTTTGGAAAGATATCATTGGGCAACAAAACTCTAAGGCCGCGCACACACGATCAGACATGTCTGATGAGACTTGTCCGACGGACCATTTTCATCAGACCAGGCTGAAGTGGTCTGATGTGCATACACACCATCGGACCAAAATCCCCTCGGACCAGAACGTGGTGACGTAGAACACAATGACGTGATGAAAAAACGAAGTTCAATGCTTCCAAGCATGAGTCAACTTGATTCTGAGCATGTGCGGGTTTTTGGTCCGATGATTTTGTGTACTAACAATCGAACCTGTCCGATGGACAGGTTTTAAAACTTTGGTCCGCTGGAAAACGGTCTGATAGTCCATACACATCGAATAAGTCCGCTGAAACTGGTCTGTGGACCAGTTTCAGCGGACATGTTTTAATCGTGTGTACGCGGCCTAATTGAACCATTGTGGCAGGTTTGAATCTGCTCCAGTGGTAAAGCTAGCGTTCTGGAGAACACCAGTTAAGAATGTGTAGATAGAATCACTTGAGGAAAAGTAAAGTAACTACTGCTTACTAAGGTGGTGATGGAGGACCCAGGTCACTGACCTGGAATGCCTGGCATAAAACAGTCCTTAAATCTTCTAGTGCCTGTGTATGCTGTACGTAAATTAATTGACTTTCTTTTTTTCTTTTCCAAGCTGCTGGTAAATCTACTTTTGTCTGCCTTCTCAATAAATGCAACGAGGACTGGGAAGTTGTTCCTGAACCTATAGCAAGATGGTGCAACATCCAGAGCAGTCAAGATGAGTTCCAGGTATTCCAATGCGTTTAGTATTGTAATGTGCAAATACACATGTCTATTTTTTGATCAAATTGTTTTTATTGAAAGGTTCGTACGTTGTACAAACAACGTACATTCAAATAAAAACCAGAAAGAGAAAAAACGAAATTGGAGGTAAACAGTTAGCCCTATATAAATGCCTAGTTACTATAAGGCCCCATTCTCGCCTGAGTGTTTTGCAGCTCAAAGCTCCAAAACAAAAATCCCATGTTTGTTAGTTTTTTCTTTTTATCAGGTAATTTGTTTTTTTATTGGGAAACTTTTTTTGCTAGTTAGTGTTAGTGCCGGTTCACACTACAGCGACATGAAAGTCGGCACGACATTGCAAGGCAACTTCAAGTCGCCTCCAGGACAGGCAACTTTGCCAATGGCCAATCAAACAATCAGCTCCCTGGGAGAGAGGGGTTTGCCTGAGAAAACTATTTTCTCTTCCTGTATTGTTGCTTCAGTTAAGACAGTGACCTGACTTTAGAGACGACTTCCATTGAAATCTATGGGTACAAGTTGTCTAGAAGTCAGATTGAAGTAGTACAGGAACCTTTTCTGAAGTCGGAGCAACTTCAGTAGTGTACATTAAGACGGCTCCACTCACTTTAATTTCTCATGTCGCGCGACTTGGGGCGACACAAGTCGGATCCCAAGTCGCGGTAGTGTGAACGGCACTTATACAGTAAAATAAAATTCAACAAACAGTAGCCCAACTCAAAGACCACTTGTAGGAAACGGTAACAGATAGTAGAGAAAAAGTAACAAACAACTCTGTACCTTTTTTTTTTTTTTTTTCTTTTTAAATGCAACTATAATAATGCCATAACCACTTAAGGACCGCACATTCACGTTGGCAGAATGGCACGGCTGTGCACATGCACGTACAGGTAAGTCCTGTGCTAGTGCCCAGCCGTGGGTCGCGGGCGAGCTCCTGTGACCCGGTCCGAAGCTCCAGGACTCGTGGACCCGATCGCTGCTGGAGTCCCGCGATTGGTCCCCGGAGCTGAAGAACGGGGAGAGCTGTGTGTAAACACGGCTTCCCCGTTCTTCACTGTGGCGGCGTCATCAATCGTGTGATCCATTTTTATAGGGATACACAATCGATGACGTCACACCTACAGCCACACCCCCCTACAGTTTTAAACGCACATTAGGGAACACATAACCCCTTCAGCGCCCCCTTGTGGTTAACTCCAAAACTGCAAATGTCATTTTCATAATAAACAATGCAATTTAAATGTATTTTTTGCTGTGAAAATAACCCAAAAATGTGTCAAAATTGTCCGAAGTGTCCGCCATAATGTCGCAGTCACTAAAAAAATCGCTGATCGCCGCCATTAGTAGTAAAAAATAAATAATTAATACAAATGCAATAAAACTATCCCCTGTTTTGTAAACGCTATAAATTTTGTGCAAACCAACCGATAAACGCTTATTGCGATTTTTATTTTTACCAAAAATGGGTAGAAGAATACGTATCGGCCTATACTTTTTTTGGGGGATATTTATTATAGCAAAAAGTAAAAAATATTGCACTTTTTTTTCAAAATTGTCGCTCTATTTTTGTTTATAGTGCAAAAAAATAAAAACCGCAGAGATGATCAAATACCACCAAAAGAAAGCTCTATTTGTGGGGAAAAAAGGACACCAATTTTGTTTGGGAGCCACGTCGCACGACCGCGCAATTGTCTGTTAAAGCGACGCAGTGCCGAATTCCAAAACTTGGCTGGGTCCTTTAGCTGCCTGGGTCCGGGTCTTAAGTGGTAAAAAAGGAAGTAAACCCTTGTTCTGTGTGTGTTTTTTTTTTTTTTTTTAATACCCTGCAAGATAGTCATAATAAGCTAGTATGCATAGCATACTAGCTCATTATGATCGACTTACCTGAGAACAAAGCCCCCGAAGTTCTTCTCCGCCACCACCGCCATGTCTCCTGCGATCTTCTTCCTCTTATCGCTGCTCCTGGCGCTGTGATTGGCCGGAGTGGCGATGACGTCACTCCCCCGTTTTCCCTCGGGACCAGCCGATCCCCCATGCATGCACGGAATTCGGCATTAACCCCAGAGTTTTCCAGGCTCAAAAACGGCACCCCCAAAAATAGAGCTTTCTTTTGGTGGTATTTGCTCACCTCTGCGATTTTTATTTTTTATTTTTTGCGCTATAAACAAAGTGACAATTTTGAAAAAACTACAAAATTTTTTACTTTTTGCTGTAATAAATATCCCCAAAAAAATGTTTTTATATATATTTTTTGGGGATATTTATTATAGCAAAAAGTATAGATTTGTTTTTGTTCAAAATGTTCGCTATTTTATTTATTTTTTTTATAGCGCAAAAAATAAAAGTTAAAGCGACGCAGTGCTGAATCGCAAAAAGTCTCTTTCTCTCTTTTCTCTCTTTCTCTTTTTTTTCTATTTTTTCTATTTTTTTTTCTCTTCTTCACTTTTTTTTCCTCTTTTTTCCCCCTGTTCTGCTCTTGCTGACCGCAATCGTGCAACTCCCGGGAACATCTAGTTTCCTGGACCCATGGCCACACTCGCGAGGCCCGCGCCCCCTGGGTGGCAGATTCAAAGGGACATACCTGTACGGCAATCTGCCTGCCTGTGCCAGTCTGTCGACGTAAATAGTCGTTTGGTGGTCGGCAAGCAGTGAATAAGGCACTGTGACTGTATTTTTAGATTTTTCTAAAGCTTAATTGGGGCTATAAAAGTGATTCCTAGACGGAAAGCTCTCAAACTTAGAGGAGCTCCAATACCAGTCAAAAATAAGCCCACAGCTACAAATACTGGAGCTGCTGACTCTTAATGAAAGGAAACTCATCTGTCTAGGGATCCAGCAATGTCCTTCCCTGAGCTGATTCTTCAATTGGCTTTGGGTCCAGGCGCTGTCATCTTAATTAAGGGAAACCAGCAGTGAAGCCCTCCAGCGTCACAGCCAGTTTCCTGCTGCTTATTTGCAAGCCACGATGCGTTTTGTGACTCATCCTGCAATATTCTGGGACTTGTAATGTGTCCCAGAAAGCTGCGAGGGGAACCAAATTGCCAAAACCAGGTACCCCCTCCCCAAAAGAAAGTGTCAAATGTGGGGGGATGCAAATAAGCGGAACTTTCCCTTTTGGGTGAAGTTCTACTTTAAGTCCGCTATGTACAGTAGTACATTTACAATCGATTTTGCACAAATTGCTTTAACAAAACAATGTAATCTTAGGCTACATTCAAACTGGTGGTTTAGGTTGGTGCGAAATATAGTGACAGCAATATTTTGGTTCATGCTGCAGCCCTGAGTGGCTAGGTGCGGCCACCGGCCCGTTCACTATAACAGGTCGCTGGCGACTCTTATGTGTCACCGCCATTCCACGTAACTAGCGTGGAACGCAAATGCCGCCTGCGCTTCTCTCACAGTTCAATACAAATTTAGTGTGTATCCATGCGCCACCCAGTGGTTGCCGGCGGTACTGCTTCTGATGTACAGAACTGTGAGAAAGATTAAAGCAGAGTTCCACCCAAAAATGGAACTTCCGCTTATCCCACTCCTCACCCCCTTACATGCCACATTTGGCATGTAATTTTTTTGGGGGAGAGTTGGGGGCTTCAGGAGGAGTGGGACTTCCTGTCCCACTTCCTCCTTCCGCCGAGGGGCTGGTAAGGCGATTAAGCTTAATCGCCTTATTGCAGCCCCTCCCTGTAGGCGATGGCCTAGGACACTGAAAGGTCCTAGGCGATCGTCTGTCCAATGGGACGGCGCCGGCCCACGCGCACAGTGCTGCTCGCGCATGCGCAGTGGATGCCCGGCCGTGAAGCCAAAAGCTGTCACGGCCGGGTGCCCACAGTAGCAATGAGGATGCCGCCGGGGAGGGGGGGAGCGGAGCCCCGGTCGGCGCGTCGCTGGAGCAGGTAAGTGTATGTTTATTAAAAGTCAGCATCTACACTTTTTGTAGCTGCTGACTTTTAATAAACATAAAACTTGGCTGGAACACCCCTTTAATACATCAGCAGCACTAGCGCCGGCAACCACTGGGTGGCGCATGGATACACACAGTTGTACAGAACTGGGAGAAAGATTAATACAACTGTGTGTATACATGCGCCACCCAGTGGTTGTCGGCGGTACTGCTTCTGAAGTATAAAAAACAGACCAGTGATATGTCTATAATGTTAAAGACCATAATAACTCCAATGAAAAAAGCAGAATCAAAGTTTGATTCTGCTTTTTTCAAAGGAGTTATATAGTCTTTAACATTATAGACATATCACTGGTCTGTTTTTTATATATTCGTATTTTTAAATAAATCGCAGGTTTATTTATTTGGGAATCGTGAGAGAATCGTGATCCCTAGTCTAAGCAAAAGAATCGTGATTCTCATTTTGACCAGAATCGTGCTGCCCTAGTGCATTATCACAAACATGCTTTTACCCCATTAATGCTGGAATGATGCAGAGAGAGAGAGAGAGAGAGAGGGTACTTTATACAGATAAAATTCACCTTTTTTCATCTGGGAGAATAGGCATACATAGAAGCTGTTACTGAATTGAGTTTGGTAAAAGTGCAGCCTGTGGGTAATGAGTCCCTGGCCATCATTGTAATCCAGTGCCTTCAGCTCTTTGAGTCGCATATCTATAACAAGTATATAGATTACAAGCTCTGACAAGCTTTTTCAGTGTCTCAGAAATGATATTAAGCCAGAGACTGCAATGGTAATAGCATTTTCAACTTAAGCTTTGCAATTGAAAATGTCACATTCAACACCGTACAGCTCTCCCTCTCTTTTTTATTTTATGTATTTATCATTTTTCTAGTCATATTTTTTGATTTAAAAATGAAAGTGGTCAATTGCTGACAAGTGTTTTTTAATTCACCCTGATGACCAGTGGAGGGCACTCATGTATAATAATTCTTGAACATGTATTTCTGAACAGGAGCTAACGGCGTCTCAGAAAAGTGGTGGAAATCTTCTTCAGATGATGTATGAGAAGCCGGAACGCTGGTCCTTTACGTTTCAGTCCTATGCTTGTCTTAGCCGCATTCGTGCCCAACTAAAAGCTTTCAGTGGGAAATTAAAAGAAGCAGAAAATCCTGTGCTGTTTTTTGAGCGGTCTGTCTACAGTGACAGGTACAGAAACATGTTAATTAAAGGGTTACTCAATCCAAATCTGATATTTCCATATTCAGTAGCTTCTTATACTTCCCTGAGCCCCATCTCTATCCAGCGATGTGCATGAGTCCCGGGTCTCTCTCTCCTTTATTGGCTTACAATCACAGCCAGTGAGGAGGCAGGCCAAGCTGCACTCCATGTGTGAATGGACAATTGTCCATTCACAGGAGCGTGTCTCAGGAGGCTTGCTATTGGAGCACTCAGCAGGGTGGGGGGAGCTAAGACCGCTGGCAGGGGACCCAAAAAATGAGGATAGGGCAGTTCTGTGCAAAACCGTTGCACAGGACAGGCAAGTATAACATGTTTATGATTTTAAAAAAAATTGTAGTGCTATCTTTTGCATTCCTTCACCCTCCGATCCCCACCCTACTAACACAATGGGGGTTATTTGCGAAAGGCAAATCCACTTTGCGCTTCAAGTGCAAAGTGCACTTGAAATTGCACTGGAAGTGTAGTCGCTGTAAATCTAAAATGAGGGGAAGCTCTGCTGATTTTATCATCCAAGCATGTGCAAGCTAAAATGCTGTTTTTTTTTTCCCTGCCTGTCCCCCCTCTGATCTACAGCGACTGCAATTTCAAGTGCACGTTGCACTTGTAGTTTGCACTTGAAGTGCAAAGTGGATTTGCATTTAGTAAATAACCCCCAATGTAATGGAGTAGGTGGGGGGAAAAGGTGGACATAGTCGGGACTCCTGATGATTGTCACAGTTCTATTAACTCCCACTATGCTGGAACATTATGGCAGTGGTGGTTACCAGATCTGAGGGAGCTGTGGCAGGCTCTCATCGAGAGTGACTAAGTTGCCTATCCGTTCTGCCAACTTCCTCCATTCATAGAAGCTTTACTATAGCTTCCATGAGTGGCAGACGGATGGATTATTGAAAGGTCTGCCTCCTCCATTCATAGATTGTTTGTTTGTTTTTCATTCTATAGTGCAGTGGTTCTCAACCCTGTCAGGACATGTTTGCGGGTTTTTCTTTATCTTGCACAGGTGCTTTAAATCAAAGTCAATGGCTTGGTATTTTGGACAGCTATTTTATCTAAGAGAAATTCCCCAAACATGGCCTGTTGGGGGTGCTTGAGGACAGAGAACCACTGCTATACTACAGCTTCTATGACTGGATTAGGTGGGCGGAAAGGGCAGGCATAGATGACATTCTGGGTGAGTGCATATGACAGGTCCCTCTATAGCCCATGAATAATGTGTGGTATCTAATTTCTTGCACTGTAGTCCTCCCTAAATACTCTAACCCTTTCTTTTCAGGTACATCTTTGCTTCTAACCTGTATGAGGCAGAATGTCTGTCTGAGACAGAATGGACAGTATATCAGGACTGGCATGACTGGATGAATTCCCAGTTCTGTGCTGATCTTGAATTGGATGGAATTATTTATCTTCGAGCTGATCCTAAGGTAAATGAAGGCTAGCTTCATAGAAATGTGGGTGGGAGCACTAACTAGACTTGTCATTTAATGAAGACCAGTCACAAAGCCAAATGGTGCACTTGATAGTCTATCAAGTTTTGTAGTTCTGACATGCCTTGTAGGGTAGTTAAATAAGATAAGTGCAGCTTTACTGCCATCACATTTAGTCCTCAGCTTGTGAGCTAACTAATTTTGGGTCATGGACCTTCTATTGGACTTGGCTTCTGTGTGTGGAATATGCTGGGGTGCGGTCACTCAACAAACATTTCCATTAGGCGTGGGAGATGCAAGCATGTGACTACTCTGCTAGAAACTGACCACCAGGTGTGGGATATGCTTACAAATGGCATCCATGTGTAGTACCTATATGCCCGCTCCTCCTAAGAACGTTGGCAATAAAAGTAGTTCCCATGTGACTCTTTGAAGGGTTGGCTGGTTTAAGAGGAGTTATTTAATTGCTTGAATTGTTGTTCAGGAGCCTTTTCAATCCTACAGCAATTATCACATAACTCAAGTATTTGTTTCTGTTTAGGCCTCATGCATACAGGAAGTTTTTTTCCTACCCTGGACTCCTTTGCTCTAGGGGAGAAAAACCCAGCTTTAATGCTCCTAACGCCATACTTTGCATGCGTGTGCTTGGTGTGTTATTACATTATGTTGTCCAGAATATTTATTTATTTTTGGCCATTAGCCACTTGCTTACTGGACACATACACCCCCCTCCTGCCCAGGTGAAATTTCAGCTTCCGGCACTGCATCGCTTTAACTGACAATTGCGCGGTCGTGCGACGTGGCTCCCAAACAAAATTGACGTCCTTTTTTCCCCACAGGTAGAGCTTTCTTTTGGTGGTATTTGATCGCCTGTGCGGTTTTTATTTTTTGCGCTATAAACAAAAAAGAGCGACAATTTTTGAAGAAAAATACAATATTTTTTACTTGTTGCTATAATAAATATCCCAATTTAAAAAAAAAAACACTTTTTTTTTCTCAGTTTAGGGCGATACGTATTTTCTACATATTTTTGGTAAAAAAATCGCAATAAGCAACTGGTTTGCGCAAAAGTTATAGCGCTTACAAGATAGGGGAGAGAATTATTATTATTATTTTTTTTTTTTTACTGGCGGCGATCTGCGATTTTTATTGGTACTGCGATGTTATGGCGGACACTTTTGACACATTTTTGGCGCCATTCACATTTATACTGCGATCAGTGCTATAAATATGCACTAATTACTGTATAAATGTGACTGGTATTGAAGGGGTTAACACTAGAGGGTGAGGAAGGTGTTAAATGTGTATCCTAGGTGTGTTCTAACTGTGGGGGGAGGGGGGGGTGACTGGGGGGGTGACCGATCTGTGTCCCTATGTAGGAAGGAACACAGATCGGTCTCCTCCTCTCCAGAGACAGGACGCTGTCTCTGTGTAAAACGGCAATAAGAGATGATCTATGAGCTCATCTCTCATTCGCCCACAGATCGCATCGCAAACGGCCACTCTGACTGGCCGTTCGCCGCGATCTGTGATTGGCCGTGTCCAAGGGACACGGACAACACAGGGCTTTCCCGCAGTGCGCTCTACAGAGCGCGCTGGGAACGCCCAAAGGGGCGGCCGTCAAAAGACAGCATGTTGGATATTCAGACCCGCGCTGTTGCCGTCATTTGACGATAGCGCGGGTCTGAAGTCGTTAAAATGCATGAACGCTCATAAATGTGTCTAGCGAAATTGGACGTTTATTCCTTTAAAACACTCTCTTGTGCAAGTGGCAGGGTGGATAAAAATTGATGATTTAAAAAAAAAAAATACAGATTTGTTTTTTTTTAATCAAATTTATTTAATAAAATGCTTTTTGGAGTAAAAGACAGCTTTCTATTTAAGACCGCCGCACGACGATATATATCGACAAAATGGCACGGCTGGGCACAAGGGCGTACATGTACGTCCCCTTTAAGATCCCAGTCGCGAGCGTGCCGCCGGTGGCGCGCACGCGACGCGGTCCTCTTCTACATGACCCCGCGGGAACAGCGGACCCAATCGCTGCCGGTGTCCCGTGATCGGGTCACAGAGAGGAAGAACGGGGAGAGGTAAGTGTAAACAAACCTTTCCTCATTCTTCCTAGTGAGCCTGTCATAGGGAACGACGATCAGTGACCTTTCCCCCGCGCCCCCCCCCCCCCCCCCCCCCCCCCACAGTAAGAAACACTCCCTTAGGGCACACTTAACCCCTACAGTGCCCTCTCATGGTTAAACCCTTCACTGCCAGTGTCATTTTTACAGTAACCAGTGCATTTTTATAGCACTGTTCGCTGTAAAAATTACAATGGTCCCAAAATAGTGTCCAAAGTTTCCAATGTGTCGCCATAATCACTATAAAAATTACTGATCGCCGCCATTACTAGGGGACAAAAAAAAAATAATAAAAATGCAATAAAACTATCCCCTATTTGGTAGACGCTATACATTTTGTGCAAACCAACCGATAAACGCTTAGTGCTAATTTTGTATTTATTTATTGTTTCTTCCAAAAATATGTAGAAGAATACGTATCGGCCTAAACTGAAGGGGAAAAAAAAATGTTTTTATATATTTATCTTTTTTTGAGGCTTTTTATTATAGCAAAAAGTAAAAAATATTGAATTTTTTTTTAAAATTGTCACTCCTATTTTTGTTTATAGCACAAAAAATAAAAAATGCAGAGATGATCAAATACCAGCAAAAGAAATCTCTATTTGTGGGAAAAAAAAGGACGCAAATTTTGTTTGGAAACCACGTCGTATGACTGCGCAATTGTCAGTTAAATCGAAGCAGTCTAGAATCGCAAAAAGGGGCCAGGTCCTTTAGCTGCATAATGATCTGGGGCTTAAGTGGTTAATAATTTTGTTTATTCAGTGCATGAATTGGAGCTTAGTTATCTAGCGTGAGGCTGTATATTCTGCAATATTTATATTTTTTGTAAACTCATTCAGTGAATCCAAGCTCTGCAAGCTGAGATAACATGCACTACATTAATGCATTCACACAATTTCACAGTAACCATGAGATAAAACAAAGTTCAAGAATATTCCTTTATCCCAGTGTTTTGCAAATCTATGTACATTACAAACTGTACAATTGAATCGGCTCTGATATCACTGTTTTGCTAACCTGACGGCTTAATATTCTAAATGGGAAACCTTCATTTTATTTTAGGGCTGTGACTGATTAAAATTTTTGTGTTCGATTAATCGTTTTTTTTTTTTAATCGATTAATCGACTAATTTCGATTAATTAACGCACATACAGATACAACTACTTTTAGCTGATCTCCTTGCATTGCAACTCTGCATTAGTCAGTGGTAAATGTGGTGGGGGCAGCATGGGGGCAGATGTGTATATTCTTGCAGTATGGGAGCAGATGTGTATATTACAGCATCTGCCCCCATGCTGTAATATACACATCTGCCCCCATGCTGTAATATACACATCTGCCTCCATGCTGTAATATACACATCTGCCTCCATGCTGTAATATACACATCTGCCCCCATGCTGTAATATACACATCTGCCCCCATGCTATACATGATGGTTGTCCTCTCTTACCTTCTTAAGGCAGGAGGACCCGTCCGCAGAGTAGCTGACACGTGCACGATGCAAGCAGGCGGGCGCAGTGGCGTAACTAGAACCTTCAGGGCCCCGATGCATGAAACCATGAAGGGCCCCCCCAATGTTGCCAACCTACCAGATTGAAATTTACTTTCACGACATCCGAAATTTACTGGCACAGCCACGTTTTTACTGGCATTTCGCAAAAGTTACTAAATAAAATGTAATAGACATTAAGGTAAAAAAACATAATTTCAATATAATAAGGGCAAATGATTTAGTCACATCACCTCCTGCCTCTATCCCCTCTGCCACCAACACCAGCTGCCTTCACACCCCTCTGCGGTGCCACAATCTCCCCTGCCTCCAATCTCCTCCTGCGGTGCCACCATCACCCCCTACCTCCATCGTATCCCCCTCTGCCACCATCACCTGTCACTGTCGGCTGGGCTGTCTGTCACACTCTCTATCCCCGACTCCCCTGTGAACGTTGTGTTGCCTGGATGCAGCAGGCTCTGCCATTCCGCCGCCGCCGCGTGCTTCTCAGAGGGGTGCTAAAGAGGGGGTAAGACACAGGGTTTGTAGGGGTGTTACACAGGAGACAGGGGTGGTAGGCATGTTAGACATAGCCAGGGGTGGTAGGCATGTTAGACATAGCCAGGGGTGGTAGGGAGGGGGTTAGACACAGGCAGGGGTGGTGGGGGGGTTAAACACAGCCCAGGGGTGGTAGGGAGGGTTAGACACAGCCCGGGGTGGTAGGGGGGGTTAGACACAGCCAGGGGTGGTGGTAGGGGGGGTTAGACACAGCCAGGGGTGGTGGTAGGGGGGTTAGACACAGCCAGGGGTGGGGGTTAGACACAGCCAGGGGCGGTAGGGGGGGTTAGACACAGCCAGGGGCGGTAGGGGGGGTTAGACACAGCCAGGGGCGGTAGGGGGGGTTAGACACAGCCAGGGGCGGTAGGGGGGGGTTAGACACAGCCAGGGGCGGTAGGGGGGGGTTAGACACAGCCAGGGGCGGTAGGGGGGGGGGTTAGACACAGCCAGGGGCGGTGGGGGGGGGGTTAGACACAGCCAGGGGCGGTAGGGGGGGGGTTAGACACAGCCAGGGGCGGTAGGGGGGGGGGTTAGACACAGCCAGGGGCGGTAGGGGGGGTTAGACACAGCCAGGGGCGGTAGGGGGGGGGTTAGACACAGCCAGGGGCAGTAGGGAGTGGGTTAGACACAGCCAGGGGCGGTAGGGGGGGGTAGACACAGCCAGGGGAGCAGTGTGACAGGTGGGGGGAGCAGTTTGTCAAAGGGGGGGCAGTGTGACAGGTGGGGAGCAGTTCTGGGGGGGGAGCAGTGTGTCAGGTGAAGGAGCAGTGTGACGGGGAGAAGTGTGACATATAATACAGCTCATCCGACATCACATAGACAGCTCTCTGTGCACCAGCATTACCTTCTTCCCAGCAGCTGCAGCACTGCCTCGCACATCTCTCCCTCCACCTGTTCACGGCTCAGCCTCCTGTTCACATCTTGGGTGTCCCAGCCAGGTCCCGCAGCACCACCACCAGCACAATCCCTCCTGCTCCACCAGTCCACCATACCGACCCGACGAGGAAACCCGGAAGTAGCGCGGAGCTACATGTAGGGGAACTTGGCGCTGAGGGGGGAGAAGGAGGATGCCGGATGCTGCAGGTGATGATGACGTCAGCGCGCCGCTACTTGCTTGCCGCCGGGTGGACCAAGATGGCCGCGGCTCCGGAGCTAGGCCGAAGCCGCGGTCTTTCCTATCGGCGAGACCGCGGAGCTCACTCCGCGGATCGTCGATCAAAATTTTTTTAGTCGATCAAAGAAATTAACGATTAATCGAACAATTAATCGTTAATTTCCGCAGCCCTATTTTATTTGCAAATCTAAGATTCTAACTAGCAGTAAGAAAAAATCATTACATTTAAAGAGCACCTGTCATTTCAGATCCATCATGGCAGCGTCTGTTAGTGGGGATCACCTCACCTGCTGTCGCCACGTCCCTCACCTTGTTGTATCCCTGCCACATCACCAGACGTCCCATTAAAGTGAATGGGACTGTCGGTGAGTCAACAGTGGGTCAGAGAAGGAGCTGCTGTAGGACAGAGAGGACAGTTGCTCTTTAAAAATTAGGATTTAAATAGAGTTGATTGAAATCAAACTCACCCTGGCAAGTGGTGTGTGTTTATTTATTTCTGCCTTTAAATCCTCCTGCCTCTATAGGCCTATTAACACATATGTGTGACACATACGCTAACATATAGGGGTATTTGGGGGGGGGGGGATCAAATGCCTGTAAAAACAGCATTTTTGATGCCCTGTGTGCCTGAGACCGAAAGTAGAACTATAGGCAAAAACCTTTTCATTTTTGATGGGGGTTATAATGTGTGATTTTTCTTTTACCTTCATTTTTAATGATAATGGTAAACGGACATATCGAGAGGGCAGAGACGGCAATAAAAACTGACAGGTGTTCTGATCTGCCCTCTATCCAAAACTAAAAAAATAAATGTTTGCCTTTAGTTTATACTTTAACATAAATTACAGTATGTTGATACCCTGTTTTTCTTTGTTTACAGAAATGTCTGAACAGGATTCACACTCGTGGAAGGGATGAAGAACAAGGAATTCCAATGGAATACCTAGAAAAACTTCATTACAAGCATGAGAGCTGGCTTCATCACAGGAACATGAAGTTAGTTCCCTCCATTCTCTAAAACCATACAATTATTTGGTGTCATTTTGTTTACATGTTATCAGACCTGACCATGTGGTTAGCATACATCATTTAGTTACTGTTTAAATTACTTTACTGTGAGTAGATTGTACATTCCAGCATTGGGGCACAAGTAGACCAATCCTAGGAGATAATATGCAGTACACTTAACTAGGGCTGAAACGATTAATCGATAATGAATGAAAATTGTTATCAACGAATTTCATTATCGATAAGTTGGTCCGCATCTTGCTTCCTTTCTGTCCGTCCTGTGTCGCCGTCTTACAAGGGACTTCTGCGCCGTGTCCTGTGTATGCGATTGTGTAACAAGGCGCCACCGTATGACGAGGCACGTCCGCGCCGCCTCTCCTCTGACATCGACTCCCCACTGCTCTCCTCAGCTCCGCCCGCTGCTGCCTCGAGGGAACAGAGGCAAGAAGCAGCCGTGGGGAGAGCGCGGAGCTGTGAAAGGTAGAAGTCACAGTACAGTAACAGTACATTATTTGCATATGGATTTTGATGACCATTCCCCATACTCCCATCATTGGTATTCCGGGGGGTGGGTGGAATAGTAGTGCCACATCATTGGTTTTCCTGGGATGGGGGGGGGGATAGTGCCCCATTGGTGTTCCTGGGAGGGGTAGGGGAATAGTGCCCCATCATTGGTGTTCCCGGGAGGAATAGTAGTGCCCCATCATTTGGCGTTCCTGGGAGGAATAGTGCCCCATCATTGCCGTTTGAGTGTAACATTCCATTTTTTCATTATTACTGTTCAATAAACGAAAAAAATCCACATTACATTTTTTTTTTTTTAAGATTTTATCCGATTAATCGAAAAAATAATCGGCCGATTAATTGATTATGAAAATAATCGTTAGTTGCAGCCCTTCACTTAACAAAGGTGACCCATGGAGCCATATTAGTGGAGGCATATAATCCCAGTCGAATTATGAATTCCTGTTGGCTGCTGGGTTATCCTGGCTGAAATATTACTTATACTCCTTAAAAGTACCAATCAATTTAGTAGAAACCTTTTCACTCCAAGTCCTGGCCTTAAGCAAGTTACAATCTGATGACCCTTTTATAGTAAATTACAGAAAGAAAGGCCAGTTGTTTTACCATCATGGATTTGGCTTGTGGAAGGAAACCACACAAATTTGGTAACAATTTTTATACTTCCTGCATACAGTATCCTTGCTACTAAAAGATTTATGGATCTCAGTGTTGTTGGATAATACTATGTATTTGCATATACAGTACAATCCTCAAATTAACGTCCAATGCCAGGAAGGGATGAGAAAAAAAGTTTACTGCTCAGAGGTCCCAGGGAACTGCAAGGTGGAGTCCAAACACCTGGGTGCAGGCACTGCAATAGTATGCAAAAATGTATAGAGAAAAACCGGGACGGCCGCACTCCAAAAAAATGGTTCCTTTTAATAAAACTGGTCACAACATGAACATATCACAGCAAAAAAATCAGGAGAAAAGCTGATGCGTTTCACAATATCATACAGTGCTTATTCATGAATAAGCACTGTATGATGGTGTGAAGCGCGTCAGCATTTCTCCTGATTTTTTGCTGTGATCATGTTGTGACCAGTTTTATTAAAAGGAACCATTTTTTTTGGAGTGCGGCCGTCCCGGTTTTTCTCTTTTCCAATGCCAGGAAACCTGGACATTCTTCCTTGCAATTGTGCTACATCCACATTGCTAGATTGGTCCCTACAGCCTTTTCTTCCCCCATGCTCCAGTGATTTAAAGTTCTGACGTCATCAGGACTGATACTGGATCCAAAGTACTGCAATAGATGTGATGGTGCTGAGGGACATCCCACTGCTGGAGCATAGGGAAGTGGAGTACTTTTACTCTTCCCCTAGACTTAAATGAGCAGGTAACCTTCGCAGCCCCACTAAAAGGGACAATTTTCAGGTTTCCCAAAGGTGAGATTAAAATCTCCCTTTCTCTCCCCCTTTTTTTAATTTTTTATATAATATTATTATTATTATTATTTTGGACAGGATGGGCAATTTAGCTTACTTTCTACCCCATACATTAGTAAGGGGGATGGGATGAAAGGGTTAATGTTATGTTAATATGAATGGTATAGGTTTCCATTTTTGCCATGGTTGCTTTTTACATGTATGTCCAATAAATACATTTTTGTAGTGAAATCAATAGCCTTTGTAGGTGCTTTTGTTTCCCCTTTTGGTGTTTTTTTTTTAGAGGCTGTGTCCTTTTACCTACTTTATTCCAGACCTAAACAGTTTTGCACTGGGTTTCCCTTAGATTTTTTCATTCCTTTTTTTTTTTGGTACCAGTTTCTACAGCTGGCTGTACATGGTTCAAAATTCAATCGGTTCAGTAAGGAATATCCAAATTTTCGATTCATGTATGGCCACTGCGGTTGAACAAAATTACTTCTGTTCAACCTCGGTGGCTATACATGAATCGAAATTTGAACTGACTTCACATCAACCATTCTGTTGGGAAAACATTTGTCCAGTCAGCACTGTCGGCCTATAGCTGATCAGTGTATTCTGATAGCGGGGAGGTCTCCTCACTGTCAGAGTACACTGACACAGCAGGGAGGATTCCCCCATCCACATACAGTGTATGAATGAGGGAATTAGGTCAGTTTTGGCCAGCTACAGACTTGTTTATGACCAGTGCATAAGACAGTGGCTTAATACAGGGTTCGACAAACCCTGGGCGCCAGGTCGCAATTGCGACTAGAATTAGCAACCAGGGGCGGCACAGCTGGGGTATCCTGTGTTTTCGTGCGCCCCCACCACCCCCTGCGAGCGATCGCCTCGGGCTGCAGCCTTCTGCAGGCCTATGCTTCCTTCTGTGTTCTGGCGCGTCTTGTGGTGGCAGTTGGTATGACAAGACAACCAGCAATGCGAATAGATCTTCCCCTGTCTGTTTTCACTGCCATCTCCTTCCTTTTAATTAGAACCCCTAAACACCCTGGAGAATAAAATGGCAGTTGTTGCAATACTTTCTGTCACACCGGATTTGCGTAGCGGTCTTACAAGTGCACTCTTTTGTGAAAAAATACACTTTTTTTAAATTAAAAAAAGACACCAATAAAGTCACTTTTTTTTTTTTTTTTTTTTTTTTTTTATTGTGAAAGATAATGTTACGCCGAGTAAATTGATGCCCAACATGTAATGCTTCAAAATTGCGTCCTCTCGTGGAATGGCGACAAACTTTTACCCTTTAAAATTTCCATAGGCGACGTTTAAAAAAGTCTACAGGTTGCATGTTTTGAGTTACAGAGGAGGTCTAGGGCTAGAATTATTGCTCTTGCTCTACCAATCGCGGCGATACCTCACTTGTGTAGTATGAACACCGCTTTCGTATGCGGGCGCTACTCACGTATGTGTTCGCTTCTGCGCGCGAGCAAATTTGTCAAGCCATGGCTTAATATGACAAACTTCAATCAATCCTTTATTAACTAGGCTACCATAAGCTGTTCTGTAACTGCCCCATACCACTGTACTTAACATGTATTGTCCAGAGGAATCCAAAAATACTTTATCCTCAACTCTTATCTGATCGCTCTGTATTGTTTTCTTTTAGGATGGATTTCTCCTATCTGCAAGAAGTACCCATCTTGACACTTGACGTGAATGAAGATTTCAAGCATGATAAGCAGAAACAAGCGTGCATGATTGAAAAGGTGTGTTACAACTTCTGCAGTGTTTGTTCTGTTTTTTATATATACTTCAAACCTTATCTGTTGATGGCAGTCTTCCTCTGAGCTGCACTGTCATTTTAAAGTAATTCTTATTTATTGGTTTCAAAGTCTGCAGAGGTTTTCTTACATCAGTGCTTTTCCTGTTATCAGATGTCCTCTTGTGATCTTTCTATACCATCTAGTATATTAAGCAATGTGATGAATTTTCTCAGAGGACATTACAATGGAAAATTCCTGTACTATTTTTTTTATTTTTCCCACCTCTAACCAGCACATTTTATAGGTTTTGTACATTTCCACAGTAATCTTGACATTTAATTATTTCCATAAGAGCATAACCTTCACCTAAAATGTTACTTAGATATGAAATGTTTATTTTTCTTCCTTTTTTCGCCTGTTTGACTAGTAGCATGCCCTTGAGACCCCCATTATCCAGCTAGTTGACCACCACCGTCTGAATTTTAAGCATCAGAAGTGGGAACCTTGTAGTAAATCTGTTTTAAAGTCTGTCTCGCTGCCCCTGCTGTGCAACTGAATTGATAAATGTGTTCTTTGCCCTTGTGGTTTCAGTGTGAACAAGGTGAAGGTTAAGGTTTTTCACCTTCATGCATTCTGTGCATTAAGGTGAAAATAATCCCCCCCCCCCCCCTGTCTATACCTGAGCTCGATCTGAACTAGCCATGTGCACAAGCTCTCTTCATTGAACAGATTTGCTCCCACTGCTGTCAATCAAATTTGCTGATAAGGGAGAGGGGGTGGGGCTAAGTCCTGCACTGTCTGTGTCAATGGACGCTGCAGCAGGTTTTGGGAGTGAGCACGTCCTGGGGGCACCCTATAAATAGGGGCCTGGAGTGCCGGCAGGTTACCTCAGAAAGAGAGGATCGGGCTGCTCTGTGCAAAACCATTGCACAGAGCAGGCAAGTACAGTGGGTAACCGCGATATTGTGTCAATCTCGCTCCCTTTCTCGGCGAGATTGACCACCTGCGAGCCCCACCGCGGGAGCCAGCGCCGAGCTGGCTTGCCGCGATGGAGACAAAGCCGTCATAGAAGCGACGGGGATCAGACGCGGATTCCCGCCAATTCTACACGTGGGCGGCGTTTGTTATGAATCCTGAAGGGGGAAGTCCCCGCCGGATTTAAAAAAAAAATCCGGCATGGGTCCCCCCCTCAGGAGCATACCGGGCCCTTAGGTCTGTTATGGGTTGTAAGGAGAACCCCCCCCTCCCACGCCGAAAAAACGGCGTGGGGGTCCCCCCACAATCCATACCAGACCCGTATCCAAAGCACGCCAGCGAGCGCCCCCCCCCTCCTGAGCCATACCGGGCAGCATGCCCTCAACATGGGGGGGGTCAGGTGCTCTGGGGCAGGGGGGCGCACTGCGGCCCCCCACCCCAGAGCACCCTGTCCCCATGTTGATGAGGACAGGGCCCCTTCCCGACAACCCTGGCCGTTGGTTGTCGGGGTATGCGGGTGGGAGGCTTATCGGAATCTGGGAGCCCCCTTTAATAAGGGGGCCCCCAGATACCGGCCCCCCACCCTAAGTGAATGAGTATGGGCTTGTACCCCTACCCATTCACCTGCAAAGAAAAGTGTAAACACAAACCACACGGGGTATTGAAATATTTTATTAGTTGGCCGCCGGGGGGGGGGGGGGTGTGTGTGTGTATGGTCGCTTTTATAAAAGTGCCCCCCTCCGGCGGGCTTCTTCCGTCATCTTCGGCGGGGGGTGGGTCTTCTCCGCTTTCCGGGGGGTCTTCTCCGCTCTTAATTCAGCGCTCTCCGTTGCCTTCTTTCTGTTCAGGCCTGGCCGCCGCTTCTGTCACGTCGTCTTCTTTTTCTCTTCTCCAGATGTTGACGCGACTTTTATATAGGCCTATCTTGTGATGTCGCAGTCCCATCATGCTCCGGTAGGTACCACGTGGTACCTACCCACTTGCTACCTACCGGAGCATAATGGGACTGCGACGTCACAAGATAAGCCTATATAAGTCACCGGGAGCCACGCGCCTGGCATAACAGCGGGACGAAGCGTCGCGTCAACATCTGGAGAAGAGAAGACGACGACGTGACAGAAGCGGCGGCCAGTCCTGAACAGAAGGAAGGCACCGGAGAGCGGGAAAACACCCCCCCCCACGGCTATTCAGCTTTCATCTGAATAGCTGTAGTGTTCCTGTGCGTATAGACACTCCCCTTGCCCGGGATTGGATGGGTGATCGTGATCTGTCCAATCCCGAGCAAGGGGGAGTGTCTATGCGCGCGGGAACACTACAGCTATTCAAATGAAAGCTGTGATGTTCTTTGGGCGGCTGCATTTGTGGGGGACGTGGCTGCATTTGTGGGGGACGTGGCTGCATTTGTGGGGGACGTGGCTGCATTTGTGGGGGACGTGGCTGCATTTGTGGGGGACGTGGCTGCATTTGTGGGGGACGTGGCTGCATTTGTGGGGGACGTGGCTGCATTTGTGGGGGACGTGGCTGCATTTGTGGGGGACGTGGCTGCATATGTGGGGGACGTGGCTGCATATGGGGACACATTTAACCAGTTAAGGACCGCCACATGTACATTTACATCGGCAGAATGCCACCGACAGGCACATCAACGTATATATACGTTGGTGCCTTGAGGGGGTTCGGGGGTCCGATCGGACCCCCCCCCGTACATACGGCGGTCCGTTTTGCTGGCCGAGCGATCTGGGATGAGGGGGCGGCTATTCGTTTTTGTCCGCCCCCTCCGGATCGCTCTCAGCCAATCCGCGCGCCCCCCCCGCCCTGTCACTTCCTCCTCCTGTGTAAACACAGGAAGGAGGAAGCGATGTGATCTCTCCTTCAGCGTTTTTTTTCAACCACCAGGAGAGATCACAACACACAGTAAGTCTGCACTTACACTACACTGACACACACTACACATAGTCACATTAGCCCCCCCTCCACCCTGTCACAGTGTCACTGAATGCAGTAATCATACATGTCAGTTAGTGTTGGGTTCAGGGTACCCCCCTAATAAAGTTTTAACCCCTTGATCACCACCCTAGTTAACCCTTTCACTCCCTATTGCCAGTGTCACTAAGCGATCATTTTTCTGATCGCTGTATTAGTGTCGCTGTTCCCGCTAGGTAGCTAATTTTTTTTATTGCGTTTTTTTTTTATTTTTTTTACTAAAGACATGTGGCTAAATACATTTTGGCCTAAATGATTGACTAAAATTTAGTTTATTTGATTTATCTTATAACAAGTAAAAAATATAGATTTTTTTTTTTTTTTTTAAATGTCTCTCTATTTTTGTATATAGCGCAAAAAATAAAAATCGCAGAGGCGATCAAATACCACCAAAAGAAAGCTCTATTTGTGGGAAGAAAAGGACGCAAATTTTGTTTGGGAGCCACGTCGCACGACCGCGTAATTGTCAATTAAAGCGACACAGTGCCGAATCGCAAAAAAGGGGCAAGGTCATTTAGCAGCATTTTGGTCCGGGTCTTAAGTGGTTAAAAAATGTATCAGTATTCGGTATTGGCGACTACTTGAAAAAAAGTATCGGTACTTGTACTCGGTCCTAAAAAAGTGGTATCGGGACAACCCTAGTGTTTACGCAGCCTAAGAGTAGTTTTACCCTTTCACACTTCATCCAAAACTAAAGTTGTGTTTCACTTTAATAATATACAGTAAATGCTCTATGCTACTGTAGATTGATCATTTATTAAGCAAAGTTTAAAGTAATTCTGTGTTTGGTAGTTATTTTTCTTGCAAATTTAAATAACAAAAGTGTTGTGTTTTATTACAGGTTAAAGAGTTTTTAAGCACGTTATAACATTGTGAAGACCCGTGTGTTTCGTAGACGCTGTTACTCTCCATATTAGAAGAAGGAATATGTTCCACAGTTTTTACATTTTTTTTTGTAGACTTTCTAAAGCTGACCACACACCTTTCAAACTCCTACAATCTCCTTTTTTTACGTATACCAGCAATGATGTCTTTCGTAGTTTATATAAACTAGGTAGGCCCCCACTTTTAAAAGGGGTTGTAAAATTGGATTGTAAAAATAATGGCCAGCTTTAAGAATTTGCGGCTCATCACGTTATGCTTCCTCTTTGGTTACATTTGGTGATTGGTATGTATTTCTATTTGTGTATATATTTTATATTTTAATTTAAAACAGGTATTCTTAAATTTTACCTTTTTTTTTTTTTTTTTTTTATCAGTACACATGTATTTGTCAAAACTGATAAGGCCAGAGTCTTCAAGGTATAGTTGTAAACAATACCAGAGTATGCAAAACCCATGTATGTGCTGGGATTGGCTGAATAGGAAGCATATTACCAGAAACATGCAGGGGATTGTAATGGCAAATGTTTGAATAATACTTTACTAGCTTTCTACATGGATTTCTGTATACAATATGCCTGTGCTTTTTTTCTATTTCTGTACAATAGGCATCTAGATTTCTATCAATTTGGCAATTCTCTTCCTGAGAGCAGTACATAAATTTTTGTAGGACGTCAGGGATACGGGAACAAGCATAGAATACTTCTCAACCCTGGGGATGTCAATTTGGATTAGAGCAGAGAATAGACAACTTCGGTTAGGACCCATGCACACTAAGGCCCCTTTCACACCCATTTTTCAGGCGAATCCCAGCAGGGCCACCCATTGACTTGTATGAGTAGGCGGATGTCAGTGGAGATGTGTCTGCTGACATCCACCTGCCATTCGATCCAGCAAGATCCACTGAAAACAGACGAATGGCAATATGTTCGCCATCCGTCCAGCGGATCGGATGAAAATGGACATGCTGTCTGTTTTCATCCGATCTTCCCATAGAGAACAGCGGGGCTCTGACAGTCCCTCCCTGCACAGTAAGCAGAAACGGACCTGTCATCCGCTTGCTCAGTGGGGATCAACAGATCGATACCCCACTGAGCAGATCCGCCCACGTGTGAAAAGGGCCTTAGGATTGCAGAAAGCAGTGAATTATTATCAATTCTTCTTGAGAATATAGAGCGGCTGATATTACTGATCACATTTTGGAAATGCTAGTTGTCTGGCTGATATGCTGACCTAATGGTTTCAGTATGGTGAGTCACTGACCTGGAACATTGATGCAGATCGGAAAAATCCTATTTGTTTTGGGTCAGCGAAGTATTGAAGTAAGGCTGGCCATAGATGCCTTGTCTGTTGTGTTTTTTTTATTTTTCCCCAATCAGCTAGAGCAGGGATCTCCAAACTACGGCCCTCCAGATGCTGTGGAACTACACTTCCCATGAGGCCTTGTAAAACTCTGACATTCGTAGACATGACTAGGCATGATGGGAAATGTAGTTCCTGAACACCTGGAGGGCCGTAGTTTGGAGACTCCTGAGCTAGAGGAATGATTGAAACAAAAACAAATGGCTTTCGCCATCCACTATGCAAGTTGGATAGAGGAATCTTCCCTGCTGTGCTATTGTATTGTGACGGTGGGACTCCTCCTCTATCAGAATACATTGATCAGCGGGCGATCAAGAAAAGTTTTCCAATTTTCATGTTCGACTTCTTCTGCTGAGCAGGAATGGCCAAAAATGTATTTAAATTCGGCCATTCTCTGCTGAACTGACCAAAGTCCGGCCATGTGTAGCCTCCATCAGGTTTTTTTTTTTTTCGGAAGTCCGACAGACCTTAGAGAACCTGTTCTTTCTTACTGACGGACTCGCTGCAGACTTTTGTACGGTCAACAGTCTGACGGTGTGTACAAAGTATACAACATCCGGGAAACTAGTATTTTCAAGAGAGGTCATCAGCATCCGTCTTCTGTTTTCATAAAGCTTGGTAAATCCAGAGATTCAAATTCAGTGGTAATTATGTGGTGGAAAAGCCATCTGACTGCAAACATGCAGTGCACTGAACTTCATCTGCACGATTTAAGTTGCCGATTTGTCTGAATGAGAAAAACACTCTTTAAAATTGCAATAATTAACATAAATTTAATGTTAATTTAAAAAATATTCTAAATTTATAATGTAATACACTCTGTAGCAAAAGCGCTTTTGAGTATAAACTGTTGGTAGGAGCTTTTTATATTTAGTATACCTGTTACCCAAACTTGAGAATGCGTGAAAACATAATTGCATGAATGAATGTGGTCTGTATATAAAGCCCATGCAAACAGATTTTTATTTTATTTTTTACTTGGTAAGATGAAAAGTCAAACAGGCTTATTTAATAAGTCAAAGTACAAAATTCCTAGTTGCCATTTAGAATCCTGCTTTAGGGATCTGTACAGAAAAATGAAATTGAATATGGCTTACTCTGCTTGGCACACCATAGATGCCCAATTTCCTGCAAAATGTAGGAATGGTTATCCTTTCCCTAAAACTTCAGTGGTGTAACCACTCTTCTCTTTAAGCAAGTCTCCTCCTCCGTCTGTACTGAATATACATCTAAGCAACATACATTTCTATGAAGATGTATATTCCTGCGTATGTATGATGACATTTCTTGAATCACAGGCCTCGTTCACATGGGCATTGTCAAATCTGCATTTTTATGCTTTGAGGACATTTTTAACACCTAAAGATACATTTTTCAATCGTGCCATTCTCCCTGAGCATTTAGGTGCGTTTACAGAAAATATAATTTTGTGCTTCCAGGATCCAGTTAGACACCTGAGCGTTTTTAGGCAGCAAGTCATGCTATTTTGTACAGGTCGCCAATGTAAAAAGCAGAAAAATGCCTGTAATCTGCCTAAAAACAATAAGTTCCAGAACTTGTTTGCACTTCAAGCTTTTGGAGTAGAGATGTGAACCATCTCCATAGAGAATGTCTCCCCCCCTACAAAACGCTCAGGTGTGAACGGGGCCTTAAGGCAAGTAACGCAACTAAACTTGCTGTAAAGCAGGAACATCTAAACACAGGAAAGTGATCTGGGAGGCATAAAAGTTTGTACTGCCCAGATCATTTAGGAATGCTAGTGTGAATGGGGCCTTACCCTGCACTGATGGTGATAATGAATGTTTATATATATTTGCATTGCTTTTTTATAATAAATCAAGTTGTGTGTGTATATAGATACAGAAAAGAATGAAGTTAAATCAACTCAAACACTTTTAAAGGGAATATGTCAGTAAAAAAAATATGAGAACTGCCATTGCCGACTTTCATTTGCATTCTTGCTTTAACGCTTAGTGACAGGCTGCAAACTTGTTCAGTATGACTTTCAGTAGATTGTAAAGCAAGGACGAGGATGACAATCCCAAGGGTGTAAACCTGTAAAGAACACCTGTCAGAGAAATATTTGAAACCCTTGCTGGTCTCCCTTTTTAAGAAAGCTCATCGCCTGGTTATGTCTGACTGGTTGACATGTCTTTCACCCGCCACAATAAGCATGCCATAAATAAAAGTAAGATTTAAGTTGGAATAACTTACCTCTGTGTGTATTCTTTTGATGGAGAGATCAGGGTTGCATCCAACAGCTTTTGTGGCATTTGTACTTTAAAAACTGCTCAGTAGTGGTGTCTTTCATGTCTGTACTGACAGCTTCTCTTTAAATTGTCAAACTGTTTTTGTGTATGTGACTTTTTGGGTGTGTTTATGCAGTATTGTGAAAAAAAATTGTTTTAATAAAATGTAAAAAAAAAAAAAACCTTCTCCCCTTCTTTTTTTTTTTATCTGACAGCTTGTGATTTTACATTTATCAATTGTAATGTGAAGAAGCCAGTTGAGAAGACTAGAACACATCCCAGCCTTCTAATGTCCCATGCTCATTATATGTTTACGGCTGGGTTCACACCTATGCGAATTGGATGTGAGTTTTCCCTTAAACGGAGCCAAAGATGCACAGCCGCCCCCAGAGATATGTGAACCCGCTCCATAGAGAGCCAGTCACATTCTTCTGCTATGCGAATTGAATGTGAAGAAACCCGCATCCAATTTGCATAGCAGGAGACTGGGACCGGCTCTCTATGGGGCTGGTTCACATATCTCCAGAGGCCGCTGGTAGCGCACTGAACAGAAACGGTGTTCGTCTTTGGATTCGTTTTCAGGGCCAAATTCGGGCAAAGATTCAGCCTTGAAACAGAGAATAGGGACACACAGCGTTCCTTGCGATTTGCAGCCGGTTCTAGTGTGAACTGAGCCTCAAGGACTATATTCATAAAGCAATGAATGCTATATTCACCAAACACACCTGGAAGATTCACCTGCAGTACATTTTTGAATGAGATTCACTGCTTTAGAATTTTTTTTTTATATTGACCCAAAACTCCCCCCACCCCCCAGTTTATGCAACCTGACCTTTTTTATTTATTTTTTATTTCTGTGTCCATCTGGTCCCTTATTTGCTACTCCAGAGATGGCAGAAAGTAAAAAGGAGATCTCTGTAACCAAGGGTTACCCACTGGAAGATGATAGATAGATAGAGATATATATATATATATATATATATATATATATCTCTATCTATCTCTAATATAGCTTTTTTTTTCAGGGGGAGCTCAGTTCCACTACCTCTGGCTCAGACCCTTTGGTGCCCGCTCACCACAATCACTTGTAAAAGCAGAAGTCTGGTTTCTGTGTTTACAAGTGACAGCTCTGCACTCTGTGTGTAACCCCCTGAACTCTGCTCTCTGTATGTAATGCAATTCTGGTATTTAATGCCCTTTTAAGACCCTTCTACTGTTTTTGAAATCTGAACGGGGTCGTGGTTGAGTTCCTGCACCTATTTTCTGAGAAGAAAAGCTCTGTCTACAATCAACTGCCGACTGGGTGACAGGCTGGGTTCTCGATCCTTGTAGTCCCCTCAAGTTCGACCATTGAGCGTGTGCTGGTCTTTAGCTACGTGCTGGGCCATCCAGGGGTGGTCGATGAGCTATACGCTCCAGGGCACACATTTGACCGGGCTCTATGTCCGTGTCAGTGTGCCGGGCTGACAGCCATGGCGTAACTGCGCGGACGTTGGTTCTGTCCGGGATGCTTCCAGCCGGTGGTTGCAGGATGGGCAAGTAGCAGTCTCCTTGCTTTGGCGGGGTGGTGCAGCTGGTGCATTCCTGGGAGGTCGATCGGGGGTCAGCCCTGCTTTCCTCTCTCCCTCCTTCCCCGTGCTCTGGGTGGTTGGCTGTGAGGTGGGGGTCCGCCTGGGAGGCTCCATCCTGTGGCTGGGGGCTGTGTCTATCGGGGGTGCTGTTTTTATTGCCATGTGTGCGGGGGGGGGGGCCTGCTGTGTGTTTCTTTCTCGTACATCACGGGACACAGAGCGGCATATTCATTACTATATGGGTTATATGGAGTACCTTCAGGTGTGGACACTGGCAATCTCAAACAGGAAGTCCCCTCCCTATATAACCCCCTCCCCTAGAGGGAGTCCCTCAGTTTTTTCGCCAGTGTCTTAGGTGTTGGTCACGGAATAGCTTTGCTCCACATCCTTGGGATTAAGGGCGGGCTAACCGGATCTGTCCAAGGAGCCTCAGTGCCAAAGTGGACAGTACCCGGGCCCCAAACCGTGGGGTTTTGCCTATAATGCTCCTCTTTGGAGGGCTGGGCCCAGGACTTGGAGTTTGTAAAAACCATAAGTGCCTGTTTGCCAGGGTGCTATATAGGTCCAGGACAGTGGGTACCTTCATAGGACCCCAGGGCCTGAAGGTCTACTACGCTACCCACGGAGATGGGAGAAGATTGGATCGTTTTGCTGGACAAACATCCTGCAGCATGGAGCAGGTAAGGGGGAGCCTGCGGGACTTGGTTCGACAGCAGGCTCTCCGGGGTAACCTAAAAGGGGGGATAGCCTAAGTATGCTCTGCATTGGCAACCTTGCTCACTATGTCTGAGAAAGACAGGATGACCCCTTTTTTCCCCCATCACTAGGTTCCCCTGTCTAAGAATGTGTTGCTAGCTAACCTGCTGCTTTCTTCCTAGGACTAGTAAGGATCCCTATGGGGCCTTTTGGAGAGTCCTACCTGGCCGGGGGTTTGAATCTGCCGCCTGATACTGCAGTCCTGGGTCTCCAGCAGCGCGGCTCCTCCATGTTCCTCCTGTTCCGGCATACGCGCGCGTGCGCGCGCACGTCTTATAGACGTTTTTTCGCGCCGTTCAGAGAGGAGGGCGGGGGGGGGGCGTGCCTGCGGCGTCATACAGGGGCGTGCCTTGTGCTGTTATAGATCAGCAGGCATTGTCAGTGCTCAGTCTGAGGCTGATTTCAGAAGGAGAGGACGCAGAGCGGCAGAACAGTGACTCCCGGTGGCGGAAGAGGGGTAGTACATGCTGGACTTTGTTCCAATGCCTTTTTTGTTAAGCCAAGAAATTCCCCTTTTTGCAGCAGGTTGGAGGCTGGCAAACTAAGTTTGGGGTCACTGTATGTTTTAAAAAAAAAAAATATATATATAATATATATTTAAAAAAAAAAAGAAAAACATACGGGGCCCCATCAGTTTTTGGGCATTAGTGATCTATTGTCCCCTAAGCTCTGGTTTTGTACTCCTGGCCACTACAGTCTGTTGTTGTTGGCGGAGTCCCTCGATTTTGTATTATGGCTTCCAAAGGTTCGGGGTCAAAGGGTACAAAAAAGACCAAAAAACAAAGGGGTTCCCCCTCTGATTCTGATGATATGCCGATACTTTCCCCGCAACTTATTAACATAAAGGGCGCCTTGGATGAGCCATTAGGGGGATCTGGTGCGGAGGCTGGCCCAGATCAGCCCAGCCCTGTGTTTATCACAGAGGAGATGCTAGCCGTATCCCTAGGGGGGCTAGAAGAGAGAATAGCAGCATTGATCGCTAGAGCTATTCCTGGTAAGAAACGGGTTAGATCCCCATCACCAAGAGGTGTATCCTCAGATGCTGAGATTCTCTCTCCGGAGGAATTGGAATCACAGGAGGATCAACTAGACCTGAACCAAGAGGGTTCAGGGATTGAGGGATCTGCCTCTGAGGAACCATTTTCAGACTCCCAGACAGAAAGACTGTGGGTACAGTCTTTGACGGACATGGTCCGCTCGGCATTTAGTTTACCATTGCCAGAGCCTCAGGTTCCTCCGGTATCCTCTCTGGGCTCTTTGAAAGCTCCGTTAAGCAACGCAGTTTTTCCGGTCCATCCTCTCTTGGAGGAATTGATCTTTCGGGATTGGGTACGGCCGGACAGGATTTTTCTGCCACCGAAAAGATTTGCGGTCATTTACCCCATGGAGGAAAAATTCTCCAAGAGGTGGAGGCTCCCAGTAGTGGATGCAGCCATCTCATGTGTGAATAAATCACTAACTTGCCCGGTGGAAAACATACATATGTTTAAAGATCCGGTTGATAAACGGTTAGAGACACTTTTAAAAGCATCCTTTGCTACGGCAGGAGCAGTGGTACAGCCAGCTGTGGCTGCAATTGGAGTTTGTCAGGCGTTAAAAGACCAGACAAAAGAAATGTTAAAGGACATGCCTACCCAACAAGCAGAAGAGTTTTCTGACATTCCCAGAGCTCTGTGTTTTGCTGTAGATGCTATAAAAGATTCCATCCGGCAGGCCTCTCGTTTATCACTATTTTTGGTGCACATGAGAAGGCTCTTATGGTTGAAGAACTGGGCGGCGGAGCCCCCATGCAAAAAGCTTCTGGCAGGGTTTCCCTTCCATGGAGGACGACTCTTCGGAGAGGATCTGGATAAATATATTCAGACTATTTCAAGTGGCAAGAGTACCCTTTTACCGGTCAAAAAGACATTCCGGGGTCCTACATTTAAAAGGCAGCTCTTTCCTGTCTCGGGGCCCTCAAATTCCAGGCAGTATCGACGGCCGCCTGCACGATCCAACGTTAACAGTAGATCGCAGGGACAGGCCCCTGGGGGTAAGAGGCCATGGTATCGCAAGCCGACAAAGACAGCCCCTAAGTCTGCCTTATGAAGGGGCGCCCCCACTCTCGCGGGTGGGGGGAAGGCTTCGTTTCTTCTCAGAAGTTTGGGAAGCCAAGATCCCCGACAAATGGGTCCGGGCATCTGTAACCACAGGCTACAGACTGGAGTTTCTAAGGTGTCCTCCGCCTCATTTTCAAGAATCAAGGCTACCAAAGGATCCAGCAAGGAAGGCCTCATTGCTGGCAGCTTTGGATCACCTGCTTTGCCAGGACGTAATAATAGAGGTGCCAGCCCAAGAGCAAGGGCTAGGTTTCTATTCCAATCTCTTTGTCATACCAAAGCCCAACGGCGATGTCAGGCCAATCTTGGACCTAAAGAGGTTAAACGGTTACCTAAGGGTTCGTTCCTTCCGGATGGAATCCATCCGGTCAGCAGCCGCCGCGCTTCAGAGGGACGATTTTCTGGCCTCCATAGACATAAAGGATGCTTACCTTCATGTACCAATCTTTCAGTCGCATCAAAGATTTTTACGCTTCGCGGTGGGGCAGCGACACTTCCAATTCAGGGCGCTCCCCTTCGGGCTGGCCACGGCCCCCCGGGTATTCACGAAGATCCTAGCCCCAGTTCTGGCCAATTTAAGGATCCAAGGGGTCACAGTCCTAGCATACTTGGACGACCTTTTAATCATAGATCACTCACGGCCGGGTCTGCAACAGGCAGTAAACCTCACGGTTCGGTACCTCGAAGGATTCGGCTGAGTCCTAAACCGGGGAAAGTCAGCGTTCCAGCCTACAAAGCAGTTGGAATACCTCGGCATGAGGTTAGACACAGAACAGCAAAGGGTGTTCCTGCCCCTTGTAAAGATCGAGGCTATCAAGGGGTTGGTTCAGTTGGTTCTAAACAAGAAAAAACCAACTATTCGCCTGTGTATGCGAGTACTAGGCAAGCTAGTGGCCACGTTCGAGGCAGTACCATACGCTCAGATCCACACTCGCGTCCTACAGGCAGCCATTCTAGCAGCCTGGGGCAAGAGGGCACATGCCTTAGAGTCCCCTTTGACGCTATCATCAAGGGTCCGACAAAGCCTGGCCTGGTGGTTGAACCCCCAGAATCTTCTAAAGGGAAAATCCTTCAGCCCTGTTGTCTGGAAGGTAGTTACCACAGACGCCAGCCTGGCAGGCTGGGGGGCGGTCTTCGAGGGGTTCTCTCGCCAGGGAACTTGGGTGAAAGCAGAGAGGCAGCTCCCCATCAATATCTTGGAGATCAGAGCTGCTCGCCTAGCCCTTCTGGCATGCACCTCCAGATTAAAGGGGTTCCCGGTGAGAATCCAGTCAGACAATGCCACGGCGGTGGCATACATAAACCACCAAGGGGGAACCAGGAGTCAGGCCGCTCAGAGGGAGGTGAGCTTGATTTTTCAGTGGGCAGAGGTTCATGTACCCTGCATTTCGGCGATATTCATTCCCGGAGTGGACAACCTGCAGGCAGACTTCTTAAGTCGCCAGAGTCTGTTGCCAGGGGAGTGGTCTCTGCATCCCCAGGTCTTTCAGACAATCTGCCAGAGGTGGGGAATGCCGGACGTAGATATAATGGCATCCAGGTTCAACAAGAAACTAGACAGGTTCGTGTCTCGAGCGAGGGATCCTATGGCCTGCGGAACCGATGCGTTGGTTTGCCCTTGGCATCAATTCAAACTTCTATATGCATTCCCTCCGCTACAGTTACTCCCTCGCCTGTTGCGCAGGATCAGAGTGGAGCACAAGCCAGTCATTCTAGTAGCTCCGGCTTGGCCCCGGAGGACTTGGTACTCACTAGTCCTGAAGATGGCAGTGGGAGACCCTTGGACTCTTCCTCTACAACCAGACCTACTCTCACAAGGCCCGATCCTCCACCCTACATTACAGCGTCTAAATTTGACGGCCTGGAGGCTGAATCCCTGATTCTCAGGGGTAGAGGTCTGTCTAGGCAGGTAATTCCTACCCTGATTAGGGCTAGAAAGCCGGTCTCCAGGGTGATTTATTACAGGGTGTGGAGGAACTACGTAGGCTGGTGTGAATCCAAAAGATGGAATTCCCGCAAATATACTATTGATAGGGTGTTAAGTTTTCTCCAGCTAGGAGTGGATAAAGGCCTGGCACTAAGCACAATCAAGGGACAGATCTCAGCTCTGTCAGTGTGGTTTCAGAGGCCGCTGGCCACCCACTCGCTGGTAAAGACCTTCTTACAGGGGGTCTTGCGTATTAATCCTCCTGTCAAGTCACCAATTTGTCCATGGGACTTAAATCTTGTCCTGTCCACTCTACAGAAACAACCCTTTGAGCCGTTGGCTGAGTTTCCTTTAGTCTTACTGACAAGAAAGTTGGTTTTCTTGGTCGCCATAGTTTCGGCCAGGAGAGTGTCAGAATTAGCAGCCTTATCGTGTAAGGAACCATATCTCGTTCTGCATAAGGACAGGGCAGTTCTCCGGCCCCATCCTTCCTTTCTACCAAAGGTTATATCCAAATTTCACTTGAACCAGGATTTGGTACTTCCATCCTTCTTTCCAAAACCCACATCTAGAAAGGAGGGGTTGCTGCATACCTTGGATATTGTCCGGGCCATGAAGGCCTATCTTAAAGCTACAGAAAAGATCCGGAAGACAGATGTGTTATTCGTTCTACCAGATGGCCCCAAGAAGGGGCAGGCAGCTGCAAAATCCACCATCTCGAGATGGATTAGACAATTAATCATTGAAGCCTACGGTTTGAAGAGGTTGCCTCCTCCTTTGTCGGTAAAGGCCCATTCTACCAGGGCCATGGGCGCCTCCTGGGCAGCACACCATCAGATCTCTATGGCTCAGATGTGCAAGGCGGCGACGTGGTCATCAGTCCACACGTTTACAAAGTTTTATCAACTAGACGTGAGAAGGAATGCGGATTCTGCCTTTGGACAGGCAGTACTACAGGCTGCAGTTTAAGATCCTCGGGATCAGAAGCACCCTTGGTTGTAAAAAAGAAAAAAAAAAAAAAAAAAAAGTTTTTTCTTGACTAAGTTGGAATTATTATTATTATTTGAGTATACCTCTAAATTGAATCCTTCTTTGGAAGATGTCTCCCTCCCCTCATTAAAGCATTGCTTTCGGACATCCCATATAGTAATGAATATGCCGCTCTGTGTCCCGTGATGTACGAGAAAGAAAAAGGGATTTTTAAATACAGCTTACCTGTAAAATCCTTTTCTTGGAGTACATCACGGGACACAGAGCTCCCACCCCTCTTTTGGGGAAACATTTTGGGAGGCATACTGCTTGCTACAAAACTGAGGGACTCCCTCTAGGGGAGGGGGTTATATAGGGAGGGGACTTCCTGTTTGAGATTGCCAGTGTCCACACCTGAAGGTACTCCATATAACCCATATAGTAATGAATATGCCGCTCTGTGTCCCGTGATGTACTCCAAGAAAAGGATTTTACAGGTAAGCTGTATTTAAAAATCCCTTTTTTTCACTGTGTGATGTGTTTCTGTGCATCCTTGTAATTTTTGTACAAGGAATGGGATCGGCCGCAAAAAGTTTATTCTGTTCCGAAATGCTTTGCGGTCTGTTTATCCTTTTGAGGAGGACTTCCTAAAGAAGTGGACCTCTCCTCCGTCAGTGGACCCTCCTGTGTCCAGGCTGAACAGGGCGACCACGTTGCCTGTGAAAGGGGCTCCTGCTTTTAAGGACACCACAGATAGGAGAGCTGAGGCTGTGGCCCGCTCTATGTTCACAGTGGTGGGGTCCGCTGTGAGACCGGTCTTGGCCGGGGCTCTAGTGTCAGACACTTACTAAACGGGCAAAGTTGTTGCTTCAGGAGTTGGAGGCGCACAATGCCACTGAGGACTGTGTGGCACTGGCCCAGTTGGTGCAGGGCCTAAAATTTGTCTGAGTCGGCCCTGGATACGCTTTCCTTGCTCTCCAGGGCCTTGGCCTACGTGGTAGTATTGCGTCGCCTTGTGTGGCTGAAGTGTTGGTCTGCGATCCAGTCTTCTAAAAAGGCCACGGGAGGTAAGAGCACTCTGCTCCCACAATTGGGTAAAGGTAAGGAGCCTCGCCATAGGCAGTGGCCCTCCTTTACCGCCCCCAATCGTTTTTTTTGTCCGCCTGGTACGGCAGGTAAACTTCTCCAGGGCGCCCGCTGAAGGGCAGAAGCGACCCTGGTTCCACAAACCCAACAAGCCTGCGTAAAAGCCTGCTTCCGCATAAAGGTCTGCCCCCGCCCGTCTCTCGGGTGGGGGGGCGGCTTCGCGAATTCGCTGCTCGGTGGAGGTCTCTTCTTTCTGACCGCTGGGTTTGCAAAGTAGTTTCCTTGGGGTACAAGATAGAGTTTCTCTCTTGTCCACCAAACAGATTTTTGTTCCTTCCAACCTCCAGCTTCCTCTGGGTCATCGTTCAGGATCTGCTGGTCAGGGGAGTGATTGTGCCGGTTCCTTTACTGGAACGGTTTCAGGGGTTTTACTCCAATCTGTTTGTAGTCCCCAAGAAGGAAGAGGTCCGTCCAATCCTGGATCTCAAGGCCCTCAACTGTTTTGTCAAAGTGCAAAAGTTCAGGATGGAGTCGGTTCGCTCTGTAGTGGCATGGAGATCAGGGGGATTTTCTGGCATCCTTGGATATCAAGGACGCGTACTTGCATATTCCCATATGCGCAAAGCACCAGAGATTTCTGCGCTTTACGGTCGGGGAGGACCACTTTCAATTTGTGGCCCTCCCTTTTGGCCTGGCTTTGGCGCCAAGGGTTTTCACCAAGGTGCTCGCTTGATTCTGGCCCTGCTGAGGCAGTGCGGGATCGCTATTGCAGGATACCTGGACGACCTTCTTCTGAGAACGTCTTCAAGCTCAGAATTAGAGGTGGATGTGTCTATCACCTGCCAGACCCTCCGGGAATTCGGTTGGCTGCTAAATGTCCAGAAGTCAGTGTTGGTCCCGTCTCAGCGTCTGGAATACCTAGGGTTGGTCCTGGATTACTCGGAGTCAAGAGTTTTCCTTCCCATGGAGAAACTACAGACACTGCAATCGCTTCGTTTTTGCATGCGTGTTCTGGGTCTGATGGTGGCCTCCTTCAAGGCGGTTCCGTATGCTCAATTCCACACTCGAGTATAAATATATATCAAGAATAATAAGGGGAAGGACGGGGTGGAAAGGGGAGTAATAGGGGGATGAGAAAAAACAAGGGAACTGCACTCACATAGGCCACATCCGTGTAAAGAATCAAAATTTATGTAAAAACAATAACTGTGGAGGGGTATTGAAGGTCGGACTGTCGAGGCCAGAGAAGTAATGTAAAAATATAATTTTAATATAATTCATAAAAAATGGAACAATTGTACATATACATAGAGATAGAATTGATACATGAATAAACCACCAGATATACAAAAACCAAAGTCGCCGACGCGCGTTTCGCCGTGAGGCTTCTTCAGGGCAAAGTTTTTGAAGATTTTCGTACAGAGATGTATAACATTAGTTATATGACAGATGACTCTGTAGTCAATGCAGGATAGAACGCATATCACAATCGAGTATTGGATATTATGCACTGTGGTGAATTCCAACAAGATCATCAAGGCATCATATGGACCTGTGGGTTGACGGTGAGGTCAAGGATAAGAGTTTTTCCAGCATAAATAAAAAAATATATATCATTATAAAATAATGCTGCTACCAGCCATCGTTCCTTAATCAGGAATCATACATCAAACTGGGACACAGGACCAGCCGTTTGATGTCTTATGTTTCAGACACACTGAGGGTATGAGATTACCAATCAGTGTTTATGGTCTAGGCCTAAGAAACGAGCCCACCGATCAGGGGGATGAATCGTACGGGCGTCCGTGTCCCAGGGTGTACATCTATGTGCCACATAGATGTACACCCTGGGACACGGACGCCCGTACGATTCATCCCCTGATCGGTGGGCTCGTTTCTTAGGCCTAGACCATAAACACTGATTGGTAATCTCATACCCTCAGTGTGTCTGAAACATAAGACATCAAACGGCTGGTCCTGTGTCCCAGTTTGATGTATGATTCCTGATTAAGGAACGATGGCAGCATTATTTTATAATGATATATATTTTTTTATTTATGCTGGAAAAACTCTTATCCTTGACCTCACCGTCAACCCACAGGTCCATATGATGCCTTGATGATCTTGTTGGAATTCACCACAGTGCATAATATCCAATACTCGATTGTGATATGCGTTCTATCCTGCATTGACTACAGAATCTCATATAACTAATGTTATACATTCTGTACGAAAATCTTCAAAAACTTTGCCCTGAAGAAGCCTCACGGCGAAACGCGCGTCGGCGACTTTGGTTTTTGTATATCTGGTGGTTTATTCATGTATCAATTCTATCTCTATGTATATGTACAATTGTTCCATTTTTTATGAATTATATTAAAATTATATTTTTACATTACTTCTCTGGCCTCGACAGTCCGACCTTCAATACCCCTCCACAGTTATTGTTTTTACATAAATTTTGATCCACACTCGAGTGTTAGAGAAATTCTGTCGCGTTGGGACAAGCTCCCTTCGTCTCTGGATTACCAAGTCTGGGTGAGTCGCCTGGTCAGGTCCTCCCTAGTGTGGTGGCTGGCATCTCCGGTACATCGGGCCGGGAAGTCGCTCCTGCAGTGCCACTGGACGGTGGTCACGACGGATGCCAGTCTCTCCATCTGGGGGGGGGGGGGAGTCTGGGGTGTTCAGTAAGACGCATTGGTGGCTCCGTGGGGTCACTATCGCCTAATCTACGCTTGATCTAAGGATCAGATTTTGGCCTTGGCTGTTTTCTTTCAGCGACCCTTGGCGGCGCACTCTCTGGTGCGTATGTTTGTACAGGGGGTTTGACCCCCTCCTGTGCGTCCTCCACTGCCTCCATGGGACTTAAATTTATTCCTCTCGGTTCTTCAATAGTCTCTGTAACAGAATGCACCGTGACAGTCTGAGATATTCCTATGTCTAGGGTCACCTTATGTCCACTAGGGCCATAGGGTGACAAAGAATCATAATTCATATGTTACAGAAGACATTAATAAGGGACATTAATAATAATCCAGGTTTGCAGGATGTCTTCAAATATCAAAAGCTGTTAGCTATGCAATCTGGGCACACATGCTTTTGAAAGGTGTTAATTCAGGTCAGCCAGCCAGTGAGTCATACCTTTGTATAATAGACTATTGAAATATCTAAAGGTGTGGATTGCACCCACTCTCACTGCCATTGTGTGATAAAGATGTCTGTGTTACTATTCAGGGTTAATTGAACCCTATTGATAATACGGTGCCGTCATGTCTAGCTACCAATTAAAGAATTATCCTCAGTGAGTGAATAGGGGGGTGGAGATTGCATTGTCCTGTGATTAACTGTATTATGCTGTACTGGATATAAGAAGCTGAGAAAATACTAATAAATTGTCATATCTTTGGAAGCAAGAACGGAGCGCTGTCTCGTTTATTCTGGGAAATGGAATGGATCATGTCTGCCTGGTTGTTGGTGTGTCGGATAAGCTGTCGTGGTTGGATGGAAAGTTGTAAGCGGTGGTAACCGTTACAGTCTCCGTTTGAGGACATTAGGGAAATCCCTTTATTGACTCTTTCTCAGAAGGTGGTTTTTCTGGTGGCAATTACATCGGTCAGACGGGTTTCTGAATTAGCGGCCTTGTCTTGCAAGGCCCCTTACTTGGTCATCCACAGGGATAAGGTGGTGCTGCAGCCGTCATTCCTTCCTAAGGTTGTTTCGGCCTTTCACATTAATGAGGACATTGTTCTTATAATCCTTGTGTCCTCGGCTGGCGAACCAAAAGGAGGCTGCGTTGCATTCCTTGGACGTGGTTCGAGCCCTACGGGTGTACCTATCTGCTATGGCTCAGTTTCGGAGGTCAGATTCACTGTTCATATCGGTGACTAGTCTTAAGAAGGGTCTGGCGGTCTAGTCGGCCACCATTTCTAGGTGGATCAGGCAGGTCGCGCTTCGGGCCTATGCCCTAAAGGGGCGGGCGCCCCCTTCCCGGTTACGGCGCATTCGACCAGGGCGATTTTCCCATTTGGGCTTTCCGCCATCAAGCGTCTGTTTTTACAGGTGTGTAAGGCAGCGACCTGGTCGTCAGTCTACACTTTTTCAAAGTTTTACCAGGTGGATGTGAGTGCATCTTCAGATGCGGCTGTTTGAGGTTGAAGTTCCTCTGTTGAGGAACACTGGTTTGTTTGGGGTGAAGTTGGTTTGCTGTGTTTTCCCACCCCTCGATTTTTGACACTGCTTGGGGGACGTCCCTAAGGTCGATTGCTGCTGTGGCCGTCCATTAACGGAAGAGAAAATAGGATTTTTGTACTCGCCGTAAAATCTATTTCTCTGAGTTCATGGACGGACACAGCACCCACCCCTCTTTTGTTTGTACTGCTTGTTTGTTTACGAACTGAGGCTGCAGAACAGAGAATGGGGAATGTACCTGGGGGAACCGCCCCCAGGGAGGTACTGTGCTGTGTGGAGTGTTTACACTTAACATGCTGGTTTTTTTTCTGCCTAGTCAATCTAAAAGGGAGAATAATACCCTAAGGTCAATTGCTGCTGTGTCCGTCCATGAACTCAGAGAAATGGATTTTACGGTTAGTAAAACAAATCCTATTTTTCCTTTAAAACTACCATTCAGCTCTGGTGGAAAATCCTACTGAATTATTCTTTGTTGCATCAGTTAATCGATTTTGGGTGAAGGATTGCTGGAGACAATGGAATCTATGATTGATCTATCATTTAATGTTTGTGAATGTATCCTACGTAATACTTGACTAACCTTGTACTGCCATATTATGTTGTACAGTAGGAGTGGTTGGTCATGAATGTTGCCTTCTCTGTTTGCAAGAGTACACATGCCTCCAAAAGGCAGGATGAGTATGCTTCTGGCAGCTGAATGGCTAATTAGAAGCTGGCCATTCAGAATACATATCTGTAAAGGTTCAAAACACTTGTATAGCTATGGATTTCAATGTAAATGCAGCCACCCTAAATTCGAGAATTGGGTCTGTGGCTGCAAATCAAGGCCTTAATTGCTGTATGTAGTCACAACATCCAGCAGGGGAAATCTTTTCTAGGAATTCTCATGTAAAATATGCATAGGGGATTTACTGATTTTACTAGAGCAGTGGTCATCAACCCTGTCCTCAGGGACCACTAACAGGCCAGGTTTGCAAGATAACTGAAATATATCACACAGGTGATATACTTTGCTGCTCAGTGATTTAAGTTTTCCAATCTGCATCTCCCCAATGTAATACATAAAATCTGGCCTGTTAGTGGGCACTGAGGACAGGGTTCATGACCACTGCTCTAGAGGGTGCAAATGTCTGAATGCAACTTTTTGATCTAACCATGTCTCAATAACACACAAAATATGCCTATTCATTCTTGGGTGACAGACTCATATACTGTACTTTAACATATAGGCATTAAAGTGGAAGTTCATGCAAAAATCTAAAATCCCATCCAATGCTATCAACAAGGGAGTTTAGCATAGGGAAGCCATGAACGGTGGCCGTGCGGCCCTCCACGACATGACACAGTTTGATCCCATGCGGGATGTCGGGGGGAGGACGGTTTACTTATAGGTATTCTAACCACGGACCTAAGGTGGATGTGGTGCATGCTATTTTAATGTACTTGAGTACGATCCTTTGTTTTGGATTGTATGTTACCATGTACAACTGATTGTACCAACTTTTTTTTTTTTTTCCTTTTGAGAGATTCTCAATAAAAACGATTGAAAATGTTACTCTAAAATCCCTCCATCTAGACACCAGGAATCTACCACTTACCTCTCTATCCCTGTAAAGAAAAAAAATGAGCATACATACCATGTTAGAAGCTGATCTGACCCGCTCTGACTGGATCCCACGCTGAGCTGTGAACCGCGGCTTCTCTGCGTAGGCAGGTGCAGAGGAGACAGAGTACGGAAGCCCCCATATTAACTGTATGGGTGACGGCGCTTCCCATTCATTTCACAGAGCCTTTGTCCTCTGTGTCCAAAATTCACTGCGCGTGTGTGTGTGTATATATGTGTGTATATATGTGTGTATATATGTGTGTATATATATATATGTGTGTGTGTATATATATATATATATATATATATATATATATATATATATACACACACACACTTTACAGTGTTGTTAAAAATTTATGTCTAGAGGAAATAAGTTATGCAGTGCATGCACATTTGCCTAGGTTCCATCCCTTTAATTTCAATCATTTTTATAATTTTGTTTGCGCATACAATCAAAATGAAATAATAAAGAATACGGAGCTTCAACATTTATTGTTATACCATGGAACAGAGGGATATGTAAATCATTACAATGTCAGACACATTTTGGCATGAATAATGGATGTAGTATAGTGCCGATCTTGTGTTAACCACGCTATATCCTACAGCCACACACCCCTTCTGGGATCAATCTGTGACATTGGTGTGGAAATCACCACTGCCTTCCTAACAATTTACTTTCTGTCATTACCTCATTTGCTCCAGCATACTGCTAACATGTGCAGTATGCTGTTTTTTTTTTTTCTTTCTTTGCTACTCTTTTTATGATCCGTTGTAATCCGGCTCTGAGCGGGGGGATTACTTCTGGGTATAGGTGTTCCTAAACGAAGAGGAGTTGATTGACGTCTGCGGAAGGCGCATCACGCCTTCCGAAAATACCTGAAGTGACGCTTGATTTCTGGGTGAACCTCCGCTTTAAACTTCTCACCATTCATGTTCATAACGTATATTAACTCTGGAGGTAGATATGTTTGATACAAATATGGTTAGGTATAACCATTAAAAGTAGGCATAAAAACAAACAAAAGAAACATAAAATATAAAACTTAAATGAGTCATAAGACCACTAGCATGAGTTCAAATTTACAGTTATTGATATGAACACTATCTATGTAAAAGAATGTCTGTCTGGATTTGTCATACCACTGCTGCCAGATAGATCAGTCATCAGATACTCGTGTGTAGGATCCATTGGTTTGAGCAAACATAGTTTCATAGGTATAATGTACTTGTATTGTCGATACTACTTCAGATAGAGGGTGATGAAGTAAAGACTTTCAATGTCTCATTGATACCAACCTTGCAGCAAGTAATATATTGGGTATTATTACTACCCTAGTGTGGTGAGGGAAGGTATCTATGCCCAAATTCAATAGTGCCAAGCTAGGCGAGAGTTATACCGGTATAGAGATGATTTGTTCTATCCTTTTAAAAGACTCTAAAAGTACAGAAACGTATCTGTAGATCAGCTAGAAATGCACTCGACATCTGTCTTGTCATGGGCTGAGAATTGTAAGCCCTTCCCAATGTATTTAGCTAAACTACTTACACCCTCTAATGCCTGGTTCACACCTATGCAGGTTGCAGTTTGCATATTCCGGGTGCATTTTTTCAATAAACATTTTTGATCCATTGAAGTCTATGGAACCAAAAACCTGAAAAAAGTCCCTAACCCCTTCCATAAAAAGCACGAATGTGCAGGTTTTTAACGTCGTTTTAGCCCACACACGATCGTTTTTTTTTACAAACCAAAAAACGACATTGTTTAAAACGTTGTTGAAAAATGCATCATGTTCGATTTTTTTTTTTCAGAACCTGAAAAATGATGTGAAGCTCACACACGATCATTTTAAATTACATTTTTTTTAAAACGTAGTTTTTTACAAGCCGAAAAATGATCGTTTGTACGCGGCATTATTCATCTCATCTCTACATCATAGACATTAATTATTTTATTGACCTATATAACAAGTAGGAGGGCTAATTAGACTCTGAGATAACAAAGACAATTTGGCACAGGACAGCTGTATTTCTCACATGATCAGCAAGTATTTTTTATTATACTTATAATAATAAATCTATTTTAACCACTTTAGCCCCGGACCATATTGCTGTCCAAAGACCAGAGCACTTTTTGCGATTCGGCACTGCGTCGCTTTAACTGACAATTGCGCGGTCGTGCGACGTGGCTCCCAAACAAAATTGGCGTCCTTTTTTCCCACAAAAAGAGCTTTATTTTGGTGGTATTTGATCATCTCTGCGGTTTTTATTTTTTTGCGCTATAAACAAAAACAGAGCGACTATTTTGAAAAACATTTCAATATTTTTTACTTTTTTCTATAATAAATATCCCCCAAAAATATATAAAAAAAATTTTTTTTCCTCAGTTTAGGCCGATACGTATTCTTCTACATATTTTTCGTAAAAAAAATCGCAATTAGCGTTTATTGATTGGTTTGCGCAAAAGTTATAGCGTTTACAAAATAGGGGGTAGTTTTATGGCATTTTTATTATTATTTTTTTTTTTTACTAGTAATGGCGGCCATCAGCGTTTTTTTTCCGGTACTGCGATATTATGGCGGACACTTTTGACACATTTTTGGGACTATTGGCATTTTTTTAGCGATCAATGCTATAAAAATGCATTGGATTACTATAAAAATGCCATTGGCAGTGAAGGGGTTAACACTAGGGGGCGGGGAAGGGGTTAAGTGTGTTCCTATTTGTGTTCTAACTGTATGGGGGGGTGGACTTACTAGGGGGAATCACTGATCTTCTGTTCATACATTGTATGAACAGAAAATCAGCGTTTCCCCCGCTGACAGGAACGAGCGCTGTGTGTTTTCACACACAGCTCCCGTTCCCCGCTCTGTAACAAGCGATCGTGTGTGCCCGCCGGCGATCGTGCCCGCTGGGCACACGCACGGGACTCGGGGGCGAGCGGGGGGCGCGCGCGCGGGCCGCCGGCGGCTCGCACGCGCCCCCTAGTGGCCGCGAAAGGCGCGACGTAGAGCTACGGGCTCTCGCGCAGCAGTGCCGACCTGCCGCCGTATTACTGCGGCGGCTGGTCGGCAAGCGGTTAATGATATACGCTATGTAAGAGCACAAAAAGGGATCACATAGGAGGAGTTCATTTTTAAGGCAGAGTGTACCTCAAATGGCGCATCATGGATTTTGATCACCTAAAGTTATATCCTTTTTTAAAATGATAAAATAATTATACATTCTAATCTTTGGGTGATTGCCCTGGTGCCACCACAACAGCTAGGTAGTTTGCCAACAACCTTAAAGCAATGGAGCCCCCCTGCACTGCAAGAGTTAAATGCAGTGCTGCAGAGTAGGCACCAGCCTATGGACCAAACATGTCAAACCCTTAAATTTTTTGTGCGCCCATGAAATAGTACCCTATATTTTCTATAGACAACGCTTCCGGTCATCACCAGAGGTCTAGTGCTAAAAATATTGCTCTCGCTCAGGCGCGCGGCAATATGTAACTTGTATCGCAATCAACGTTTTCACACGTAGGTGCTCCAGACACTTGTGTTTACGTTCGTATGTGTGTATATGTGGGGGTGGGGGGGAATTTATAAGCTTGGGTGTGACTTGCTTTCCCGGCTATGCTAGCAGGGGACACTAATGTTGGCCACTAGACACAAAATCATTCGAAAATCTGTGGACAGTTTGTACATTTATTATTGCCCAGTTAATTGCCACAAATCAAAAATTGGCTTAAGTTCTGCCTGAAACTCCCCCATAGGAATGCCCATAAATTGGTCTTCAGCCTGGGGTGGAGCTTCATAAAGCACAGAAAGAAAATAAATGTATTTTTCATTCAAAACCACTTCATGGATCCGAACAGAACTAATTAGTATGTGCACTGGGTCCACTGGGTGATTCAACAATTATCTTAAACTCCTGGTGATACTTCTTTAAAAATCTTTATATCGCTTTTTGTTTCTAGGTGTACTTTCACCTTTGCATTACACTGCCAAACTTGTTGGAAGCTGATAAAGATAGTTATACTGAACTTGGTTAAAGGTTCTTTCCCAAGATTGTTACTATTTGAATGTTATCATGCTAGTAATGTAAACAAGTAAAGCCAGACAGCCATTTTTACTGGTGTTCGCAGCTTTTAATAAATAACAGGTTACTCAGTGTAGACATGACCTGGTAAGCTGGAAAAAAAGTAGAAGTGCTGTGGTGTATATTAACCTTCAGAAACAGTATGTCAATTATATATTGTATTACTACTACACTGTTGTACAATGTTAACACACCTCCTGGGCTAATAACATGCTTTTCTCTGCTATCCTATTTACATTTTGCATAAAAAATAAAAAAAAATTACTTTGTAGTAAAATAACTAAGACCATATAACCACACCCATGAATGCAAGCATTTATTACTCCTCAGAGCACTATGTAAAAGCCATTGACAGATTCCATTGTCTCTGCTGGATACAGTTGATAAAAGTCTAGCAGCTGAAGCAGGGGTGTCAAACTCAATTTCATTGTGGGCCGCATCAGCATTATGATTGTCCTCAAAAGGGCCGGTTGTATCTGTAAGATTAGATGTCCAGCGCATCCCCTCCCCTTACATTAGATGTCAAGAGCCATTCGACCATCAGAAGTTGAGTCCCCCACTCTCCCTTACATCACAGTGCACCCCTTCCTTATGGTGCTGCTGGGAAGAAGCTGAATGCATTGCTTGAAGGCAGAAAGTAGGGGTCTGGAGGAGGGCTGGAGCTCTCCTGCAGCCGCCACATAAAAAGGCCCTGGAGACTCCCTTTGCCGCCCCAAGGCCAGGTCCTTCAAAGCCGCCCCCCCATGTGATAGAAATTAGGTAAAAAAAAAAAAATTATATTAAACCCCCTCCCACCAAAAAAAATAAAAAAGACTTGTGATTTGCAGCAGTGGTGGTTGGGTGGGGATAGGATCAGTGGCAGCGGTGAGGGAGAGATGGGATGAGTGGCAGCGGTGGTGGAGGGGATGGGATGAGTGGCAAGGGTGGTGGTTGAGGGATGGGATCAGTGGTAGGGGGGATTGAATGTGATGAGTAGCAGAGGTGGTGGGGGGAATATGATCAGTGGCAAGGGTGGTGTTTGGGGGGCATTGGATGAAATGAGTGGCAGCGGTGGTGGCAGGATGGGATGGTGGTTGCTGGATGGGATCAGTGGTGGTGGTATGGGGATATCAGTGGTGGGGGTGTTATCAGTGGTACTAGTGGGGGGTGTATCAGTCTCACCCTTCACCCACTGCAGAGACTTTTCAGCGTTCCCATGAGTGAGGGCGGGGAGGATGAGCGGAGCGGGCGGAGATGATAGGCGGAGCCGCCCCTTCACCCACTGCCGCCCTGAGGCCTGGCCTCGGTGGCCTTGTCTGAAATCCGGCCCTGCCTAGAGGGCCAGATTTGGCCCACGAGCCTTGTGTTGATACCTGTGAGCTGGAGAGTCAACAGTTCTATCCAATTCCCAAGTCTACTTTATTTTTGGACACAATCCCAGATCTTTATTTGATGTTTCAGTTATGTTGAGTGTCTACGAATATGGACATCTTTTCCCACCTTTTACAGTGGATTTTAGATATAAGCATGATCACTCACATGCCCCTATGTGCCACGGCTTTTGATTATTAGGGAAATATAACATAGCCATCATATTGCTTGCTGGTAAGATTTACCCTTTTCTGTTTGTCCTGGTGACCACTATCATCAAGATAGAATCATCGCAAAACCCGCTCGTGTGTATGCTTTTCCGAGGGGAAAAAAACGTGCATGCTCAGAATCAAGTATGAGATGGGAGTGCTCGTTCTGGTAAAAGTAGTGTTCGTAATGGAATCGTCTCTCACCAAACTTTTACTAACACGAGGATCAGCAAAAGCAGCCCAAAGAGTGGTGCCATTTGAATGGAACGTCCCCTTTATAGTGCCGTTGGACGTCACTGCACTTTGGTCGAGCGGTTTTTTGACTGAACATGTGTATGCCAGGCAGGCTTGAGAGGAATCACGTCGGGAAAAACTCTGGGTTTTGGCATGTCAGGAAAACCGGTCGTGTGTACAGGGCATAAGTCTGATGCCGTGTACACACGATCACTTTTTGCGATGAAAAAAAACGACGTTTTTTAAAACGTCATTTAAATTGATCGTGTGTGGGCAAAACGTTGTTTTTTTGAAAAAAAACGACGTTTTGCCCACACACGATGGGCAAAAAAAATATTCCAACATGCTTGAATTTTTTGTGTCATTTTTCAAAACGTCGTTTTTTGTGTCATAAAAAGTGATGGTGTGTGGGCAAAACGATGTTGAAATCAACGTTTTTAAACCCGCGCATGCTCAGAAGCAAGTTATGAGACGGAGCTTCAATGGAAAAGAGTGCCGTCGAACGTGGTGTACGTCACCACGCTTTGCTAGGGCTTTGTAGAAAAACGATGGTGTGTATGCAACGTCGTTTTGGAAAATTAAGTTTGAAAAACTTCGTTTTTTTTCATGATTGAAAACGTCGTTTTTTTTCATCGCAAAAAGTGATCGTGTGTACGCGGCATGAGTGTTAATTTATCAATGAGTTAAATTTAAACCAGGCATGTCCAAAGTCCGGTTTCGGACGACCCGTCTGGTCATTTTGACATGTATGTATGTCGGCGCTTGTCCCGCCACTTCCCTGTCTCGTCCAAGGCTGTAGATGTCCATGAATCAGGCTGCAATCGTGAGTCTACATTCAGGGCAAGGGGGTGCTGTATTCATGGCAAGGGGGGTGCTGTATTCATGGCAAGGGGGGTGCTGTATTCATGGCAAGGGGGGTGCCGTATTCATGGCAAGGGGGGTGCCGTATTCATGGCAAGGGGGTGCCGTATTTATGGTAAGGGGGATGCTCCATTCAGGGCAAGGGCGTGCTGCATTCATGGCAAGGGGGGTGCTGTATTCATGGCAAGGGGGGTGCTGTATTCATGGCAAGGGGGGTGCCGTATTCATGGCAAGGGGGGGTGCCGTATTCATGGCAAGGAGGTGCCGTATTCATGGCAAGGGGGTGCTGTATTCATGGTAAGGAGGGTGCTGGATTCAGGGCAAGGGGGTGCTGCATTCAGGGCAAGGGGGTTCTACATTCAGGGCAAGGGGGTGCTGTATTCAAGGCAAGGGGGGTGCTGCATTCAGGACAAGGGGGTGCTTCATTCAGGACAAGGGGGTGCTTCATTCAGGACAAGGGGGGTGCTGCATTCAGGACAACGGGGGGTGCTGCATTCAGGACAACGGGGGTTCTGCAATTAGGGCAATTGTGAGGCTGTATTGATTGGCAGTGACCCTTATTTTGATTCACAGTTCTTCATTTAAAATGTACAATTTTTTTTAAAGTGAAGGTGCGTGTTACTGCCGATAAATACCATATATCCAAATAACACGCCTGAGATCATCTTTTCACCACACAGCCACAAAGACAAGAGAATTCTTGTTGGGCAGTGTATTAGTGCTCGAATGAACACACTTAGACAGAATTTTAATGGTTCACAGAATGTCAGGCAAAATGGTCGGCCCTCACGCATGTTCACTTTATCAATTCTGGCCCTCTTTATAAAAAGTTTGGACACCCCTGATTTAGACCATAATGATATGGATATAACAGAAACAGTTGTAATTTTTTTCTGGGTGAACTAAAACATAGGATTGTTGATGCAAAGCAGGCTTAGTCACAGGAAACAGATAAATAGAAGCTATGGTTTAGTGGTTTTCTGGTGGCTGTGCTATGTGGCAGGGGCAAACTGCTCTACAGTTCTTCATCTGATGCCAGTAGTACCAAACGTGTTGGTTTCCCAAGAAAACTGGATGGGGTATTGCAATGTAGTTTTCTTATTACTATAATGTAAGGTTGGCCATACACTAGTAGAATTTTATTCAAACTTTCATCTGAAATTCTGAAAAATCGATCAGCAGAACATACAATCTTGCCCTTTTGAAATCAACTTATTTTATTTGAAAACCTTTAAAATATTGTCCAGGACAGCTACTTGAATAGAATCCCAGATGTATTAACAATGTTATTTTGTGCCTAGCACATGCGAATTACAATATGTACAATTTTTTCTGAACAGAAATTACATTTACGGATTTCATTTGTACAGATACCAAAAGAGGAAAAAAATAAAATAATGCTTCCTCCAATTTTCTCTTGACTACAACCTGGAAATGAATGTCGATTTGACCCCACTAACCATTAGAAAATTAAACAAATGTTCTGAAAATTAAAATTTTCTAAAAAAATTCTACTGGTGTATGACCAGTTTAATGCTGGTAAACAGCATTCACGCCTATGTTCAAAGACCAGTTAGTGAAGGTATGATGGATTGAAATCTGTCTACAGTAAATACTGTCAGTGTCAGGATGTATCAGAGGATCCTGTCTTCGGCTTATCAAAAAGATAACAGTAGTGGTAACAGATAAAAGTAGTAAATGATTACTATCTTAAAGCCTGGTACACACAATTGTAGTTTTTATTTTCGTTCAAACCAGTGGGCTGAACGAAAAAAAAATGTAAGAGCTCAGAAGGAGCTGCGGTACTAACAGTCCGATCTTAGTACAGCAATCTCCCCTGTTGTGCTATTGTGTTCTGACAGGGGACTCCCCCCCACCAGAACAAAATGGTCAGCCATTGTCTGAGAGCGCTGATTGGGTGCCGATTGGCAGACCCCGAACAGCCGGGCTATTTCTATTGAACTGGTTGATGCCCCCTGATATTCAGCCCATGTGTACGGTCCCCTGGCTAGCCCATAGTCCATATGGATGAGTATGCCTAGGATAGTATAAACATTAAAAACAGCCTTGGCCAACAACTGTCCTTACATACTATTGCAAAGGTCTTCCCTTATTGTCTAATTGGGAATGCAGGGAAGTTTTTTCCTTCACCAATGTAAGCTTCGTATTTGTGTACCAAATTATAGTGCTCCATAAATGTGTACCAAAAAAGTAATTTCACTGACATAAATGCCAATCAGTGCTCCCCAGATTGACACCACCAAAACAGGGAAATTATTTTCTCCACTGGCGCAATACAATTCTTCCTCGTAGCAACACTACCGATGCAGCGACATTTTTCCTTCATTCACACTACTGATGCAGAGGCACTTTTCCTTACGGTGACCCCCCCCCATTGAAGCAGAGACATTTTACCTTTCAGTGACACCACTGACGCAGGGGCACTTTTTCTTACGGTGACCCCCATTGAAGCAGAGACATTTTACCTTTCAGTGACACTACTGATGCAGAGGCACTTTTCCTTACGGTGACCCCCCATTGAAGCAGAGACATTTTACCTTTCAGTGACACTACTGACGCAGGGGCACTTTTCCTTACGGTGACCCCCCATTGAAGCAGAGACATTTTACCTTTCAGTGACACTACTGATGCAGGTGCACTTTTCCTTACGGTGACCCCCATTGAAGCAGAGACATTTTACCTTTCAGTGACTCTACTGATGCAGGCGCACTTTTCCTTACAGTGACCCCATTGAGGCAGAGACATTTCACCTTTCAGTGACTCTACTGATGCAGGGGTATTTTTCCTTTCAGTGACACCACTGATGCAGGGGCACTTTTCCTTACGGTGACCCCATTGAAGCAGAGACATTTTACCTTTTAGTGACACTACTGACGCAGGGGCACTTTTCCTTACGGTGACCCCCATTGAAGCAGAGACATTTTACCTTTCAGTGACACTAATGATGCAGGGGTACTTTTCCTTACGGTGACCCCCATTGAAGCAGAGACATTTTTCCTTTCAGTGACATGACTGACGCAGGGGCACTTTTCCTTACGGTTACCCCATTGAAGCGGAGACATTTTACCTTTCAGTGACACCACTGACGCAGGGGCACTTTTCCTTACGGTGACCCCCCATTGAAGCAGAGACATTTTACCTTTCAGTGACACTACTGATGCAGGTGCACTTTTCCTTACGGTGACCCCCATTGAAGCAGAGACATTTTTCCTTTCAGTGACACCACTGACGCAGGGGTACTTTTCCTTACGATGACCCCACTGACGCAGAACCATTTTACCTTTCAGTGACTCTGCTAATGCAGGGGCATTTTGCACTTCAAGTGACACGGCTGATAAAGGGAAGTTCCTAATTTGTGCACGTCTTTATACACTCTTCAATTTGCTCAGGTGTACTACTACTATTATTACCATTGTCGCAAACATACATTTTGTTGCACCGAGCTGCTGTTAGTCTTACCCTCATCCACTAGGGGGTGAGCGCAGTTTACCATCTTCACCCTGGGCACTGGATGACCAAATTATGGCACTGGTTACCACTCACCCATTGTTCAAAGTTTATTCATACAGAGGTGACATGAGTGTTTCTGCATTTTGGTCAATCACCCATTAGGCTCCGTACACACCATCGGTTTCCCCGGCGGTAAAAAGTCAGCCGGGAAAACCAAGGGGAAAACCGAGAATCTGCTCGGTAGCTTTTCCCCCCTACACAGGGCTGGTTTTCCTGGCAGGAAAACTGCCACGAGAGCTTTGGTTGGGAAACCCGGCCGTGTGTATGCTCCACCGCAGGCTTTCCCCATAGAAAAACTGCAGAGTTTAAAAACCGCTGGGAATCCCTGCAGGAAAAATACATGTTCTCATTTTCCCACCGGGATTCCCGGCAGTTTTGCTGTCGGGAAAACTGCCATGGAGCATACACACGGCCAGTTTTCCCGGCAAAAAGCTGTCATGGCAGTTTTCTCAACGGGAAAACTGGTCGTGTATACGAGGTATTAGAGGAGAATATCTTAAGAGAACCCTGCATGTCTCCTGACTGAACTAAAAACACCTGAAAAAGGTAGCTAAAAAGACGCTAAACACAGGGGGTCACAGGGGTATTCCCCGGAGTCAAGCTTTAAGCAAGAGAAACATCATATGCTACCTTCATTTGAATCTTTCATCTCAGAGGGGTTATTTCTTTATCGTACATCACGGGACACAGAGCGCATAGCCATTACATATGGGTTATATGGGTACCTTCAGGTGTGGACACTGGTGTAATCAACTTCACAGGAAGTTCCTCCCTATATAACCCCCTCCCACTGAGAGTGCTTCAGTTTTTTCGCCAGTGTCTTAGGCGTTGGTCACGTCTAGCTGTCCCTCGGAGGTCTCGGGACCCAGGATAGCTAACCGGATCCGTCCGAAGTGCTTCAAAGCCAAGGAGTACGGTACCCGGGCCCTGCCTGCGTGGGTGTTGCCTATAATGCCTCTCTTGGAGGGCTGGATTCTGGGCTCCAGTGCCTTGGTCTCTCCCAGGACTAAACGCTACTGATGCCAGGATGCTATATAGGTCCAGGGGTGTGGGTTCCTTAAACACAGGACCCCGTCCCTGAAGGTCCGAGACAATACCCACGGAGATGGGAGAAGATTGGGCCTCTTGCAGTTTGCAATACCCTGCGGCGTGGAGCAGGTAAGAGGGAACCTGCGGGACTTGGTTCGACAGTAGGTATCCCCCTGGGGGTTCTGGGTTGGCTAATGGTATGCTTGTGCATCAGCCACTATCTCCACTATGTCTTTTTAGGCAGGATGGGATGTACTAATGTTTACCCAGATAACATGTAGATATATGTATACTTGTTTAAGATATATATTTGCTACTCACCCCAGGTCTGCCTGTTAGCATTGATACTGCAGCCCCACGTACTATAAAGAGGGAATTGCTGGTGAAAACTCCTGTTTCTTAGGAAGCCTATGGGACAGCTTCCTCTCTGTGTGCACTACAGTAAGGATTAGTGCTTACCTGGTGTCTGTTGGTGCTGCTGGCGCTGGTCCATGCATGCTTTTCCTCTGCTCTCTGCTTCCTCCATGTTGTTTCAGCGTGGGGGGGGGGGGGGGGTGCACGCCGCCTTTTATAGCGTCGGCGTGTGTTGGGGGGGCAGGCCAGCAGCGTCAGGGTCAGTTAAAAGTAAAACGTTTTCTCTCTGGCTGGTCTTTTCCCTCCTGGAAGCAGAGGAAGAAGGACACAGAGCGCGCAGCTGGGTCTTTTGCCCACAGTGACACCCAGTGGCGGTTTGTGGATCTTCAGGTCTAGGACTTAGTTCCACTATTGACCAGAAAAAAAAAAGAGTTTTTTTGCTTAAAGGGACTCAGCCTTAGATCCAGCAGTATCTGAGTCAACCTTGGACTCCGGCTAACGGGCATTGGTGTTGCAATACTCACAGGTTTTCCTTAGTTTTGCCACCTCCCAGGCGGGTAAAAAAAAAAAAAAAAAATTTTTTTGAAAAAAAAAAAAAAAAAAAATATATATATATATATATACAAAATTTTTCATTTTCCTCAGCCTGTTCTCATATTAATTACTCCTAGCTACAACAGTCAGGTGTTGGCTATAGGGGTTACTCATGGTTGTGCAATGGCTCCAAAGGGATCAGGACCAGCCAAGGCTGCAAAAGGTGCCAAGAAACAAAAGGGGTCTCCATCGTGGTCAGAGGATTTGGGCCAGGCTTCAACGGCCCCACCCTCACCAGTTAGACCACCGAGTAGCATAGTACAAGAGCCATTGGGGGTGCTGGGGGCAGAGGCGGCCCCCGATCCACCCATTCCCGTTTACGTAACGGAAGAAATGCTAGCGACCACCCTGGGTGGGCTAGAGAAAAGGTTAACTGCTTTGTTTGCCCGCCCTTTGCCAAGTAGCAAACGGGCTAGATCCCCCTCACCTAGTTTGGTGTTTTCAGATGCGGAGGTCTCCTCTTCGGAGGAACAGGACCCACAAGGGGATCAAGCGGACCCAAGTCCCGACGGTTCAGACATGGAGGGTTCCACTGTAGATGAATATTTTTCGGCCTCTCAAGCGGAGAGCCTGTGGATCCAGTCTTTGACCGATATGGTTCGCACTGCTTTAAAACTTCCAGTGCCAGAACTAGTAGCCCCTGTGGTATCCTCATTGGGTTCTTTAAAGGCTCCATTAACTTGTGTGTCTTTTCCGATTCACCCCCTTCTGCGGAGCGTGATTTACCAGGATTGGGCTCGACCTGATAGGATCTTTATCCCTCCTAAGAGGTTCTCTATTCTCTATTCTATGGAAGAGGAATTTTTAAAGAAATGGGCACTCCCCACAGTGGACGCGGCCATTTCCTGCGTGAATAAATCCCTGACCTGTCCGGGTTGAAAATGTCCAGATGTTCAAGGATCCGGTCGACAAAAAATTAGAGACCCTACTGAAGGCTTCTTTCACCACAGTAGGTGCCATGGTTCAGCCAGCAGTGGCAGCCATTGGCGTTTGTCAGGCCTTAAAGGATCAGGCAAAACAGATATTAAAGGACATACCGGCTCAGCAAACTCGTGAATTAGCAGATTTCCCTAGGGCTCTCTGCTTTGCAGTAGATGCTATTAAGGACTCCATCCAACAGGCATCCCGTTTATCTCTGCTGGTGGTTCACATGCGTCGTCTTTTGTGGCTAAAGAACTGGTCAGCAGAGGCACCCTGCAAAAAGCTTTTAGCAGGGTTTCCCTTTCATGGGGGAAGACTATTCGGTGAAGACCTAGATAAATATATCCAAACCATATCAAGTGGTAAAAGTTCTTCCTTACCGTCAAGAAAAGACCGCGTGGGCCCGCGTTTAAACGACAGGCCTTTGCAGGCTCGGCCCCTTCGACTTCCCGTCAGTATCGACGGCCCTCCCGGGCGTTCAGCAGTTAATAGCCGCCCACAGGGACAAGCCGCGGCAAACAAGAGGCCATGGTCTCGCAAGCCGGCTAAACCAGTCATCAAGTCAGATTCATGAAGGGGGCGCCCCCACTCTCTTGGGTGGGGGGAAGACTTCAGTTTTTCTCCGAAGTCTGGAAGGCCAGAATTCCCGACTCTTGGGTTCGGTCCGTGGTAGCCACAGGCTACAAACTAGAGTTTCGAGAAATCCCCCCTCCTCATTTTCAGGGGTCAAGTCTTCCAAGCGACCCGTTAAAGAGGGCCTCTCTCGTAAAGGCGTTGGATCGCCTCTTGCTCCAAGGAGTAATTGTAGAAGTACCAACCCAAGAATGGGGTCTGGGATTCTACTCCAACCTTTTTATTATACCAAAAACCAATGGCGACGTCAGGCCTATCCTAGACCTCAAACGCCTAAATCGCTTTCTAAAGATTCAGACCTTTCGTATGGATTCCATACGTTCAGTGACAGCCAGCCTGCATCAAGGCGACTTTCTAGCATCTATAGACATAAAGGATGCATATCTGCATGTGCCGATCTACCCAGCACATCACAAGTTTCTTCTTGTTTTATGATATATCAAAGTCATTTCCAGTTCGTAGCCCTCCCTTTCGGGTTGGCAACAGCTCCGCGGGTATTCACAAAGGTGTTAGCCCCGGTGCTAGCCGTCCTAAGGACAGAAGGCATTTTTGGTCCTGGCATACCTGGACGATCTCCTGGTTATCGACAGATCAGCTTCCAACCTCAATCATGCAGTAGTCCGCACAGTTCGGCATCTACAAGAATTCGGGTGGGTTGTGAACCAAGGAAAATCGAGGTTGCAACCCACAAGACAGTTGGAATATCTAGGCCTTCGGTTAGATACAGAATGCCAAGGATATTTTTACCTCAAGAAAAGATCAGGTCATTGACTCAAACAATTCAAATAGTCCTAGGCAAAAAGAGGCCGACTATTCGCCTATGCATGCGACTGCTGGGAAAGATGGTAGCCGCCTTCGAAGCAGTGCCCTATGCCCAGATCCATACCAGAGTTCTCCAGGCAGCTATTCTCTCTGCTTGGAACAGGTCATACAGGCATTAGACCGTCCATTAGGTCTTTCCCCAGAGTCAGGCGCAGCCTGTACTGGTGGCTGGTCCCTCAAAAATTGTCAAAAGGGAAAAACCTTTTGCCCCATCACGTGGAAAATAGTAACCACAGATGCCAGCCTAACAGGTTGGGGGGCAATCTTAGGAAAACTGACCCAGCAGGGACAGTGGTCAGAGGCAGAAAGTCTGCTTCCCATCAATGTCTAGAGATCAGAGCTGCTCGGTTGGCCCTGGTCGCCTGGACTCTCCCCCTGCAGGGTCTGCCAGTAAGGATACAGTCCGACAATGCCACGGCGGTGGCATACATAAACCACCAGGGGGGCACAAGGAGCCTAGCGGCTCAAAGGGAAGTAAACCTGATTTTCTCATGGGCCGAAGCCCATGTACCTGCATCTCAGCAGTGTTCATCCCAGGGATAGACAATTCTCAAGCAGATTTTTTGAGTCGTCAACAGTTACTCCCGGGAGAGTGGTCTCTTCACCCCCAGGTATTCCAAGAGATTTGCCAAAGATTCGGAGTTCCCGATGTGGACATCATGGCAACAAGATTTAACAAGAATTGGACAAATTCGTATCCCGAGCCAGGGACCCCTCGGCCTACGGGACCGATGCGTTGGTTTGCCCTGGCACCAGTTTTCTCTCCTGTACGTTCCCTCCACTACAGATGATTCCCCTTCTTCTACGAAGGATCAGGGTGGAGCGCAGGCCGGTGATCCTGGTGGCCCCAGCCTGGCCCAGAAGGGCTTGGTACGCACTCATCGTGAGTGTGTCAGAAGGGGCACCGGTGGCCACTCCCCCTGCGCCCAGATCTGCTGTCTCAGGCCCGATCTACCACCCTGCTTCACAGCAGCTAAATTTGATGGCTTGGCGGCTGAATCCCTAATTCTTAAGGCAGAGGCCTCTCAGCCCAGGTCATATCTACGTTAATTCAGGCTAGAAAGCCAGTCTCTAGAAATATCTATTACAGAGTCTGGAGGACCTATGTGGAGTGGTGCGAGTCTCAAGGAGGGCATCCTCGCAAGTTTTTTATTGACAGGATCTTGCGATTCCTCCAGGTTGGCGTTGACAAGGGGTTGGCTCTTAGTACTCTAAAGGGGCAGGTGTCTGCCTTATCGATATGGTTTCAAAGGCCTTTGGCCACGCATTCGCTTGTGAAAACCTTCTTGCAGGGGGTCTTGCATGTGAATCCCCCTATTAGAGCTCCCCTCTGCCCCTGGAATTTTAAATCTGGTCTTGTCAGCTTTACAAAGGCAGCCGTTTGAACCTCTGACAGAAATCCCTCTTGTGGCTAACCCGAAAGTTGGTTTTTCTTGGTGGCTATGGCTTCGGCCAGAAGGGTCTCCGAGCTGGCAGCCTTTGTCTTGCAGGGAACCGTACCGGATTCTGCATAAGGACAGAGTGGTTCTGCGGCCTCAACCTTTTTCCTTCCTAAGGTCATATCCAGTTTTCACTTGAATCAGGACCTAGTCCTACCATCCTTCTTTCCTACTCCCCAGTCCGAGTGGAAAGACTGCTTCATACTTTGGACGTGGTCCGAGCCATGAGGGTTTATCTCAAGGCTACAGAGAAGATTCGGAAAACAGATGTGCTTTTCGTTCTTCCGGATGGCCCCAAAAGGGTCAGCCGGCTGCCAAGTCTTCCTTGGCTAGGTGGATTAAGCAGCTGATTTTTCAGGCCTATGGTCTGAAGCGCGTTTCCACCTCCCTTATCAGTTAAGGCCCATTCTACGAGGGCCATGAGTGCCTCTTGGGCGGCACACCATCAGATCTCTATGGCACAGGTTTGCAAAGCGGCAACCTGGTCTTCCGTACATACGTTTACTAAATTTTATAAGTTGGACTTCGCAAGGCTACGGACACAGCATTTGGGCAGGCGGTCCTACGGGCAGCAGTATAGAATCCTCTGGCCCCGTTCACGCCCCCTTTTTTTTCTGTTGGTGGAGCTATTTTACCTCCTGATAATGTTTTTTGTTTGCTATTTTTGGCCTTACGGTCTCCCTCCCTTCATGGAGCATTGCTTTGGGACATCCCATATGTAATGGCTATGCGCTCTGTGTCCCGTGATGTACGATAAAGAAAAAAGGATTTTTAATAACAGCTTACCTGTAAAATCCTTTTCTTGAAGTACATCACGGGACACAGAGCTCCCACCCCTCTTTTGGGGAACATTGTGTAACCTCGGAGAAATTGGCTTGCTACAAAACTGAAGCACTCTCAGTGGGAGGGGGTTATATAGGGAGGAACTTCCTGTGAAGTTGATTACACCAGTGTCCACACCTGAAGGTACCCATATAACCCATATGTAATGGCTATGCGCTCTGTGTCCCGTGATGTACTTCAAGAAAAGGATTTTACAGGTAAGCTGTTATTAAAAATCCTTTTTTTTCATCATGAACTTAGTCTAGGATGCCTAAATGATAATAGAAAAACAAATTAATGAGCACAATGCTTATGTTTAGAGTGAATAGGGCTCAAAAGGAAATGCAATAGTTACGATACCATTAAAAAAAAAAATTAACTGAATTGAAAGTGTATAAAAAACTCTGAATTCTTTTGTTTGTTTAATCAAAAATTCTTATTGTTTCACCTTAATTTATATGTAATTATATTTTCACTTCAATATTTTCTAATTTTTTTTCAGAAAAGAAAACAAAAAGGTAGTGAATTAGAGAAGGCAATCAATATGAGGCGTTAGAAAAGTATTTACTAGATAAAGAAAACATGTAATTAGGCACTGCAAATTTATATGTGCCTTCAGAACACAACTCTTCTGTAATGAGCATTTCAATAATAGAAAACACTAGATATAGTTTAAATTACTGTGAACAGATTATAGTGCAGTAGACAATATCTAGTACAGCGACGCCCCCTCTCTCCTGCAACCGTCACTCAACAATACATAGATTCATGCAGGGCCAATCCTAGGGTCACAGGCGCCTGGGTGCAGAAATATTTATGGTGCCCCCCACATGGGTGTGGTCATTGTTACTAACTCCTCCCCTTTACACATGTTTCTATGGCAATGACTCAACCACAGAGATGCTCCCCCACAAAGTCTTCATTAACCTGGGATCCTTACATGATCTCTTAACAATAAATAAAAAATACTTTTCTTTATTGGGACCTGGAGGGGGCCTCTCTAATGAACACAGAGAGGGCCTATGTTAGAGAGTCTGTTAGAAAGAGCCCCAAGATAGTCAGAGACCGAGGGCATTGATACATGAGACGGTTAGAGACTGCAGACATGGTACAGAAGATGGTCAGAGACTGCAGACATAGTACAGGAGATGATCAGAGACTGCAGACATAGTACAGGAGACAGTCAGAGACTGCAGACAGTACAGGAGACAGTCAGAGACTGCAGACATAATAAAGGAGATGATCAGAGACTTCAGAGATAGTACAGAAGATTGTCAAAGGTTGCAGACATAGTACAGGAGATGAACAGAGACTGCAGACATAATACAGGAGATGATCAGAGACTGCAGACATAGTACAGGAGATGGTCAAAAACTGCAGACATAGTACAGAAGATCATCAGAGACTTCAGACATAATACAGGAGTTGATCAGAGACTGCAGAGATAGTACAGAAGATGATCAGAGACTTCAGACATAATGCAGGAGTTGATCAGAGACTGCAGAGATAGTACAGAAGATTGTCAAAGGTTGCAGACATAGTACAGGAGATGAACAGAGACTGCAGACATAATACAGGAGATGATCAGAGACTGCAGAAATAGTACAGGAGATGGTCAAAACTGCAGACATAGTACAGAAGATGATCAGAGACTGCAGACATAGTACAGGAGATGGTCAGAGACTGCAGACATAGAACAGGAGATAAACAGAGACTGCAGACATAATACAGGAGATGATCAGAGACTGCAGACATAGTACAGGAGATAGACAGAAACTGCAGACATAATACAGGACTCGATCAGAGACTGCAGACATATTACAGGAGATGGTCCATTAGACCCCTTTCACACTGGAGGCATTTTTCAGGTGCTTTAGCGTTAAAAATAGCACCTGAAAAAGGCCTCATCTGCAATCCCAGTGGGAGAGCCCGAGTGCTTCCACACTGGGGCGGTGCGCTGGCAGGATGTAAAAAAAATTCCTGCGAGTAGCTTCTTTGAGGTGATTTAGGAGCGGTGTGTACACTGCTCCTAAAGTGCCCCACCCATTGAAATTAATAGGCAGTGCCTGCAAAGCGCTTCAGCACTGGTGCCTTTGTACCCTTTATTTGGCCACTAGTGGGGGTTAAATGTACCTCTAAAATTACAGTAAAGCGCCGCTAAAACTAGCGACGCTTTACCGCCGCCGCCCCTGCATTGTCAGTGTGAAAGATCTCTTAGTACATCTCATTATACATCACATCTGTAGATGGACTACTGATGCTCAGGAATTTTCAGGGCTTGTGTATCCTATGCAATCTATCATGCCATAAAACATCTAGAACAGGGGCAGCCCCAGAGCATGTGTATCCCAGAGCATGTGATGCCTGCATCCCTTTACACGGAGACAGTGCGGGATCCAAGACTCCCAGTGTGAGGAATTCATTCTTGCACATCAGCACTCAGCAGCCACTGAAAACTAGAACCCTTGTATCAGGAAGAGGAGCGGCCCATCCCCACGAGCACTGCCAGGCGGGATGGGCTGCCCTATGCTCAAACATCAGTTCTGGATGGACACACACCTATGCTCAGAACACTCGTTTTGAACAGACACAAACAAGGAGAGAAGGAGGGAGGGGAGAACTCTGGCACTTCGGTGCCCCCACCTCTGCAGGCGCCTGGGTGCAAAGCACTCTGTGCACCCTGTCTAGGATCGGCCCTGGATTCATGCATTGCATGAATCTATGTATTGTCGCCGCTGCCGCCCACTTTTCAGGTGGCCGGCTCCCAGTTGAGCGCCGGCCATCTGAATAACAGCGGTGGTTGTGTTTTGGAAGTGGGCTCTAATTGGCTTCCAAATGGTTAACCAGAGGGCGCACAGGGTGTGTGTTGCCTGGTTAACATTGACACGCGTCTCACCCAATAAGGTTCACCGGGTCTGGTTACAGGTCACCTGATTGGCTGAAGCGACGTTGAGGGTGGGAGAAGACATAGAGGGAGCGCGGAGGATGATGGCTGACCCGAGAAAGGTAAATGCCGGGCGGGGGGGGGGGGGGCAAACTGGCGGTATTTGATGGGACAATCTGCATTTTACAGGGCAAACTGGCAGCAATTGATGGGCACAGTGATGACAATTGATGGCACAGTGGCTGCGTTTGATGGCACAGTGGCTGCGTTTGATGGCACAGTGGCGACAATTGATGGGCACAGTGGTGACAATTTATGGCACAGTGGCTGCGTTTGATGGCACAGTGGTGACAATTGATGGGAACAGTGGCTGCGTTTGATGGCACAGTGGCGACAATTGATGGGCACAGTGGCGAAAATTGATGGCACAGTGGCTGCGTTTGATGGCACAGTGGCGACAATTGATGGGCACAGTGGCTGTGTTTGATGGCACAGTGGTGACAATTGATGGGCACAGTGGCTGCGTTTGCTGGCACAGTGGAGACAATTGATTGCACAGTGGCGACAATTGATGGGCACAGTGAGACTACAATTGATGTTTTTTTTTTAGTTTGTTTGCGCCCCAGCCGCCACTGATGTGGGCTATACAAAGCTTTTTGCATTCACAGAGGAGCTGTACTGCTGGTACATTTTATATTCCACATCTATGGAATGTTTATAGTATACATTTAGGGTAATGACACTTTTCTGGTTACAACCACTTTTATATGCAGCGCACCCCACATAGGAGCTGCAGATGAAAGAGATCTCCCAGTCCTGCACAACCAGGCACAGCAAATCTTCACAGGCACAAAGAGTCAGGGAACAGTCCGTATCTTTGTTTTTGTTGTTCATTAGGGGTTTAACAACTTGGATAGGGATGGGAAGTTATGGGATGCCTACTTGACTACAGAAAACTTCAGGGACAACTTCCTATACAGTATACAGCTATATACAGTCTCCTCTTCACTCTCCTTCTGCACACTCTTGGCCTCTGCCGGTACATTCCTGGGGGAACTTGACATTCCCTTCAGTTCAGTAGCAGCCCCTTACAGGCAGGAACTCACAATCCCTTAATAGTAGCACACGTGGAGTGACACAGCATGTAACTTTCCCCTCTACTTCCTTTGTGCTCCTGGCTGACTCTAACACAAGTCCACCCATCTGACTCTTCACCAGACCACCCAACTGACACTCAGGAGATCTTTCAGGGGAAAGGGCTGACGACTTAAGCCCATCGCTGTCTTCAAGAGAAAATGGCTACAAGTGGCAGTCTCCCCCCTTTGTTGGTGCCCATCAGTTTTGAACTACTCACTCTGTCCTCTCCTTGCTCCCATCCCACCAGAAAAGATTAATTCCTTGTGTCTTTGACAGGATCTCTCTAGCACCATAGCCCCAGCCAAGGGCAGGTCACCCCATATCTGCATCTCCATCTTCCACCCAACTGCCCCTACTAGCATGACTCATCAATATTTAAAGGCTCCCAGGCTCCCTGGCAGGCCTACTCCTGGATATTGGCCAGGGACCTCCAAATATGCTGAGTAGCCCCTCCTAGTCTCCACCCACTATCTTCCAGAATGTCCTCCAACATTCTGGAAACAAGAGGAAGGAAACAGAGAGCTGCTAAGATGAGTCATCAAGCCCTGACCTCTAATAACTGACCCAATTAAGACTCACAAATACCTAAAGAGTAAAGTTTGCCTACTCTAATGCCGCGTACACACGATCATTTTTCAGCATGAAAAAACTTTGTTTTTGAAAAACATAATTTAAAATGATCATGATCAGGTTCTGAAAAACGAAAAAAAAAATAGTTTTAAACTATGTTGTTTTTTTGGGTTGTAAAAAATTATCGTGTTTGGTGCTAAAACGGCGTTTTAAACCCGCACATGCTCAGAAGCAAGTTATGAGACGGGGGTGCTCGTTCTGGTAAAACTACCGTCCATAATGGAGTAAGCACATTCATCACGCTGTAACAGACAGAAAAGCACAAATCGTTTAAAGCAGCCCCAAGGGTGGCGTCATCCTCATGGAACTTCCCCTTTAGAGAACCGTGTTGTACGTCACCGCGCTTTGTTCATCATTTTTTAAGAACAATGGTGTGTAGGCAACGTCGTTTTAATGATGAAGTTTGGAAAACTTTGTTTTTTGGACATGCTGAAAAACAAAGTTTTTTTTCATGCTGAAAAATGATCGTGTGTACGCGGCATAATTCTAGCACACACTAACACATACTGTATCAAACAGAGGATGCATCTGCAAATTTTGGAAATATTTGTATACTGGTATTTGAATGAATTACCAGGAATGAAGGTACTGAAGCAAACAGACAAGCTTGTTAGTAGGGGAATATTAATATTATTCCCTACCTGTGCAGTTGGATTAAGAATTATAATAAAAAATGTGTGTAATAAAAAATATATATAATCTAATGGAGTTGCCCGTTCTGAAGTTTGTGATAAACTAGTGAGTGAGAAATAAGTGTGTGATGAACCGCGCTCCCTGTGGGTTAATACCTTAATTTAAAGTGCATGCAGTGCAAAATAAAATGTACAACCACCCAATTTACTCCAATAGCATAATTAATCAAACACTAAATAATAAACATAAATATACATAAACTGTGATCAAACATATAAATTCCATCAACCTAATAAGAATCACAAAACGATAATGTCCCAATAACCAAGGAAAAGAAAATATATAATTTAAGTCCAAAGAATCTCATCAAACATTTTCCAGTGAACAGATGATTTCATTAACCACTGGCTTCCTGGGCACTTCACCCCCCCCCCCCCCCTCCTTCCCAGACCAATTTTCAGCGCTGATGCACAACACTGTACCCAAATGAAATTTTTATAATTTTTTCACACAAATAGAGCTTTCTTTTGGTGGTATTTAATCACCGCTGGGGTTTTTATTTTTTGCTAAACACACAAAAAAAGATGGAAAATTTAGCAAACAGGTAATTTTTCTCTTTCATTGATATGCACTGATGAGGCAGCACTGATGGGCACTAATAGGCTGCACTGGTGGGCATTGATAGGCTGCACTGATGGGCACAGATAAGGCGGTGTTGACGGGGACAAATAAGGCGGTACCGATGGGCACAGATAAGGCAGGACTGATGGGCACGATAAGATGGCACTGAAGGGCACTGATAGGTGTTACTAATGGGCGCCACTGATGGACACAGATAAGGTGTCACTGATGTGCACAGATAAGGCGGCACTGATGGGCACAGATAAGATGGCACTGATGGGTGGCACTTATTGGCACTGGTAGGTGACACTGATGGGCACTGGTAGGTAACACTGATGGGCAGCATTGTTTATGAGTCACTGATTTGTGACATTGGTAGATGGCACTGTGGGCACTGCTCGGTGGCACTGTGCTCACTGGTAGGTGGCGCTGGTGGGCACTGGAATGCAGCACTGTTGTGCATTGGTAGGTGGCACTGACAGGTGGGCTGTCCGCAGCTTTCCCTGATCGGGACCAATGTCCCTCTGTCTTCCACCAGTGATCAGGTTTTTTTTTCTACTCACGCTATCTGCTTGAGGAGAAAAAATAGCTGATTGTCTGACAGCTGATCCTGTGGTAAGGGGTCAGGATCGACCCCTTACTCCAATCTGTGATCCAGCAAATTTCATAGACTCGCTGATCACAGAGCGAGCCGCGCGTGCCCTGCAGGGGGCACACAGGACGCTCGAGCATGGGAGGATGTCTATTGACGGCCTTTCCGCAATTCAGGTCTGTGCTGTAGCCGTCATTTGGCTATAGCGCAGACGCCAAGATGTTAATCTAATGATAGGTGACTGTAGGAATCCTCCACCAACACCAAGCACTCGGCCAACTCACCAGATGGAGATGATCCCTACTACAGAGATCATAACAGTTTTGGAAAATTTGATATTTCTGAAGATCCGTCTTAGCAAACACGGTGGCACCTCTGATCAACCACGCAAGGGGGGTAGCCACACGTATCTGGGTCAGACATGAAACAAGGAACAATCTCCCATGGTGAAGTATATCATAAAAAGGTTTATTTAATAAAAAGTGGCTCTTAAAACCATCCAGCAAAGAACAAAAGGAAAAAGTTTACAAATGTTTACAAAAATTCATTTGTAATCTTTGTAAAGGGGGGTGTGTCCCTTCCCTCCAATCAGCTCTCTCCTCACTGAGCTCTGTAGAGTGTAACTTCAGCTCTCCAGACCCTTTTTTCTGAACTCTCAGGCAAGCTTATAAATTCGGCACTTTGAACAGATGTGGAGCAGAGAAAGCCACCGATAAACATCTACAACTTATGCAGGAGGATTTGTTTCATCTCTTTGTATCACCTGAGGATAGTCAATTCACTGGATATATGTAAAGATTTACAACCACTTTATTACAAACCAAGTGACTGCTCCCTATCATTTTAAGGCCTTGCATCAACAATTGCAGTCCCCTGCAATCTGAAAAGACTACAGATCAGCAGCTGTAAGATAAATGCATCATTAAAGGAACACTAAAGGTTTGTTTTTTATTAGATCAATTGATTGCTGTAAGCTAGTGCATTTAAATATCACTTACCTCGTTTTTCCTTTTGACTTCCAAAATACAGTAATCCAGGTTTGAAAATGCCATTTCCTGTCTCTCCTCTTCTTGCTTTCCACCAGCACCTGAGCTGTTTGGCATGGTGGAAAGCAGAATGTGCTCACCCCCTCCCTATGACTACAGCCCTCCGTGAAGATGCTCTCTTATCCCTCACAGGCATGGAGGCTAAACCTAATGGGAACTGTAGTTCCCATTAGGCCGTGATATAGCAAGAATGAATGCGCACCGCAAACCAGGAAGTCAGTGAGAATAACGATTCAGGAGTGACAGAAGTGAATAAAACAGCTCAATTTCAACAGGTATCAAACTAGTTATAATGCAAAACATTACTTTTTACTTTATCAGCTACTGTCAGACTTTAATTTAGGAGGAAAATATCTTTGTCTTTACAACCCCTTTAATCATTTTGTTATTTTAATATTTGTGATTTTTATTGCATTTGTGGATGCTACAGAAGATATTGTAAAAAATACATGTGTAGTGCCTGTGTACTTTATAGTAGCGGTGCTAGTTAAATTTAGAGAGAGATCAGAGTGTAGTTAAACTGTGATCCAAATTGCTGTGTATAAACAGGGTCTCTGTCTCAGCTTGGCTATGCTGTGGGCTTATTCTGTTGTACTGCGGTGTTCTTCCAGCCCCGGTGCTGCAGGTGGCAGCAGCCAATCAGGAGGGTTTGGCCTCGCTGTGGATGCTGGGGAGGGATATTTATGAGTCAGACGCCATTGGTTCTGGGTCTTCTTCCTCGAGTGTGGCACCCACTTTTAGGGTGGCCACATCACGGCGCCCCGGCGTTATAGCCTATCTGGCCGGGGCGTGCGTGCCACACAGTGTTCCTGGTACCATGATGGCCGGAGCATATGAACAGCGACGGGGACCCAGTGTGCGACTGGGTTCCCACCTTTAAGGATCCAAAGCTGTATTGCTGTTTGTGGGGAGTCTGTCTGAGAAGTGCCATTGAGAGGCTGGCGGTCCAAAAGGGCCTGGACAAACCACTGGGGATCAAGATAGCCGGACACCGAAGGATTAATCACCTGTCAGTCGGTACCTGAGCGACAAGTTGAAGGAGATCCAGTAATTCATTTAAGGAGGATTAGCTCCGTATCTACAAATCATAGAGGGCCTGTGGCAGGGGTGTCTCCCTGACATTCACCAAGGAGGGTCTGTGGCAGAGACTTTTCCTTAAGTTCAAGTTCACCAAGGAGGGTCTATGGCAGGGACTTTATCCTACAAATGTCCAAGTGATACTCCGGCTGCCAGGTCAGTGAGAGAGGCATGTCAGGGTACGCTACACCCACTCAGGCAGGAGTGGTGCAAGAAAGAGTTATGCTTGGTAGCAGGACTGTTTCCCTATCATCACACCTGAATTTGCTGTTCTCCTCTTCCTCTTCAACTTTACTTTCCTCACCACAAGTTTATTGTTTTTACCTGGCTGGGTAATAAAGAGCACCTGTTGCGGACATTCCTTTACTTCTACTATATGCAATACGCATCATTCACCCCTAGGAATTCGGGGGAGCCATGAGGTAAATGTGCCACAGGAAACAGCCAGCCGCTCCTCCGTGGTAATGCTACATATGATTAAATGATTTATGTGAACAGGGAAATTAATGTTGTAATCAGTCATGGGAACTTATCAATAATTAGTAGGATGAGGAGTGCAACTCATTGAAGACAAAAAACTATTATTAATTGTATATCTATTCTAACACAGTTCAATTACACGCATATATAGCAAAATCAGTCACAATTATTTGCATCACAATTTTTTCACCCTCAATTATCAGAAAATTCTTGGACATTCAGCTATAGACATGGTGATCCCAGTTCAAAAGTTAGACTTCAGACTCCATTTATGTGCTCTCTGTTGCCATAGCATTTACTGTGAAACCTCTTTCTAGTGCAGATAAACCATCTTTGAAATTCCTTTGAAAACTTGAGTAATTGTAATTGAACTTTGCATTGGGACTGGAAAACATACATCTCACAGTAGGAAGTAAACAAAGGCGTCCCCAGTCTGCTAGAGTCTGCTGCAACCAATATTGCTATGACCTGGCTGGCAGGAGCCATCTTCTAAACATATAACCTCCTCACAATGAGTAGTAAAAAGTTAACACTGCAAGAGTATATTGCAGAAATAATGTTGCAGTTTTTAAAAGCAAAGACTGTTATTTTTTTAACACAAAATATGAAATTTTTATTGATGGAATTGTCATAGATAAGTGATCTTGTTGCACCCTGAAAAAAATATGTCTGGCAGTGCTCTTCTTCTAGGCCAGGGGTGCCCAACATTTTGAAGAGCAAGGGCCACTTAAGCAACTTGGTAACCAGTCGAGGGCCACAATAAGCGGAGCGGGTGGATGACAGGTCACGGCTACTGTATAGGCCCTTCGATCCACCCAGATGAAAGGAGACGAATTCCCTTCTGTTTTTCGGATTGGAGGTAGGCGGGCGTAAACGGACATATGTCGCTCTATAGAGGTGAATTAAGGCTCCCATTTGGTTAGGCTGGTCGTGTGAAAAGGGCCTGAGACTGCTTTTGCACTGATGTGCTGCGGTTTACCCACACCGCGGGTGCAGTGTTGGGCACCTGTTTCTATCCTGCGGGTTAACTGAACCTTACCATAGACTCCACCTGTGGCAAATGCCAGTGCTGTAGTGGAAGCATCGGCTTATAGGGCTCTGCTTAGCAGCCGCTTTGTTCCTCTACCACCAGCTTCATTCACAACACTGATTCTGTGGTATGGCGGATCGGCAACCTGCGATCTGGGCTTGCCAACCCGCCATTCCAGAGCAGGAGGTCGCGGGCCACATCACAGGGCTCCGCGGGCCACATGTGGCCCCCGGGCCACTGGTTGACCACCCCTGTTCTAGGCTAACATACATACATGAAGGTGTTTGAAAAGGACAGTATTTTTACATATGGAGTAACATTGGTGAAGCGATGTGGTAAAGAGTTGGCACCATTTCTGCTGCTACCTTCCTACTCACAATTGTGAAAAATTATTTTGCTGCTGGATGCATTCAGTATCGTTAGTGAGAGCTTCGGTGCACCTGCCAGACACGTAACCAGGTCAAGGCATGCCTGACTTGCAATTCATTTGGACCCTTCATTATTCTGGCTGTCATTTATTTCCAAAGGCATGCCCAGTAAAGCAGCCTTCTTTGTTAGTGGGCCTGACCTCTGATATAGCAATGTAAGTGGATCATCCTTGTCAAAGTAACCCTGCACTGCAGAATTTAAAAGCTCCACCGTCTAAAGCAGTGGTCTCCAAACTGGGGCCCGGGGGCTGGATGTGGCCATTTGCCCGCCTTTATCCAGCCCTTGGGGCACTATTTCTTTAACTGACACCAAAAATGGAGCACCATTTCTTCCACTGACACCAACAGTAGGGCACCATATCTCCTACTGATACCAACCATGGGGAACCAGTTCTCCCACTGACACCCACAATGGGGCACCATTATTACCACTGACAACCACAATGGGTCACTATTACTCCCATTGAGTCCAACAATAGGGCAACATTTCTCCCACTGACACCCACAATGGGGTACCATTACTCCCATTGAGTCGACCAATAGGGCAACATTTCTCCCACTGACACCCACAATGGGGTACCATTACTCCCATTGAGTCGACCAATAGGGCAACATTTCTCCCACTGACACCCACAATAGGGTACCATTACTCCCATTGAGTCCAACAATGGTAAACCATTTCTCCCACTAAAACCAATGATGGGGCATTTTACCCCTAATAACATTGGGAACATTTCTAATCCCACTGGTGCCCCTAAAGCCTGAAAGACAGTAAAATGGCCATTCGCTTTGAAAGTTTGGAGACCCTTGGTCTAAAGTGATGGGTGCAGCCAGAGCAGCTGGCAGTTATCAAGTTTTATGCAAGAAATATATCTCTGCCGGGGAAGTCAGAAAAAAATTAGATGTTTAACTCCTACAAAATACAGCAGTGTGGCAATATAAAAGAAGGGCCCCAATGGCCCCCTAGAGCAGGGACCTGGGCATAGCTTTGACTGCTGTTCCTGCATCACTGGGCATAGAGACAGTTAAGGGTACAAATAATAAAAACATGCTTGTGTGCTTTGTTTTACATATAACCTGAAATGATTATTTTTTAATCATCAGTGCATGAAACCTTTTGTTGCACGTGTCAAATTTGTCTAAATAAAAAAATGCTAAGTCATTTGATATATTATTTTTTTAATTGTATTTTAAAATAGTTTCAGCTTTGTAGAATTAAGCCATTGTGTGTTTTCTCCTGGTTGATATTCGTATAACCTTAGTGCAGAAAATACCAAGCCATGACCTGCAGTTTTGGCAGGGACACCTGGAATGCTCCATGTTTAATGGGATGTAAAGTTTTTTTAATGTCATGATTTACCTGGAAAAGGTGAATACAAGCAGTGTTTAGCAATTCAATCGTCGGTCTTTAGAGCTAGATGTTCTTCTCATGACCTGCTCTATTTTATAATTACTTACCTACTAACAGGCATCCCTGGAGCTGGGGTTCGTGGTTCATAATATTGTATACTCTACTCTTCCCTATTTAACTAATCAAGTGCAAAGCGTAATGGTGGTCAGTAAACCATTCTAACCAAGCAGAGAATTCATACTTTCTGTACAATGTACGTGTATCGCTACCCCGCAGGAGCTGCTGGTTAGATTTGGGATCGGCGTGTCATCTTTGTAGCATGTCTAGGGGTATGATGAAGAGTAGATGATGTGAGCAATGATAGAATGTCCAAACAGCAAGGTGTCGTTTTCTGTGCTTTTATTCTTGTGCCCAACACGGCAACAGGTGACTTCAGGTGAATAGAGGAAAGATGGTGAAAGAGAGAAGTTGCAGATTCAGGCCTTAACTATGCAGAAGCAGTCCTGCTTCAATGATACCTTTGCTTCGTCGCCACTCCAGCCGGAGTGGGTGTAGTGTACTGGCAGCCGGGGTATCACTCAGAACTTTGAGAAGGAAGACAAGCCTCTGCCACAGACTTGGCTCAATGGAAAGGAGTGGTACCTCTGCCACAGGCCCTTACTCTTGAATGTAACTTGGTGGAGCGATTCCTTCTCAGTAAAGTAATTGCCTGAACTGTCTTCAGGTAGTACTTGATTTTAGGTTACCGACTGGCAGGTTGCCATAAAACAAACTCCCAGTGTCCGGTCACCTCGATCCCCGATGGCTTGTCTAGGCCCTATTGGATCGCCTGCCTCCGGACTCTCCTCATACTGACTCCCCACCGAACAGCACAACTCGCTTGGGATCTTCTCATAGAAGTGGGGACCCAGTAAGTCACTGGGGCCCCTCTGCAGCTTTAGTTGCTCCGGGCCATGAGGGCCCAGAGTCAGGAACTCTGCATAACACGTGCGCCCCGGCCTGGTAGGCCATCTCGCCGGGGCCCGTGACGTGCGCACACCCTGAAGGTGGAAGGTGGATGCCGCACCCGGATCCAACCTTGAACTCCCCGCGCCAAAATGGCGCCCTAAAGAAGTACTCTCCCCCAGCATGCCCCGTGAAGGAAAACCTCCTCTGATTGGCTGCTGGCAAGAAGGCGCTCCCACTGGTCTCCACTGCCGCCACCTGTCGTTCCGAGATGGAAAGGCATCTTTGGAACACAGAATGAAACGACAGCACAGCGACTAAATTAACATAAATTACAGGGATGAGAGCTAATTAATTCTTTCATCCCCCTCTAAATTTAAACAGCGTCCGTACTTAAAGGTACAGGGGCACTACATAAGATTACTGCTGATTGCTTCTGTATGTTACTACCCTTTCTACATGAGCCTTTACCTTATTAAGGGTATGGTAGAGTTCCCAGACGGAAGCCAATCCTTAGTAAAAGGCACATGACAGCCTGCATTGAGTTTGTCAAAAGGTAGCTAAAGGACGCTCAGACCATGAGAAACAAAACTCTCTGGTCTGATGAAACAGAGATTGAACTCTGTGACCTGAATGGCAAGCATCATGTCTGGAGGAAACCAGGCACCGCTCATCATCTGGCCAATATCACCCCTACAATGAAGCATGGTGGCGGCAGCATCATGCTGTGGAGATGTTTTTCAGCAGCAAGAACTGGGAGACTTGTCAGTATCGATGGAAAAGTTGAATGCAGCAATGCACAGAGACATCCTTGATGAAAATCTGCTCCATAGCGCTCTGGACCTCAGATTGGGGCAAAGATTTATCTTCCAACAGGACAATGACCCTAAGCACACAACCAAGATAACAAAATAGTGGCTACGGGACAACTCTGTGAATGCCCTTGAGTGGCCCAGCTAGAGCTCAGACTTATACCCAATTGAACAACTCTGGAGAGATCTTAAAATGGATGTGCACCGACGCTCCCCATCCAACCTGATGGAGCTTGAGAGTTCATGCAAAGAAGAATTGAGCAAAGGCTGTGTTTTGGTTATCTTAACTATGCACGTAAATAATTAATATAAGCTATAAAAATCTTTTTGTCTATATAAAAATTAAAGCAAATGATAGGGGTGTGGAAAAGAGAAAAAGGATTACATTTATTGATAACGAGAAGACACTTGTATTATTCCAATATTTACAACAATAACGTAAATAATATTACTTGTCAAAACAGAGGATACTGCTGAATACCGATACAACATACATGATATTAATAAGAATATGGCGATAGAGGATTCAACAATAAGTAATGCTAAGTTGTAGAGAGAGAGACAGAGAGAGGGAGAGAGAGAGAGACAGAGCGAGAGAGAGAGAGAGAGAGATGGAGAAGGAGAGAGGAGAGAAAGAGAGAGAGAGAGAGAGAGAGAGAGGGAGAGAGAGAGGAGAGAGAGAGAGGAGAGAAAGAGAGAGAGAGAACGAGAGAGAGAGAAAGAGAGAGATTGAAAGAGAGAGATTGAGGGAGAGAGAGAGGGATTACATCACCAGGCTGGCCTTCTGCAGATCAGGACATCCTACACTGATGATTTGTCCAGCTGACCTGACTGGATTTTATACCCCTGAGCCCTTATTTCCTAAAATCTTGAGTTCCCGAGGATCTGATTGGTTGTTTTCATGTGTCTTTACAGCCTGACAGATAAGGACCCCCAACCGGTAACCTCTTGCTGTCACATCTCTGTGCCAAGGGATGTCTAGGAGTGTGCATAATTGACCCCTACCAACTTCCCTTGTGATCACTCACTCACAGAGTTCCCATACTTGCATATCACAGGACACCTAGCTGAATGATTTTCCTGTCTGGCCATACTATTGTCTAATTAACACAGTCAATCTAAATGTGTTTTGTTTAATCAGTCAGAAGATAGCAGGAAATTCTGTTAATACAATGAGGGGACATTTCCTATCAGGAAAGATATTGTAACTATGAAATGGTATGCAGCTATCGTCCGACCACGCATATTACAAATATATATGGGTACACATATACATATCCATTGCAGCCAGTGTCCCCATTGCAGCCAGTGTCCTCAATGCAGCCAGTGTCCCCATTGTAGCCAATTTTCCCATTGCACCCAGTGTCCCCATTGCAGCAAAATGTCCCCATCGCAGCCAGTGTCCCCATTGCAGCAAAATGGGCCCATTGCAGCCAGTGTCCCCATTGCAGCCAGTGTCCCCAATGCAGCCAGTGTCCCCATTGTAGCCAATGTCCCCATTGCACCCAGTGTCCCCATTGCACCCAGTGTCCCCATTGCAGCAAAATTTCCCCATTGCAGCCAGTGTCCCCATTGCAGCAAAATGTCCCCAGTGGAGCCTGTGTCCTTATTGCAGCCAGTGTTCCCATTGCAGCCAGTGTCCCCATTGCAGTCAGTGTCCCCACTGCAGCCAGTTTCCCTAATGCAGCAAAATGTCCCCAGTGGAGCCTGTGTCCCCATTGCAGCCAGTGTCCCCATTGCAGCCAGTGTCCCCATTGCAGCCAGTATCCCCATATTGCAGCCAGTGTCCCCATTGTAGCCAGCGTCCCATTGCAGCCAGTGTCCCCATTGCATCCTACCTGTGCTGGGTAAGAGAGAGGAGAGGAGCCGGAGCTGCCGCCGTCGCCTGGTGGTTCAAAGCGTGGGGAACATAACAGCTTTCAATTCAATAGCTGTGTTCCCTGCCACAAGCCAAAATGCACAGCCCCTCCCCCCTTGTCCGGGAAACTTTGATAGACAGATCACCTGTCCAATCCTGGGATGGGTGATCTGTCTATCAAAGTACCCGGACAAGGGGGAGGGGCTGTATATGACGGCGTGCAGCAGGGAACACAGCTATTGAATTGAAAGCTGCTATGCTCCCCGCGCTTTGAACAACCAGACAGTGGCGGAGACAGCAGCGGCGACTCTCCTCTTCTTGCTCCCCCCCTGCTCCCAGGCAGCCCACACTCGCCAGCCCTCAAAATTTACTCGCAAAAAGCGAGCAGGCGAGTGTAATTTTTGAGGGCTGACTTAGAGGCTCCTCTCTTCTCTTTTATACTCAGTTGCGACATGAAGCTACTCTTATATCAAGACATCGCTTGTATATCAAGGCAAATTTTATTTAAAAAATTTGCCTGTCTTGCAAAACGCTCTTAAACCAAGTTACTCTCAAACCAAGGTTTTACTGTAAATACTTTCAAATATAAATGTTTCTCCCACAGACTGTCCGTTTCCACATGGTGGTGCTAGAACACAAATATTTAAACTGTCATCTTACTGTGCGCCACATTGTAGATTAGACATTCTTTTCTGCTTAAGTACTTTCTCTGCATTTGGGAGTTTTATGTACAATTAAGGAACACTTCATATATGCAGATAATCTTCATATTTAAATCGTATCGTATCGTCATTGTTATTGTACTTGTTTCACCGAAAACCATCTTAATTTGTTTTAATTACCCTAGACAGCTTGATTACTAAAACACCAATATGTATGGTAAAAATGATCTTGTTTTAAGTACAATTTAGAACTATGTCTCAATATAACAAATTCAGAACATTTAGTCAGCCTCATTAACATATTGCAGTGCCATATTTAAACTATGTTACACTCAGGTTTCTGGTGCTTCTAGGTAGAGGACCATTACAGTCAATACGTCTGAACTTCGGGATCTTCAGGATTCAAAACATAAGGACTGGGTTTCTGTCAATGGACACTGTAGGCACAAATTTTGATGCACATAGCAATACCCTTTTAATAGCATCACCCCCTAGAATATGTTTTTGATTTACTGGTCCTAACCTGACTTAAAATATTGTGCCAACCTGTCAATGAGCTTAAATGGGTTGGCTGTATTTCTACTGATAAAGGAAAACATTGGGCCAGATTCATGAAGAGTTAGGCTGGCGGATCCAGTGATCCGCCAGCCTAACTGTCACTTTAAGCCGGCGTTTCTGTTTTCTATAACCAGAAAACAAGAAACGCCGGGTTGGAGTTCCGATGCGATCGGCGTAATTGAATTTCGCCATCGCATCGTTACTTCAACTTAAAAATGGCGCCGGGGGCGTTCCCGCTGATTAACGCTGAAAAAATATGTTAATCAGCGGGAGTCGGAAATTCACGATCGTTTTCAGGCGCGACGCAGTGACTTTACGACGTTTCCGGAAGCGATACGCGGTGTAAAGATAAAGCAGCCCCCTAGTGGAATATCCTATGTTAGGTATAGGCGTCGTCATCGCGTCGGAAAAAAAACAAATCGCGTAGTTTGCGTAAAACATTCATGAATGGGGACGTGACGTCATTGACGTTCACTGACAGAACTTGGAGCATGCGCACTGGGATGCATTGACACTCGACGCATGCGCAGTACGTTCGCCGCGGGATCGCGCGTAGTTTGAATACTACATGCCCCGTACCCGCCCAATTTGAATTCCGCTGTCTCATTTGCGATGCGCTGCAAGGAGCAAGTGCTTCATGAATAATAGCACTTGCTCCTAAAATTTCTGCAGCGTAATGTAAATGAGATGCGTTACTCCAGAGCAAAGATGCTCTCATCTACCTGAATCTGGCCCATTGTGTAATCAATTACTACAGAGAGTCTATTTGTCTCAAGCCATTTATAAACACAGGGCAACCATGCCCAATGGTTAATCTAGCCCAAACTAGGAAATGTTGTGGGCATTTTGAAATGGAGCATCAAGAGTAGAGCTGCTCCTACAACGAAGCAAGACCTTCTCAGAAGGATCATTCTAGGATTCACATCTAACAAGGTCACCTTGTTTCATAATCCTCACCAGTCTTTGTAATAGATACTGAAAAAGTATGCTAAGAACAGGAAATCCACATACTATTTTCCTACAGCCTACTCTATGAAAAATAGCCAAGATCTAAAGCAGTTTTAGTTGTATTTTAGTCATCTGAATTGCTTTAATTTTAGTCATATTTTATTGGACTAAAACCTTAAGTACATGTTAGTTGACTAAAATCTCCAGTACCCACCTAAACATACTTTTTCCTTGGAGCTCCGCCTGTCTGTTAAAGCCCCAGCCCCCTTAGAGCCCATTCACACATGGACGACTTTGGATCCGACTTAAAGTCGCCCCTAGTCGCCTCAAGTCGCGCTGCATGAGAAAATCAATGTAAGTGAATGGAGCCGTCTTAATGCACACTACTGCAGTCTCTACGACTTCAGAAAAGGTTCCTGTACTACTTCAATTAGACTTCTAGGCAACTTGTACCCATTGATTTCAATGGAAGTCGCCTCAGAAGTCGGATCACCGTCTTAAAAGAAGCAACAATACAGGAAGAAAACATACATTTCTCAGGCAAACCCCTCCCTCCCACAGAACTGATTGTTGTTTGATTGTCCACTGAAAAGCCTCCTGTCCTGGAAGCAACTTGAAGTTGCCTTATAATTTTCCTCATGTTGCACTGTGATTCCTACTCAAGTCGTGTCCAAGTTGCCTCCCAAAGTCATGCTGGAAGTCGTGTTGCCCCAGTGTGAATGGAGTCTAACTCTGGCTGAGAGACACAGGCTCCATCTGTCTCCCTTCTGCCTGGGAGTTCTGGAACAATGCCCTGCAAACCACAGAAGAGGATCTCCTTCATCAGATTCGTGTTTGTCTGGATGTGATGTGTTGAGTGTTTCCCCTTACAGCAAGGTAGCAGTTCTTAACACGGTGTAAAATAACAACCTCCCCAAACCGTCCAATTCCCTGCCCTGTGTACTCCCTTACTCCCATTTACTACCCCATCCCCACTTGTAGGTCACCCCCCTATCCTCAAAGTGTATTGCACCCTACCCTGTGCACTCTCTCATTCCAATTTACTTCCCAATCTGCACTTGCAGGTCATTTCCCCATCCTCAAAGAATAATGCACCCTTTCTTGTGCACTCTCTCACTCCCATTTATGTCCCCATCCCCACTTGCAGTCACCTCCCCATCCTCAAAGTATAATGCACCCTGCCCTCCTGCCCTCCTGCCCTGTGTACTCCCTCACTCCCATTTATTTCCCCATCCACACTTGCAGGTCACCTCCCCATCCTCAAAGTATATGTAGCGCCCTTGTACTTCAAAGTACGGGTGCTAGTAAATTTAGGGGGTAATCTGAGTGTAAATTGACTCTGATTCTAATTGAGATTTATTTAGGTTGGTCTCTGTTTCAGCTTGGCTGTGCTGTGGGCTCATTCTGTCTTGCCTGGGGTGTAGTTCCACCCAGGATCGACAGGTGGCAGCAGTGGAAGCTGAGGTTTGGGTGTTCTCTCCAAGCTTGGGCCTCGCTGGGCATGCTGGGAGAGGGTACTTATGAGGCAGACGCCATTTTTAGATGGTTCTTCTCCTTCCTGGAGTGTGGCACCCACCGTTAGGGTGACCACATCACCGCGCCCCGAGCGTTATGGCCTACCTGGCCGGGGTGTGGGTTCTACGCGGTGTTCCTGGTTCCGGAGCCAAGTTGGTCCAGAGCATTCAAACAGGATGGGAACCCAGTGATCAACTGGGTTCTCATTTTTGAAGATCCCAAGTGAGTTTAGCTGTTCGGTGGGGAGTCCAGTTGAGGAGCCCCAATGAGAGGCTGGTGGTCCAACATCACTGGAAAGAACCATCGGGGATCGAGGTACTGGACACTGAGGGATCAATTCCTCTCTCAGTCGGTACCTGGGCGACGTTAAAAGGAAGACTCAGGCAAAGCTTTATTCAGGAGGAGTTCCTCCATATCTACACTCAGGGAAGGCCTGTGGCAGAGGTGCTTTTCTGACGGTCATCTAGAAGAGTCTGTGGCAGAGACAGTTTCCATATTCAAGGCCTGAATCTGTTGTTCTCCTTCCAACCTTTCCGTCTATCCTTTCTATCACCTGTTACCTGTTTTTACCCGGCTGGGTAATAAAGAGCACAATCTTTGGACTTTTCGCTATAATAAATATCCCCAATTTTATTTAAAAAAAAAGCAATTTGTTTCTCAGTTCAGGCCAATATATATTCTTCTACAGTACATGCTATACACAATAAGTGTATATTGATTGTTTTGCGCAAAAGTTATAGCGTTACACTACAAACTATGGGAAAGATTTATGGCATTTTTTTTTTTTTTTTACTAGTAATGGCGGTGATCTGCCGACTTTATCAGGGCTTTGACATTATGGAGGACAGATTGGACACTTTTGACACATTTTTGGGACTATTGACATTTATACAGCGATCAGTCAAAAGAAAAGGATTCGTCCCGGGACTTTAAATTAAGTGGGTAACGTTTCCGCCAATAAAAATAACAATAATTGTATAGTATATCATTTATTCAAGTAAAATTGTTTACATGTGTAAAGTAAAATTGTTACATACATAACACCAACAATTGCCAATTGAAACAATACATAGGCAGTAAATATAAATACACAAGTATAGTAGTGGACAGAGTACACGGGCATCGTGCTACCCAACTAGCCTAGTTTCGCAAGATCCAGCTCGCTCTTCAGGGGTGTTTAACACTGTACCTAGGATGAAAAAATATATGTTTGGCAATCTGGCATAGTATTTGTTGTAAGGGCACAGGGCAGGAGGGGTTGTAGGTCCCCATACTCACCACTGAGCTTGACCATGGCTGCAAATGTGTGGCCCCAAGACGGCAGCAACAGGTGCCTCACCTGGGAGCTGAGGGGGCGTAATCAAAAAGGGGGAAGACTCCAGGGGCCAAACGGAGAGCAGGCATGGCATGGGTATAGTGATGTATCCATAGAGACCTCATAGTCCATAAAAAGTATAGGCTGTAAACATAAGTATGTTTTATCAGATATCCAAAGTAGTAAGGTAGTATCAATCAATATTAACATAAAATGATGTCTGAATGAGAGGCCTAAGCCAAAAATGGTAGCGAGATGGTTAAAGACATGAGATATCAGGGGGACACTAGCAGATGACAGGATAGAAGAGAGAGGTGAACTGTGTGTGTGTGTAGTGATGTGTCGCTAGAAAACTTTGTTAAACCATCCAAGAATATAGGCTATAAATGTTTGTCAGGTATCTGAAATAGTAAAGTAAAGTTAATGAGTATTAGCATAAAGATGTATATATCTCAGTAAAGGGCCTGGGTCCAGGATGGTGGAAACCTGGAGCTGATAAAAAAAACAAAGGATAACAAAGGGGTAATAGCAAGTGATAAGATGAGAGAGAGGAAGAAAGAAGGAAGGAGTGAACTTGGTGTAAAGGAATCCAAGATATCAAAAAGTAAAACAAACCAAAAGATAAAAAGTTCTCAAGGAATGAGCTGTGTATAAGAGATGCAAGTGTGCCTGAATATGGTAGAGTGGATATGGCAAGCACCTGAATATGGTGAATATCCCAAGTATAAAGGTAAGACACAGCAGGCAATCTCCACAGCTTTGTGTGTCCTCAATGAAGAGTAAAATTAAATGAAATCCAAGCCATGCCTGACCTCCAATTTAACCCCGAAACGACCCAGAGCGATCAGTGCTTTAAAAATGCACTGACTACTGTGTAAATGTCACTGGCAGGGACTTAACTGTGTTCCCTCGTGTGTGTTCTAACTGTGGGGGGGGATGGGTGTGACTAGAGGAGATGACAGATCATTGTTCCTAGCTAGTAGGTACACACAATCTCTCCCTCCTCTTTTTACAGAACAGGGATTTGTGTGTTTACACACACACGTCCCTGTTCTGCCTTTCGTGGCAGCAATCGTGCGTGGCCGGCGGTCACGCACATAGGCTCCCGCGCAGTGTAGCGCGCGCCTGCTATCCCTGCTTAACGGGCCGATGTACAGCAGACGTATATTTTATATATTTTTTTCCCACAAATAGAGCTTTCTTTTAATGATATTTGATCACCTCTGCGGTTTAAATTTTTGGTTAAAAACAATAAAAAATACCAAATTTTTAAAAAGAACAGGTAATTTGTCTTCTTCATTGATGTACGCTGATGAGGCTGCACTGATGGGCACTAATGGGCACCGATTGGCTGCACTGATGGACACCGATGGGCTGCATTGATGGGCACTGATAAGGCGGTACTGGTTGGCACTGATAGGTGGCACTGATAGGTGGCACTGATGGGTGGCACTGAAGGGCACTGATGGGTGGCACTAAAGGGCACTGATAGGTGGCACTGGTGGGCACTGAGAAGTGGCACTAATATGTGACACTGATAGGTGGCAGTGATAGGCACTGATAGGTAGCAGTGATGGGCACTGATAGGTGGCATTGATGGGCTCTGATCAGCACTTGTAGGTTAAACTGATAAGCAACACTGCTGGGTGGCACTGATGAGGCACTGATTGGCACCACTGGTGGGCATTGATAGGTGGCACTCATGGGCATTGATAGGTGGCATTTGTGGGCATTGATAGGTGGCACTGGTGGGCACAGATGAGACAGATGTGCCTCTTCCTCTTTGGGACCGATGTCCCTTGCACATAAGCTGGTGATCAGCTTTTGTTTACATCACGTGATCAGCTGTCATGGGCTGACAGCTGATCACATGGTAAGTGTCTGGGATCGGCCCTTACTCTGATCTGTGTTCACCTGAGTCTCAGTGACTCGGTGATCACAGCGCGCACCGGGAGTGCCCTGCAGGGGGCACGCGAGGAGCGTACAAAGGGGAGGACGTCTATTGACGGCCTCCCGGCAAAGCAGATCCGTGCTGTAGCCGTCATTTGGCTATAGTGTGGATCTCAAGTGGTTAATGATTGATATGCATACACGATCCACCACCATGTGAAACACACTCCCCTAGGGGTTTACACTCCCCTTTGGTCCGGTTATCTCAAACAGCTCATCGCCTAGGGTGGTTTAGTCACGTAAAATAAGGCTCCACACAGCATTATATTGTTTTAACATTTAGACGACCACCCCCTTAAAACCACACTTACACAACACAAATTGTAACAGGAATTTGGTTGAATAATCAAACTGTGTGTTATCACCGATCAGTATGGAATGCCGCCTGCTTTCCACCACATCCACTGCATTGAAAGTATCGAGCTGTTCCTTCCTAGTACTGACACGCATAAGTCACTTCCAGTCGCCGTAAGGTCATGCTCTGAAGTTCTTGAATATTAACAGTTCCATATGCAGAAAGCAGTATATGGGCTTAGGATTAGATGTTCCGCGCCAACAAAATTAAGTGAAAAAAGCTGCTACTTAGTAACAAATAAAAAAATATAAAATAAATATAGTGTTTTCATTTGTCAAATATTGAAGAGAAAATTAAGTGCGCTAGTTAAATAAACAATTACATTAAATTAGTGCTGATATAAGTAGTTGATACAAAATATAAACCTAATAACAAAAAAACAAATATAGTCCATAAGTGATAGATCAGATAGTCACAATAAATAATGACTACTCCATCAAGTCCCAATATGTGCAAAGTTGCTTGAGAAAATCTTGTGAATAGTAATATTCCCCAAATCTTGATTATGTGTAGAAACAAAGGCCCAGATTCACATACAATTAGATTCGCGTAGAGTATCAGAAATACACTACGCCGCCGTATTTTACCTGGCTCTACGTGGAATCCCGGTAGATGTTGTCCTGTAAACTACGGCGGCGTAGTGTATTTCTCCCGGTGCAAGCCATCTACGCGAGTAGGGGGCGTGAAGCATTTAAAATAGGCGCGTTCCCGCGGCGATCGAACTGCGCATGCTTCGTTCAGAAATTTCCCGCCGTGCATTGCGCGAAATCACGTTGTTACGTCATTCGTTTTGAGTAGCGTCTTTTACGGACATTCCTATTCCCGAACGAGTTACGTAAAAAAAAAAATTAAATTCGACGCGGGAACGACGGCCATACTTAACATGGGCTACGCACCGTTAGACCAGCAAATAGCTGGTCTAACAGTACGTAGCAAAAAAATGACGTAAGCGATTGCGAAGACCACTCGTATCTTCGTGGATCGCCGTAAAAAGTCATTTGCATATCCCGACGCAGAAAGCGACGCGGACTCCTCCCAGCGGCCGCAAAAATATTGCAGCGTAGATCCGAAGGCTTACGAAGATGTAAGCCTCTCGGATCGAAGCCTGAAGCCGCCGTAGCATGGTTTGAGGATTCAAACTAGTGATACGGCGCGCAAAATTTGAAATTACTAATTGCTCTGTGAATCTGGGCCAAAGCCTTCACCTTGAATTACGAGTGACACCCAATAGTGCTCAAATAATTATTGCGCTTACCAAATGGCTCTGACTCCTTTAATTAAAAAGAAAGTCAGAAACAGCAGAAGCAGTATGTGACTGCAAACACTTGATTAGACTGGATAACTGACGGTCTCAAGCCCAGGTGATAGACGGTGACATATATGCAAAAGAGAAATTGAGATGCCCCATAGCATAATACTGTTTGGTTTATTAAAAATGGAGATTGATAAAAACAGCCAAATGGCCTCTTACATTAAAGGATGCCAGACCCGGCATCAAGGCTGATCGCTTGTAAGGTTTGTGGAACCAACATGGAGCGTCGTGAAGCGGCGTGCGTTCCACACTGCGATCCCCGACAACCAGATGACCGGAACTTGGCGTTAAAACATGTGACTCGATAAGCTGCCGACGTACGTTTCGTTATTTCAAACGTCTTCAGGGCGCGTAACTAGTCACCAGACACACTTAGTATTTATAGAGAGTGGAACCCCTCCCACTTCAATTGGGTCTGGTAGCCATTAACCCCGACAGCGCTGATACAGCCTTGGTCTCGGGCTTCACAATTGAACAATAGGAAGTGATACCACACATCAAAAAAATATATACAATTCTAACACTCTACAATAAAGGAAATTACAAAACCATCTATGAGATGCAATTGAACATAAATAGTGCACAATATAGCTTCAAGTAAAAAAATATATATGTGACTTGTAAACAGTGTCTGCCACAATCGTCTGTCATGAGCAACGGAAGTGAGCAAACTCAGTTACTATTCTTAATCAACAATATATATCTTAAAGAACCACTCCAGACTCGACCTGAAAGAAGATCAAGCATTTAGCCGAGAGATTACATCCTGGGAGGTGGTAACCTTGTATGAGTTTATCAACTAGATTAAAATGAACAAAACTAAAGGGGAACTCTAGATTCCTTCAAGAATGAACTTGACCACTGGAAATAATTGTATATATACACAGAAAATACTTCAGCAGAGGTATCCAAAAATATACTATCAAACTTAACTGATGCAACATAAATGCTGAAAAATATTACTTCCCTTATGTTACCTTTATAACAATCCCCCAGAGTGGGGAATGGGATAGTACAAATTAACCGTTGGCTAGAAAACAATTGAGATCTAGCTCAATGTTCATACCCAACGGTTGCATGGTACGGAGGGTGTATATCCATTTCGTTTCATTTTGCGAAATGCTCCGAGTCATGTTAGTCCCTCTCCAGTGTTTTGTCACCTTGTCTATGCCCATAAAGGAGCATAGACTAGGGTCACTAGCATGATGGCTAGCAAAATGCCTAGAAACACTATGATTGGGAAAATTTTTTTTGATGTTACCTAAATGCTCATTGATCCTGATTTTTAATTCTCGGGTAGTGCGTCCAACATATTGCAGGGGGCATGGGCACTGGAGAATATACGTAACATGATCAGTATGGCAGGAAATGAATGGTCGAATTTTAAATTGTTCTTCTGTAACAGTTGATTATAAATGTGTGGTCTTTTTTCGATCATTGGACTTTCTAGTTGTTCTACATGCCTTACATCTAGTACAATGATAGAAGCCCGATCCATCTAGAAAAGTGCTAGTTTTTTTTGGGGGGTCAGGCACATTGGGGGCAATTCTGTTTCTGAGTCCTGGTGCCCTCCTGTAAATGAACTTCGGAGCACGAGGAATAACTGTTTGTAGATCCTTGTCTTTCAGGAGTATTGGCCAATATTTCCTAAAGATACGTTCTATTTGTTTATATTGCCTATGATACCCTGTTATGAATGGCATTTCTCCCTTATATTCTTTTTTAGGCTTGGTGGACAAGAGCGCTTGTCTATCTGCCTGGGATACTTGGGTTAGCGCTTGATTGAGCACCTTAGGAGCATATCCTTTTTCTATAAAACGTGATGTTAAAGTTAGGGCTTGTTGTTCGAAATCGCCTGAAGATGCACAATTTCGTTTAAGTCTCATATATTGTCCTTTTGGAACAGCGCCAATCCACTGGGGATGATGGCAGCTACTGGTAGGTACAAACCCATTTCTATCTGTCTCTTTAAAGAAAGTGAGAGTCTCAAACATGGTTCCTTTCTTTTTTATGGTAAGGTCCAGATAATGTACAGTATCTGAATTGATTTCAGCCGAAAACTTGAGTCCATATTGGTTATTATTCATTTGATTGATGTACTCATTTAAAGTGTTTTCTGGGCCCACCCAAAATATTAAAATATCGTCTATATATCGTCTGTAGAACATGAGTGATTCATGTCTATCAGAAAAAATGGATTCCTGTACCCATTTGTTTAGTACTATATTGGCAACGCTGGGGGCATAACAAGCCCCCATCGCTACACCACCAATCTGGTTATAGAATTTATTGTTGGCCCAGAAATAATTATTTCCCATAGCTAAGTCTAATCCTTTGATAAGGAATCGAATTTGAATTTTTTTGATCTTAGCATCTTTGGTTAAGGCCCATTTTATTGCCTCCAGAGCATCTTGTTGACAAATTCTGGTGTACAATGACTCTACGTCAACCGTGGCCATAATGACAGACTCAGTGGCTGATAGTTTTTGCAGATCCACTAGAAGATCTTTGCTATCTTTAAGATAGGATGGACTCTTAGAGACCAGAGGTTTGAAAAAACCGTCTAAGTATTGACCTAGTCTAGAAAAAAGCTAATTAATTCCACTAATTATGGGTCTGCCTGGAGGTTGTTCTTTGTTTTTATGAATTTTGGGTATGGTGTACATTACTGGTACTTTGGGAGCCTGTAATATAATGAATTCTGCTTTTTTTGAATCAAGGATAATTTTCTCTAGCCCTTCTTTCACCCAATCTTGTAAATTGGCTTTTAACTTAAGAGTGGGATCCCTCTTTAATAGTTGGTAGGTTTTATTGTCATTCAGTTGTGTCTGCATTTCTGTATAGTAGTACTCTCTAGTGAGTACCACTAGCCCCCCCCCCCTTATCTGCTGGCCTGACCACTATCTGTTTGTTTTTTTCTAATGTTTTGATTCCTTGACTGATGGCTGGGTTTGATGTAGCCTTATCAATCTCCAAATCTCGTATTTCATCTTGAACCATATTTTTAAATACTTCAATATGGTGATGTGTCCCTTTACTAGGATTAAATGTGGATTGATTTCTCAGGACACTGTGAACAAACTTTGGGATTTCTTTGATAGTTGGCTCAGCTTGCTGTCCCGCAAAATATTTTTTGATATTCAATTTTCTAATGTGTTTTTCTATGTCAATAAATAACTCAAACTTATCAACATTTTTGTTAGGTGCGAATTTCAAACCTTGTTGTAACACTTCCAATTCTGCTTCAGAAAAATCTATACCAGCTAAATTATATATTCCTTCATTTAGTCATTGTACACCAGAATTTGTCAACAAGATGCTCTGGAGGCAATAAAATGGGCCTTAACCAAAGATGCTAAGATCAAAAAAATTCAAATTCGATTCCTTATCAAAGGATTAGACTTAGCTATGGGAAATAATTATTTCTGGGCCAACAATAAATTCTATAACCAGATTGGTGGTGTAGCGATGGGGGCGAGTTATGCCCCCAGCGTTGCCAATATAGTACTAAACAAATGGGAACAGGAATCCATTTTTTCTGATAGACATGAATCACTCATGTTCTACAGACGATATATAGACGATATTTTAATATTTTGGGTGGGCCCAGAAAACACTTTAAATGAGTACATCAATCAAATGAATAATAACCAATATGGACTCAAGTTTTCGGCTGAAATCAATTCAGATACTGTACATTATCTGGACCTTACCATAAAAAAGAAAGGAACCATGTTTGAGACTCTCACTTTTTTTAAAGAGACAGATAGAAATGGGTTTGTACCTACCAGTAGCTGCCATCATCCCCAGTGGATTGGCACTGTTCCAAAAGGACAATATATGAGACTTAAACGAAATTGTGCATCTTCAGGCGATTTCGAACAATAAGCCCGAACTTTAACATCACGTTTTATAGAAAAAGGATATGCTCCTAAGGTGCTCAATCAAGCGCTAACCCAAGTATCCCAGGCAGATAGACAAGCGCTCTTGTCCACCAAGCCTAAAAAAGAATATAAGAGAGAAATGCCATTCATAACAGGGTATCATAGGCAATATAAACAAATAGAACGTATCTTTAGGAAATATTGGCCAATACTCCTGAAAGACAAGAATGAATGAATGAATGAATGAAGAACTTGTATAGCGCAGCACATGCGAAGTAAATCGCCTCTGGGCGCTTGTTGTTCCTGTCTCCTTTGAGATCAAAAGAGATGAGTCTTAATCTTTCTCCTGAAGACTAAGTAGTTCTCCTCCAGTCTAATGCTGACTGGTAAGGCGTTCCATAGTCTGGGACCTTGGACAGCGAATCTCCTGTCTCCTTTGGACTTGTATCTGGCTTTCGGTATCTGAAGCCGATTTTGATTGTTGGATCGTAGAATACGATTGGGATTGTACATTTTTAATTTTTCGCATAGATAATGGGGAGCATTCCCATGGATACATCTATGCGTTAGACAGAGTGCTTTAAAGGTGATTCTGTCATTGACTGGTAGCCAGTGAAGGGATCTCAACGAAGGTGAGATTGATTCCCAGGGTTTTTTCCCAGTCACAAGTCTGGCGGCCGTATTTTGAACGACTTGAAGACGAGCGATTTGGTACTTGGGGAGTCCGAGGTAAAGGGCATTTGCATAGTCCAATCTGGAGTTTACAATCGCTCCCACCACGACCGCTATGTCTTTCTTCGGAATAAAAGGCGTGAGTCTGCGTAGTAGGCGCAGCAGATAGTGAGATCCGCTGACTACTGCCCCTATTTGTGCGTTCATTGTCATGTCGGAGTCAAAGATGACCCCAAGACTTTTGACTTTGGCGCTAGGGGTGATGACTTTGCCCAGAATGGGCGGGGGGATCCAGGTTGTTATCGATTGATTCCTACGCTTGGCGTGAAACAGAAGAAGTTCTGTTTTCGCTCCGTTGAGTTTGAGATAACTCTTTTTCATCCAATCCTCTATCAAAGAGAGGCATGTCTCTAGATCGAGGTGGTGATCCTTTTTATTGCTAATGCGGAAGTACAGTTGCGTGTCGTCTGCGTAAGAGTGATATAGCAGTTTTTGGCTGCTGATGATTTCAAAAAGAGGACGCAGATAGATGTTGAATAACATCGGCGACAGGGGAGATCCCTGAGGGACCCCGCACGATAATGTGCGTTGTTCCGAAGTGAATGGTCCTAGCTTGACTATTTGCGATCGGTTTTCCAAAAAAGAGGAGAACCAAGATAGATCGCTTTCTGCGACTTTGGCTATTTTAGCCAGCCGAGTCAATAACAGCTTGTGATCAACTGTATCAAAGGCTGCGCTTAGGTCCAGCAGAACCAGAAGAGAAGATTCTCCTTCGTCTGCGGCCTCAAGAACGTCGTCCCATATCTTAAGCAATGCTGTTTCCGTCCCGTGTCCGGGACGGAATCCTGATTGCAATGGGTCGAGTAAGTTGTGGGTATCTAGATGCTGTTGCAGCTGCTGTACCACTGCTTTCTCCATTACCTTGGAGAGAACATTTAGGCCTGTTATGGGGCGCCAGTTGAGTGGATCCTTAGGATCCAGGGTGGCTTTCTTCAAGATGGGTTGAATGAAGCCCTCCTTCAGCTGGGAGGGCATTTTGCCCTCCCTGAAGGATTGGTTAATAAGCTGCATGACAGGAGGTGCCAGGATGTCGGCGCATTCCTTCAGTGCCGATGATATTTTTAGTGGTCTGAATGGAGATGGGTTCCAGCGTGAACTCACCAAACTGTGGTGAATTGTTGCCGGTGCTGTGTAAATGACTACGGGGGGGGCTGGGAAGGCAATTGTTCCGCTGAATGCTTTGCCGGATTGCCTCAATTTTGTTAATGAAGCAATCCGATAACTCATCGCAAAATTCTTGTGTATCCGAGTTGGGGGCTTCAAGACATCCTGGATTCATGGTCTGAGTGACCAGCTTGAAGAGTTCGCGGGGGCGATTTAGGGCACCGTTGATAGCCTCAGAAAAATTGTTTTTCTTGGCTTCGAAGATTTGCTTGTAGTATTTTCTGGTTATTGCCTTGTAAATCACGAGGTTCTCATCTGAGGAGCTTCTTTTCCAGGCTGCTTCTGCCCTTCTACGCTCTTGCTTCAGTAACGCCAGCTGGTTGTTGAACCAGCCGGAGTTATTTTTCCTGATCTGGGTCTTTCGTTTCGGCGCTATCAAGTCAGCTGACTGCAATAGTGCTGTGTTTATGGCCTCTAGTGTTTCTTCCGCTGTTTGGTGCGGCTGAATTGTGTTTATTTTTTCCCCTAACGTGGCTTTGAAGAGTTACGAGTGGAGCTTCTTCTGACATCTGGTCCAGTGTGTTGTCACTGGATTTGATGTTTTTGTTAAGGGGGGAATTCGGAAATAATGAATTTAATTGCATGGTGATCTGTCCATGGCAATGGTTTATTTTCCAAGATTTTTATTTCCAGATCTTGTCTGAAAATAAGATCGAGCGTATGACCTGAAGCATGTGTGGGCCCACATACTAGTTGCTGAAGCCCTAATCCTTCCAGGTGGTCGATGCAGGCGTCGGCAATGGGGTCTTGCGGGGAGTTGGCCCAAAGGTTGAAGTCCCCGAGCAGCAAAAGGTGTTTGCTATTCAGGGTATAAGTGGAGACAAAGTCCGTCAAAGATGGGAGCAGCTGCGACTTGGGGCCAGGTGGCCTATAGCAGAGTAGAATCCGGACGGTCTCCTGGCCGTTTACTTGCAGTTGAAGAGTAAGGGTTTCCATGAACGGAAGAGGGTTTTGGAGGCTTGGTTTTGTGATCGCAAGACGCGTCTTATGGATCACTGCCAGTCCTCCTCCTCTTTGCCCTATTCTGTTTTCCGTTATAATACGGTAGTTTTCTGGCACCAATTCTCCTAGAATGGTGTTACAGTCGGCTGTGAGCCAGCTCTCTGTAATGAAGAGGCAGTCTAGGTCGTGTTGTAGAATGAAATCATGGATTTCAAGTCGGTGTTTTACTGCTGATCTTGTGTTGATCAGAGCACATGAAATGCGCTTAGGTTGGGGTAAACGGCTAAAATTTTTGACGGTCGATCGTCGATCGATCCTCAAAAGGTGCTCAATTCTTAGGGTCTTTTTGGTGATGGCTGGCAGTATTGCGGCGAAACGCCTCAAATTCCAAATGGTTTCTGCGGAGTACCGCAGATTAGCCATGGTCGCCATTCACCGGGGAAAAAGTCGTTCCTTTTGGTGGCGATGATCAGCTGGTGGTGGGGAGAAGAATCCTTGAATCCTCTCTCCCAGCTATTTTTTATTTGGTCCAGAGGAAGGCAAAAAACACCCTGGCCCAGCTAAGCCAATGTGCTGGGCAGGGAGAAAAAATTCCTTCCTGATCCCTAAGAGGCGATCGGTACAAACCCTGGATCAAATGCTGATACGATTGTGAGGGGCTGGGGTGAAAGGTATTCCTAAAGCTGGGGAAAGGGAGGTGTACCAAGATGGCCGCCGACAGAGGGCCCAGGCTGGGGAGCTAACACTGGCTGGAGACAGCCAGAGAGGGCTGGTTGGGTGAATCGGGGATGGCTGGGGTCTTCCAGGGGTGAGGGGGGGTATGCAGGGTGAATCTGGGGGTGATCCCGAGCGATGTTGCGGTGCGCCGGTAGGCCGCGGTTGAAGCCGCGGACTTTCCTGAGCCGTGGATGCCGCGGACCTTGCATAGGCTGGCGCGGACCGCCGAAAAAGACAGAAATTTGCTGCGGGGGAGGGGTGGCGAGGGGGGGTGCCTCGGTTGTGGTCTGTGGTGAGGGTGGGCTGATTCCTGGCTTAAAACAAGCTGCAGCTTGTCCTGAAAAGGACGGCCACCCTTGATTCCAGGGGGGGGGGGGCAGGTTTTACCTGCCAGATGGAGTCCAAAGTAGGTTTGATGGAGAGAGGCTGGAGGAGGCCCGGAGGAGGCTGAAGGAGATCCGGATCCAGATGCAGGTAGGAGATACGGTAGGAGCGGAGGCTGGATGGACTGGGGGAGACCCTGCCTGCCTGCTGCCTACGCCTGCCTGGAGCTAAAGCAGCACGCTCCTACTCCTAGGAGCGAGTGCCGATGGGGGCTCCTGCTGCTAATCCGCTGCCTGACTAACTGACTGACTGACTGATCCAGTACGAGATCTACAAACAGTTATTCCTCGTGCTCCGAAGTTCATTTACAGGAGGGCACCAGGACTCAGAAACAGAATTGCCCCCAATGTGCCTGACCCCCCCAAAAAAACCTAGCACTTTTCTAGATGGATCGGGCTTCTATCATTGTACTAGATGTAAGGCATGTAGAACAACTAGAAAGTCCAATGATCGAAAAAAGACCACACATTTCCAATCAACTGTTACAGAAGAACAATTTAAAATTCGACCATTCATTTCCTGCCATACTGATCATGTTACGTATATTCTCCAGTGCCCATGCCCCCTGCAATATGTTGGACGCACTACCCGAGAATTAAAAATCAGGATCAATGAGCATTTAGGTAACATCAAAAAAAGTTTTCCCAATCATAGTGTTTCTAGGCATTTTGCTAGCCATCATGCTAGTGACCCTAGTCTATGCTCCTTTATGGGCATAGACAAGGTGACAAAACACTGGAGAGGGACTAACATGACTCGGAGCATTTCGCAAAATGAAACGAAATGGATATACACCCTCCGTACCATGCAACCGTTGGGTATGAACATTGAGCTAGATCTCAATTGTTTTCTAGCCAACAGCTAATTTGTACTATCCCATTCCCCACTCTGGGGGATTGTTATAAAGGTAACATAAGGGAAGTAATATTTTTCAGCATTTATGTTGCATCAGTTAAGTTTGATAGTATATTTTTGGATACCTCTGCTGAAGTATTTTCTGTGTATATATACAATTATTTCCAGTGGTCAAGTTCATTCTTGAAGGAATCTAGAGTTCCCCTTTAGTTTTGTTCATTTTAATCTAGTTGATAAACTCATACAAGGTTACCACCTCCCAGGATGTAATCTCTCGGCTAAATGCTTGATCTTCTTTCAGGTCGAGTCTGGAGTGGTTCTTTAAGATATATATTGTTGATTAAGAATAGTAACTGAGTTTGCTCACTTCCGTTGCTCATGACAGACGATTGTGGCAGACACGGTTTACAAGTCACATATATATTTTTTTACTTGAAGCTATATTGTGCACTATTTATGTTGAATTGCATCTCATAGATGGTTTTGTAATTTCCTTTATTGTAGAGTGTTAGAATTGTATATATTTTTTTGATGTGTGGTATCACTTCCTATTGTTCAATTGTGAAGCCCGAGACCAAGGCTGTATCAGCGCTGTCGGGGTTAATGGCTACCAGACCCAATTGAAGTGGGAGGGGTTCCACTCTCTATAAATACTAAGTGTGTCTGGTGACTAGTTACGCGCCCTGAAGACGTTTGAAATAACGAAACGTACGTCGGCAGCGTATCGAGTCACATGTTTTAACGCCAAGTTCCGGTCATCTGGTTGTCGGGGATCGCAGTGTGGAACGCACGCCGCTTTACGACGCTCCATGTTGGTTCCACAAACCTTACAAGCGATCAGCCTTGATGCCGGGTCTGGCATCCTTTAATGTAAGAGGCCATTTGGCTGTTTTTATCAATCTCCATTTTTAATAAACCAAACAGTATTATGCTATGGGGCATCTCAATTTCTCTTTTGCATATATGTCACCGTCTATCACCTGGGCTTGAGACCGTCAGTTATCCAGTCTTATCAAGTGTTTGCAGTCACATACTGCTTCTGCTGTTTCTGACTTTCTTTTTAATTAAAGGAGTCAGAGCCATTTGGTAAGCGCAATAATTATTTGAGCACTATTGGGTGTCACTCGTAATTTAAGGTGAAGGCTTTGTTTCTACACATAATCAAGATTTGGGGAATATTACTATTCACAAGATTTTCTCAAGCAACTTTGCACATATTGGGACTTGATGGAGTAGTCATTATTTATTGTGACTATCTGATCTATCACTTATGGACTATATTTGTTTTTTTGTTATTAGGTTTATATTTTGTATCAACTACTTATATCAGCACTAATTTAATGTAATTGTTTATTTAACTAGCGCACTTAATTTTCTCTTCAGTATATGGGCTTGCCCGAAAGGCTCTCACCACTCCTCTGTCCAGCCTCTACTGCTCTGCTTTCCTCTGCTGTATTGCCGGTGAATGTAGTCCAACACTCCGCATTCGTGGAGTCATGGAGTTACCGCAATGATCCCAGCAACTGTCCGCAAGATCTTCATTGTGGGTCTATCTGGTGTACAGTGCCTGTTGCAGCCTTGCAAATGGATATCGGAGCGCGGCTGAGATGACTAGCCCCCAATATCTTTTCTCTGTCGCCTCATTTTAGCCCTGAACTCAGCCCTGGGGTGAAATGCTAGCCCTCCCCTGCCTCTGAAGATGCTAATCCGCCTTTGGGGTGTCAGAGGGGTGCTACAGAAGGTTTATAATGTATTTATGTGTATGTAAAGTCAAAACTTTTTTCTTTTGAACAGAATGTAAACGTTTTTGCTGTATGAGGATTACCCTACGCTTACAGCCTCCAGCTAATGAAAGACTTGAAAGTCTTTGTGGTCTTCCGTGAGCTCCAGTGCACCGTCTTAACAAAATCAGCCCAGTTTCAATCAGTTCTCAAAACTCATTTTACCTTATGCAAATTTTACAGTTGGGGTCTTGTAGACTACTCAAGATTGCTGCTGACAGCTATCAATATTCCCAATATGGTTTGCAAGCCTACTCATGTATACAGATGTAAGGCTTTATTTGCTAAAGTTTTTCAAATATAATCTATTATTTTATCTGCTCTCTGCTAGTTTTAGGTTTTCATCTTTTTTTTATACACTGTCTATAAATGATGTGAGCAACTATAATATATTAACTATATCTATTTCAATAGTGTGCGTGTTTGTGTGAGTACCAGCAGCTGAACACCTTACCAAATTCCCATATGTGTGTGCTAAACCAATGATCATAAAAAAAGTGCAGGGTTTACTGTAATCAACAATCAATTATATACAACCAAAATAAATTGTTAATAACCAAACAAAAAAAGTATAAAGACATTGTAAATATCAATAAATCATGAGTAAAATCATTATTTCATGAATAAAATCTCTTCCTTGAATAATCTTTTCAATAAAGATATGCGTGAACACCAAAACAGTCTATTCATGATTATTCTGTGCTTTGTATACATTGACCACTGTGCTTTATCAAGTTGTGTGACCAACACCAGTTTACCTGGACTCTATGACCTTACATATGATGTAGGGTCAAATGTGCTTTTGTCCTCCTCTGTGAACTATTAAAACATCCTCATGGATCCAGTGGTATGTTCCTATATATCCTTGTTGATGACAATGAGAACCAACCACCTCCGATTAAAGTATAACTAAAGGCAAAACTTTTTTTTTCCGTTTTGCATAGAGTGGAGAGGGATTAGAACACCTGTCAGTTTTTATTGCTGTCTGTGCCCCCATTAGGGATATTCACCCTCTCTATTTATCCTGCCTCCTAGGGTTGTCCTGATGCCGATACCGAGCATTTGCCTGAGTACTTGTACTCCGATGCCTAATCCGATACTTGGTCAGTCAGGAGTGCCCCTGTCCCCTCCATGTTTCGCTCCTATCCCTCTCCACTCTCCATGTACTGCTCCGGTCCCCTGCCCTGCTCCACTCCTGTCCCCCTCCATGTATCGCTCCTGTCCCCCATTGTGCTCAGCTTCTGTCCCCCTCCATGTACTGCTCCCATCCCCCGCCGTGCTCTACGCATGTCCCCCTCCATGTAACGCTCCTGTCCCCCGCCGTGCTCCACTCCTGTCCCCCTCCATATACTGCTCCTATCCCCCATTGTGCTCCACTCCGGTCCCCCTCCGTGCTCCGCTCCTGATCCCCTCTGTGCTTTGCTCCTGTCCCCCTCTGTGCTCTGCTCCTGTCCCCATCTGTGCTCCTCTCCTGTCCCCTGACGTGCTCTGCTACTGTCCCCCTCCATGTTCCGCTCCTGTCCCCCTCCATGTACTGCTCCTGTCCCCCATTGTCCTCCGCTTCTGTCCCCCTCCATGTACCACTCCTGTCCCCCGCCGTGCTCCACTCCCATCCCCCTCCATATACCGCTCCTATCCCCCATTTTGCTCCGCTCCGGCCCCCCTCCGTGCTCCACTCGTGATCCCCTCTGTGCTTTGCTCCTGTCCCCTCTGTGTTCTGCTTCTGTCCCCATCTGTGCTCCTCTCCTGTCCCCCTCCGTGCTCCGCTCCTGATCCCCTCTGTGCTTTGCTCCTGTCCCCCTCTGTGCTTTGCTTCTGTCCCCATCTGTGCTCCTCTCCTGTCCCCTGCCATGCTTTGCTCCTGTCCCCATCCATGTACTGCTCCTGTCCCCCTCCGTGCTCCGCTCCTGTCCCCCTCTGTGCTCTTCTCCTGTCTTCCTCTGTGCTCCGCTCCTGTCTCTTGCCGTGCTCTGCACTTGTCCCCCTTCATGTACTGCTCCTGTCCCCCATTGTGCTCCACTTCTGTCCCCTGCCATGTACTGCTCCTGTCCCCCACTGTGCTCTGCCCCAGTCTGCCTCCATGTACCGCTCTTGTCCCCCAGCCGTTCTCCACTCCTGTCCCCCTCCATATACTGCTCCTATCCCCCATTGTGGTCCGCTCCGGTCCCCCTCTGTGCTCCGCTCCTGATCCCCTCTGTGCTTTGCTCCTATCCCCCTCTGTGCTCTGCTCCTGTCCCCATCTGTGCTTCTCTCCTGTCCCCTGCCGTGCTCTGCTCCTGTCCGCCTCCATGTTTCGCTTTTGTCCCCCTCCATGTACCTATCCTGTCCCCCATTGTGCTCCGCTTCTGTCCCCCTCCATGTACCGATCCTGTCCACGCCGTGCTTCACTCCTGTCCCCCGCCGTGCTCCACTCCTGTCCCCCTACATATACTGCTCCTATCCCCCATTGTGCTCCGCTCCGGTCCCCCTCTGTGCTTTGCTCTTGTCCCCCTCTGTGCTCTGCTCCTGTCCCCATCTGTACTCCTCTCCTGTCCCCTGCCGTGCTCTGCTCCTGTCCCCTCCATGTACCGCTCCTGTCCCCCTCCGTGCTCTGCTCCTGTCCCCCTCTTTGCTTTGCTTCTGTCTTCCTCTGTGCTCTGCTCCTGTCCCCTGCCGTGCTCTGCACTTGTCCCCCTCGATGTAGCGCTTCAGTCCCCCATCCTGCTCCGCTCCTCCATGCTCCTCAGCCCCCTTTGTCCTCGATCTGCCAGGATGGACAGAGGAGGAAAGAGCCCTTTTCCGAATGAACAGTCAGTGATCACTGACTGTTCATTCATAACTGAGCATGTATGTTACAATGCCTAAGTTGGAGAGGAGTCTCTGTCTCCTTCCCATTCATCTTTAGTGCAGCTGAGGCTGCAGAGAAGGGGACTGGGGAATCTCTGCCCTTAATCCCTTTCTCTGTCTTAAAGGGGAGATGTCAGGGGTCTATTAAAACCTCGATATTTCACCAAAGTCCCCCCCCTCCCCCAACAGGGCTGATAAAGAAAAATAAAGAATTGTAATAAATAAATATTTAGATGGTTGAATTGTAAAAATAATAATAATAAAAAAAACGCACTGAAAAAAAAGAAAGCATTGTAATAAAAAATAATAACAAAAAAATAAATTGTAAAAAAATAATTTTTAAACATAAATTGTAAGAAACTACTGACAAAGTCTAGGCGTCATCAGTATTGGATATTAGTGCCACTGTCACATGACATTAAAAAAAAGTATCGGGGACACTCGAGAAACGCTAGAGCAGCCCATCACTCTAACTGAACTCCAAAGTGCGCTGAAAAGCGCCAAGACAGGGAAAGCCCCAGGACCTGACGGCCTTACGGCGGCATACTATAAACTCCTGCTTCCATCGGTGGGCCACAACATGGTGCGGCTGTTCAATGACCTAGGCTCGGGGAAGTCCCTGCATGTCACCACACTTCAGGCCCAGATCTCCGTTATTCCAAAAGAGGGTAGAGACCCAGCTAACTGTGGAAGTTACCACCCCATATCCCTCCTCAACACGGACCTCAAATTATATACCAAAATCCTGGCCTCCAGGCTTCATAGTCACCTCCCGCAACTGATACACTTAGACCAGGTGGGCTTTGTACCCACCAGGGAAGCCCGCGATAACACGGTGAAGGTGCTTAACCTTCTACACATAGCTTCTTCCGGTAAGACTCCGTGCCTTTTTATAGGAACTGATGCCGAAAAGGCATTTGACCGGGTTAACTGGCAGTTCATGATGTCCACCTTAGAGCATATAGGTCTAGGGGAGAAAATGAGGAACTGGCTATCGGCGATCTACCAGGAACCAACGGCGAGGGTTCGGGTTAACGGGGCACTATCAGAAGCTTTCCCTATCACCAACAGGACAAGACAGGGGTGCCCTTTATCGCCCCTACTGTTTGCTCTATCCCTTGAGCCATTCCTGTGTCACGTGCGGCGAAACCCCGCGATCACGGGTATATGCGCCTCGGGAACACAATATAGGGTCTCGACTTATGCGGACGACCTCTTATTTACCCTTACAGAACCAGACACATCCCTTCCAGCTCTCCTGCGGGAGTTTGAGGCTTATGGCACACTTTCTAATCTCAAAATAAACATGACAAAATCGGAGGCAATGGGAGTGGGGATTCCACAACGACAGCTCGCCCGAGTGAAGACTAAGTTTAGCTTAAAATGGATGGAGGTTGCATTGAAGTATCTAGGGACGCTGATTCCCCCCCCCCCCCTCAATCTCACAACTGTATAAGATGAACTTCCCACCCCTCCTGACGGAAATCAGGAAACTGTTATCGCAGTGGTCGGGAGGACTTCACTCCTGGCTAGGTAGAATCAATATATTAAAGATGACGATCCTGCCCAAATTTCCTACAAGCCCTTCCGATCAGGATTCCAGGGGTGTACTTTAGACAAATCCACTCTGCTTTTTCCCAGTTCCTGTGGGCTGGGAAGAAGTCTAGAATACACAGGGGGATCCTCTCTCTCCCCAAACTGTGCGGCGGTCTAGCATTACCGGACATACGGACATACTACCAAGCCACACATCTGGTCAGACTGATTGATTGGTGCAGGCACTCGCGCACTAAGCTTTGGACGCAGGTAGAGCAGGGCCAATGCGCGGTCCCACTCCGTCGAACCCCCTGGTGTTGTGCAGTACTCCCCATATCTGTGACAAGACACCCTCTGATAGGAACTACGACC